>CM031237.1:971569119-972769119 GCA_018340775.1 Taxus wallichiana var. yunnanensis | reverse complement strand
TCTAACTCAGGCTGATTGTGTTAAATGAATTGGTTCCCGATATCATAATATCAGGAAGGTCTTGATCATGGGCCAGGTAATAAATTCAGATACATTTATTCCACTAGCCTATTGGCAGTGCAGGAGTGAATCTGTTTGTGAATGTATGTTTGTAGGTTCTTTTCCGAGCATTTGAAATGTTAGACCTAAACTGGATTTATTAAGGTTAGTAACCTAAAACTAAACTATGATCTATGGGTTAGATTAGTGTTAATCTAACCTAGGCCTAAGCTATAAGCTAAATGTTCTAAGTTAGTAACTTTGTGCTATGGAGGTTAGACTAAGTTGCATCTTAAATCCTAACCTATGTTACTAACCTAACTAATGAACAAGGAAGAAAGGGGACCTATGAAAGGGTGCAAGCCATGGGTGGTAGTTTCTATGGCATTAAATAGATAGATAAGCATGAAGGACAGGTAATTTGGTAGAAGTTTAAATGGCTAGCAAGAGCCGATGTGGCAGAGTCACCAAAGTTAGATATGGTCTTTGAATTTCATTTGTCCATCACCAACTATGGCGGTCGGTGGCAATGGAGATTGAGTGGGAAATTTGGAGTAAATGCAATTAATGAACTCGGTCTTCGAGCTCGGGTTTCACGGGAAGGCATGCAAAATGGAAAACTGGTAGTTTGTTTGGTTTTTCATGCGCTCCGGTTTTCCCTCTGTCTGATCACTGGTTCTTCGCACCAGTCTACTTGGTGTTGCATGGCAAAAATGAGTGTAACTCACTCTTTTCTCTGTCAAGGAAAGTTTATAAGGCATGGAAATAACAAGTTATTGTTGTTGAATCTAACGTGGAAAAAGAGGAGAAGGCACGAGCTCTTTCAGTGGTCTTCTTCAGATTTTTAAGCAAATAACCAGGCATGTTAGGCTCTAACTTTTAAAGATCTTGCTTTCTTTCAAATGATTTCATTAGAACAACTCTGTTCAAATGATTTTCGGGTTCAGTTGGTTTTTATGATAGCCTTGTGTGATTTAGTTGTTGTATTTTCTTAACCGGCTCGATTTTTCGAGTAAACCCTTGATGGGTGTGCATTTTGTTTCGAACGGATGTATTACCTTGCTGTGTTTTGCATTCCGGTTGGATTTTGAAGAAATGTTTCAAGGAAAATTTATGAATTTGGCTCTGTAGGAGTTTAAGAATTATTTTCTTGTCTGATTCGGACTTAGGTCTTTACCTCGTTGTTTTTCTCTTGTTAAAACGAATCTTTTGTTTGGATTTCTTGAGTGTATACGATATATCGACTTCTCTAAAAGTTTTGTCGTGAGTAATATGTGTTATGGTTGCTGAATCTTGTTGGATCTTGCTATAATACTTAAGTTACTACTGTTTGGATAATTCGTTGTGTTATTGTATTCGAATGCGACTTTGTAGAAGTTATTTCCCCCCTTGTGTTGCAATTATGGGATATAACCCATTGATAGTTTGCAATAAAATTTTTATATACAAAATGACTCACGTGGAGTTCTTGGAATGGTTCGTATATTATGGTCTTACAGTAGAAGTCATATATGTGAATCTTGGTAGTTTGATTCAATCGGAGTTACGGAGGGGTAATTGGTAATACGACTTTAGTTGTCTTATTATGAATACTTTCGCTTAGCAAATAATTTCTTGGTACGAGACTCGGTTGGTGTACTTTTTATATTTTGTCTTACGCTTAAGCTTAAAATGAATAATGTTGTTTGGATTCATTGAAGTCCTTGATAGAAACTAGTGTTTCGCTTACGTATAAGCCCGGATATGAACACTTATTGTTATTCACTCTGTTGAAACCTTTATATATATATATATATATATATATATATATATCTTATGTTTGGGCTTCGTAGAAGTTAGTCGTGAATACCATATGTTTCTTACTTCGAAGGAGTTCGATGTGAACACGGTATGATATTGTTTGATTGGAATTTTTGGATTGATATGTATCATGTATCTTTCTACTACAGAAGTTATTTGAAGAGTACCCCATGGTTGGAATCCTTGATATGTGATTGGTGTTTTTACTTACGTGTTAGTCCTGTTATGATTTCGGTCGATACTGACTCAGTGAGAGTCCTTGACAGGTATCTAGTATTTTTAATTTCATTCAAAGCTGGGTTATGAATGTTGTTGTTATTATGAATACTAAATGTTATCAACTTTGGTGGAGACACTAAAAAGTAATTTATGTTGTAACATCTGTAGGAGTTCTTGCTGTGAGTACTTTTGGTATTCTTGATTTGTTGACATACGAATTCAACTTCAAATGAAACCTTTAATTTAAGTATTGGTTGAATTTGGCACTGTTCGAGCCCATGTTATGTTGTATGTTGGTTCGATTCTCGATTTTTGTCCTTGCTGTGTTTTAGTAGGGATTAAATTGAACTGAATGTTGATGTGAGTTTCGACTCAGTGGGATTGTTCTTGTGTTTGAACATGATTACGTCTTCTGTTAGCATGAATATCTAGTCTTGAGCTTGACTGAACTAAGGAGCTATCGACTGCACCTCGACAGGCGATGGCATTGAATATCTTCTTGTTTGTCACTTCGTATGGAAGGTTATGTGGAGTCTATTTGATAGATATTCATCACTGTTTTGGCGTGAGAGCTCTTTGTGCTTTAGTAAGCTACAGGATTTTGTTATATTTAAACTTTAACAAAATTGTGGTTCTTCTTGTGGCTCGTCTGACTTATTCGTATGCGTATAAGGTGAATGCTTTACTTTCGAGGGGATGGTACAGTCATGAGCTTGTTGGAAGGGAAATAGGAATGACTCGTTTTCTTTCTCTTCTGTTGTAAAGTATATGTTGTTATATTTTTAACTAACCATTGGAACTGTTTTAACATCTTGATGGAATCATGATTTGTTATGATATTCATTTTACTATGTTGAATGTAATGATCTGTCTGATGTTTGTTGTCCTTGGAATTCGGATGGATAGTTGTTTGGGATACTTTCATTCTTCTTGATTCCTAATATTTTGATGAAATATTGGAAAAGTATTTAGGACTATTCAGTAACGATAATATGAGTTACGCGTTTATAGTCATGTTTGTATTACAAAAGCATAGTCTGAAATATGTTTACTTGTTTGGTGAAATGATTTCATTTAAACAGTTTGTTTAATGAAAACAGTTGGTGGATTGCAATTGTTTTAAGAGTTAGTGCTTATCATGCTTAGTTCATCGAACTAACCCATGTTGACAATTTTTGCAGATGGTTGCCGTAAGTGGTAAAAGCACGCAGATCCGATATCGATAAATGCTCGATTGTTTAATTTGGTTTTATGATGAATTACAAACTTGATTCTCTAAATGTACTATATGAGGAAAGATGTTCTTTTTTGCATTGAAATATTGTATCAAGTATGCTGAATGCATAAAATGTATTTGATTAGCTTGAAGGGAATAAAGAGAGATATTTGTTACTTATGTGTTTGTATTCATATCTTGATAGTTTGACCTTCTTCGGTTCAAATGATCTTGAGAGCATTGTTATTATTGTATAATTTGGAGAATTTTGTGATTATCAATGTAAGCTTGCAAGAATAAGTGACTGAATACTTATGATTGTTTAGTAGTTCTAGTATGTTCTATCTAAAGCTAAATTGGAATTTAGATCACTGTCTTTCTGGAAGCTAGGGTTAAAATAAACCTGAGCAGGAAGTTAAACAAGCTGAATAAATTATTACTTCCTAGTCTTGACCTAAGTCAAGACAACGTTTAATTGGATTCTTAATCACTATATCTCGATATTAATAAGTAAGATATAAATTCAGTTATGAGAACTAATATAAACCTAAAAAGGGTTTGGTTAGCAATCTCATGTGAAGGATGAGAGTAATTGTCCAATTTTGTTGATATAGAATTATGTATATTCTATGAACTCCTTGATGGGACCTCTAGTCTTAATAACTTCTCTTGTGTATTGGGTTTTATTAAGAAAGGTCATTCTAAGGTGAGGAACCCAGGAATCGAGAAAGGCTAACCTTAGGGGAACATCTTTTAGTATAATTTAAACTCAACGTGCATAACAATTATTAATAAGTATATCTTTTCGAGGCGTATTTAAAGGTTGGCGACGCACAAGTCAACTACAGGGTTGTACCTTCGAGAAGATTGGGATCTTCTCAAAGATACAACAATGCAGGTGACTTATGATGACACCCTTTGCATTGATCGTTAAGATTTACACCTTAAACTCGAACAAGTTACTCTGGGACTGATTAGGAATGTGGTCACGTTATAAGGCTACCTAGGAGACTCGGGTATCTTGACACACTAGTTTAACTAGGGTTGACCCAGTATGTCAGCGTATCCCTAGTCCTCGGAGCATCCATATAACGTTGTCACCTTACTAATCCGTTTCCGAGTGAATAACTTGGGATAGGAGAGACTGACAGAAGTCAGTATAAGACATTCTACATAACATAGGAATGGGGTGAAGGACGTATTCCAGATTGACGAGTATGCCATCAAGGAATACGAGACATAAGCATTATGTTTCAAATCTTTGGCCAAAGTATCGCAAGCTGCTGATTGCGTTGTCCTAAGTCACCTAGTCTAAGGGATGAGATGCCGATGAATAATGGTAACAATTATTCAGATAGGTTCCTTAGACAGAGCATTCTGAATCCTAGATTAGGGAAGAGAACCACAAGAGGGATGTGTTAAATAAAAACGCTAACTCTTAATACACATGAATAGATCGGTAGATTACCGAGTCATGGAATGAATAGATCGGAGGTACTCCGAGTCATTACAGCTGCATATGGTTATCTGTTATAAGAATGGTTGCTTTGATTTGTGAGTTCTAAATTATGTATTTAGAACCAGGAAGCATTTATAAAAAAAAATTACTTGTTCTAATGTATAAAATGAGGACGTTACAAAAACACGAAATAATGCACTAAAGCATAATGGAATAATTATAGATAATTATACTAAGTGAAATACAAACCCTAATGTGCAAGGAAATAGAGAGAAATGACTTGGTTTTAGAATATTGTCGCAGAGTGTCATAGGTATGACATGGTAAAATCTAGAAGTAGGAAAAATCATTCGAAGTCCCGAAAATGCCATATCTAGAGGATCTCGAGCATAATGAGGCACTTGGGAAGGTACTGCTGGGCACCTTAGTCTACATAATAGGCACCCTAGTCTCCTAAAAGTTCAAGATATGGTTTTTACCTTGTCACAAGATGATTTGGAATATTTCCTATTTGTTGCAATGGATTTTCCGAGCTGCATCAAATGTGTCGAGTGATAGATGATGAAGGAAATGACCTATAGAAGATAAAGAAGTATTAAAACCCTAAAAATAAAATATGAAAAATGAATGGGTCAGACTGACCTCAACTACCACAATAGTGGGCTTACTAAACTGAGTGTTACACTACATTTCAGACCTAAATGTAGTTACGGTGTGTGTGAGTACATATAATTACCTAGGTGCTCTTGTGCCAAAAGCACTTTGTAAAATAGTGAGAGATAATAACTATAGAAAATGTAATAGCATGTGTGCATGAAATAAAATAAAATCATCCCCCTATGTTGTGTGTTTTGATGCAAATATATTAGCCTTGATGCATGGCACTACATGGATACAAGTGATGCAATGGATGCAACTCTAGATGGAGTGATAGTAGTATGTGATGCTAGGACCCTCATTATGGTCTCATAATTTTGTATTTATAGGTTTCTCTTGTTCTAATTTCGTAATTATCCCGACTTGGCTAGTTAGGAAAAATATAAGGATGAGAAACGGCTAAAAAGACCCCAAAAATAATCAGTAAATGGGAACATAGATCGGGGCACCCCGGTGGGACCGAGATGCCCTAGTGTAGGCCTAGGCGCCTCAAAGCATAGGATAAAATGATAGGACAGGTTGAAATAGGTGGATATGTATAGGAAAATATGTGGTAATGACAAAATAAAATATTAAAATAAGATGGCCAAAAGGTGGGATTAATTAGTAATTTCTTCACTTGAGAACCCTCTAAATAGTAGTATAAGACCAAGCTAAATAATGCCTAAAGTGCATGATTTTGTGTCTACAATGAGTTGATTATTACTCTTTTCACTTAAGAACCATATGAATAGTATTATGAGACGAGGACTAAATAATGACTCAAAGTGCACTTACCTTATCTTACCTTATCGAAACATGTCTTACACTTATCTTATTACGTATGCACCCTCTCTCATATACATCTTGACACACACTCATATTGTTACTACCTGATGACGCACTCTTCTACTTCAGTTCACACTTGACTGTTGAGGGTGTCCTATACACATGAACCTCATACACTACACAATAGACACTACACATCACATATCTTACATACATCCTACATATTACATTTTATGGCTTACATTTCCTATGCATCTACACATCGTATCTCATCTACACATCTTGTATTATATATTATACATCCTACATTACACACTAAACATTACACATCACATGACCATTTATCCTCACCACATCTACTACACATGCTCCATATCCTACTCATCTACTTATACGTGCTACACTCACAACCCTATGACGCACTTTAGTCCCTCAGTCCATACTCGAGTGATAAGGGTGTATAAATCAAATGGAACTCATCACATTAACACATTGAACCATTTAATCTCTTTCTCATGTGACATTCCTCGACTAGTGATATGCACTTTAGGATACATCATCACTTCCTCTAACATCATCCAGATGATATACACTTTAGGCTACATCATCACTTCCTATAAAATCATCCAGGATATACGCTTTAGGCTAAAAATTGCTTATTTCATTATCTTGTTGTGATATACACTTTAGTGTAAATCATCACACATTATTACACTTCATCTCCATGTCACATATCATCACTAAACACTTATCACATCACTCCACACATAACACATTATTCGAACCATTTCCCGATGAGGGCACAAATAAATTAACCTCGGGGCATAAAATTCCATTCACTCGGGGGCATGGGGTTCCTATCATTCACTTTGCCTTCCATTTCATCCATCCACAACATATTGCATATCTTGGTCACATTTACTCTTACTTGCATTTACTTGTACATGTTTATTTTATTACACATGCTAGATAGATATCTTGTATGTCATTTATTTTTATCATATACACATGTGCGTTCACTTTCTTTCTAGTTATGATTGCATATTATACAGGACCATTACATGCAACATGGATGTTTGGCACAATACCTAGTACCCAATACCTACTACATGTGTTATTGTTTCATTTTGTTTCATAGCACATTACTTTATCAGATTATACATGCTTTGACATATTTTTTATCTTTTTAACATGCTAATGGGTGTTTCATGTGCATCATTTGTTATGTAGAGCTATTTTTCCATGGTTATATGTTACATTGCTTGTACTTATTTATCATTATTTTCTATTGTATGTGGGTTTTACCCTTTGTCTTGTGTGCGCACTTGTCTGCTTTTATCATCCATTACAACCTTGATTGTCTTGCGACACCGTGAGTGGTGTCCCATGTTTTCACCTCACTTTTCACGGTATATGTTGTCTTCTTACATGTTTACTTGCATTCTAGCTTACACATTGTCTTCGTATCTTACACTTGTCTTCTACATGCATATATTTTGGTACTAACACTTGTTTCCTAGCCACCTATTTTCATATGCCTTGGTTTCTACCAAGCACATCCCCTTCTCCCTACATGGCATAGTTTCAATAGTTGATCCTCTTTTCATCTACATACTCCTATAGTGATGTCACATACGACCCCAAAGAGGGGGGCATCATTTAGCTGAATCAATCACCCCATACAATGGTCTACACATAATATACAACATAACACAATATTGGTACAATACATTTTAGGGCTCAAAATCAAACTTGGGTCCTTAGTATAGTGATGCCTTTCCTAGAGCACCTATAACCGTGGACAGCTTTACACAAGTAATTGGGTTCAACACAGTCTACAAAACTCATACACAACAACTTTTACAGTAAATTTATCCTTAGCACATGCATTAGTACACATCATTTGTAGTGGTGTTTTATTTTGGGGATCAGTAAAATATTAGAGGATAACATCATACCTTCCTCTCTATATAGTACAGAGATCTCTATAGTTTTGGGAAGTGGTTAAAGGTTAGAGAATAAACCAGACTTTCCTCCCTTTACTTCTTCATCCAGTGGCGTGACATCACCCAAAAAACTCACACTTCATTGACATGATCCTTTTTACACTCTTTCCTCATTGTGGATTAGTTGCACATGTTCCTTTTTTTAATTTTCAATAGGTTCTTTTACACACTTCCTTACATATTGTTTATACATATACATGCGTATTTGACTACTTGATCATCTTCTCTTTTGTAGGTCCATCCGTATGGGAAGAAAGTAGTCAACAACATCATCAACATTAACAACACCAACATGATACTAACAATAGGTACATCACACACACATCAGCATATACACATGTGTTTCTTCCCTAAGTTCATTTTCATCACCTTGAACACTTTTTCATCTTTAGTCTCCACACTCCATCTTTTTATCACTCCATGCTTTGTCTAGCCCCTCGGCACACATTCTACATCGATCTACATGGATATCAGGTACACATATCTATCTACTTTATGTTACTGAGATTTTTTCTCACCAACATAAAGTGGGGGCAAATGTAGACATAACATTACGCACTTTGAGTCATTATCTAGTATCAATTACATACTACTATTCATATGGTTCCTAAGAAAGAAAATTACTAACACATTTATTTTGCCACCTTTATTTACTTTATATCTCTTCTTTCAATCTTGCACTCTTACTTTCTCAGTCTTTTTTCACCTTTCAATATTTTTCATTCTAGACACTAGTACCCAACTAGGATGCCAACACCAGTGCCCTCATCCCCTCTAGGTGCTCTTGTCCCCTTTGTACTTTGGTCACACTTTTTGGGTCCTTTCTAGTCATTTGAGCATCTTATCTTTTTGGTAGTCAGCATTTTTGGGGTTAATTACGAAATTCAAGTAAGGGAATCATATAAATATAAAGTTATGTGATCATAATAAGGGACCAAACACTAAGAATTTACTATCTCCACCTAAGTTTGCATCCATAAAAGGCATCTATATCTCCATTTTCATGCATCTAGCTCCATCACAAGGAAAAAGGTAGGTTCATCTACATCACACTTCCTACGAGGGGATCCTATTGTCTCCTTGCACACATTATTTACATTCTACATCTATTCACTTTCTTGTTACTTCACGTGTGACTAGCACAAGAGCAATCTAGAGCATAATTCACACACACTCACACACACACACACACACACACACACACACACACACACACACATAGAGAGAACTATATTTGGTATGAGATGTAGTGCAGCACATAGTGATAATTCCATCATTTTGGTAGCTAAGGACAGATCTAACACCTTCATTTAAATATTTCTTTTTTAGGGTTTGATGATTTTGGGGAGTTTTGTAGGTGATTCACTCATTCTAGATTTACGAGAGACATTCAACGGAATTTAGTGACATGCATAAGAGAAAATGATAACAAGTGCAAACCTCTTGCGACACCTCAAAGGATGTTTTCTAATCATCTACGTAAACCGGGGTGACCACGGGAGCCCCTATCCTTCTCTAGGTGCCCCAATCTAGTCAAATCTATCTGGTCTACATTTTCCAAGCTTCTATGTGACACTCCTCCATCTCTACTCAATCGGTATCCACTGTAATACATCCAAAGAACCTATTCAAATCTGCTAAAATTCTTCTAACCCTCTTTACATTATGGTTTCATATTTTCTAGCTTAGTTTTCTTGGGTATTATTTCATTATTTTAGTATTCATTTATTACTACAAACTTACATTATATTAGGTCATTATATTACATTTTAACATAATAAAGGATTAAGTGACTTTTTCTTTCTTGCACAACCTCTTATAGTGAGGACCTATTTATCCATTGCTTTCCTTTTCTTGGGCTCTCTTGAGTGAGTTCAAATTGCAATCCTCACGGGTTCCTTTAGAAATGCTTTCCTTGTGAGATTCTGGGGCACTGATTTGATGAACACAAATAGTAGTTTTCATGAACCAATCCTTTGACATTTGGATCACTAGTATTATTCTTTAATTGATATCCCATGACTTAAAGACACTCCAATAGATTGGTGGGAGAGGTAAAACCTTCACTTCTTAGTATTCAAGATCATACAACTCCATCATCTTTCACTCCTTCCATGAACCAATAAAATCTGAATTTACTCATTTTAAGAATGGTCATCCTCATCTGATCTCACTTCCTTATCTCAAAATCAGCCAAGAATTTAACCCAATAATAATCAATATGAGGAATATGGTGAAACTCAAAGAGATGAAAGGTTTCAAGATTACTTCGGATGTCAAAATTATCCATGGAAGTGTATGAATAGAGATTCACATCATAGAAGTGCCATGGATATACTAGATTTAAGAATTCACAGTGAATGATGCGAGATGTGAATTTTTCAAGAAAAATAATTCAAGCATACAAGACTACAAGAGAGATAATTGTAATGACACATAAATAGCTCCAACTCAATACAATGTTCAGCTCACGATACCATATTAGAGAAGTGCGACGGATCTACTAGTTTGAATAATGCACATGTGAACGATGTGAGACGTGAATTTTTAAGGACAAAACTAAGTAAGCATACAAGAATGTAAATTATGAAATTACAAGACATAATTACAGTAACACATAAATCGATCTAACTCAATATGGTTTATGCTCCATGAGATAGAATGATGCAAGTGATGTACATATAGGAGGTGAATATACAACTACCACCTAGATCATTGGTGAATAACTCTCACTAACTGATAATGGAAGTAGAGTTGACTCCACACAACTAGTATGCTAACTCAACACAACTGGTAAGCTACCTCAACACGGTTAGTACACCTAAACAAGCATATCCCATGAGTGTAGGAAATATCCAAGTAAATAAAAAAATATAAGGAAAATGAATATCCTACACTAAAAATTCAAGGATGTGAAAGAGGCTTTAATATTCAAGGCATCCATGGCATTCTTGCATGATTAAATGCATAGAGAGATTGGGAAAAATAGACTTTTCTTTTTGTGGTTCCTAAGTTTGCTATTTATATGAGAAAGTTTCCTACATAGTTCAAACATCACTATATTGTCACTAAGATATCTTAGGAGCTTACATGGAGTGAGGCCAAATCCTGAAACTATGATATAGGAGAAGTTTTAAAATTGGGTGAAGTAGGACCCATATTTTTTAATCAAAGTTGCATCTTAAGAAGAAAATATCAACTTTGGGTTGCCTTCGAGAAACAGGGTGAAAAACATATTGAATGCATCATTCACCTTGGAAAAGTGATGATTTATTTCTTTGAGAGTGATTTGAGGGTACCTTTCATAATTTAGTGCCTTTTGCAAAAACTTTTGAGAAAGAATTAGGCCTCTGAATAGCCTTTTACTCGTGAGAGTAGACACCAAATATGATATCATTATGAACTTCTTTGTGACTGTTGATTTAAAAAATAGAATTTTTATGTTGAATCCTAATTACGTCAGTCATGTATGATAAATAAATTTTAAAATATAGATTTGACATAAGAAATAAGCTAATAAAATATGAAACCCTAAATGCAAGAGAGAAAACAATGGACTTAGTTGATTAACGCATTGTCTGGGACTGGTCTAAGCTGGGAAAACTACCGAACGGGAAGTGAAGAGTGTCACAAATTCTTAGGATAGATTATATACTAAAGAAATGCAGTTAGACATGGGTGCCCACAAGTAAGGCAAGGGTGCCTATGCACCAACGACTCTACTAGGAACCTATGACAGAAAAATGGTTAGAACCTGATTTTGGAGTATCATACGAGAGTCACAAGTATTCACTTTTGATCACCTATATGTCACAATATGATCACTGAGGTACCTATAACCTGCAAAATAAATATTCACCTGTAAAACCCATAATACCACATCAAATCCAAAAAAACAATATCCAATGAGGGGAGTCGAAATGACCCCGGATATCACCCAACAAAGTGAGAATACAATCAACCACTACAATACATCTCATACTTCATGTAGTGAGTGTTTAAAATAATTGTGACCTAGGATTCCCTTGTGCGCATGCACTTAAAAGTGGGCTAGCTAGATGTAGCAATGTAGATAGACGTTTTGATGAATTAAATAAAGTTCCCCTTCCTATGTTATGTATGCAGAAAATGCAGTCCCTTGTCTCTTGATTGAATGCCAAATGGATGCTTTGAAGTGATTTAGGATCCTTTTGAATGCAAGCTTAGGTGATAGTAATGATACTTAGATATTATTCCTTTGTTTTGGTCACATAGCTATTTATTTACATGACTCCCTTGTTTGAATTTCATAATTGACAACTAGAAGGCCAAACCATAAGAAAATAATATTCTGAAAATATAAAAGAGGCCCAAAAAGAGCGAGTAAAGTGGAGAGGATTCGGGGTGCCCAGAGAGGGAATGAGGGCACCTAGTTGATGATGACTTTGGCTAGGTGCTAGTTTACAAGCCATAAAATATAAATAAGTAAAATATCGATCAAGTTATAGGTGCAAAAGACAAAAAGGCCAAAGATAGTCATCAATTACTATTTTTCTCACTTAGGAATCATATGAATGTTAGTATGTGTTTATGGACCTAGAAATGTACCCAAGTGCATAATTTTGTGTCTACATTAGCCACCACTTTATGTTTTTGATTGAATACTTGATAACATAAAATAGATAAGTGATGCATACCTAATAACCATGTATAATGTGATGGCAATAGCGTGTCAAAGAGACAATTGAAGCATGAAATGAATGCAAAATGAAGCGTGGAAGCTAAAAAGGAAAGTGACCCTAGGGGTGTATGCGTATGTGTTATACTATGTTGCACTTTTTTGTTATAGCTTGTTGAAGGCAACTTCTTATCGCATATTAAGGATGGACGTGAAAAAGAAGAGCGAAGAAGTAGTCAAAGATGTGTATGTGAAAATTTTTGCATAAGTATGTAATCATGTGAAAGCATGTAAAAGTAGTAAATGAAAAGTGTGCAACTGATTTGCAAAGATTGAAAAAGGATAGAAAATGTCCTAAAATGCTATAAAAGAACCATTTTTTTGGGTGATCTCATGCCAAGAGTGATTTTTCTAGGCGATCTAATGCCAAATGTGAGTTTTTTTGGCGATCTCACACCAAGCATGATTTTTTTGGGTGATCTCATGCCAAAGAGAAAGTGTTGGGGAGAAAGGTCTAATGTTACTCTCCTTCTATGACTCTGCCTTGATTATACACCATTGCAGAGATGGTATGATCCTATTTTGTCCTTGGTGTCCCCGATTTGTTCCGAATGTAATATTTTTTCAAATAGAAGATGGAGATAGAATGCATTCTATTTGTTGGAGGATTATGTATGTACTATGAAACATTATTTGTAAACTGCTATGAATTGTGATAACTGAGAAACTAATTGTGTGTTCCCAAAACATTAGCACTCAAGGGAGGACACGGGCACCTAATAACTCTTGTCAGAGCCCATGCACCGGTGTCTTTGTTGTAGTGAGGACCCAATTCATATTTTGGGTCCTTTTGAGACTATATGAATGTTATGTTCATGTACAATGTAGGCCTGATTTTTAGCTTTGATGTGTTGTATGAGGTCACTAATCCACCCAATGTATGCCCCCTCGTTTGGGGTACATGTGACATCGTAGGAGTATGTGGCCCAAAGATAGGACCTAATGTTGAACTAAATTGTATCCTCAGCAGGGGGATGTGCATGGTGGAAACCAAGGCACATGCAAATAATATGGCTAGTAAGATGTGTCAGTAGAAAAAGTAGTAAGAATATAATAGAAAATAGTGTAACAAGAAAGTATGCATACAGATGGAAGGTAAAAATGGGTTTTAAACATGAGACATTGCTCAAAATGTCACAATACAATCAGGTTCAAGCGGCCAAAAGCATAATTAATGATAAATCAAGACATAGGAAAAAACACACAAACAATGACATACAATAGTAGACAATGGAAATCAAAATGTAACAGATACAACCATGGTGGTAAATAGTTCCTACAAGGAAAATGCTGCACATGAAGCACCCATTAGCATGTTTAAAATATTAAAAAATAATACCAAATCATGTATGTATCAATGTAAAGTAATGTGTTAGTAAGAATAGGAAGTAATATATAATGAAAGAATATCACATGTAGTTTGTGAGAAAATAAATGCCCCGGGAGCCTCGGTGGGACCGGTAAGAGTACAATGTCAATCATCATTGCAACATGTAAGTATTTGTAATAAGTATGCATTCACAACTATATAACAAGTGAATGTGCATGTGTATATGATAAATATAAAGATATACGAGATATCTAGATAACATAGTAAGCAAAGTGCAACATGTAATTAGTATAGGAAAGCAAGAGTAAGTGCAACCAAGATATGCAAGATGTAATGTATGTGATTGAGTATGATGGAATGGTATGTAATATGAGTGTGATCAGATCAACATGCCCCCCAATGAATGTGTATGAATGTGTATGAGATGAGGTTCATTTATAAAATACCCCGCAATAACCAAGAATGAACCATAGAACAAGAGTGCATCATCAGGAAATGGCTTGAAATTGTGTGCTAGATATAATAGAGTATAAAGTATAGAGCATAAAAATTGAATTATGGTGAGGTTCATTTCATATTTAGACCC
The DNA here is from genome assembly GCA_018340775.1 of Taxus wallichiana var. yunnanensis. Taxonomy (NCBI): domain Eukaryota; kingdom Viridiplantae; phylum Streptophyta; class Pinopsida; order Cupressales; family Taxaceae; genus Taxus; species Taxus wallichiana. The sequence continues at coordinate 972,754,322 of CM031237.1, read as the reverse complement.
TCATCAGTGAGTATGAAACTCATAACTAGAGTGTGTTATAGGGTAGTGAGTGATAAAAGTGTGTGTATCATGATGTATAAGAGAGATGAGAAAGACTAGATGTAAAGCATAGAGTGTAATGTGTATGTGTGGAGATTATAAAGAAATATTAAGGATTGAATGGGGGATAAAGCTAGATTCCCAAAGTGTGTGATGAATAGAAGAATAAAGTAATGTCATCTAAAAGATCGTCATTTTCGGGTTAAATCCTAATGGAGTTGGATCGAGCCTTGATAATCAATAGTGTGAGCTTGGTCATATAAAGATCCATGTGTGCCATAAATTATGCATTCCCTTTGCATATTATTCATCGGTGATAGGTGTTTATGGAAAACCATGCATATACCATCAAGTGAGATTTTGAGAATAACCCAATGAGTCATTAAATACCATCGAGTATGATTTGGATCTAGTTTACCACCATTGTAATCAAGCCAAGACTATCCAAGTATGAGTGGAGAAGAATGATAAGTGCGTGAAAGGAAGACTGATAAATGGAAAACTCGAATGTCGTAAGTATTAGTGATGTAAACATATCCATGACAGAGATGAGGAGAGTGATGCGGAGGAATCAGATTAGTAAGTGTGAATCTTAACCGAGTCAAGCCGTCATGTGTGCAAAGAGTGTCAAAGAAAGTGGGATCGAATGGAATGTAACACCAATAAGATTCATGTATGAAAAGAGTGCATGTGAAATTAGGAGGTACCAAAACAAAGTGTTCTTTAAGACATTAATCATATGGCATGGTTTCCATGCCATGGCCTACCAAGTAATTAATTAAACTGGAGTTTGGTGTCGATGAAAAAGAATATTGTAGGAATAGTTTTAGGCCCAAATGTAAGGGACAAGGTGATAGTTCCCATGCAAAGACCTGTAGAAGAATCATAGCTATAGATATAAATGGATTTGGGGCCTGATATTAGGCGAGGAAATACCAAGTTATTAAATAAATTTGAGATTACAAATATTTATCTCGAGCCATTATCAACTAGTACTTGTGTAATGCCTATATTATAGATACAAGCCTTGATATAAAGAGGAGGTTCATTGTCATAAACAGAAAGAGAAGTGGTTGTATCAGATGGGAAAGTAATTTGTGGAGAAAATACAGCGACAAACTACTAATATACATGATCTAGAGGAGTATTGGGAGAAATGTGAGTATTGGCCAAGAAAGAGTTGATTTTATCCTTACACTTGGGATGAGCCTGCAAAAAGGCATTAATGGAGATACTCATGATGAGAGGAACCTAAAGGATTGAACCAAGATAAAAAAAGGGAAGATCCAATAGTATTCAAATTCGGTCTCCCAAAATGATTTAATAAAATAGAATTTTTATGTTAAATCCTAATTGCAAAGTCACGTATGATAAATGAATGCTAAAATACATATTTGACATGAGCAATAAGCTAATAAAATATGAAACCCAAAGTGCAAGAGAGATAAGAATTGACTTAGTTAATTAATGTGTTGTTTAGGATTGGTTTGAGCTAGGAAAACTACTGAACAGAAGTGAAGAGTGTCGCAAACACTCAAGATAAATTATAGACTACATAAATACAAATGTACATGGGCGTCCATGGTAGGGCAAGGGCGCATGGGTGCTAACGACCTCTATTGGGTGCCTATGACATTGAAAATGTTAAAATCATGATTTTGGAGTGTCACACAAGTGTGACAAGTATTCTCTTTTGATCACCTATATGTCTCAATAATATTTCCAAGGTACTTATAAAAGGAAAAAAATATTCACCTATAAAACCCACAATACCACATCAAATCCAAAAACAATAGATGCAAGATGGGGATTCAAACTAACCACGGAGGTCACCCGACATAGTGATCTTTCAATTCATCACTACACTACATCTTATACTCCATGTAGTTATTGTGGGTGTGTGAAATAATTTTTCCCTAGGATGCCCTTTTGCACGTGCACTTGATTCGAGCTAGCTAGATGTAGCAATGTAAATAGATGTGTGGATGGAATAAAGAAAATTCCCCTTCCTATGTTTTGTATGTAGAAAATGTAGTCCCTTGTCCCTTGATTGAATGTTAAATGGATGCTTTGAAGTGCTTTAGGATCCTTTTGAATGTAAGCTTAGGTGATAGTAATGATGCTTAGAGCTTGGTCATTTATTTTGGTCACATAGCTATGTATTTATATGATTTCCTTGTTTGAATTTTGTAATTGACAACTAAAAGGATGACCCATAAGAAAATAAGATTCCCAAAATATAAAAGAGGCCCAAAAAGATCGACTAAGGTGGAGAGGTCCAGGACACCCATAGGGGATTAGGGCACACAGGCAATGGTGTCTGGCTAAGCACTCGTGTACTGGAACCATAAAAGATAAACAAGTAAAATACCAACTGGGTTGTAGGGTGTGAAAGACTAGATAGACAATAAGAAACAAAGACAAAAGGCCAAAGATAGTCGTCAATTACTAGTTTTCTCACTTAAGAATCATATGAAGACTAGTATGTTTTTATGGACCTAGAAATGTACCCAAGTGCATAATTTTGTGTCTACACCTACAATTAGATAATTTGATGGTGGATTTTATTACTTATTATTTATCCCCAATCAACCATCTAATTTCCCTTAGTGACAACAAGGATTAATTGTGTAATCCAATCCTAAAATTCATTAGTAGTCTCTTTTCCCATTATCTTGTTCAAGCATAATAATTGCATCCAAGTATCCTTCATGAAACTCACTCCTTGACAAGGTTTTTAACATATGAAATGGTTTCCTTCCTTGTATCAACTAAGATCCTAGTGTGAGGCCCTGGAGATAGGATTCAATATTTTACCACTCACTAGATGTAAAATCCTTCTTGATTTTGACCGTGTTACTTCCATTGGAATCAGTATACATTGTGATATTTCCTTCAGGGTGAGTAGTGGAAGTATGGAATTGTCATCTACCCTTACGATCCTTGATTTTGGATCATAGTGTTGAGTACATGCTAACACTAATTCGATGCTCTAAACTGACATAGGATGACCTCATGTTGGATACAACGATCTTGTGAAATTATTTTCTTCAACCGGTTCTCTTAAGCATCCTAGCATCCAACTCTTTAGGTCCTCGACATTCATGTGAGTGACATCAATATCACCCATACCTGTATATTCTATGGCTAGTGTTGAAACAAGTTCCAAACTAGAGAATTTTAACTTCATGGCTATAAAAATCAACAAGATGAGTTAAAATGAAACCAACAACTTTTTACACTAGAAGCCAAAACTTTCTATTTTGGGCATGTGGGATTTAGGTGCTATTATTTTGGGGAAATTTTCCTTTTATTTTGAATCACTTAGCATGTTTATAATACCTTAATTGATGTTTCTTTAATGATTTTAGAAAAAAATGTTTTAAAGGTTACTTTTTTGTAAACTGTTATTTTGGAAATTTGTCAATTTTGTCTCATTTGTTGTTTTCCTTGTTTTGAATGGTGATAGCTTGTTATTTTAGGGGTTTAATATTTTAAGTAATTTATTACGTAGATAACTTTATATTTTTATAATGTGCACTTACTAGTGTCTATCTCATAATTGAAAACACCCTCGTCGGATTCGACTCTACACCAAGATTCGGTGCTCCAATTTTCACAGTGATCCTTCCATTGGAACTCTTACAAATTAAAAATATAAATTCTAGGAGGAGGGTTTCATATTTTTATCTATGAAAAAATTAGAACATTGTGAGGTTTTCATAAATGGTCTTATCAAATGTGCCTAGGATGATAGTCTTCACCGAAAATCTTGCTTGAATAAGTTTCTAGGTTGAAGAGTTATGAAGAAATCTTCATTTTCATGGTCATGGATACTCTAGAAAAAATTGGCACCATTTCTAGTGTTTTTTCATGTATTTGGTGATAGTAAATAAGATTTAATTGAGTCTAGTTTTCCTGTGTAAATAAGAATATTTTAAAACAAGTGAAGTTGTATTTTAAGTTTTCTGATAACTACATCTCAACATTGGTTTAATGATAGCTGAGTGTGGTTAAAAATTAGGGTTTGAGAGGCTGATCATGGGCATAATTTTATGTCCCCTGTATCCCATTGAAAAAGGGACAAGAGTGACAAAAAAATCACTTGGAGCAAGATGTTGACAAGTGTCAAAAGGAGTGCAATGTGAGGAATATTAAAAAGCTTACTTGAGCACCCAGGGGATGAGAACTATTCATTTGAAGAACCTATAAGGGGGCTTGATCTTGGGTGAAATTTATTTCCCTCTATCCCCTTTGAAAAAGGGACAAGAGGTGAAAAAAATTATGCTTTGAGAAACATGATGCCACTTGTCATGATTTGGTGCAGTGAGAAGATGAGGGGTTTAACCGATTAAACACTTTGTCGGGATGAGGAGGGTCACATGATGGACCAGAAAGGGGGATTTATCTTGGGCTCACTTTTTGTCCCCTTTGCACCTTTGGGAAAAGTACAAGAGGGATACAAATTTTCCATTGATCAAGAAGTTGGCATGTGGATGTTGAAAATATAGCTAAGTATGGGATCTTCACTGCACTGTAGAGGGGCTTTGAAAACTTGATTCCCGAGAGCTTGGAGAGGTCATTTGAGATGAAATTATATATTATATGACTCTAAATAACCTTATAATATCAATGAAATATGTTTAAGAACCCAATTCTTTCTGAAACTTAAAAATGCCTCTTTTTCTTTAGGATAGTTAGGTGTCCTTTGAAGATTGAAATGTTTCAAGAAATATTTAGGTCTTATGCAGAGCATAATTATTTCACCATATAGTGAATTATTTAATATTTCCATTTCCTATTTTTTATTCTAACTCCTATTAGTGAAAATTCATAGCACCCCCAAAATGACCTATGGATCTGATTTTCTAAGGCAATGTCATTTGGTGTGAATGCACAACATTGAGCTTTCCCAAAGTGTGGGACCTTTGCAAATGGGGAAAGCTCTCCAGAGAAGGTTGGTTCCTCTTCCTAAACTACCTACCACAAGCTATTCTAGTGCAGGAAAACTAAATCTAATCCTAATCTAACTTCCAAGGAGATAGGGAGAGAAAGAAAACTAGGAAAAACAGAGCCTACACTAAAACGGTGATACACCAGAGAAGGAAAATGTTGAACATCTATCAAAACTGCCATGGAACAAGAAGAGGTGAGCAATGGAAGGGATGGACAAGTGCATCATAGACCCAAAGATGGATTTCACACAAAAAATGTTCCAAAACTCCATGAACACAGCTCCAAAACCTGCAATGAACATCCAAACATGCACAAATACCTGCAATGAAGAGAGGCAAGAAGAAAACAACCAAAAACGAGAAAGGATGGACAAATGCATCACAAAACATGTTTTTATTACTCTAGAATTTTGCACAAAACATCATTTCACAGGTAAGAGGCAAAAACGCCATTACAGAGTAGGGGAGGAGGTTCTAATTCTATTTTCAATCCTAGGGAAGAAAAGAAGGGAGAGGCATAGAAGAATGATGAACAACCTTTACAAATGAGCCAAAACTGGCTTTTATCACTCGAACAAAAAGAAGGAAGGTGAAAAAAAGTGGGAAAATTCAATTTGAAACTTCAACCACTAACCAAATCCATTTAATTAGCCTACAAAATGATGGGTTTCCATGAAAAATCCCATACTTCATTGTACATTACTTTGTAGAGCAAGAAAGAGGCCCATACTTCATTAGTTTTAGTAGTTGGGGTCATTTTCTATGTTTTTTGCATGCTAGAGATGTTTTCTTGATTTTCTTCCACAAATCTCCATCAAAAATCCAAATTGAACCATCCATCGTGTAGAGGATCTCAACATCTTTCCAATGACACTAAAATCATGAAAAACGAGCTCTGGTGCAAAAGATATGCCCTCTAAAGATTTAGGGAAAAAATCGGGTTCGTGGGCCAAAATTTGAAATTTTTCCCTCTTTTTTTTGAATTTGGAAAATTTCCCAAAATTCCTCCACCAGCCCGACCTCCGCTGCCATGTGGCATCTTCTAGTTGATCCACGGGTTCAAACAATCATTTTGCCCCTTTTGCGAAAATGGAAAATTTTCCCGAAAACCTCATGGTCCACCACTCTGCTGCTTGGTGATGACATGTGGCACCATCTTATTGCTTGATGGGACCATGGGTTCAATTTTTTCCTTTCCACTTTTACACCAAGAAGTTGAAATTTTCAACTTTCCTCCACCTCCCGCTGACGACGTAGACACGTGGCACATCGTGATTCGATGTGGGGGCCTTAACCAATTTTCTCCACCGCGGGCCCGCGGGTGAACTTTTTCCTTTGTACCTTTTAGCCAAAAGGGATAAGTGCCAAATACTCCCCCGACATCCACCGCCCCACCGACAACACGTGTTGGCTTCTCATTGGTCAGGCCTGCACTTAGGGAAAATTTTCCCTCGAACTTTGCCGAGCCATAACTTGCAAAATACAAGGAGTTAGGAGGACTTCCTTACCTTTCTGGAAAGGGGAAAGAATTATCTATCTAATGAAACCATTTCTAGAATATTTTGAGTGCTCTAAATTTGTGAAAATTGAAGTTGAAGCACCAGGAAGGAAAGAATTAAGGAAATTTAGCCAAAATAAGCAGGGGGCTCATTTTGGATAACAACTCCTTACATATCTCATGTAATCATCTAAAGAAGTTCAAGTTCATCTCACTCCTTACATTTGAAAAAACCACTTTTATACAAACTATCCATAAACCACCAACATTCCCTAAATATCCATAAACTAGTTTAAACACTTTCTTGGCTTTCCAACACCACCCACAAATTATTAAGAGTTGTTGAAACCTTTTTGAAGGGTGCACTCCTACCTTGAAAAGACCAAAATTGGCCTTTTAGGCCTCTGGAGAATTAGTCTTCTCAAAAAAATTCAGATGAAAGGAATGGCCTTGTTACATTACTTAAAACACTTTCATATACTTATTCAACATGTTGGGAGGACCTATAAGGTTGGGATCAACATGATACGGAAGACAAACTAACCCGGAGAGGGATTTAGGAGGGTTTAGAAGAATGTTTCCACATTTGGCTCAGTTTTCATGGTTTAAGTTTTAAATTTTTGGGCTTACAAAAATACATTACAACAATGCTTCACTCTAAATAATTGGAACTATAATACTAGGATAAATCGATTAACTGTTTGAATAATATCCAAAACTGTGTGATTAACTAAAATGTGATATATGTGTAGTTAATATAACTAGGAACAATAGTAAATATAGTAAATAAAAGCACTAAATAATTATATTAAAGAAACCCAAGCAACTATAATAATGAAAATATAAACCTCGATATGCAAAGAAGGGTTGGAAGAAGCTTAACATATTCAAAGGTAGATCTAGAATGTGTCATAAAATAGACCAATATTCGGAAGTAGGAATGAACATGCAAAGGTCCCGAAACTTGTATATTGAGGTAATTTGAGTCGACTAGGAACCTAGAAGAGGATCGGGGTGCCTGCACCTATGGGCACCCTGGTCTATGCAAGAGGTCAAAAACCATATTTGTAGGGGCGAATGATGATGTGAAACCCTCGTTGTTTGTCTCACTAACTTCATTGTACTCGGTTGTATGTTGTTGGTAGTCAATAATGAAGAGGAGACCTATAAAACCCCAAAACAATCATCACACCCTAAAAATAAAAATGCATATGAAGGGTTTGGATTGTCCTTAGCTTCCACAATAGTGGACTTACTCACTGAGCATTGCACTACATCTCAGACATGATGTAGTTCTATGTGCAAGTGTGTGAAATCATGCCATAGGTTATCTTGTGTGAGTCACACTTTGTGAAAGTAGCAAGCAATAACTATGTGTAAAAAATGTAATAGAATGGTGGATGGAATAGAGTAGACTTCCCTCCTATGCTTGTGTGATGAAAATGAATCAGCCTTGTGCCTTGTAATGGATCTAGATGGATGTAAATGATCTCTAGATGCCTTAGATGGATGTAAATCTAGGTGGATGATAGTAGTGACTAGTGTTTGGTTCCTCATTATGGTTTCATAACTTTATATTTATATGTTTCTCTAGTTCTATTTCATAATTAACCCCGAAAAGGTTGACCAAAAAAATATGAAATGCTGAAATGGCTAGAAAATGCCCAACAAGTGGCGGGAAAGTGGAAAAAGGATCAAGACACCTCAACTACCCACTTTGAAATAAGAAGGAAGCCACCAAAGTCTAGAGAATGCCACATAGGTTTAGTGGAAACCGCGGGAAAAAGGGAAAAATCCATAGATAAAAAGAAAAATTCACAAAATACTAGAGATGGTTGCGAGAGAAATAGAAAAGCAAAGGGTAAAAGAACATATTCGCGAGTAAGGAAGAAAAGTTGTGTAGTACTAGAGAAAGCTACGGTAAAGAAGAAAAGCCACGGAAGATTGAAAAAACCATGAGAAATGAAGGAAAGTTATGGATGGCTAGAAAAATCTTCCATAAAAGGGAAAATCCATGGACCAATGGACAGAGCCACAATACAAGGAAATAATAGAGTGCGGATATGTTATGTGATGGATGAACCTTGTCTATATGGAACTAGTCCGATTTATTTGATCAATGAAGGAAATGGATAAATGTTTTGAAAAGGATCAAAAGACAATATACTAGGGAATGTGTAACTTGTGCTTCAATAAAAACACCAAAACTGATCTCAAATATCTTGAACTCCAATTGTCGAATTTAATGCTCTTTGACTTCGTGGAAAATTGATTACATCCTCTACATCACAAAATCTAAAATCCTGATTTCTAGGCACAATTAAATATTAGAGAGGAAATGTGGATCATTTTTTTATCCTTGAATGATGAGAAATCTATTTTTGGAAATTGTCTCATAAATGGCTCCTAAATTAACAAAGAGTTGATTATTCAATGCACTCGAAAAAAAAAAAAAAAATTGAGTTGTAAAGCTGAATATAGAGAGAGTAACTCCTAATCAAGTTACAACAAATTAATAGACCAAATATGCAAGTGATATAGGTGTGTAAGAGTGCACGACACACCAAGGAAGTGATGGAGAGTATTAATTGTCTATAAAATCAAAACTCCATGAAAATATGAGTGTTGATTAAGTGAGAAAAGGGGCATTCAAGTTAAAGGAGTGAAAGAGGAAGGGAAAGCGAGATAGAAGAGAGCTAATAGATTAAGTTTTGAAGACCATATCAAATGATAAGAGCATCAGTCTAGTTGATCCATTGAGAAATAGAGTTCAACTTAGAATTAGAAATAAATTGACAGAGCACAAAAATCAGAGATCCAAGTCAATTTCAAAAGATAGAGACAAAGAGATGGATAATGTTGAATGTGAAAGCATGAAAGATAGCACCGAAATATAAGGAAAAGTGATCATAATCTAGTATGTAATCAATCTTGATTCTAAGTGATCAATGCATTTTTAATATTATATTTCTAAGTGGGTGCTTATATTATAGGGGTGGGTGCTCCTTGCAAGTTGGAGCTTGCTAAAATCGATGAGTGGGTGCTCAGTTATCTTCAAGTGGGTGCTTGGATAATCTGAAGTTGGTGCTTCACAAGTGAGTGGGCGCTCAATCGAAACCAAGATATTATATGCTTTAGAATTTTTTTCCTAATATTCCCTTAGTTTCAAAGTGGGTTTTTCTCCCAAAAGGGTTTCCCACTATAAATTATGTGTTCAATGTTATTATTGTCTGACATATGTTTGTGAAAATACTCATGGTATATTTTTGTACTTTACCAAAGAATTCCTTATTAGTATTATTTTAATCTGCACTGATTCATCCCTCCTCTCAAGTACTTATGATCTCTAATAATTGGTATCAAAGTGAGTCCTTATAGTATAAGCTTAACATCTTCAAGGAGATCCTCTCTTCACAAGCATGGTAGAAAATCAAGCACAAGGTGGTTTATCACTGTCAAGATCACCTCTCTTCACCGAACAAATTAAACATTTTGGAGAATAATGATGAAGACATATTTCATGTCACTTGGTTTTTTGAGAAAGGATACAATCCTTCACCATGCCAATCACTTCTATAGAAGACATGACATAATATCGGTGTAACTCAAGATCCATGAATGTCATCCTATGTGGCATTACTAAAACAGATTTTATAAAGGTAATGCAATCTTTGTATAGCCGCTAATAAAATTTGGACCAAGCTAGAAGGTATTTATGAAGGGGATAACAAGGTCAAGTTAACCAAATTACAAACATACGAGCTCAGGTTTGAGAATATAAAGATAAAATATGATGAGAGTATAGCAGCTTACATGTAGATAGTATATGAAGTAATCAATATGATCAGAGGCCTAGGTGAGAAGTTAGAATAATTTGTTATAATCCAAAATATTCAAGATAACTGACTACCAAGTATAATGCAAAGGTTTCAATTGTAGAAGAAGTGAAAGATATGAAGACTCTAACAATGGATGAATTATAGAGCATCCTTTCAAAGCATAAGAGATGCGGACTATTGGATCTGTATCTACTAAGAAATAGGTAGCATTCAAAGCCAAGAAAGAGACCCAATAAAAACAAGAAAAATAATAATCAAATTCGGAGGATGAAGAAGATGATGAGAATATTGAAGCAATTTTTATGAGAAGACTAAGAAGAGGTTCAAGTAAGTATAAAGGTAAACTTCCATTCAAATCTTTTAAGTGTCGACAAGTAGGCCATTTTGCTGCTAAATTCCCAAACAAGAATAAAGAAACTTAGTCTAATCAGGATGAAGAAAGTCACAAACACAATAAGAAAAATATGAACTTCAAGAAGAAAGATGGTAAGAATAAATTCTTTAAGAATAAAAGGAATATCTACTCAAAAGAAGAGTCAAGTGAATCTGATTCAAACAACCCAAGTAGCTATGAAAATGAGGATGATGAAACTCAGTTTGAATGTTTGTTTATGGCCATGGATGTCTCTGAAGAATGCAACTCAAAATGAAAGAATGTAGTTAATTATGAAGAATCTGATGAAGAATAAGCAAATGTAAATTTGGAACCGGAAAAAAAAATTCTCTTGAAGAATTGAAATTGTGCAGGAGGAATAATCAAAAGATGAAATGCACATTAAAAGATTATGAAGAAAAAATTTGCATCTTTGAGAAAAGACAAAGTTTAAAGGAAGAGGAGAAAACTAATGAGCTCAAAGAACTTGAAACTCAGCTGGAAAATATTTCTCAATCCTACAAGTAAAAGGACGATGAATACATGAATCTGAACTCAGAATTGGAGTGACTAAAGACTAAAGTGGAAAAAATGACAAGAAAACTGATAATGTATGAGAAGATAGAAAAGAGATAATTTTTTCTAACTGATATACCGAGTATTCAACGGGATACAAATGAAAATTCAGGGATAGGATTCAAGGAAGAAAGAAAAGAAATGGATCCTACAAAGAAGAAATGAAACTAGACATTATCAATACCAGGTACCTTTCATGTGGTAAATATAGAAGTTGTAAAAGTTTCTAAAATGAAGACTAATTTCCCAAAATCACCTATGTTATGAGGTACACACATTCATTCTACAATTATTTACCTTCATGTAATCAATTTGGACATAAAACTGCTAAATGTAGAAGATATGCTAGAGGCTATGGAAGAATCTATAACTCATCATAAACTAGAATGAACTATAATTTTGTTCACCACAAATATCACAAGAAAGGTCGTGTAGCTTTAACAAGAAATTAAGAACCTCCTAAACAAAAGATACGGGTGTATGTTGTAAAGGAAGAAGCCAACAAAAGAAAAGAATCTTTCTCAATAATACAAACCAATTTTCACGTTCAAGATGAAGAAAAAATCTAGTACTTTGACAATGGATGCTCCAGTCATATGACAGGTGACAAAATAAAATTCATCTCTATCAAATAAGGCATTAGGAGTTGTTAAATTTGGTGATAATAATTCAACAAACATAGTTAGAAAAGGATCTTTGATTGTAGACAATTGAAAACCTATTGTTGAGAATGTTCTATATGTTGAAGGACTCGAGCACAATCTGTTAAGTGTGATTCAAATGTGTAAGAATGCTATAATATGATATTCCGTCACAAAGGTTGTGATATTATCAATGGAAAAACATGAAAGAAATTTGCAAAAGCTAAATGAACCAATAACAATATGTATATTCTCAACGAAATAAATAAAGAAAAATGGCTCACAAGTAAATTTGATTACAACTGGTTATGGCACAGAGATTGGGACATGATTTTTGAAAATATTGTGAAACTAAGTGCTAAGGGTGGTGTGAGACATATGCCAAATATTGTAAAACCAACATATACACTTTGTAAAGCATGACCGTATGTTAAAAAAACAAGAACATCATTCAAATCCCAGGAATAATTGACCACAAAACCCCTAGAACTAATCCATACAGATCTTTGTAGGCCTATAAGAACTAAAATTCTACTAGGATATGTGTATTTCATGCTACTAATAGATGATTACACCCAAATGACATGGGTAGCTTGTTTTAAGCACAAATCAAAAGCCTTGGAAAGATTCAAATCCTTCAAGGCACTACTTTGGAGAATGAGAAGAACACTAAAATCAAGTTCTTAAGCTCGACATGAGGTGGATAATTTTGGTCCAATGAGTTTGATGAGTTTTTTGGAGAATATGGGATTAGAAGACAATTCTCACCTGCCAAAACACCTCAACAAAGTGGGGTTGTTGAAATAAGGAACAGGAATGTATAAGAAATGGCAAGAACTATGCTAAATGAATCTAAACTTCCTAATAGATATTGGAGTGAAGCAGTCTACACAAAGGTGTACATCCTAAACAGACCCTAATTGAAAATAAATAGTGATAAGACACCCATGAAATTTGGAAAAACAAGCCAAGTAATGTAAAACACATCATAGTATTTGGAAGTAAATGTTACATCAAAAGAGATGAAGATAACTTGGGAAAAATTCAATCAAGGTGTGATGAAGTCATATTTAATGGTTACTCAATAGTCAGTGCAGCCTATAGATGCTACAATAAGAGGTTGCAGAAAATTATTGAGAGCACAAATGTAAAAGTTGATGAGTCTTATCCTACCAAATCCAGCACTCACCACAATGACAATCATGAAGATCAATAAGATGATGAAGAAATGGAAATTACACGTGAATAAGTGGAAGAAGTGGAAGAAATAAAAGACATCAAGATATTGTCAAGGAAATTCAAGAGGGTTCATCCAAAGAAACAGTTATTGGAAATAAAGAAGGTGACATTCTCATAAGAAGAATACTAAGAGATCAACAAAATCATGAAGACATAGCACTCCTATCCATGATGAACCCAAGAATGTTATAAAATCTAGCAAGGATCGACATTTTGGGGATGTCATGAATGAATAACTTGATCAAATTTAAAATAATAAGACTTGGGATCTTATACCAAGACCAAAAGCTAAGAATGTGATAGGAAGAAAATGAGTATTCAAAAATAAATTGAATGAAAAATGAAAAGTGACAAGAAATAGGGCTATACTTGTATGTAAATTTTATGCATAAATGGAAGGAGTTGAGTTTGACGAAATGTTTGCACTAGTGGTAAGGATGGAAACAATCAAAATATCTATAGCATACGCAACTTATAAGAAAATCAGAATTTTTCAAATGGATGTTAAATCAGATTTCCTCAATGGCTATCTGAATGAAGAGGTATATATTGAAAACCTGATGTGTTTTCTCTAATTGATGACAAAAACTATGTGTGTAGGCTGAAAAATGATCTGTATGGACTTAAACAAGCTCCTAAATCTTGGTACAACAAATTGGATTCATACCTCATTGCGCAATTGACAATAATTTCTACTTCAAAGAAGAAGGTGATCATCTACTCATTATCATTGTGTACATCGATGATATCATATTTGGATGAGATCATGATAAAATTACTTATGAATTTTCCAATATGATGAAGGAAGAATTTGAAATGTCTTTGCTTGGGGATCTCTCATTCTTTCGAGTTTACAAATCATCAATCGTAGACAAGGTATCTTCATATCCCAAACCAAATATATCAAATAAATGTTGAAAAGATTTAGGATGGAAGTATGAAAACCTATAGGAACACCAATGGAAGTTGGATGCAAGATGATAAAATATGACAGCTCACCAAAAAGCTGACAAGAATTTGTATGATGATAGAAAGTCTCCTCTACTCCATGGTGTCAAGACCTGATATTATGTAGGTTGTGGGACTTGCTAGAATATTTCAAGAATATCCAATGGAAACGCACTTCAAGACAAATCAAAAAAATTTGAGATATATCATGGGAACACTTGAATATGGATTCTAGTACCCCAAAAGTAATGACTTCAACATAAAATCATATACGAGATGTTGATTGGGCAGGAAGTGTTGATGATAGGAAGAGTACAAGTGGTGGTGCATTCTTTGTTGGAAATTACCTAGTATACTTGGTTGAGCAAGAAACAATCATCAATGGCACTCTCAACATGTGAGGAAGAGTATATAGTTGTTGCAATGTGATGTACTCAAGTTCTTTGGATGAAAGAGACACTGGAGGATTACAAGGTGAAATTTGATAGCCCAATTCCTTTACTCTGTGATAGTACTAGTGTTATAAGTGTCTCCAAAAACCACATGTTCTACTCAAAGACCAAGCACATTCTAATAATATATCATTTCTTAAGGGAACAAGTGAATGAAAATAAAATCATTCTTGAGTATGTGACCATAAAAGAAGAAATTACATATATCATGACAAAACCACTGCCAAAAGCAACATTTGAGCACCTAAGGAATGAATTGGGGGTCATTCCTGATCCCACCAACAACTAGAAAGTGTTGAGACAAGGTAAGGGAGCATTCTCATGTAATATCAACTCCTAATTAGTGAAATGAAGTCTTCATGTGAGGGGCTAGTCTGCTAGCTCATTTTGACAATCCTGATTTGGAAACTTGGTTTTTATATTTTCTTATTCTAAGTGAAATTGCCTAAGAAGAGTAAATATCATCACAAGATGCATCAACTCAAGGGGAGAACTGACGTAGTTCATACCAAGTCACATGGATCAAATCAGCAGACATAGATGTTGTATAAATGGCCCTTTGTCATAAATCTCAAAGTGGGAAAAAGTAAAAACATAAACAAAAAGGGGAGAGATTAAATGTTTTTTCCATCAAGGGTTTAGTGTTTCTATGAAAGTTGTCATCAATGAAAAAGGGGATTTTTTGGACCTTTGACATTGTCATTATTATTTTCATTAATGCCAAGCTGATTGATGGAAAAATGTGTGGTGCAGTGTTGTGTAGGTGTCTCAAGGTCAACCATGTATGGAAAAGGTGTTAACAAGTCTGTAACAAGCTTCGAGAAGCGATTCAAGATAGAATTTGTAAGAGAAATTTGAAGGTTGATTGGTTGTGTCCACTCTCGATAGGTTTCAAGTGATTTCATGGTGATGGTTTTTTCATTGTTTATCGAGAATGATTCAGGATGTTCTAGCATGGCTCTAGGGGACTTAATCAGTTTTTAAGAAATTCACGAGACATAAGAAGGAAGCTACCAAAATAAGAAGGAATCCGCCAAAGTCTATAGGAGGTCATGGACGTTTAGTGGAAACCGTGGGCAAAAAGGATGAAGTCATGGATAAAGAGGAAAGGCCGCGAAAGACTAGAGATAGAGACCCAATCAAAATAAGAAAAATAAGAATCATATTCAAAGGATGAAGTAGATGATGAGAAGATTGAAGCAATGTTTTTAGAAGACTAAAGAGGCTCGGTGAGTATAAATTTAAAGTTCCATTCAAAATTTTTGAGTGTGGACAAGTAGGCCATTTCATTTGTTAAATGTACAAACAAGAATAAAGAAACCCAGTCAGATCAAGATGAATGAAGTCACAAACACAACAAGGAAAATATGAACTTCAAGTAGAAAGATGTCAAGAATAAATTCTTTAAGAACAAAAGGAATTTCTACTCAAAATAAGAGTCAAGTGAATCTGATTCAAACAACCTAGGCAGCTCTGAAATTGAGGATAATAAAACTTAGTTTGAATGTTTGTTTATGGCCATGGATGTCTCTCGAAGAATGTAGATAAAAAGGAAATAATGCAGTTAATTATGTATGATGAAGACTAATGTGATGTGTAGAATTTGTAATGTAAGATGTATAAGATGCAATTCAAGATGTGTATATAGACTAAAATTATAAGATGCGATGAGTAGTATGTAAGGCTAGATGCAAGTGTGACACATGTTTGATGAAGACTAGTACAATGTATGATGTGTGGATGTGTAATGATGTAGAATAACCATAGATTGTGTGATCTAAGATGTGTTATGTGTGAGTAGACATAGTTTTTAGTTCCTATGGTCTAGTGTGTGGGTTTCATGTGTAGTATGTATCCCTCAACATTCAAGTTTGAACAAAAGCACAAGAGTGAGTCATTGGGAAATGAAAACGATAAAGAGTGATGAGTATCTCAAATCTAGGAGATTGATGTATGATAATGCAAATATGAGAGATGTGCTAATGATAACATGATGGGGGTGTTAGTTTGTATACCCCCAAGCATATGGTAGAGAAGATGACTATGTGCCACTATTAAGGATATCATCATTATCGTGATCGAAACCAACTAGAGTAGCATCAGAAACATAATGGGCTATAGAATAAGGAGGGTCATATAAGGACCCATTACGGCATAGTGTGCATGCATTAATTACATATTCCTCATCAGTAAAGGCTATTGATGGACAATCATGAGCAGGCCAATGAGAGATATTTGGAACATAAGTGGGAGAAGAGTCGTTAGGAATAGATATATTTCCAAAAGACATAGGAAATGTAAGAAAATAATGGCTAACATCTATTGTACTACCAATATAGTCAAGATACAATTGTCCAAGTGTGAGTAGAGATTCATAAGGGGTAAATGAAACAAAAGCTGTCAAATGAAAGACACGCAAGCCATAAGCGGTCGTAATGTGAAAATAGCCATGATAAAGATGTGGTGAATGAATAGGTGGTAATATGTCATTAAGTGTTAGGAAAAACCTAGACAAACCATCACATGTACAAATAATATCTAAGCAAGTATATTCAATTGGGATGTGCTCCCAAAAAGACCTATTGATAAATAATGTGCATGTAAAAGGAGGCAGCAGAGTCAGTAACCCATTGAGGAGAAGATGAAATAACGTCTACACCACTAATATAGTACCATAGAATTTGTAGAGAGAGGGGTATTTAATTTATATTCACCTGGGCTATTGGCCACAAAGGTTTCTTCAAAATAATATTTGTCTACATCTATAGGAGTAAAGCTAAGTTGTCCTAATGCTTCATCAATGATCCCGATGGCATCAATTTTGTCATCAAATTCCTCATAATCATCTGTGTGGGAATCATCGTATTGTTTTTCTTTGTTGATTATATTATTAGGAGCTACACTAGGGGAGGAATTGAATGTTCCTCAATAGCTAAAGAGGAAGTGGGTATGGTGGGTGAGATTATTATCGTAGTATGAGTAGAAATAGCCGCAGTATGTGTGGTAGCGAGAATAACGTAGCGGAGTACTAGACTCACCAATATCATGTGTGTCAAGGATACCATATGGAATATGTTGTGAAGGTGGAATGGGAATAACAATAACATGGTCTATATGGAAATATTTGAATGGTTCTAGGTCTACATTGATAGTATTCATCATTATCATGATCGAAACCAACTAGAGTAGCATCGTAAACATAATGGGCTATAGAATAAGGAGGGTCATATAAGGACCCATTACGGCATAGTGTGTATGCATTAATTACAAATTCCTCATCAGTAAAGGCTATTGATGGACAATCATGAGCACGCCAATGAGATATATTTGGAACATAAGTGGGAGAAGATTCGTTAGGAATAGATATATTTCCAAAAGGCATAAGAAATGTAAGAAAATAATGGCTAACATCTATTGTACTACCAATATAGTAAAGATACAATTGTCCAAGTGTGAGTAGAGATTCATAAGGGGTAAATGAAACAAAAACCGTCAAATGAAATACACGCAAGCCATAAGTGATCGTAATGTGAAAATAGCCATGATAAAGATGTGGTGAATGAATAGGTGGTAATATGTCATTAAGTGTTAGGAAAAACCTAGACAAACCATCACATGTACAAATAATATATAAGCAAGTATATTCAATTGGGATGTGCTCCCAAAAAGACCTATTGATAAATAATGTGCATGTAAAAGGAGGCGGCGGAGTCATAACCCATTGAGGAGAAGATGAAATAACGTCTACACCACTAGTATAGTACCATAGAATTTGTAGAGAGAGGGGTATTTAATTTATATTCACTCGGGCTATTGGCCACAAAGGTTTCTTCAAAATAATATTTGTCTACATCTATAGGAGTAAAGCTAAGTTGTCCTAATGCTTCATCAATGAGCCCGATGGCATCAATTTTGTCATCAAATTCCTCATAATCATCTCATGTGGGAATCATCGTATTATTTTTCTTTGTTGATTATATTATTAGAGCTACACTAGGGGAGGAATTGAATGTTCCTCAATAGCTAAAGAGGAAGTGGGTATGGTGGGTGAGATTATTATCGTAGTATGAGTAGAAATAGCCGCAGTATGTGTGGTAGCAGGAGAACGTAGCGGAGTACTAGACTCACCAATATCATGTGTGTCAAGGATATCATATGGAATATGTTGTGAAGGTGGAATGGGAATAACAATAACATGGTCTATATGGAAATATTTGAATGGTTCTAGGTCTACATTGATAGTATTCATCATTATCTTGATCGAAACCAACTAGAGTAGCATCGAAACATAATGGGCTATAGAATAAGGAGGGTCATATAAGGACCCATTACGGCATAGTGTGTATACATTAATTACAAATTCCTCATCAGTAAAGGCTATTGATGGACAATCATGAGCATGCCAATGAGATATATTTGGAACATAAGTGGGAGAAGATTCGTTAGGAATAGATGTATTTCCAAAGGCATAAGAAATGTAAGAAAATAATGGCTAACATCTTTTGTACTACCAATATAGTCAAGATACAATTTTCCAAGTGTGAGTAGAGATTCATAAGGGGTAAATGAAACAAAAACCGTCAAATGAAATACACGTAAGCCATAAGTGGTCGTAATGTGAAAATAGCCATGATAAAGATGTGTTGAATGAATAGGTGGTAATATGTCATTAAGTGTTAGGAAAAACCTAGACAAACCATCACGTGTACAAATAATATCTAAGCAAGTAGATTCAATTGGGATGTGCTACCAAAAAGACCTATTGATAAATAATGTGCATGTAAAAGGAGGCAAATGGAGTCAGAACCCATTGAGGAGAAGATGAAATAACGTCTACACCACTAGTATAGTACCATAGAATTTGTAGAGAGAGGGCTATTTAATTTATATTCACCTGGGCTATTGGCCACAAAGGTTTCTTCAAAATAAGATCCGTCTACATCTATAGGAGTAAAGTTAAGTTGTCCTAATGCTTCATCAAAGAGCCCGATGGCGTCAATTTTGTCATCAAATTCCTCATAATCATCTATGTGGGAATCATCGTATTGTTTTTCTTTGTTGATTATATTATTAGGAGCTACACTAGGGGGAGGAATTGAATGTTCCTCAATAGCTAAAGAGGAAGTGGGTATGGTGGGTGAGATTATTATCGTAGTATGAGTAGAAATAGCCATAGTATGTGTAGTAACATAAGAACGCGTCAGTACTAGACTCACCAATATCATGTGTGTCAAGGCTACCATATGGAATATGTTGCGAAGGTGGAATGGGAATAACAATAACAGGGGTCTATATGGAAATATTTGAATGGTTCTAGGTATACATTGATAGTATTCATAGCAATCACGTAAACATTTGATACATTGGTGAATAGTATATGGAACAACTTGCATCACGTGAATCCAAGGTCTACCTAACAAGATATTGAATTAAAAACGAGGCATCTATAACATATAAATCGGTGAGAATGGTATTAGGCCCAACCCGAATATTTAATGAAATAGTTCCTAAACATATATGTGTGGTAGATTCATAGCCTTGGATGATAGTAGAATTCCTAGAAATAAGAGTATCACTAATACCTAAATATTATAATTAGAGAATAAGCACATAGGTTGATGGTTGATCCATTATCATTAAGTACGTGTTTAATACAAGTGGTGCTAATAATGGCAGTATTGAGCAAAGGCACACCCAGATTTCTTTTAGAAAAAGGTGATAGATATTCTTCAATGAAAGATATGGCATGTGGAAAATTGTAAAGAGATTGTATGAGATGTGCAAATGTCGTCACAGAGTTATCGCTTTCAATATGAATGGCACAAAGGGAATCTTCTAGTGTGTTACAAAAATCTGGTGCATTACACAATAAGTCATAAAGAGATATATTGGTGGGTGTATTTTTAATTTTCTCAATAATATCATATCCCTTAGAAGCAGTAGTAGAAGGTTTTGAAGTAATGGGTGGAGGGATAGAGGTGAGTAGATACATAGGTGGATTGATATGGGTATGAAGAGTAGTAACTAAATTAATAGATGAATCATCACTAGGCCCAACAAAGAGGGGAGGATGCTTAGTACGCACACGCATAAAATCAGCAAAGGATAGTCACTATATCAGAAACCTTAGTAGGTGTAAAAATAGGATAAGATGATTGAGTCGTGACTTGATAAGGTGAAGACATGATTAGAAGAAAGGTTTGGATATGTCAGGTTCACCAAAATTATTAACTAAAATGTGATATATGTGTAGTTAATATAACTAGGAATAACAGTAAATAATTATAGAAAAGGAAACCAAGCAACTAGACTAATAAGAATAGAAACCCTAATATGAAAAGGAGGGTTGGAAGGAGCTTAGCTGATTCAGAGGATGATCTAGACTATGTCGTAAAATAGAATGAATATTCTAGAAGTAGGAAAAAACATGTAGAGGTCCCGAAACTTGCAAATTCGGGTAATTTGAGTGGACTGGGGCACTTGGGAGAGGATTAGGGCACACTTGGGCACCCTAGTCTTTGTTCAGGGGCACCCTAGTCTTTGTTCCGGGCACCTAGTAGTGCAAGAGGTCCAAAAACCATATTTATAGGAGTATGTGTGTGAAACCCTTTAGTAACTTCATTTTACTCAATTGTGTGTCACCGGTATTCAATAATGAAGAGGAGACTTACAAAAACCCAAAACAAGCATCAAACCCTAAAAAATAAAAAAGCATATGAAGGGGTCGACTGTCCTCAGCTTCCACAATGGTGGACTTACTAATTGAGTGTTACACTACATCTCAGACCCAATGTATTTC
Organism: Taxus wallichiana var. yunnanensis; assembly: GCA_018340775.1. NCBI lineage: Eukaryota > Viridiplantae > Streptophyta > Pinopsida > Cupressales > Taxaceae > Taxus > Taxus wallichiana. The sequence goes on along the minus strand of CM031237.1, from coordinate 972,732,963 downwards.
TATGTGTTTTTGTGTGTAAGCATGCCCTAAGTTCTCTTGTGCGATTGCACTTTTTGAAAGTAGCGAGCAATAACTATGTGTAAAAAATGTAATATAATGGTGGATGGAATAGAATAAACTTCCCTCATATGCTTGTGTGATGTAGATGAACTAGCCTTGTGCCTTGTGATGGATCTATATGGATGTTAATGAGCTTTAGATTCCTTAGATGGATGTAACTCTAGGTGGATGATAGTAGTGACTAATGCTTGGTTCCTCATTATGGTTTCATAACTTTATATTTATATGGTTTTCTTGTTCTAATTTCATAATTAACCCCAAAAGTCCAACCATAAGAAATATGAAATGTTTAAATGGCTATAAAGTGCCCAAAAAGTGGTGGGAAATTGGAAAAGGATCGGGGAGTCTTGATCGGGACTAAGGCGCTCGTTGGCACCCCAAATCAAGGCTAAAATAATGGGAAACGATGAAAACAGACTAGGAAAGTAGGTGTTGAACATCGGAAATGATGATATAAATCAAAGTAAAATGGCCAAAAGATGGGGGTTAGTTAGTACTTTCTTTAGACAAAAACATGTGAATAATAGTATGATACTGGTACTAAATAATGTCTAAAGTGCATGATTTTTGTCTACATTGTGTCCCTATAAATCCTTGAAAGGATTCACTCCTTTTAAAATTTAGCATCGTTTGCAATTGTCGCTTAAGAAATTCCAGGTATTCATGTCTCTATATATAGCTCGTATACCTAAAAATAAATGCAAGGCTATAGAACCTCATAATCGAAATTTCATATTTATGGGCTACTAAGATGGTGTTAAGGGATACATGCTTTTTCATTCGACTAAAAATGATTTATTCATCGAGATAATTGTCAAATTTCAAGAAGGTCCACCAATTTCAGCACATGGCATTTCTCCATTTCCATCAGCTACACTTGGATTTTCTAATGACGAGTCTAATAGTTTTGATGAACTTGAGCAGATTCCTCAACACGTTTCTAAGAAAACTTTCACCAAGGACTCTTATTCTTATAAAAATGATAGTGAGAGTAGTGATAGATCTTCATATCCTTCCAAAAATAGCCACATCGATATAATGAATAGTTTATTCTGACTATCTTGATTACAATCCTCTTTGGGATAGTGAGACATTGCAGAGTGTAGGTACTTGGGTAGGGGATTCTATGAATGTCGAGACAGGACACGTTTATATTTTAGAGGTGAGCTACAAGTATTTATTTTACTCTTCCTCCAATCCACATACATTTCAGAGGCATTTGGAAATCTCGTGGGACACAACTATGTAGGAGGAGTATAGTTCCTTGATTAGGAACAACACTTGGGATTTGACACACCTTCCTAAGGGAAGGAAGATGGTTCGATGTAGATGGATATATCGAAACAAATATACAGCAGATGGTTCCATTGATAATTTCAAAGTATGATTAATAGAAAAAGGTTTTTCATATGTTTCAGGTATTGACTACACTAAGACATTTGCACCAGTCACCAAAATGATCCCCATTAGGCTCACTCTTTTCCATCACCTCAACTCATCATCACGATGTTCATCATATGGATGTGAAGAGTTTTTTCTTCATATTGACCTAGATGAGGATATTTACATGGAAAATCTACATGGTTTTGTTTAATATTCTTCTTTAGTATGTAGGTTGAGGAAATATATTTATGGCCTCAAATAAGCCCCTTAGGATTGATATGCCAAGATGGATTCTTTTCTTCTCACTACACGGTTCACCAAAGGTCACTATAATATGAATTGCTACATTTTGTGGCGGATGATTCATTTCTTATTCTCGATACTTTATTTTGATGACATTTTGATCACTTATATATCTTCATCGTCTATTGTAGCGGTGAAAGAAGCTTTACAAGACATATTTTCCATGATTGAATTGGGTTTGTTGCATTACTTCCTTAGGATTTAGATTTCATAATATGATTCAAGGATATTCATTGCATAACCTAAGTATGCTCTTGATTTACTTTTTAGTTTCACATGGTTGATTATAAGCCAAATCTGACTCCCTTTCTATCTAGAGTCAAGCTTGAGGCTGATTGTACTTCACCATTGGTTGATGCTACCTTGTATCAACAACTTTTAGGAAGCCTTATATATTTGACTCACACTAGACTTGACATTTCATATGCATTATACCTATCCTCTAGGTTTATGTAGGAGCCTCATGAGATACATTGGAAAGTAGATAAGATGATTTTTCACTACATTCAAGGTGCACATATATTCAAGATTCACTACGGAGCTGGCATTGATGTTGACTTGGTTGGACACACGATTCGAATATACTAACAATGTTAAGAATTTCAAGTCTACTTCATCATATAGTCTCTCATTAGGATCGGGTGTTATTAGTTAGTTGAGAAAGAAGAAAAATGTTATTGTTTTATCATATACTAAGGCCGAATATAGAGGATCTGTAAATGCTACCATAAATGTCATTTGACTTCAAGATATTTTAATAGAATTTGGTATTCAATACAAGTGACCCATAATCATCTTATGTAATAACTAGAGTACCATTCATATTTGTAGGAATATAGTTTAGTATAAGTGGAACAAGAACGTAAAGATTCACATTTCTTTCATTAGGGAGATAATTCATGGGCATGTCATCAATCTCAAATATTTTTTAGACATCGATCAAATTTTTGATATCTTCACAAGACTATTTACCGAGAGTAATTTTCTTCACTTTCAAGATCTTTTTGGGTGCAATATACATTAACATCATCTTATAGGGGGATTCTAGTCCTCCTCTCTTTTCTCTCCTTTATGAGGGAGGTTTTCTCACCGGGTTTTCTCCTTTTCTCCACTTTCTATTTGTTGCATTATACTTGGGTACCTCATCATTCCTTGTTACTAAGGCCTAATTTTTCTTACTACCCACATGTTGTCATGCAAATGAGTAACAAGGAAATTGATAATTTCTAAGCACAACAATGATATCCCTGTACCAAAATTTTCATTTTTTATCATTCCAAGGCACCCCGGGTCTACCTAGTCATTCCGGTAACCTCCCAATTGGTGTTAATTCTATCCTTGGGTGATTTAGGAAAGTCAATTCAAAACCCCTAGGTGGTTTTAGGAGTTCATTGAAAAAAGCAAACTTCAAGCAACTATGGGAAGGGCTATCACTTGCTTTCTTAGGACTGGAGCAACCCCATGGAGCGGAACAGAGAAGAAAAACTAGACACAAAATTAATCAAAGTCCTTAGAACATTATGGAACTGATTTTGGAATATTCAAGAAGGATCCAGAGAATTGGGGATAGTTTCACTAAAATAAGGGTTCACATACCTAGGCGGTGCAGCCAAAACAACCGCTGACCTTTTGAAGTCGATTCTGGAGCTCCATATGGAATTATGAGAAAAATAAAACATCGTCAAAAATGGAATTCTATTCCCTACAATATGGTGAAATTATTTTTTTCAAAAAACTTTGGCACAATGGGTCTACAAGCAATTATTTCTCATGCATAAGTGGAGTACTAGATAAAACATCCACTTTCTAGGGACCAAATGGATGAATAAATACCTAATACCCCCACCATTGGATTCAAAAATAAATTTCCAGTCAAGATCATATAAAATTTAATAAATATTTGATCAGAGCTCACGTTATCGCCGTTCAAGTTGCCCTGTTGGAGCGAGTTTGGGAGTTAGCCAAATTTTGATGAGAACAAGTGTCACCCAGGATCCCGACACAATCTTGTGACCCTCATGTCCCTCAAGGTAAGACACATTAAAGTAAATAAAATGGTATTATCTTCCATAATCCCTCTAGACCCTCATGTAACCTCCAGGATTGTCGTTCGGTCCCCAAGTGTTTGCAGGAGCTCAAAGCCTTCACCATTGGATTATTGCCACATGTCATCATCTCGCGCATCGTGTAAACTGATGTCCATCATTTCCTTTGAGGTTTAGGACATAAAGGTCTAAAAAATGTGCCAAGCCCTAAGGATACTCATGGTCACCCATGTGACCTCTTCAAGAGTGAATTTCCAGCCCTTAGGTGCTTGCCAAGCCTTCATTCTCAACTATCAGATCAAGTGCCATGTGTCATCACCGACACACCAATAAAACTGATTTCCCTTTGAGTTGGGGTACATAAAGGTCTAAAATAAACACCTATCCCCTTCATGGAATCCTCATGGTTTCTCATGTGGCCATCTTCCAGCCCCTCGGTGCTTTAAAGTTATTTTTTGCTCAAATCCCCTGTCGTCGGATCTCCGCCACATGTCAAGCTGAGGTGTGTTGTGAAAATTGATGTCCCTCACATACCTTTGAGTTGAGGTACATCAGGGACATGAAAATTATCCTCTCTCTATTCCTTTGAATTTTTTTAATTTTAAAAATCCCTTTTGCTTCTAACATCTAACATCTTACTCAGGCACAAACTTACTCTGTAATGTTTTCTCAGTAACTTCTCACCACCACTCCACCATTATTAAACTTAGAACCAGCTCCCCAAAGCATGGAAAACCTCTACTTGATAATAATATGTAGGTCACAGAGGGATAATTGATCAAAACAAGAAGAAAGAATGAAGAACTGAGAAGAAGAAGCTTGAAAACTCCATTGCCATAGAACGAAGAATCCAATTAATATTTCAAACCAATACGTGAAACAATCCACTATCTATTTTTGAGTTATCCACTCTCAAAAATCATTAGAAACACACCTTCAAATCTTCTTTTATAGCATAAAATTCTCACACTCAAGAAATTTTACTTATGTTAGTGTGTGGGATCCTATGTGTCCTCTACTAACATACGAAGGGTCATCTCACATGGATTAGGTTTAGGGTTTTCTTGTGTGTCATGCACTAGGGTTACTCAGCACCCTATATGTACCCTTTTATTCATGATTTATGAGTATTCCAAGAAACTATGTTGTCTTTCCTCTATGTGTAATATTTGTTTCTATTGAGCAAGTTCTTCCATTGTTAATCGATCCTTGTGATCACGCTGGAGCTATCACGATTTCGATTGAGTGCAACTACTTCATGGTGCATCGTTTCCAATTGATTCTCGCAAACTCTTTCTTGGTATCGAGAGATGAGAACAGTAAACGTGCATTCATCATTTGAGTTGTGATTAATCTTGGTTTTTTTACTCCTTGTGCAAGTTTTTCAATCGTTATATTCTGAGAAATTTATTGCTAACGTATTTAACAACTGTTCTTGGAAATTTATTTCGGTTTTTTTTTCTTCATGCATGTGCAGGTATCTCCTTGAGTTTTTAGGGTTTTACAGCTACATTTAGCTAACTACAGCTAAAATTGGTAGATCAGTTAAAATAGAGGTTATTTTATGGTTTTTTTAATTTTTTATTAAACTAAAATTTTTAGATCTCTATTTTTTCTGTTTCTCTGTGTTTTTGTTGTCTTTTTATAGAATACAGGTTTTCCATTTGTGGCTTGAAGGTTAAAATTTCATGTGAAGGGGTGTTTTGTTGTGTTCAACTCCTCTGAGCTCCTCTTCTCTGCCCCGAGATCCTCAACTCACCATGACTCCTGGATCGTGCTCAACTTGTCTCGCAAACTCCTTCACCGAGCTCCTTCTCCATTTACCTCTGCTCATTTTTTTGTTCGTTCTACCCTGAACCAAGTTCCCTCAACATGTTTTTAGCTTGGGATTGTTTATTTTCTCTAGCCAAGTTGTTCTTTTCTACGTGGATGAGCCATATTTTCCTGTAAAGTCATGCTTGCTCTAGAGAGTCCTATTTCATCAACCGGATCGTGGTCTTCCTCAACAAACTCCTACCCTGCCCCGAGCTCGAGCTCCTCCCTGTGCATGCTCTCCTCTGTGGGTGGCCATGTCTCCTTGCTCGAGCCCTCAAGATCCCTACAACCGCATGCCAAGAACTACACCTCGGCCCACTCTCCAACGGTCTTCCACTACCCATGCCGAGCCCATTCTATGTTGTATCTCTCATGCGTTTTGTGGCATTGACCTCACACCTTGATCCGGTGACCTCCACCTATTTCGTCTATTACACAGCCTTTCCTGCACCTTGATTACCAACACAAGATCCTCCACCCAACTCAGGATCCACTCGAATGGTATCCATCTCCAATAGTTTCCACCAAGCCACGAGCCGGTTGGTAAGATTTTTGGTAAGTTTAGTAAGTTTTTAAATTTCCTTTTTGGTGGAATCTTTTTCAGGGGTTTTTTTGTGGTATTTCTTTTAAAAGGGAAATATATTTAAATATTTAATTAGGATTTATTTTTAATTAGATCTTAATTAGTGTTTCTTTATTGTTTGTAGTTAATTAGATTTAATTATATTAAATCTAGTTTTATTAATTACGAATCTAATTTGTTTATCTTTTACGATTAGTAATAATTTAAATCGTCTTTTAAATTAACGTGATAATTTTTTTAGGTGTTATTGTCATTTTTTTCCAATAGCTCTAAAATTAGCCAAATTGGGTGTTTCAAAGTTATAATTTTTTTAGGCGTTATTGTCGAGTTTTTACTTATTGTGCGCTCAAGTGTGTATTATGACTCTGAGCACTTTTTTGTCTTCCGCATGCCTTTCCAATGTTCTAAAGATCATCGAATCATCTTGATTTTTTCTAAAACTTGTATTCTACCCTTATTATTGTTTGCTACTAGTGAGTGCATCCACCATTTGCAAAGGGGTATCCTTTGTGGACGTGAGACGCTCTTTCTCACAACCAAGATTTGATTTCACCTCCTTCCTAGTTTTTAGAAGTTGTGCTTGTATACGGTGTCACTTTTTTGCGCTCCACAAAACACGATTATGGTCTCCTCTTTTGTGCATTATTACATTGATTGCAAGGTGAGTTACCAATTATTTCAAGACACACACTCGAACCTAATTATATTCAACGCACTAAATTATAAAGTGCTGAAAATAGGGGGTTATTATATTTTCCTGGGTGGTTGTGATTCTTTTCTGCATTCCTTCTCTCTCTCTTCACAATGGATGCTTATTCACTTCCTTTGCTTACACCATTCAAATTTTTTGAGTGGAGATCAAAAATAATTATGAAACTAAGAGGTAAAGGGTAATTCCTCATCACTATGAGAATCGATACTAAACCAAATGACGACTCTGAAAAATTTAAGTGGTTAAACCGTAGTGGTGAAGCTTTAGGTCTTCTTTACATGTTTGTTTCTCCTAACTTGCTCTTCCACATTGATTTGTCTGAAACACCTAATTCTACATGGAAAATTTTAGATAAAATGTTTGGACAACAAGATGACATGAGAGTGCATGAGTTGGAAAACGAACTACTAGGATTAAATCCTAGCAACTTTGAAAACATATAAGCCTTCTTCTCAAATTTTGTCCACACTAGATTGTTGTTAAAGGAATGTCAAGTAGAGAAGAAATATTCCCAATTTATCTTGTTGATTCTTTCTAAGTTAGGTCCCGAATACTCCATCTTCATGTCAACTTTTTACACTACAAAATCTGCCTTGGGAAAGGATTGGAATATGCCCTCCTTTGACTAATTTTCATCCCTACTCATTCGAGAATAGGAAAAACTCATTCAAATGGGGTCTCTCAAGTCCAAGTCACATGCCCTTGTAGCAAGTACTAGTAAGGAAAAGAATACTGATAATGAGATAGAGAAAAAGGATCAACCTAAGAAGGAAACCAACACCAAACATAAATTTAAGATGAACGCTTTAAATTTTTATCCTAGAGCAAAGAAAGACAAGTTTTTGTGTTCCTATTGCAAGAAATATGGTCATAAAGAGCATCTATGTATGAGAAAAAAAAATTGATCGCCTTACTCATTTACTTGAGAAAAATCAAATCTACCTAATGAGGTTCTTCAGCTCTCTAATTCGGATTCTAACTCCTCAGATGATGATGATGTTGAGTGTGCTCCTCTTCTTGACCCTCAAACTTTTGATTCTTCCAATTTTGATAGTAGTGATGATGAGTACTATGTCCCTTCTCACTTGAGTGAAGAATCTTCTTACTCGAGCTTAATTCTCTTAGTCCTCTTTGGGCTAGGAAAACTTTACAAAGTGCTAGAAATTTAGTTGGAGATACTTTGGATATGAGATGTACTCACTCAAATTTCATTGACCCCACTCTTTCTTTGCCTCTGCTTCGATTCATTTATCTCCTCTATTTCTTCGTGTGATGATAGTTCCACCGACATAGACCCGCTTTGGTTCTACTTCGATGATAAGTATTGTGTACCTAGTTCTGATGTCGAGAGTACTACAGAGGACTCTTCTCCTCCTTCTCTCACTATTCTAGAGAGTGTTGACACATCCCACATCTCATCAGATATTGATCAATCTCCTAGATAGTATCATATAGTCATCACACTCGCCTCTTTTCCACCTTCAGTGTGTGAGGCCCCTTTCACTCCTCTACCTTCATTGGATGACTCATACCTATCTAACATCGCTCTTCTGTTTTTTGAGCCCCCTCATTGGGACGAGTATCTTCCTGACCTTAGTTGTCTTTTCGTAGAGTACACTTGTGATGTACTATAGGTTCCTCATCCATCTACATGTATTTCAGAGGATTTCATCATCTCCGTTGTTGGGAGTGCCCCTTCTAGGACTCATACCACTTCCACTTTTCTGAGACTTTCATTGATCCACCCTTATTTTTGGATTCATTTTCTATCATGGGGATGTTTTGTTTCCTTCACATCAGTTGGACATCCTTTCTACATGTTTTCACCATTCATACTCTAACAATTCTGTACTCATGACATTACCTTCAGTTCCTTCGCACTCGCTTGCTAGACCTATGTCATACTTTCGTGGACCGTGACTCGAGTTCTTCGTGTTACTGCCTTCAATTTCCTTCATGGAGTGGGCATATTTCAAACACATATTTATTTTCCTTCCTAAGGTCGACACACATTTCGGTGTGGATGGCTCTTCTTCAGTCCAAAGGCAGAGGATCTCATCATCGACATTCTTCTGGGAGACTTCTTAGAGTTGCAGAGTTCAGATCCGTCCATGGCATCTTCCGCATCCATCTTGTCTCCCTCTTCTTCTCTATTTTTCATCTTTTCGAGAGATTTCCCTTTTGTACATGGGTACCTTTACAGGCTATTCTATGGCCAGGACCCATCTTTGGCATCTTTCTTAGATTAGAGAGTATTTTTTTCTCTTGTGGTGGATGTTTTTCCCACTGGGTTTTCCTTCACTGCTTAGGACTTATTTTTGTGCATGGGTACCTCATCAGGCTTTGTGCCAGGACCCATTTCTCTTCTTCTTCTTCTTCTAGGAAGATTTTGTTTGTATATGGGCACCTTATCAAGCCTTTAGTTGTCGGGCCCCATTGACACATCTTTCTTAGTTGTTTAGGAGTGTCTTCTTGTTCTGTATCTGACTCATCATATCCACTACCCAAGCTTCGATGAAGGGTGGTTGTTGGTGTGTGGGATCCTATGTGTCCTCCACTCACATATGGAGGGTCATATCACATGGGTTATATTTTGGGTTTGCTTGTGTGTCATGCACTAGGGTTACTCAACACCCTATATGTACCCTTTTATTCATGATTTATGAGTATGCCAAGACACTTCATTGTCTTTCCTCTATGTGTAAGCTTTATTTCTATTGAGAAAGTTCTTCCATTGTTGATCGATCCTTGTGATTACGCTGGAACTATCACAATTCCGTTTGAGTGCAACTACTTCATGGTGCATCGTTTTCGATTCGATTCTCACAAACTCTTTCAACTTCCAAATCTACGAAGGAAAAACCTTAATTTCCCTTCAAACCGTAAACCGAATCAAGAGAAATTTCACCAAGAAGATAAGAATAAAAATCTCATATCAAAAATGTAAATTTGATCACGAACAGAGAATAAAACCATACCTATAATTTTCAAGGTCTGTCAATGGTTGTCATGTCCAAAAGCATTATCAAGTCAAATTTTAAACTATTAACTAGGTAAGCACAAAAATTCAAAGGGGTGATATTGGGAAAAAACCATATCGTAAAAACTTCATTCCACGTCAATCCGACCCCCAGAAGCCCACTTTCTAAAAATAGCAGGCCTTCTACATAGAGGACTCGTTATTTTCATAAATCCATCAATAGAAGAACATGCAAACGAGACGTTGAACACAAAGGATGCACTGCAGTTAGAAGTTCATCAAAATGAGCATCTTGGTCCAAATTTGACACTTACTAAAAATAGTAAGTGATCTCATGGACCCTATTAAAAATAGTAAATCAATCCAGAAGGTGAGGGGAATGCAGGGAGAAAGGGTAATTCAAGCTACCATAATCATCTAAGGTCTGAAAAGCTAATTTGTGCACTTGCCAAAAATAGTAAGTTATCCTGTGGGCACTTACTAAAAATAACATGATTACTCCAAAGGTCAAATTTTGCAGAAAGAGCATGTTGGGAGTTGAATATTCAAGTTGACATCACTAGTTGGAGCCTAGAGAGGGAAAATTCTCGACACTTGCTAAAAATAATTTCCTTTTCCAAATATAGTAGATTGAAGTTCAGATTCATAGGGAAAGAACTATACAAGTGAGGTCACTTTCATGGATCTCAACAGTGTCTTTCAACACTCATGTGTGAGGTGGAACTCACAATCGACATCGTCAAACTGTTCATAATGTGTTTCATCATGATCATGTTCAAATCAAAGGTGGCATTGTTGCAAAGGAGTCAGACAAGATTTATCTCAAAGCTTCAAAGATCTTCGTAGGGTCTCCAAGAGAAACACTCATTATCACCAGAGGTTACATTTAGTAGTGTTTCTAAACACTCAATTCAAGGTGTTCGTAGGTCATCAAAAGGTAGTTTCTTGTCTGCAACATGAGTAAATGATTTGCAAAAAGGAATTCAAGGGAGTGGGGATCTTCTCATCAACATGGCATGGAGAATGATTCGGCATCGAGTACAAGCATCCAAGATTTTTTCAGAGGCAAAGGATTCAGAGATTCAAAATTTCATCTCCTTAGAAGAATCAATGGACTTCATTAGGGAAACATCCTTTCTTTTCCTCTCTCTCTTCTTTCCCCCCTAAATTTCTCTCTCCTTGATATTCTAATCTTGTGTTGGGGTTACACTTTTTTGCGTGTCTTAATGCTTCTAATGTAATAAGTCACCTTTATGTTATAAACAAGGACTTAATGTTTTCCTAGGAAGGCAAAGAGTCTTAAGTCATGTCGAGACATACGAAGAGTCATTGGGGAGTATATGAAGATTCATTTCTCTTCCTTTAAATTGTAAAGTCATTCCCATTTCAAAGGGTTGGTGATTGATTTTGTAAACTCGAGAGTATATTGAGAGAACAAAGGAGATAGTCAAATTCTTCCATTCCCTCATTCTCAAATTTCCTCCATCTCCCTACTATATACAACTTTGGTTTGAGAAATCAATACAAGAAGAAATATTTTCTAGATTTTTTTGATTGAGGGATTTATTGATACTTTGTGCTCATAAATTCTAATCGGTCTTGTTGTTATTGGAAGCGTTGTTTCTTCTCATAAATGCATGTGTTGAAATTTCTAACTAGTGTGTGTAGGAATCTGATTTTCTACCTGCAACATTAGTTATCCTATCTCATTTCTCACTCCCCTTTCTTGCTTTATATACAAAGTCTTATCTAGCAATAAATTGCTAGTTTTGCCACAAGGTCGTTGGAGTGCCCCTATTGGATCCCCGACCACAAGGCCACTAAGAAAATCCACCGTTTTACTTGTGCATGCATATATGGCACCTGCACCGGTTAAGTAGAGGGACTTAGACTCCTAGAGCGTTGGTAATAAATCCACCAATTTTTCCCCGTTACATTTTTTTGCCAACAATTTTTACACCCACCATGGGGCAAATTTAGCAACATCTCAGAATTCAAAATACGACCGCAAGGTCCAAAAAAAAAATTAAATATTGAAAAAACAAAAAAGAGTTCATGAAAATTCATTGATACATTGTTAATTTTTGCATGTGACCTTTCATATTCCACAATGTCCTTTTGTATTCCCACTGCAAGAATTTCCAAAAGCTGGTTGAAATTAGATACACCATGTTGAATAGATCAAGAGGAATTGTCGACCCCACTTTTGAGGCTTTACAAAATCAGCAAGGACAAGTTAGAGACAATCCCTACTATTTTTCTCAAGCTTCATCCCCATCCGGGTATTCAAAATATCACCTGAAATCCTATCCAAACTCCTCGTGGATACTCCCCTTTAAATTCCCCATTTTTCAACCACCATTGAACATTGAGTTCCCAGAGGAAGAATAATTTAAAGAAGAATTCATAGAAGAAAGAGCTGAAGCAAAAGCAGAAACGACAATGGAAGATGAAGCAGAAATACCCCAACCCATTATTCCATGGGGAAGAAATACAGGCCCGCTATCTCTTAAACCCTCTTCATGATCTACCAATAGGTTCCCACAAGAACTTTCCAAAGTTGAAAGGCGATGGCACACAAATTCCTGAAGAACACATATCAGCCTTCACCACATCATGTGGGATTCTTGGTGTCCAACATGAAGATGTCACTATAAGATTGTTCATGGAGTCTCTCCAAGAAAAAACAATGGAATGGTTCTACCTCCTACCTTCCCAATCCATCACTTGTTAGAATGACATCAAAAGGAAGTTTGAAGAAAGGTTCATATTTTTTAGAGGGCTATCAAGATCTCCTTGTTTAATTGGTACAAATGAAGAAAGGAGAAAATGAAACTATGAGAGACTTCATGGCTTGTTTCAACCGGTTTCTCCGTAGGATGCCAAAAGAGGATTCACCATCAGAGAACAACATCAAGATATTCTTTATTAGTGCTCAATCGCCAGAGGTGGGAATTTTCCTATGAAGAGTTACTCTGAGGGATAATGTAGAAGCACAAAGATTGGCCATTGAACTTGATGATGATCTCATCCTATCTGGAAAGATCAAGAATCCCTCAAAGGGTAAATCTCAATGTCTGAGAGATGAAAGAATAGATCCTTTGCTACAAAAACTAGTGAATGAGATGGCATCATTGAAGAGGGAATTTTTTGAATGAACATCTTCCCAAAGAAGCAACACAAATCAAATTACAAGAGCACCCCAAAGGCTTTCCTTGGAGGCCCCACATGTCAATGCAAGTTGTAGGAGTAAGGAAAATGAAGAAGAGCTTGAACAAGAAAGTGAAGGTGGTGATTTTCTAGAAGTTGATGAACTTGTGAATGATACACAAATCAGATTCTATGAGTATTCTAGAGGTGATGAAGATGATGAAGAAGATGCACCCAGTTTCTCATGTGAGTATTCTAAGAAGGGATCTTCTTCCTCCATCGCTACTAAAAATAAAAAGACTGAATATCCTCCCATGGTGACTTCGCAAAACAAAATAATCAATCAAGGATCTCCACTCCCACCCTCCATGGAGTCTGCATTGTTGAATCCTAATCCTATAGCAAGCAAGAAGGCTCCCGCAATTCCAAGTAAGTCTTCTGATGCCTCTTCTAATTATAAATCTAAATTTTCTCTTGTAAAAACTAGCATTTCAAAAGTTCCTAGTGTGCCATTCAAAATACCCTCCATTCCCCAAGCATCAAACCCTTCTTCCAAACCTACCCCAACTCCAAAATCAGTCCCTTCATTTCCCTTATCCACATATGCTCCCTTTGACTTTGTAGAATATGCAAATAGAGCCAAGGTGCAGATTACTGAAATTGAATATCTGTGGACTCACCTGAACAATTTGAGAGGTTTGTTCAATACATTAGGAGTGGTATTTTAACACCCAATTTTCTAACTCTTAGTTCTAAGGGAATACTACCAAACCCACCTACACCTCCCTCGAGAACATGTTTTCTTTGAGTGCATCTAAGACTGATAAGTTTGAACCTTTCTATGTCTCCCTTCTCATTGGAGAATATGTATTGAACAACTACATAATAGATTTTGGTGCCTCCAACAATGTAATGCCTATAAAGGTCTTCAAGGCTCTCAAACTCACCATGACTCCACCCAAAGGGCTCTTGCTACTGCTCAAAGTCAAAAGAGGTCCCACTTGTAGGGAAGGTCAAAGATGCATAGGTGGCTCTCACTATATTTCCAAACAAGAAAGTTTCAACGATGATTTTGGTAGCAGACATTCCGGCTTCATTTGGAATGTTGCTAAGCAGGGGTTTCTATCAGCAGTTGGGGGGTAAAATTCAGATGAATTGGTATTCAGTAACCATACCAAAGAAGGGATACATGGAAAATTATTTCTATAGAAGAAGATGAGGTACACAAGCAGTAAAATTCCAAAAGTCCTGGGAACTAACATATTGTACCAAAATACTGTGCGAATGAATCACTTTGTGACAACTAAGGAGGAAGAGGATATTCCCATCTTGATAGGGCCATACATGCCTTCCCATAGAGGTATGGACCTTGAATAAATATTAAGGAGATTAAAGTTAGAATAAGGCAGCCCCGAATTACCGGATGACGCAAAACCATGAAGAAGAGGAAATGAGTCTTCGTGAATCTCAAATAGAAAAATCAGCTTATGTGTTTGTCCATGATGAAGAGATATTCTCATTCCCATTCGAAGATGAGGACTCCCTTCATCATTTCACCCAAGAAAAGACCAAGCCAATCTGCAATGATCCCTCAAATAGTGGGAAAGAACCATATGTATAAGAATTTCTAAGAGTCGCAGAAGAGATAGAAGACCACCCGAGCGTAGTCTTGAACTCTCGATACAAGCCATGAATCTGCAAGACAAGTGTGAATCTGATTTTAAAGCCTTAACTATTGTGAAGGTTGGTCATGTTAAAATAAATAAATATGAGGAATCTAGCATCTCTCCCGAGCCAATGATTGATGGATACAATGATGAAATAGAGATATTTTCTTTCCCTTTTGAAGAGGAAGACTCTTTCCATGATGAATAAATTAAAGCAAGGAGTTTTGAGGCCTTTGAAGTGAAGCTCCTATTGATGAAGGATTGATAGAATGCAACGATTCCCAAGATAATGAATTAATCCCTCCGAATAGTTTCCTTGAGCTGCAAAATAAAGATTCTTCAAGGCATACACAATTATCTCGTATGAAGTAATAAATGAGATCTATATGTAAGAATTATTAGATGCGGTGGAAGTTGTGGAAGACCCCGAGTTGATTCTTGATCTCTTAACTCATGTCATGGCCATACAAAACAAGTATTATTTTTCTTTCATTCCTCCCGCAAGCACTCAAAAATCACAAAGTGGAGTAGAGATAAAGGATGAATATAAGGTTTATCATGGAGAAGATATTAATGAGCATAGACCTGAGAAAGATAGTAACTTAGAATATTCATGAAATTTGAACAAAAATCGGTGATGAGATGTTCGATGAAGAATCAAGTATGTGGATAAACACGGAAGGCAACCGACACTAAAAACCGATTTCAAAAAACATGAAGGCAATGGAATTTCTAAGTGAAGGCCTAAGCATCAAGAAGCTCATGTAGACTCACTCCTAACAAGTAAACAGAAAATCATAGAAGCACATGACTTTCATAAATAGTTAAGGAAAGGAGGCTACTTTTTAGAACCAGTCAATGGCTTCACATAACAACATCACTCAAGGTTGCCCACTCATGGGTAACTTTTGAGGAATGAAAATTGCTTCAGTGAAAGTGGGTTTTACCCCACCTTGTACTATATCAGATTGCTAGGTGTGTTTCCTTTCTGTTGTATGTCTTTTTTTCCTTTTCGTGTGTGTTATGTGTTTCCTTTTGTCATTTTTGGTGTGTGTTTTTTTCCTTCTTTGTTCTCTCTCTCTCTCTCATCATAAGTTGTACATGACTTTGAGGGGCCCAATGGATAAGGTACTAGTCAATATGTTGCAAAGTGATATTTTAGAGTTCTCATGCCATTTCTTCACTACACTCATTCCATACCATGTCCCCAAACTAGAGACATATGTTTTCATGTAAATGTGCAACATGTAAATTGACAATTTCTAAGCACAACAACGATACCATTGTACCCAAATTTTCATGGTTTATCATTCCAAGGAACCCCGGGTCTACCCATTCAATCCAAAGAAGCTCCCAATTTTTGTTAATTCTCTCCCCTAGGTGATTTAGGAAATTCAATTAAAAACCCTAGTGATTTTAGAAGTTCGTTGAAAAAGCAAATTTCAGCAATGCATGTGAAGGGCTATCACCGGCCTTTCTATGACTAGACCAACCCCATGGAAGGGAACAGAGAAGCCAAACTAGAAAAAAAAGTAATCAAAGGCCTTGTAGAAATCATGTAATTTATTTAGGAAGATTCAGGAAGGATCCAAAGAAGTTGGGATAGTTTCACTAAAATCAGGGTTCACAAGCCTAAGCAAAGGCAATGTGCCCAAACAAATATTGATATTCTAAAGTGATTCTAGGATCTCCAGATGGATTTAGGAGAAAAAATAAAAAATTTTGAAAAGGTAATTCTAAGCCCTACAAGATGGTGAAATTATGATTTTCACAACACTTTGTCACAATGGGTCTACAAGCAGTTTTTCCCATGCACAAGTGGAGTACCAAATCAAAACTCTAATTTTTTAGAGATAAAATGGATGAATATAGACCTAATACCCATATAATTTTATTCAAAAGGCCATTTACAAACAACATCATATAAAATTTCATCAAAACATTCCATCAGGAGCTCAAATTATCGTTGTTTCAAGTTGTCCTGTTGGAGCAAGTTCAAGAGTTAGTCAAATTTTGATGAGGACACGTGTTAGCTCCAAAGAACATTATACAATTTTTTTCCCTCACTCCCCTCAAGGTTAGGAAGATAAAGGTCAATAAAATGTTCCTAGCCCCCATAAGCCCTATGGACCCTCATGCAACCTCCAAGATCGACAGTATAGCCCCCAGGTGTTTGCGGGAGCTCAAAGCCTTCATCGTTGGATCGCTGCCACATGTCATCATTTGATGCACCATGCAAGCTTATGTCCCTTATGTCCCTTTGAGGTGGGGTATATCAGGGTCTAAAAATGTTCCCATCCCCAAGGAGACTGTAACACTCAAAATTACTAGAACTGGAAATGGGGATTTTTTTTAAACATACATAAAAATAGATTACGCACATGCATTCATACAGATTTATTTAATCAAATTCTTTAAATCAATTTTTTTCTTTTGATATTATCTGATAACATCTGTGTAAGCCATGTGAAACTGAGAAGGGTGTATCCAGATCTCCCTTCGCCGCTACTTTGAGTGACAATGCTTATTAGCATTTTGGCTTAACCTTTTTTAGGTCATGGGAACTATCTGAAAGTCCTTGGGTCTACCATGAAGTTAGTTTACCAACTTTTTATTACAGTATCCTACCATTTCCTACCTCATGTTCAGTTTTCAACTTCCCATGATTAGGTTACTTGCAATTTTAATTTAATTGGAGGACCAGGTGATCAGACAATGCACATCCATCATTGCATTACTTTGGCCAAAGTTTTTTGTCATGCAGGTTATAGCTAAACTCAAGACAAAGACACTAGTCTTATGAGTTTAAGTCTTCCACCACCTCACAACTATCCCTTTCACAGTTATCTAGATCTTATAGTTTGTATTTACTTTATTTCCAATTTAACCTATCTTGCAAGAGTTTATATCGAGATATATGCCAAAGGCCAACTAGGATCATGAGATAAGTCTAATGGATATTTTCATCAATTTATCTTCCCATTTAGTTTCTCTTTTCCTGATGCTTGTTATTTTAACCTTAAATTACCTTCTACAACGATACTCTTCCATTCTCTATACAACAGATTTACAATCTTATCATATTAATACCAAGTTTACCGAAAGGCCGAATTAAATATATATTAAAACATGTATATTTAATTATTCCTTCGATTAGCTACGCCACTAAATAGCTTATTTAATTTAGAAATTAAAGACAATTGATTGTTACAATAATTTCCCAATTATTGGCTTCATACATTGACAAATATCAAATAAATAAATATATCAATTTATGATAAGTAAGATTTCTCACTTCTAATATTTAGCATTTGCTCATATGGAGATATTATTACATACAAGGTAATCACCTCTTTATTAAAATCATAAATTACATATGTCGTTAAGGTGAAATATATAACTATTATGGTAACTCTCACATAGTGAGGTTTGAATATTAACAATGGGTCCAAGATCCCAATAAATTTAGTCAAAATTTATAGGATATCATCCCTCTACAAATTGAATTCCAAGTATCTCATTTAGATCCATGCTACGATTAAACTTCACAAGACATAAGTTTCCGCACATCCGAACGTGACAACTAATTGTCCTACAAGACTGGAGTAGTGATATGTTGTCAGTTCAAAATGAACTGGCATGAATATTAACTCCAATTTTTGATGCAATTATTTAATAAAATATGAAACGATATACAAGTTATTTTATCAACAAACACATGGTAATACAAAGAGAATGTATTATTACCTGTTCTACATCAAGATACAACTATGAATGTATACCAATAGAATAGCCAATTTCTATTTCAACAATTATGTTTCACTCTAATCACAAGGATCAAGACATAATCAAACCATAATCATTCAACATCCAAATTCTGATTAAACCACAAGCAAATCATGCTTCACATGGTATAGATTCAACTATTATTTTTCTTACCTTCCAATCAACAAACAACTTAACAAAACAATCTGAAATCATCATTTCCAAATACCAATTAGACATATTCCCTCTAGGTAATGAGCAGCTCTATAAAATGCACAATAACTTTATTCCAAACAATCAAAATACATTTATATATATTTATAGGAACAGTCCAACTAAACAATGTAAAAACACCTCTATTAAACCATTTTAACATGTTCTTTCAGGTAACTGACAGATCAACAAAACAAATTGACCCACATACCACAGGATGATAATTTTGAAGTCTATTTGCATAGAATAACAACAATAAGTTTCTAACACTTCCAATAAATCGAAATCCTTTGAGAAAAACTAAGTCATCTTACCTAGATCGTTAACACTAATTTATTTTTCACTCAGGTAATAAAATTATACCTACGACAAATCAACTTATACATATCCAAATCAGTTCATTCCAACATTAATTTCTTTTCTATTTAGAAATTATTAGAATCCGGAAGCAAATATATCAGGCAAAATGATGAAATACCTAGTAAAAACATTTTTCACACTACCCAGAAATCACTTTGCTCATACAAATAACTTATTGTTGACTGTAATAAAACCCAGAGGCAGAAATCGATTTGGGTTTCCAGAAATCAAATTTAAATAGAAAATTAAATAAAATAGAAATTGATTAGGAACACCCATCTACGTTTTTTTTAGATTTAGCTAAAACCACACAAAGGAAACTTAGGAGAATACAAAATCCATCAATTTCTTTTTTAGATTTCATTTCCAAGCAATTAAATCAGAAGCTGTCCACAAATTCATTTAATTTCCATTTAAAACAGAATGTATATTTCCTCATTATTTATAAATAATGCTGCAGAGAAAGGAGAAGATATTCATGCCTAAAGTAAACCTAGAATCGGTAACCCTACTCCAACAAGTTGAATCCTTCCTTCCTCCAAAACTCACGCAGGTATTTCCAGAAGAGAAGAATGAAAACAGACAAAGGAAAAATAAAAGAGAATATAAGGAAGAAACTATACTATAATGGAGAATTTTCGGGCTTCCAAATGTTGCTTCATGCATCAATGCATGCCGTGATGCCACATACTCTGGTGTCAGATGAAGGCGTGTCCCTTTCAAAACTCTCATATTTTAAATATTAAAATATTATTATTATTATACTATTTAACTTTTGATTTACATGCCAAATGCTTGTAGGATTTGAATATATAATTTCACAAATTAATAATACATTTTTTTAATAAGTTTTTATTTTAATTGATACCTAACTTTAATGGTAAAATTAATCATCATAATATAAGTCCACATATTGCCAACAATATGTTATCGTAATAATTATTCGAATTCCCATGTTCCATATAAAATATTCAAACAAATGAAAAATCACCAAGTCCGTAAATAATAATAATTTGAATATTCTCGTAAAGCTATGATTAAGGCCTAATCATGTTTTAGGAAGGATCATCAAGGTGGGTGTGGCCCATGGGGTTATTTGTTCCGCAATGCCATGCCCCGCAACAGAAGATGACGAGTCAAATGAATTTTATACCTAATGATGATCTCGTCTAATCCTATTTAGACTTAACCATAGTTAATTTAACTTACAAGAAATTTGGGATGTTACAAAGACTCTTGGTCACCCATGTGACCTCTTCAAGAGTGAATTTCCAGCCCCTAGGTGTTTTTCAAGCCTTCATTCTCAACCGTCAGATCAAGTGCCACATGTCATCACCTAGCGCACCATGAAAACTGATGTCCCTCATGTCCCTTTGAGGTGGGATACATCAAGGTCTGAAAAATGTGTCTATCCCCTCGATGGAAGCCTCATGGTTCCTCATGTGACTAGCTTCTAGCCCCTTAGTGCTTTAAAGCTACTTTTTGCTCAAATCCCCTGCCGTCGGATCTCCGCCACATGTCAAGTTGAGGCGAGCTATGAAAATTGATGTCCCTTACATCCCTTTGAGGTGAGGGACATCAGGGACATGAAAATTTACCTCTCTCCATGCCTTTGAATTTTTCAAATTTTAAAAATCCCTCTTGCTTCTAACATTTAACATTTAACTCCTCTCAGTGCACAAACTTTTCTCAGAATTTTTCAACTTCTCACCACCACTCCACCATTTTTAAACCTAGAGCTAGCTCCCCCACAAAGATATAAAACCTCTACTTCATGATAATATACATCTCATAAAGTAATAATTTATCAAAATGAGAAGAAAGAACGAAGAACAGAGAAGAAGAAGCCTAAAAACTCCATTGCCATAGAACGAAGAATCGAAGAAATATTTCAAACCAATATGCAAAATGATCCACCATCTATTGCTAAGTTCTCCACTCTCAAAACCATCAAAAACACACCTTTAAATCTCCCATTCGTGGCATGAAACTCTCACAAAGGAAGAAAGTTCAGTTCCGACTCTACGAAGGAAAAACCTCAATTTCTCGTCAAACCGAAACTAGATCTCAGAGACACCAAATTTGTGTCTTACGACCCTCAGTGACCCGCATCTCATCTCGCAATATAACCTCATCACCTAAACCTTACACAATTATTTATTAATTACCTTGTAATGGATAAATCCACATCACCTTACCTCGCCACCTCATTTTGCCACTTCATCATGACCTAGCCCTAACCCTAAACTAACCTAATTAAGACCCATAACTTGGTCCACACCTACACCCATAACTAATGACCCCTTTCGCACTCCAAAACCGACCTTCTAGTCATTTGACCAAGCCCGCAACTGATCTCTCTGGGAGAAAAGTTAGGAAGGTGGGCTATTTTACTAAAAATAGCCTACTTTTTCCTTACTAATGCCAGTTCCTACTCGACCGCCGTCGGTTACGTAACCGCCATCGGCTCCCTGTAAATGGGCTCCCCGAACCAAAATCAAGGGGTGGAAGGATTTTGAATCAAGAGAAATCATTGGGAGCGATCAACAGAGTCCAGATCTTCACTTGACCGAGCAGAGACAAGTGAAGAAACCAGAAGCGTTTGCAGCAAAGGAGATCAACTTGCATCTTCATCAAAACCAGTAAGTCACATCTTGCATGTCTTCTGTTATAACATTTCTTATGCCTTTTGAATCACAGTCCTCATAAATCCATTTCTGAATCCACTACCCAGCGTGCCATTTCATCTAACCATCATTCATCTACCTCTCATCACCTCATTTCCTAATATCACCCATTTACAAATTTTTACAAATAACATAATACCAAACAACACAAACACCCCACAAACAACCAAATCCTAAACCCTACCGACATCGGTTACCAAAGACCCGAGATCGCTTACCCGACTACAACCAGAAATCAGCCTTTCCCCTATCCATTCCAACGAAGTAATTTAATTGATACTTTACAGTCTTTTGTGTTAATTCATATTAGCAGGGAAACTGACCACCTTCGAAAGGAAGTTTTATATTTCCTGGGCCCAAGGCAGTTTCCTCATTTATTGTTTAATCAAAATCTGTGGTCTTGTGTTCTTATTTGCAGGTAGTCCTTCCAAGACAAAAAGGAGTTCTTCGCAGTCAACCTGATCTTTCTCTACGGTACGCGCACACCATCTCGACATTTAACAGGTATCCCTCCTAGCCCTAACCCTATCTGTTTCTAAAAGGAATGAAAGGATAGAAGCAACTCTATCCCCAGAAGCCGAAACATTCCGAGCGAAACATTTTGGCACGCCCGGTGGGACCCATTTTGGGTTTCTTTATTTCTTGCTTGCTCTCATATAGGGAGCATACTTGCTGTTTTCTTCTTCTAAAGATATTCATAAGGTTTTGTATTATTTTGGTAAAAGAACTTGCTTTGTTTTTGCATCTTGCATTAGTGAAAGTCATCTCTTTTGCTTCATCGAATATCATTGTCGATTTGGGTTTAAAACACGTGCATTGCATCCTTTCTTGTTGTTTTCAATTCTAGTAAACATAGATTAAGTAACAGGTCGTACACGTGGGGGTGATATCCACGGTATTGACAAGAAATTAATCTTACATTCACTGCACAACACATACCGAATCACTTCACAATTAACACAACAGCTCAAACATCCCCCTTTTTCCGCGGTATTCCTCCGCCCGATTGAGGTAACTTTATAAGCCAAAACAAACTTGACATTTCCCCTAGGTCTTGTTGTTTAGGATTCTGACATCATTCTACGTCTAAAGGCATAAGCCCACAAAAATTAAAATTAACCCTAGGGTTAGTCTCTGGATTTGCGTGTGCATCTTGCTTGTTTTCAAATTCTGTTTTCTCTGTCATACTTTGTCTTCTGTGATCAATAATTTGACAAATATACTAAGCGTTGTTAAAAATCAAATTAGCAGCCTTTTATACCTTGTTATCCTAGACTTTTGACACCGGCATCGGTTAACTGACCGACGTCGTCTATTCTCTGACCGACATCGGTTATTGGACCGATATCGGTTCCTCCTGCCAAATTCATCATTCTGAGGTTGTTTCTGTTCTTGATAGATTGAAACCTTACTGTCCATGGTTGTCATCACTGAAAGCAAGCCGCCGCCATGGTTTCACATGCCTGCTCTGTGTCTTTTCCTGAATCACCCCCTTCACATTCTATAGGGAACCCTACGGACACCAGTGAAATCCCCAAAATTCCTGTGGGAGATAAGGAATTTGCCAAATTTCTGGATGCTAATCCTAGCACTGTACAATACTATTTGTCTCATGCCCCTGACCGTACGCCCGATGGTCAACTCCTTGTTGGCATGCCTATTAGTATAGCTACTCATTTAGCTCCCACTCCGCCTGATAACACCGCCTTGCTTCCTGCACCTTTAGCCCCATCTCCCAATCCGACAGCCTTCGATATTCATACGACTCGATTGGCTTTCCTTTGGCTAATCTTGACCCCACATATCATTACCACCGATCGCCTTACCTCATCTCTCTTGCAGACTACTCCATTCATGACTTGTTCTCTCGCCACCTATCCACACGAGCTTTCCTTCTCAAGCTCCGCCTACCTTTTCATTCCCATACACGTATCCAAAGAACCTCAACACCTTATATGGGACATCCCTATTCGTCACCTCAACATATTCATCATCCTCCATACCTTATCAACACTTAACCCCACCATTGTCCAAATGGAGGCCCTTGGCCCAATTTGCCTCCGCTTACCACAACCGCACCATCATCCCATCCAACCACGGATTTCATCAAACAAATGATGGACAAAATGCAAAACCGAGGCTTCGTGTCGGGAAGTCGTAGCGCTTTGACATACGAGCAAGTTTGTCGAGCCTATTCACCCTTCTCGTCCCCTTCACTCATATCCTCCTCAATGGGAATTACCAAAATTTACTCGCTTTTAATAGTAAAGAGGATCCTCAACAACACTTGCGATCATTTAGACATGCTTGTTATTTGATTGCCCATGATGATGCCTCTCACTCGCACATTTCCCATGTCCTTATCTCTGACCCGCTTGAGTGGTACAAAGTTGCTTTTAACCCAAAGACTCAATCTTCTCTTTAACCAACTAGCCCAATCTTTCTTGGATCACTTCTCCATTAACATTGCTAAGAAAGTATCCATCACCGACCTTTATGCCATTCGACAATTCAAGACGAATCTATCGCAGATTTCGCTTCTGGATGATGGCGCGCCTTATCAACCAACTTACATATGCCTTGCCTCGTGACTAACTTATCGAACTTTTCACGCGGGCATGTGCTAAGCACATTTCTCCTACTCTTCAAATTCAAACTTTCCGCACATTTGATGAGGCCTTTACCATGGCTCGAAACTAGAAATTCGAGCCTTAGAGAAGAGAAATTGCGGTCACAAGCAACAAAACCCCAATTTCCAAACTCCTGATTCTACCAATAAACCAAATACCACCACTCCTCACGCGTCCACTTCTTCTAAATCAAAAGGAGCTGTCCACGCGGTGATGGTCAAATCTCAAGCGCCGTCCAATACTCCACCAAAAACCACCTATAAGTACAAAGCCGAGCCCATCAATTACACTCCCTTAGGAGAAACCTATGGCGTCATCTTGGAAAAATTGCTCAAAGCCGGAGCTATCACTTTGCCTCCTGTTAAACCTCACTCTGGGTTTGACTCCACCCGCGCGATACCTTCCTGGTACAAAGAAAATGACTTCTGTAACTTTCACCGCGTAAAAGGACATAGTCATGAAAACTGCAAGATGTTGAAAAACATAGTGCAGGAAATGGTTGACGCAGGGGATATAACCCTCGATAATCCTAATGCCCCTGCCAACCGAAATTTGAAAATCTTCAACAAACCATTCCCGAATCACTCTTCCAACAGCAACGTAAACCAGGATATCTTAGCCGAGGAGAGTGTTCATGAGATCCATGCAGTCTTTGATACCCAGCCCAAAGCCTCTATCGAACAAATTCTGAATCAAGCCTCTTCACTAACACAGAAACCAACCCCATTCCTCGTCATCAAGACAAACCAAATCCTTGCCGCCTTTACCCATCAAGGAATTGGCTGCCCAGTTCCTTCTCACAAATGAGCCTTCTTATACCACATCCTCGCAAGACTGTGAGCGGATGTTATCTAATTTATCTATTTCCCAAACGTCTCCTTCTACCATTCTTGTTGCACAAGAGGAAGGCTCGCCACTTCTTTTGTCATCCTTAGACAAGAAACCTCTTAAACCGACATCACCATATTCTTTAAATATGACAGATCCTCTCAAACACGCCTCCTACCTATTAGTCCTTCATCACCTAAATCTTCTCAACGACTACCGACCTCTTAACATCTATTGATACAAAGGCCTCATCTACCCCCGTATCACACCCACAAAGGGACTGGAATCACAACCCGTCTTTCTTCCGTACAAAATTTCATATTCACACATGAGGACTGTCATTCCACAAGATAGATAGATAGGCCCTATGGGAACGCTTTGAGTACGCCCTATTCTACTCAAATGCAAATGACCGATCCTGAGGCCTCCACCATATACCCGAAGTGTTTACAGAAGCTTAAAATGCCCATGTTCTCACCTTCACCCCCCTCACCTCTACCAAATGCCCCGTCCACTTCTATTAACTTAACCAAATCTTCTCCTACGCTAGGGACCTCACCCATACCTAGTCTAACACACCCACCTAAGCGGTTTGATTTATCTAAAAATAAAGCCGTCCACCCCATTAAGAGACAGACTCAATCTCCTCAACCTATGCCTCTATCACAACTAAAACCATCATCGTCACACCTACCTTCCATATTGGGACCCCATCCCTCTACCTTACATCAATATATCATACCTCCTGCGTTTTCTTTAAAGCGACCTACGCCTTCTGCACACATACAGAGATCCCAGGGTATAGCAACACCGTCACTCCGCGTATCCTGTCCACCTATCAACCCTAAACAAATTCCATCATCAAAAGATTTGTTTTCGGTCACTCCTATTTCCCCGTGGTTGTTTTCTGATACCACATCATCTGTGGCCTCATCATCCAATATAGCTTCTGCGCCAAAGAAACCACGTTTAGTGAAAAACACGTGTCAACACCCCTCGGCTAAACCACCACCCATACGAACCAACCACGCCCAAACATTACCAAAACCCGTACGAACCAACCACGCCCAAACATTACCAAAACCCGCACAACCAATACCCTCATCCTCCTCCGACTTTGACCCACTCAAAGGATCTTACGCCAAAATCCTTGCTATGTTGGTAGAGAATACGACTATTTCCCTACCCCCACTTAGACCTTATGACCCGTCTAAACCCCGACCTATAGGTTATGATGAGTCTAAAATCTGCGCCTATCACCGCACACCGGGGCATGATGTGGAGGGATGCAAAGCTTTAAAAACCATCCTTCGTCAGTCACCTCTCCCGGATACAAAGGTTAAGAAAGACAACTTACGAAGGGAGAGACCTTTAGCTCCAATTCCCTCTACTATACCATCTATCCCCGCCTCACCAAAATCTATCATTATTACAACCCCACCTCTTGAAGACCATGACTTATCCCAACCATCTTCCTCATCTCAGGTCTACGAGATTAATATGATTAGTGTCGCTACTCGAGGGCAGAAAAACAATGGGAAAGCAAAAGAAAACACGCCTGCGGCACCTCTTTCTTCGTCAACCATCCCGATTGCACCACCACCTAAAGTGGTTATTCGCGGACCCGCTTACCCCGTCTCTAATGGAGTTGCCCACCGAACTATGATCAAACAGCTTCACCAATCACCCGTAAAATTGACACTGTATGATCTCATTCAGACTTCTGAATCTCATCGACAAGCTCTCGTTGAGATCCTTCAAGGGATAGAGGTTTTACCTAATGAAACCTTGCCTGTTACCTCTATTCTAACGCCCAATCATGTTGCTTCACTCACTAAACAACCTATCTCCCCAACCACTTCGGGCTCTGTACAGCAAGCCGCTGCTGTCAGTTTCTCCGAAGATGAAATTATCGACTTTGGTACCGAAGATCCCGACCGCTTCTTTTTTATCTCGGGCAGACGCTCGGGATATCCGGCACGCGTGTTATGATTGATTGACGGGCGCCACTAAATATCATCTCTTCAAAAGCCTTCCAACAAATGAATATCCCTTCCAGTTGCATGTGTGCCAACCCCATCATGTTGCGATCATTCAATGATGCTATTACTTCCACTTTAGGCACCGTGATCCTTAACATTCGTGTAGGACCACGTACTTTACCCGAACTCTTCTATGTCCTTGAGGGAGAGTTCCAATACAATATGTTGTTAGGTCGCCCCTGGATCCGGGCTATGGGATGCGTTCCCTCAACATTACATAGATGCATAAAATTTGAGTACGAGGGGAAGTCCTACACCGTAAAAGCTGATCCTCCCCCCTTTAAAACCTGCAATATGTTATACCGCCCTAACGATGTGCTTATACCAATCAAGACACCCATACATTCAACCCAACCATCCTCTTCAAATGTACCTCAACCATCCACCTCAACCGCACCTACGCTTTCAACTGATGAAACCACCGTCGCAAAAACCACTTCCCTTCCCGCAGCTAACATCCCAACCTCCGACCCCTTAGTAGATGTTTTTCAACGCCTTACGCTGGGGGAGTACCGCCTATATAACGTTAGTTCTTTCCCTACCCCGCAGGAGTACGGACAATTACATGCACATCCCACCTACGACCGTCGCGTGGGGGAGGTAATCTCTTACGGACCACCCCATTGCCGCACCAACCTAACGTATGGGGGTGTTGACGCATCCTCCATTACCCCTGAACCTCCTCTTGGTGTGGTTCCCTTCCAATCCGATTTTCAATACTTGACAAATCGTCGCTTTCGCCTCACCTTCTTGACTCGCTGTGCTTGGAAAGGCTTTGGTTTTGGTCTTTACGAACAAGGCCGACATACACTCATTCCCGTGACTACCCGCAAACACAATGATCGCAGTGGTCTCGGTTTTCCTGAAACACCTACACAGGAGACACCTCGTGTCAGCTGTATTCTGGAAGAAGACGACGTCACCCCTACCAAACCATCATCACCCACTTTGCCATCATCACCCACAGAATCTATAGACCCTGAATCTATCCCTCCTAACTTTTTTTTTTCATAAATGCTATCTTCATAGGTCCTCTCACTTATCAACGTGATAATGAGGACCCATCTTCTCTTCCCTTCTATCCGCACATGATCAAGAGGATTCACCTTTGATTAATGTTGTTGAGTGCCGTGATGACGACTCCATCCTCACTTACCTCAGCGATGACTCCTATCTTCAACGCGCCTTACCATCTCAAACTCAAACCATGTTGAATGAATCGACTATAGAAATCAACATCCACACGGAGGAGGATCCTCACATTGTGAAGATCGGACAATCCCTTAACGCATCATAACAAGTCGCCTTTACTACTTTCCTCCGTGATCACAACCAAGCTTTCGCTTGGTCCTACGCCGACATGCCAGAATTGATCCTACCATTGCTTATCATAACATCACTCTAAACCCCGATTCCAAACCAATACAAACAAAAACCGAGAAAATGCATCCACGCATTGCCCTCTTGGTCAAAGAAGAGCTTCAACGACTTCTTTTTGTTTCCTTCATCTTGCCTATCGACTATCCTCAATGGATTTCTAACATCGCACTGCACTAAAGCGATGGGGGACTTCGATATGCACGGATTTCCGAGATCTTAACCTCACTTGCCCCAAGGATGACTTCCCCTCCCAAGTATTGATCAACTTGTTGATCTCACCGCGGGTCATGAAATGCTTTCTCATGGATGGCTTTTCAGATACAACCAAATTTTGGTCGCTTCGCCGATCAACATAAAACTACCTTCATAACTCCTTGGGGAACCTTCTGTTATCGTGTCATGCCGTTTGGCCTTAAGAATGCTGGTGCTACCTATCAGCGGGCTATGACTTACATTTTTCATGACATTATGCACACTATCCTTGAGGATTATGTCGATGATCTTCTGGGCAAATCTAAACATCGCAGTGAACATCTCGATGTTTTAACCATTATTTTCGATCACCTGTTGCAATATTCTGTTCGTCTTCAACCAAAGAAATGTGTCTTTGGTGTTCTTTCGGGAAAACTTCTTGGCTTTATCGTCTCTTTGCGTGGCATTGAGGTCGATCCATCTAAAGTAAAAGCTATCCTAGAAATGCCCCCACCCAAAAACCTCAAACAATCACGTAGTTTGCAGGGTAAACTTCAATCCATCCGGCGTTTCATCTCCCAACTCTCGGATCGATGTCACCCTTTTCATCACCTTCTTAAAAAAGACGTTGCCTTTCAATGGAGTGAGGAGTGTCACCAAGCCTTCGAAGCTCTCAAATCCTATCTCTTGCAGCCACCCGTGCTTATCCCACCCCAGGACGACCGCCCTTTCTACCTTTATCTTTCCGCCACTGACCATGCTATAGGAGCTATGCTCGCGCACATCGGACTCGCACGCCGAGAACAGCCGTTTATTATATAAGTCGTACCCTCGTGGATTACGAGACTAGGTATACACATGTAGAAAAATTGTGCCTAGCCCTATCATTCGTAGCCACCAAACTCCGACATTACCTCCTGAATCACAAAACTTTTGTCATCACCAACACGGACCCCATTCATTATATGTACGCCAAACCACATCTAAACCAACGCATCGCTCGATGGCTTATGCTCCTCGCCGACCTTGACCTTGAGTTTATACAACAGAAGTCAATCAAAGGACAAACTCTTGCACCAACTTCATGGAGGCCCCTTTACCTGGGAACAATTCACCAATTTTAATTTCCCGACGAACTCATCGCCACTCTTTCACTCGGGAAGAGTCGTATCAAATGACCCTCTTCTTCGATGGATCTAAATGCCGCCGCGTGGCGGAGGAGCCGGCGTTGTTCTCATCCTCTTGACGCTGAACCTATGCCTCTTTCATTCCGCTTGATTTCCCGCACTAATAATACAAATGGAATACGAGGCCCTTGTTCTGGGTCTCCAAGTTGTGATACACTTAGGTATCAAATCTATCAATATTTTTGGTGACTCTCAATTGGTAGTCAATCAAGTTATGGGCATCTACCAATGTAAAAATGAGGAACTTCAAAAGTACAAACACTACGTGGACTCACTTCTAGCCTTATTTACTCACTATTCTATCCAAACCATTCCCCACTCCACTAACAAATTTGCGGATACTATGGCTTGCTTAGCCTCACAAATTCCAGCTTCATCAACTGACTCTGAATTATTCGTCGTGGTCCAACAACTTTTTACCCCATCCTACTCAACCCCGGTAGTTTGTATGATAAATACTGTGTCTACTAATTCGTAGGATACCTGGTACCACCAATTTCACGACTATCTTACAATCTCTGTTCTCCCACCTGACCTTACTAGTAATGGCAAACGTGCTTTTCTTAAAAGTGTTTCACGTTATGTTGTCATGGGGGGACTCCTCTATAAACGTGGCTTTGATGGTATCCTCCTTCGCTGTCTAACCGGCGCGGAGGTCACCTATACCATCCAACAAGTCCATGATGGGATTTGTGGTGGACATTTTAGTGGCTTGCTGCGTGGCTAAACGAATCCTTCGCCTAGGTTATTATTGGCCTACTCTCAATAACGACTGCTACGAATATGTTAAGCGTTGTGTTATGTGTCAACAACATGCCAACCTTCAACATACTCCTAGCCATCCGCTGCAGGTCGCACGAGATCTTTGGCCTTTCTCACAATGGGGTTTAGACCTTATTGGTGAGATTCACCCGCCCTCTTCACAACGCCACCGATGGATAATCACAACCACCGAATATTACACAAAATGGGTGGAGGCCATTCCACTCATTTCGATCAAAAAGGAAAAATTGTCAATTCATTAACCATCACATTATCTCGTCGCTTTTGGTATTCCTCATCGCCTAATAAAAGATAATGGTAAATCTTTTAAAAACAAGTTGTTACAAGACCTTTGACAACTTTGGTATCAAACTTAGTTTCTCATCGCCTTACTATCCACAAAGCCAATGGTCAGCCAATCTTCTAATAAAACCCTAACCAAAATCCTCATGAAAGTTGTCAATGAATCCGAAGAAATTGGCACGATCACATTCCCTTTGCCCTCTTGGGCTTATCGTACTAGCATTCGTACTCCACTAATGCCACACCTTTTTCTTTGGTATATGGTACCGAGGCCGCCCGCCTCTCAAAGTACAAATACCTCCCTTAGAATATCTCTTCAGATATTCTCACCAACGATGATTTCCGCCAAGAGCGGTTAGCCCAATTGAGCTTCTTGACGAGCGCCGCCTTACAGCTCTCGATCACCTTCAAATCTATCAAAAACGCATCAAGCGTGCTTATGATAAGCGACTTCATGAGTGTACCTTTAAGGTTGGTGATCTTGTCCTCAAAGAGAATCAACATGTAACCAAACTAGAAAAGAGCAAACGTGGAAAATTTGCTCCCAATTGGATTGGGCCTTATATAATCACTCACACTTATGGATCAGGCACTTATCGTTTAGCTTCGCTTAATGGTAAACCTGAGCCTGAACCCCTTAATGCCTTGCATCTTCGACCATTCTACTGTTGAATTTAGTGTTATATCACTTCTTATCTACCTACTGCTCGTCCCTTGAGCTCATTTACCGCTACATACACTTTGTTTCCTACATCTCCAAATAAAATCAAGCTCACTTCTCACCTCCCCTCAAACGATGCCTTCCCCTTTTTAGTCTAGTCCATGACTTCAAAGTATTAAAATACCACCTTCTTATGGGATTTTCTTGAGTCAAACTTCCTACCAAACTAGATGCTTCACGCCAAAAGAACATCTAGCTATCTAAATTATATATAGACTGCTCCCTCGAAGGACAGCTATATGCCAAATTATTGCTGCTATTATATATAGACTGCTCCCCAAGGACAATATGCACTAAAATCATATCTCTACTATAAATAGATCGCTCCTCGAAGGACAACTATACACACACAGCCTTTATCGAAGCTTCTCGCATTGATCACTTTGTGAAGACCTCAAGAATAGTACAATCAATATCCTCAGTAGACTTCCCGCATCGATCACCTATATTCACCAAATAAAAGCCTCATTCAAAAGAACTTTTGGGTCATGGACTTGTCTATTTAGGGTAGGTTCTCTTTCGTCAGAACACTCACTTTGTAACAAGTTCTCTGTACCTCAGCTATATCATCCACCTCACCTCACCATTTGTTTCAACTCAAGGGACGTAACGTACACCCGATATATTGTGATCATACAACTCTTTTCACCTATTGACTTCTCATCTATGCACGGTACCTAGGGCTTCAAGCTCGTTCTACGTTGTGTGGTTTGTTTAGCTCTTTTCACCTACGGAGCACTCTTTCCACTTTGCCTCGCATCTAGGATTGTGTGTTGATCTTAATCAGGACATGGTTCCCTTCTACTTGGGTAGGCTAACTTTCGCTTCCCTTATACCTTTTACAACATCACCAATTCATTACCAACACCAACAACCTTACCTTACCAATATTAATATCAATATTTTTACCAACCAACCAATTGCCTAAACCGTACCAAATTGCCTAAATTCACCTCTCCCTGGTCCTAAGGGAGAACTACATCGGTCTGAGGCCCTTCCTTGCTTTGTGCAATGGGCTATGTAGGCAGCACTTCGGAGACATGGGGTCTCCCAAGGTTAGCTCGACCATCCCCTACCATAACCTATCATGTGTGGTAAATATAAATATTTTTGTGTATTTCTATTTAATCACATTCCTCTTTATCCTTTTTCAAAACACCGAAAGTCAAAATGAAAACATTCTTATTATTATAACTCAAATCAACATACATATCTCGTTTTATTTAGATGTTAAACAAATACATCTTCTCTATCATCGACACGCAGGTCGGTACTCTTATTTATTCTTATACCTTGCTAACATTTATTTAGACCCTCACGCCTCATCCCGAACCCGGTGATGATCGTGATTGTCGACGCCTTTCGCCAGGCCTCTCTGTCCTCAAAGGTACCACGGCTATTGGTACCGCCCACTGATCTACCAATCTCTCCTGTAACATATGAATACGCTCCCTCGCATGGAGATCTCTCGTCTCTAGTCCTTGTGCTCGTGACTCCGCAACCACTAACAATCTTCTTGCCTCATTCACCTGCGTTTGGAGCTGCTGAACTAAACTCTGTAGACGATCTCTCTCTGCTGTAATCACAGCTATGTCAGGATGATCACGTATACCTCGCAGCTCCGCTACCCACCATAATCTATAGGCCTCTGTCGTTCCTGCATCCATTACCCTGCGATCGGCGGCTATTTCCTCTGGCCCTTCTGGAGGTGTTGGCCGGGGAGGTGAGAATGCTGCCTCGGCATCGATCCTCATATATGGTCTATAAGCCTGGGGTATATCCTGCACAAATCCAAATTGTCGCCGCACGCGATCTAGAGGAATCCTCTCATACTCACCCGGCCAATCAACTGCTGCCTCCTCCTCACTCGGGCCCGCAAACAACTCACTCCTCTAGCAAAATAGCTCCACCTCACTCAATAAAACCTCCAATCTCAACTCTCCACGTCAGACAAATCAATTTGGTTTTCAAATAACACAAGTGACAATGACAAGCCGTATTTTTTTTTTTTATAGGTTTTTCACCCTTAACCGATATCGGTTTCATTTTGCCCTAATGAACCGGTATCGGTCCCTTAACCGATATCGGTCATGTAGAATCGACATCGGTTTTTCTTCCAACTTTCCCCCAATTTTTTGCCCTTATTTACCATTTGCCCCTTTTTAACCACATATCGCCTATATCCACCTTTGCTGAACACCATTTGTTTACCTATTCGGCCCGACCCAAGGCCTCAACCTACCTATTCGGCCCGACCTAAGGCCTCAACCTACCTATTCGGCCCGACCCAAGGCCTCAACCTACCTATTCGGCCCGACCCAAGGCCTCAACCTACCTATTCGGCCCGCCCCAAGGCCTCAACCTACCTATTCGGCCCGACCCAAGGCCTCAACCTACCTATTCGGCCCACCCAAGGCCTCAACCTACCTATTCGGCCCGACCCAAGGCCTCAACCTACCTATTCGGCCCGACCCAAGGCCTCAACCTACCTATTCGGCCCGACCCACGGCCTCACCCTAACCATTTGGCCCGACCCAAAGCCTCAACCTACCCCCCCGGCCCGAGCCAAGGCCGCAACCCAACAACCTGGCCCGACCCATGGCCGTACCACCTCAATACCTTACCTAAAATCAACACCATACACTTTTATCCACCCATCCTGTAGTTTTTTGTTCAATCGAGCTCACCTGTTTGTGTTTTAGCATGATTAGGGTCCTTGACTTGATCTGTCGACCAACTTTGCCTAGACCTAGACCGTGACGTTTATCTCAACCAAACCAACCATTTGACTGCCGAACATGCCTAAACATTCCTCGTACCTTACCTCGTTATATACCCCGAGCTACTTCCTATGCCTTGATACCAGTGATTATATCACCCTTGTTTGGATAAACTATCGACCTTTGCCTATGCACCGGTTTGCTCACAAATCATGTACCCTAGTCGCACTATTGCATTTCAACATGCGTCTGCTTCCTTGGACCTACCCCACCACCTTACCATCCCCTCTACACCATTTACCCTTTATCAACCCTATCCCTGATTTCACATTCTCTCAATCTGTGATAGATTTGAGGGGGATTACCTATACCCTTAACAACGGAAACCACTTCATATTATTGTCCGTGCAGCTTTACAAAACAAGCTACACGACAATAAGGGGCTAATGTAGACACCAAATTTGTGTCTTACGACCCCTTGTGACCCGCATCTCATCTCGCAATATAACCTCATCACCTAAACCTTACACAATTATTTATTAATTACCTTGTAATGGATAAATCCACATCACCTTACCTGCCACCTCATTTTGCCACTTCATCATGACCTAGCCCTAACCCTAAACTAACCTAATTAAGACCCATAACTTGGTCCACACCTACACCCATAACTAATGACCCTTTCTCGCACTCCAAACCGACCTTCTAGTCATTTGACCAAGCCCGCAACTGATCTCTCTGGGAGAAAGCGAGGAAGGTGGGCTATTTTACTAAAAATAGCCTACTTTTTTCCTTACCGATGCCGTTCCTACTCAACCGCCGTCCGGTTACGTAACCGCCATCGGCTCCTATAAATGGGCTCCCAAACCAAAATCAAGGGGTGGAAGGATTTTGAATAGAGAGACATCATTGGGAGCGATCAACAGAGTCCGTATCTTCACTTGACCGAGCAGAGACAAGTGAAGAAACTAGAAACGTTGCATGCAAAAAGGAGATCAACTTGCATCTTCGTCAAAACTAATAAGTCACATCTTGCATGTCTTCTCGTTATAACATTTCTTATGCCTTTTGAATCACAAATCCTCATAAATCCATTTCGAATCCACTACCCAAATATGCCATTTCATCTAACCATCATTCATCTACCTCTCATCACCTCATTTCCTAATATCACCCATTTATAGCCTTACAAATAACACAAATACCAAACAACACAAACACCCCACAAAACAACCAAATCCTAAACCCTACCGACATCGGTTACTGAGAGACCGATTGGTTACCCGACTACAACCAAAATCAGCCTTTCCCCTATCCATTCCAACGAAGTAATTTAATTGATACTTTACGCCTTTTGTGTTAATTCATATTAGCGGGAAACCGACCACCTTCGAAAGGAAGTTTTATATTTCCTGGCCCAAGGCGCTTCCTCATTTATTGTTTAATCAAAATCGGTGGTCTTGTGTTCTTATTTGCGTAGTCCTTCCAAGATAAAAAGGAGTTCTTCGCAGCCAACCCGATCTTTCTCTATGGTACGCGCACACCATCTCGACATTTAACAGTATCCCTCCTAGCCCTAACCCTATCTGTTTCTAAAAGGAATGAAAGGATAAACAACTCTATCCCCAGAAGCCGAAACATTCCGAGCGAAACAAGATCGAAGAGAAATTTCACCGGTAAGATAAGAAGAAAAAAACCCATATCAAAAATGTAAATTTCATCATGAACGGAGGATAAAACCATACCTGCAATTTTCAAGGTCCTTGAATGGCTACCATGTCCGTAAGCACTATCGGGTCAAAAATTAAAAGTTTAAAATATCCTAAACTATTAACCGGGTAAGCACAAAATTTCAGAGGGGCGGTATTAAGAAAAAACCCATATTGGAAAACTTCATTCCATGTCAATCCGACCCCCAGAAGCCCACTTTCTAAAAATAGCAGGTTTTCTACATAGAGGACTGCTATTTTCATAAAGTCATCGACAGAAGAACATGCAAAGGAGACGCTAAACATAGAGGATGCACTGCAGTTAGAAGTTCATCAAAATGAGCATCTTGGTCCAAATTTGACACTTACTAAAAATAGTAAGTGATCTCATGGACCCCTGCTAAAAATAGTAAATCAATCCAAAAGGTGCGGGAATGTAGGGAGAAAGGGTAATTCAAGCTACCATAATCATCTGAGGTCTGGAAAAGCTAATTTGTGCACTTGCCAAAAATAGTAAGTTGTCTTGTGGGCACTTACTAAAAATAACATGATTAAACCAAAGATCAAATTTCATAGAAAGAGCATGTTGGGAGTTGAATATTCAAGTTGACATCACTTGTTGGAGCCCAGAGAAGTAAAATTCTTGATACTTGCTAAAAATAATTTCCTTTTCCAAATATAGTAGATTGAAGTTCAAATTTACAGGGAAAGAACTATACAAGTGCAACATTTTCATGGATCTCAACAATGTCTTTCAACACTCATGTGTGAGGTGGAACTCACAATTGACACTGTCAAATTTTTCATAATGTGTTTCATCAAGATCATGTTCAAATCAGTGTGGTAGCATTGCAAGGATTCAGGACAAGATTTGTCCCAAAGCTTCAGCATCTTCAGAAGGGATCTCTAGGAGCAACGCCCGTCGCTAGAGGTTACATTTAGTAATGTTTCTAAACACTCAATTCAAGGTGTCTGTAGGTCGTAAAAAGGTATTTTTTTATCCGCAACATGAGTAAATGATTTGTAACAAGGAATTCAAGGGAGTGGGGATCTTCTCATCAACACAACATGGAGAATGATTTGGCGTCGAGTACAAGCATCCAGGAGTTTTTCAGAGGCAAAGGATTCAGAGATTTAAAATTTCATCTCGTTAGAAGAATCAGCGGACTTCATTAGGGGAAATGTCCTTTCTTTTCCTCTCTCTCTTCTTCCCCCCCCCCATATTTCTCTCTCCTCAATATTCTAATCTTACGTTGGAGTTGCACTTTTTGGTGTGTCTTAATGGTTATAATGTAATAAGTCACCTTTATGTTATTAAAAGGGACTTAATGTTTTCCTAGGAAGGCAAAGAGTCTTAAGTCATGTCAAGACATATGAAGAGTCTCTAGGAGTAAATGAAGAGTCATTTTTATTCCTTTAAATTGTAAGGCCATTCCCATTTCAAAGGGTTGGTGATTTATTTTGTAAACTCAAGAGTGCATTGAGAGAACACGGAGATAGCCAAATCTCAAATTTCCTCCATTTCCTACTATGTATAGCTTTGGTTTGAGAAATCAATACAAGAAGAAAGATTTTCTATCTTTTTTAACCGAGGGATTTAACGATATTGTGTGCTCATAAATTCTAATTGGTCTTGTTGCTATTGGTAGATTTGTTTCTTCTCATTAATTCATGTGTTGAAATTTCTAACTAGTGTGTGCAAGAATCTATTTTTCTACTGCGCAACATTAGTTCTCGTATCTCATTCCTCACTCCCATTTCCTACTTTATAGACAAATTCCTCTCTGAAAGAAATTGTTAGCTTTTCCACGAGTTCAAGTGGAGTTCCCATGTTGGATCCCTGGCTATAAGGCCACTAAGAAAATCCACCTTTTACTCATACATGCATATACTGAAACTCGCACCCGTTAAGTAGAGGGACTTAGACTCCCAGTGTTGGCAAGAAATCCACCAATTTTTCCCGACAAATTTTCTCACCTACACCACCTAAGTTATGGTTCAGGGTGTTTTAGTGTAGGGTAGTATTTTCCTATTATTTATTTGTTTTC
Source organism: Taxus wallichiana var. yunnanensis (assembly GCA_018340775.1). Classification (NCBI taxonomy): domain Eukaryota; kingdom Viridiplantae; phylum Streptophyta; class Pinopsida; order Cupressales; family Taxaceae; genus Taxus; species Taxus wallichiana. The sequence goes on along the minus strand of CM031237.1, from coordinate 972,694,718 downwards.
TTGGAATATTTCCTACACATGGTGAATCTTCTTGCTTAGGTGTCATTTGTGTCATAAGAGTTACATGAATTTTCATAGGATTTCATAGGAGTTACATTTGATCGGATATTTTGTGAATTTAAGTCCTCCTTGGATTCTTGATTGTTATTTTATGATGGATTTGCTTATCTTTCTCATATTTGTAAACCCAACCTTATCTAATGTTAGGTTCCATACTTTACACCATTCTTATGTTTTCGAGCTAATTTCATATTGCATTACTTGTTGGATCATGCTTAGAATTCATGTAGCTATATGTTTGCAAGTATTCTTTATCATTGATTATGGAAAAACTATGATACAAAATGCTCAAGACTATAGTAAAGGTGTGGGTATGAAATATATGTCATTTTACCCTTATAAATAAATAAAAATGGGAATCCTAGGTTATGTTTATCACAAATTTCCTAGTGATGCAGGGAAAGAGTATACACAACCTACCTCCGGTATATAAAGAGAGGGAATTGTAAAGAGATATAAAAATATTATGAAAGTAAAATCAAAGAAATATACAACCAAAATGATGTTTTTATGTTAACTCTTAGACTAATCAAAGATGCAAAACACAAGATTACTAGTTTGAAGTTAAGATAGGTCTTTGACAAGCAAAGTGACATACAAACCCATGAAAACAACAAGTGTATAAAGTGAAAATGACATTCACAGACACAAAAATGATGCGCTTATGTGATAATGGTGTGGTTAGAGGTTATAATGAAATAGTATGTAACATAAAATGGTGTTAGCGAAAATGACATGATTATCTACAAAAATTACATATTTAGTAGAGATAATGACACGCTTTATGGAATAATAATGTTCTAATTTTGTAGCCAAAAATTGATAAGAAATGTAAAAATGGAATGTCTAATGAACCAAATTAGATAAATAATATAGTATAATACATATATAAGATAGAGATCAAAAAAGTGACCAAAATATAAGAAAACCAAAGGTATGTACATGTCATGAGAACGACATGGTCCTAGGTGATAACGACATGGTTAGTGAAAATGACATGAGACAAAGGTGATAACGATGTAGTTATTTACAACAATGGCATCCACTTGTCACCTATCAATAGAACATGAAAATTAATACCTATTCGTAAAAATAATGTTATATTGCACAAAAATACATTACTTGTCATGAAAACAACAATAACATACATCATGGAAAACTAACAATAAAAATTCAAATTTCTCCAAATTTTGCACCCTATTTGTTCGATTTCTTCACATATCTTAAATTTGGTCCTAAAAACTAGGAAGAAATGATAAAAATCATGTGGGGTTCCCAACATGCTTTCAAAAAAAAAAAAATTAATCCCAATCACATACAATGAAATCCATAAAAACTAATCAACATTCTCCACCTAGAACTAATCCTCACACCTCGGATTGGAAAAGAGGAACAATAAACTAAAGATAATAACTTTTGGATGATATTTTACCTCACCTTACCTTGAATTATAATTATTCATTGATGGAATGGATTTTCCCAAGTTATTTGATGAATATCATGTATTATTTCTTATAAAATGGCTCTAAAAGTTTGGCAACACTTCATTGTAGGATGTTTGATTGATCTCAAGTTGGCAAGACTTCTTTGAGTTTCTTCTAGTTCATTTCTTGCATGGAGGTGATGGACGAATCTATAATAACATTTAGGGTCAATATTAATCCATGTTGGATTAAATAAATGGTAGATGGTGAATTTGAGGATAAAATATTCTAGAGGTGCAAGAATTTCCATGAATTAAAAAATCATGAAAAGTGATAGAATTGTGAGGATGTACGGTTAAATAATTATATAAAGGTTGTAGAAGGTTCTTAGGTTAGATTAGAATTTTCTAGATGTGATTAATTTTCAAATGAGGTATTAGTAGGGTATTTATTAGGAGAGGCTACATTAGTAGGTGGGGTATGTGGCTAGGGAATATTAAATTCCCAAAATAGGTGAGAGGATTTGATTAGTGTTATGTGAGTGATTAATTGGAATTCTAGAAGGATGCGATAGAGGGTAATGTTATTGTGTGAGATGAATATTTGTAATATTAGGAGGGGATAATTAATAAAATTAGTAGGGACTAATTTTTAGGTGTATGCACAAATATTCTTATTCAAATGATAACAATCCTCTTGTGCATTTGAGCTAGTGTTCTATCATTTATAATTATTGCAAGTATTAATATGTTGTTATGGTTATGCATGGTTAATTTTAAATAAGTTAATTTATAAAAACCTCTTATTACAAACCCTTACATCCTATATAATTTTTGTACTCCATATTTTAATACATATCTTTAATGGTGTAAACATAGTGATATGATCATCTCCGATAACATCATACAACTTGTTGAACCGTTTTTTCTTGTTCTCATACAAAAATTGAATTATTTTGGCATTATATTATTATTATTACTCTTTTCCATTTCCATGTGATTAATAATATAAATAATGAGAAGTGATATCACCTACCCATAACGAGGTTTATTAAGTTTAACAAGAGGATAAATTTGATACATTATTTGTCATTATCTTCTCGAGGTATCCCAAATCAAACCAAAATATTGTGTTTTATGAAATTATATACCACTTTGAAGTGTTTTTATTTACTAGAATGAATTTTCCCCAACTCATTTAATATTCAATAGTAGTTATAACATGAATGTGTTTATTTGATCGAACTTCCTTATTATCCCTATAGTTAGATCATTTAATATACCTCTCTCCTAACCATCCAAGTGAACATGATGTGATTCACTATAATTACATATTTTTTGGGTACTATCACCCTTTTATTTTTATAGGGAATATATAGAATATATATCATTATGTTTAGACTCAAAGTACTTATAAATTTTAGACTTCACTACCGAAATGATTCTTCTATCACCATTAGTCTGAGTTTTAGTGGTGTGAGCTTTAACCTCACTAAAAATTATTAATGGATTTCACATTTCAAAATCCAAGATAGATAGCATTTGAAGAGATTCGATAATATTAATAATCTCGCAAAAAAAAAAAAGGTTGTAATGGGTGAGGAAATGTGACCTCCACATTCTTGAGTTTGAAATTCTTTCAACTATAAGTTTTTCTTCTTTTTTCATGTGTCTTAAGAAGGATCCATTGAATCCTCTTTTAAAAAGTGTATTATATTGTATTACATATATGGCTCCTTTAAGCTTGATTTCTCTATTAAATTTTCCATTCATATTTCTATATAATTCCTATATAGTTATATCATTTATTTATAAAATTGATGATCTATACAAGAGTAAACTCTTCATCATGTGCTCCTCTATATATTATAGCTTTATCTCTTCCTTACTTGAATAATTTTCTACTATAAATTGGAATAATCTTGTCCCAATAAAAATTTTGGTGGGTTTAATATCGAATTTGAAGTCTCATACCTTATCCACCCTCCTCTTTTTGAATCAAGTTATTTCTAAGTTGGAAAGTGTTTTACGATGATATCTAGAACAACCGGTATGGTATGAAAGTTTAAAATGTAAACTTGAATTGTTTTATAACCTCGACCACCAAATAGGCATATTATTCTATGGAATAATATTTGATTTCATGATCATTTAGTCTGTATGTTTTGAATATGGTTAAATAATTAATAAATTATTAATTTTTCAAATTAGAACAATTAATAGAGTATGTTCAGATGGTTAATTATATATAATGAAATGTTTTTAGAGACAAGGAAAAAACAAGTACTAGTACTTTTTTATATAATTTTTTTTATATTCAAATGTTGTCATTTGAGTTCTATTTTAATTCATGATTCCTTGAAATTTTATGTGTGATCTTCTTGAAAATATATTAAAATTCAAGAACATATATCTCAAAAAAAAAAATGTTTTGTTGAAGAATGAGTGAATTGCATGTGTACTTATACGAAGAGTTACATGTATTCCTTTCACCCTTTCTAGAGCAATGTTCACTCCTTCCTTAGAGACTACTTGGCTCCGGGAGTTTTTTTCATTGACATTAAAATTGACTTCTTGGGTTAAAGGTAAATACCATGAGCTCTATAAATACTCTTTCAAGGTGTTCATAGTGTTCTTCATGCCTTTTAGATATAATAATAAGATCTTCAAGGTAAAAAATATGATCTTATTCTTCATGTCATACAAATCCAAATATATTTCTATTTGGAAATGCCCGCCTACATTGATCAAAACAAAAGGCATCCTCATATATGTGAGTGCACCTCCTATACAACCTTAACTCATCCCTATCACTCAAAACCCTAATCCCACCTCATATGGGTTCACTACCTTGAGCTCTTCACCTTTCCACCACCTAAATAGACAGATTCCCATAATCGGCAACAACCCATCCAGGTCACCATCAACCCTATAAATCATCCCTTACCCTCCTCTCAATATACAATTTTGAAGACTTTCAAATCTCTTGAATTTTTTTTTTTTTGTGTCTTTACATATACTATCACTCGCTTGGAGTCATATTTGAGGATCTTGTGCCCACTCTTGGAGATTTTAAGTCTTATGTCATCATTGCATGTTTGTATCTTCTTTTGCAACCATCACCATCGATATTTTGTAGGTTCAGCTATCATTTAGGAGTCATGTCTCTGCCTTCTCATCTTTTCACATTCCATCTGGCAGACCTTCATTCTTGCCCATATTTTTTCCATAAATCCCTAAGATCAATCCCAATTCTCATCAACCTAGCTTCCATTCTATCATATTCTCTATCATTTAGGTCCCCAGTCATCCCCTCTCTAATCCCAAAGTCACTCATACCCTCGGATCTTGTCATTCTACCCTCTCTTTCGAGATATGTTCTATTGGCCCCAATTTTCGTCAACTCAAATAGATCATAGTTGACCGAGTAGTCTTCATTACATTCATCATCGACATGTGTTATTTATTATTATGATGTTTAAGGCTTGATGTTCCTATTGTTGACATGTGTTATTGGATCTTATCTTGACATTGTGTGGATAAAGTTATGGTTTTGAGTCATGCGAAACTATATGCATATGTATATCATGATGCCTTATTTTTAGGCACGTGTATGTGTTGGATCAAATCTGGAGCATATGTACTAATTTTTATGTTATGTGGGGTGCATGTTTCATCCCTTGGTTTGGTTAGAGTTATTTTGATATGATTCATTCATGAAAATGTGTTAAAACATGTTTTGTGGGTTGTTCGTATTGTGCTTTGTACCTTATGTGACATTTTGATGTCAATTGTTTTGGGAAACCTATTAAAAATTTGAAATTGAAATACTTAAAAAGTGATAAAATTTTGAACATTGAACAAGTAAATTGGGAAATTGATACAAATAATAAATGGTTAATACCCTTATGAGAAAACACATGTGAGAGAGTTTCAAAACGACTATTAAAATTTGGATTTGAATCCATTATAGATTTGAAATGTTGAACATTGAAGTCTTATGAGATTTTAAACTAAGAAAGGGTATTATGGAAAATATTAATTGAGTAATAAGATAAGGAGTAATGCCAATCTTCACAGAACATTAAGAAATTGAGGAAATTTTAAAATATGATTTAACCTGTTGGTGATTGCGTTTTAAGCAACATATCCCTTTTCAAAGAGTTGGATTTTTTCATTGTTGAATTCTCGTGCTTACTCATCCCTCTTAGTTCCTAGAGTGTTTCACATCGCTGATGATGATTTTATAAGGTAGGAAGGATGTAATGCCCCACCAAATCATAGAAAAAAATTCGCTTTCCACTATAGAGTTTGTTTGAAAACTTAAAATGTGCTTGCATTTTTGTGTGTTCTCATGTGTCGTGGAGATTAGCATAACTTTATCCTAGTTTTTGTTTTAAAATGTTTAAAATTCTTGACAAGGACCACAAATGTTTGTTAAGTTTTGGGATCATTTTGAGTGGTTTTTTTGCCGCATTCGATTAATCATCAAATGTTCTTTGAATTTTAAATACTCCATTGTGGAAGAGTCATCCTTCTTCACGTTATCGTTTCCATCCTTGAGGATGGTGTGACAAATCATTCAAAGTATTCTTTCGTTATCGTACATAACAAAAATAGCATTTAATTAAATAAAACATTGGAGATTAAAAAAATGATATAGTATTTTGGATATAAGAAAAAGTAGATAACAAATAAATAAAATGAAAATAATTGAAGCAATATATATTCTTAATTTTCATAAATTCTTCCAATTCTTAAAGTGAGGTAAAATCCCTTTTCAAGAAAAGAAAATAATGGAAATTTTGGTTAATGTGAGGTTCATTTCTCGAGAGGATTTTGTGGATTATTTTTTGGTCATGGAATGTTACTTTGTAATTTCTTGGCATGCGTGTGTACCAAAGAGGAATGAGTGGGTCTTCAATCGTGTTTTTGTGGTAAAACAAGGTTTTGGAGACTTTATGGCATATGTTCATTAACTGTGTAAAACCGGTCTCATAGCCATACCATACATATACTCTAATCTTGTGCTATTTTAGGAGGATCAAATGTGAAATTCGTGGTTATTTTTAGGTTGATTTTGAGCAAGTTATTTTATAGTTCTTGTTTTGCGAATATTTGTATTGGTTTTTTCCCAATTTTTGAATTGTTAAGGGATAGGAAGAAGATGGAGTTATTGAAATTTCCTTCGAGACTTAGGCTTTGAATTGGGTAGGGGCATGAATGGTGAGTTTAAGGTTAATTCATAATCTCAACTTGTACTCAATTTTTGAACCAACTATCAAGGCCAAAGTTAATATGGCAAAGTGGTATCAATTAACAAGTGTGCATTAGTAACCAATGGTGACCAAATGTCGTAGAAGGATTAAAATATTGCAAGTGGAAATTCCGAGAGTTCCAAACATCATTCAATTTTATTAGAGTTACTTTCATTGAGATTAATGTAAACCAAAATAAATTGGTGAGCTTTGAATAGGTTGGAGATGTCCATCGAAGCTTTTGGATACTATATTTGCAAGAAATGCATAGACACGTTATGGGCATGTTTTTTTCTAGAGGACACTTCCCCAAGCAAGAAATCCATCTAACAAAACTAGAATGATCATATAATATTATCTTGGCCCCTGCGCATGGACTGCTTGGTAAAATTTTGACAACATTGTGAAGACTAGAATATGCATGTAAATTGTTTGTTTAATTCATGAAAGAATGTGGTTTCATGGATAGCATTGATTACTAGAAGTGAATAAATGGTTTTATTGAAAAGGGATTTGGAAACTTCATACAAACAGAATTGACAAGTGTAAACCCAAATAACACTACCCTTTTTCCTCATTGTCAAGCTTGCGTCATAATAGCATCTTTGAAACCGAGCATGGGCGTGCACCATATGTTTGGAGTTGTAGACATAAAATCGTGCACTTGGGTACATTTCTAGGTCTTAATCACATACTATTATTATTATGATTCCTAAGCAAGAAATCTATTAATTGACATCTATCTTTGGCCTATTTTATGTCTTTCGTGTTTCCTCTTTGGTCTTGCACACTCCACAACCAAGTTTGATCTTCATTTTTGTATCTTTCTTGACTTTGGACACTAGTGCCCTTGTCCTTCTAGGTGCCCAACACATATTTGTATCTTACTCACCTCTTTTGGGCCTCTTTTATCTTTTGGGAATCTTATTTTCTTATGGGTCATCCCTTTAGTTTTCAATTACAAAATTCAAAAGTTTGAATCATATAAATACAAATATTTGTGACCATAATAAAAGACCAAGATCTAAGAATATATTATCATCACCAAAGGTTGCATCCAAAGGCATTCTAAGAGCATCAAGGCATCCATCTAGCATTCACTTGAGGGACAAGGGACTACATTTTCTTTATGCATACATAGGAGGGGAAGTTTATTTTTCCATTCACACATCTACTTACATTGGTACATCTAGTTATCGTTCGATATCAAGTGCATCTTTCACAAGAGCTCCCTAGATCATGATTTCTACACACACTCATAAGAACTACATGGAGTCTGAGATGATATCATTTATTTTATAGGTTACAGGTGAATACAGTGATCATCTAGTGACATACAGGAGACCACAAAAAGGTTAACAACAGCCTAGTGACATAAGAATTATATTTTTTCAAGGTATTGCACACACATGCACATACCAGTGGTCTCTAGTGCCTAGGGTCCCTCGCCCCAGCCTAGGCACCCCAATCTAGGCTCATCCGAAATTACAGGATTTTCTTAGTGTGTTTGTGAAAGTATCCTCCTCCTGTTCATCAGTTTTCAGTCCATAACACTTCAGGTTTTATTACGAATCAGCTAAGTCTTATCCCCTCTCTTTCACTTAGGATTTTAATTTCCATTAGCTTATTGCTTGCATCAAATTTGTGCTTTATTTTTATATATCATATGTGAATCTAAATATTTAGGGTTTGATTTGAATTCTATTTTTGTTAAATCATTTGGTGAACCCCACTCATGATCGGTCATTTGGATCCTTCTTTGGCACATCATATTTTCTATCATGGCTCCTAAGGTTCATCAAATCTCTTTGTCTGAATTACTTCAAATGCATTCACCTTGCAAAGAGGTTCTTCAAAAATCCCTAAACACCATGTTTCTCCCTAAAGATACACCACCCACTCAAGTAAACACCATTTTTTATTGTCTCTTTGATGGCCCTAGATTTTTTTATCCTCCATCCAATCATCCCATCGTAGATTCAATTCAATCCTTGAATTATTTATTTCAAGACAAATTTCAAGCTATGGAATCAAATATTACATCTCTTAAATCTGAAATTCAAAATCTCAAGGATGCTTCTCTGACTCATGCTAGTTCTCCTTCTATATCTCATTCATCTCATCCCCCTTCTATGTCTTCTACTTGTGCTCATATCAGTGAACCTCAAGTCTTACCATTACCCACACCTCTCGAGTTTTAGCTCAATACCAAATAACATGACATACTTCTTGAGCTCCTTAGTCATAAATTGATCAATTTTCCACCTATTCACTACTATCCTCCTTATCATCTTTCTAACTATCAAGGTCTCCCATTTTTCAATTATCATCGAATCAATAGACATCATGACAATGATTTCTATGTTTTACAATGAAGAATCAAGCACCTTGAGCATCAAGGTTTTATCGTGTTCACTACACACCATTTTGTTACATGCCCATCTACAAATGCTACATCCAAATGGGATCCTAAATTTTCTCCTTCTATGTCCAATGAGCATCATTCCATCACTTATAATGTTCCTTCTTCGGTCAATCAAGCGCCACCTATTCAACCCATTCAAACTAAGAAATCTCCTCTAAAGATCTGTACAACAACTCCTCATCTTAAGTATTCTACAACATCATCAATCCCAAATACGCAACCACCCACTAAGAAAGAACAACAAGCTTTAGCAAGCCTCTTTTGAATTCCATCATTCAAGATCCCTTCATAACCTCCACTTCAACAACCAATCATTTTTGTCAAGGAAACTATGCCTTACATTAATCCTTTTAACAACATCGACTATATCTCCACCTCATCACACACTTGGGGAATCATGCTTACTTCCCCCTCCTAGTATCATTAGGTGTCTATCATTTCTACTATTACACTTTGTGCTTCATAATTTCTATTTCTAAGCATCAATCTTACACAACTTGACACACATAACTTGTTTCGTCATTACCCTATGACACATTCTTATGCTAAGGTTCACACTTGACTGTTGAGGGCATACTACATACATGAACCTCACACATTACACATTTCACGCTCTGCGCTTTACAATACATCTTTTAGTTTCTATCATTCTATTCTCATGCATTGTATTACCCTATGACACACTCTAGTTCCATGGTGCATACTCGACTACTGAGAGTCTAAATCTAAAATGAACCTCACCACATTCCCACTCTTTACGCTTTATGCTTCATTGATCTATTTATCTAGCACACATTTCAAATGATTTCCCTATGAAGCACTCTAGTTCCACAATTCATACTCGACTTCAAGGTCTACATCTAAAATGAACCTCACCACATTCACATCATTCACTATTTATACTTTATGCTTCATGATCAATCTCTCTAGCACACATTTCAAACCATTTCCCGATGACGCACTCTTGTTCTATGGTTCATTCTTGATTGTCGAGGGGTATTTTATAAATGAGCCTCATTTCATACACATACGTACACATCCACTCTAGGGGCACGCTTCTCCTATCACATTCACATTGCATATAATTCCATCTCACTCATTCACAACATATTGCATATCTTGGTTACACATTATTCTTGCTTACTTATACTCACATGTACACTTTGATTACTATGTTAGTCGAGTTCTTGCTTACTTATACTCACATGTATACTTTTCTTACTATACTAGTCAAATTTTCTTATGTGTCATTATCTTTTCTATGTACACATGCAAGTTCACTTGTTCTTGAGTTGTGAATGCAAACTTTTTTACAAAACTTTACACGCAAACATTGATGGTTTGCACTATACCTCTTACCGGTCCCACTGAGGCTCCTGAGGGCATCAAATTTTGACATATCATAGGTGTTATTATTTTATTACATGTTACTTTCAAATTTTACTAGCACGCTACTTATTTTATCGATACATACATGTCTTGACATACTTTTTATCTTTCTAACATGCTAGCGGGTGCTCCATGTGCGGCATTTTCCTTTCGGAACTATTTACCACCATGGTTATCTAATACTTTGCTTACCATTATTTTCCATTGTTTGTGGGTTTTTCCTATGTCTTGATTTTTCATTATTTGTATGTTTTTGGCCACTTCGTCCATGATTTTCTTGTGACAATATGAGAAATGTCCCATGTTTGAAACCTTCTTTTTATGATCTACATTGTATTCTTGCTTGCTAGATAGATTACACATTGTCTTCTATATGAATATTTGTTTTGCTTATACTTTCTCATGTCCCAGGACACTTTGTTTACATGTGCCTTGGCTTCTACCATGCACATTCCCTCCCCCCTGCAGGGTTTAAGTTTCATATCAGCATATGGTCCTCTCCTTTGGTTAGCATCCTCATAGAGACGTCGCAAGAACCCAAAACAAGGGGGGCATACATTAGTTGAATCATTCACCCTATACAATAGCTCAAAGCTTTGGTACATGCCTACACATTATAGGAACATAACAATATTCGATTCTGAAATGACCCAAAATCTTACTTGGGTCCTCAATGTACAAACACATGACGAAAATTCTTAGATATAGACATGAGAATTTGGGAACTCCTAACCTTTCCTAAGTGCCTATGACCATGGTCGATTCATGCTACTTTATCATATCATCGTAGTTTTCAATAGTTCACAGAGGCCAAATACATGCACAATCCTCTAGCAATCAGAATGTATTCTATCTCCTTTTTCTATTTCCTTGGATTGAACTGAAACAAGCACAGAAAAAAGAAGGATCACACCATCTGTAGTGGTGTATAAATTTGGGAAGCATTCAGGATGGATAATAACACTAGACCTTTCTCCCAACACACTTCTGTTGTGGTGTGAGATCACCCAAAAAACTCACTCTTGGTGTGAGATCACCCAAAAACTCTTTCTTCGGATGAGATCGCCCAAAAATAGTTTTGGCATGATATCACCCAAAAAAATGCTCTTTGACATCAACTCAAGACACTTTCTATCCCTTTCACTTTTCACGGATCATGTGCACTCTTTCATTTTATTACTTTTTTGCATTTTTACACACTTTTACATGCTTTTACAGAGTTTTCGTAACATATGACTTTGACTACTCTTTCACTCTTATTTTATAGGTTTATCCTCAATATGCAACAAGAAGTATCCCTTCATCAAGCAACAATAACAACATGTAAAACATAATGCAACTCATACGCTTTACCCCTAGGGTTACTTCCTCTTTCTTAGCTTCCATGCTTCATTTTTATGACTCCACACTTTCACTTGTCTCTTCGACACGCTATCACCATCACACTCTACATGGTTATCAGGTATGCATATCTTATCTACTTTATGTTATTGATTATTCACTCAACAACATAAATTGGGGAAAATGTAGACACAAAATCACGCACTTGAATACATTTCTAGGTCCTAATCACATATTGTTATTCATATGATTTATAAGTGAGAAAATAAGTAATTGGCATCTATCTTTGGCCTCTTTTCTATCTTTCTTGTTTTCTCTTTGGTCTTACACACTCCATATCCCAGTTTGATCTTCATTGTTGTATATTTCTTGACTTTGTACACTAGCATCTAGCCAATTCACTAGCACCCTCATCCTTCAGGTGTGCCGACCTCTTTGTATCTTACTCACCTCTTTTGGGCCTCTTTTATATTTTAGGCATCTTGTTTTCTTATGGGCCGACATTTTAGTTGTTAATTACGAAATTCAAACAAGGGAATCATATAAATACAAATCTATGTGACCATAATAAAGGACCAAGATCTAAGCATCTATTATCATCACCTAAGGTTGTATCCAAAGGAATTATAAGAGCATCAAGGCATCCATCTAGCATTCACTCAAGGGAAAAGGGACTACATTTTCATCATAGATGCATAGGAGGGTTTCAATTTCCATTATCTTATTACTTTCATCAAATTTGTGCTTTATTGTTTATTTATCATACATGTCTCTGCAATATCTATGGTTTAATTTAATTTTTATTGTTAAATTGGGAGGAAGGATTTTTACTCATGTATCGGTTACTAGTACATTTGCTTGCTTGTGTGGAGCATTGGGCATATTTTTGGTGCATTGGGGTAAGTATGGGGAACATTTGAGTTGTAACGTGGAAAGATGAGTAGGCAATGCATGTGAATTGATTGAAAAAATGTCTAAAAAGACACCAAGCCATAAGGATCGCAAATGACTATAACATATGCACAAAATGATGTTATTGAGGATGTTTTAGTTACTTTCAAATAAATGAGCCAAAGTTTCACATTCATGGATTGTCAAGGTTGTATGATATGCACAAACGCATTCCTTTAATTGGTTGTAGGAGCTTTTAGGCAAGTTTTAGTCCCATTTTGTGCCAAAGTGGGGGCCGTGGAGTAGAGTATGGTTAGGCCACCACCATATTGGAGAGATTTATTAATTTTTACCTTAGGATATGGTTGTTAGTGTGTTGGTAGTGATATATATATATATAATATGGGAAGTGTGATCAACGCTCGTGAACCATTTGATGAAAATCCTCTTCAAAATGAACAGTCTTGGCATGGATAAAAATAAGATCTTTGGAATAGTTTTGAAAGCCTTCAAATAATGAATGAAAGTAGTTTTTGTTAGATGCAAGAATGGGGAAAACTATGCTATGAACGTAAATCATTTAATGGATGCTCTTTAATTGGGATTGTGTCTTGTGCACATTCAATTGACTTGGAGCCCCTCATACCACTTTGATTATTGCACATGCATGGTCATCTTATTCTTTCTTGAATAATTTTAACGTTATAGCTTTCCTAATTTGAATAGGGTTATAAATCAAACTAAAGAAGAGTAAATTAGTGAATTAAATGAAACTTGTTTCTTATATCAAATTGTACATTTGTTTGCTACCACTTCAATTCTCACACGGCATGGTCATCTTAATCTTTCTTGCATAATTTTAATGTTCTAGTTTTCCTAATTTGAATGGAGTTGTAAATCAAACTAAATAAGAGTATATTTTGGGTGAATTAAACGAAACTTGTTTCTTATAGAAAATTTTATCTCTATTTGGTATGTATGCACTAGGTGAGTACCCATGAATGTAAACACTACTCTCTTTGACCTTGTAAGATTGATGGATAAAGTACGATATTAGTTTTAGATACGTGAGCAAGGAAAACTTGGTGGAAGAGAGATGAGCATGTTAGAAACCCTACTCTTCCATGTCCTCCTTGCAAACCTTGATGTTAAGGTTGTAGAATCTTTAAGCTTGTGGAACCTTGTAAATGAATGATTGTGGGTGCTCTTGAAAGTGACCTCCAAATGGGGATTTGTGATCTTGCTATAAGAAGATATTTTGGCTCGGAGAAAGCTTCCAATATGCAGATATTGGAGAAAAATAACAGAGGTTTATTTCTTCAATCCAAGAGGATTTGTAAAGGGATAAGCATGCTCTTTTATAGAGGTTAAGTAGTGGTTTGAGAGTAGTTGCAAGTGGTTGAATGCACATGCTAAAAATAGCAGTTGAGGGAGGTTGAATAGTTCAGGTGAATTTATTCCCATGAGGGGCAATAAATAAATTCAGTTAGCAGAAGTTACATCCGGAAAGGTGGTTGTGTGTGTAATTCAATTTCCCCCACCTTTATAGGATTCTAGAAGTGGAGTTGACTGGAATGGTGAAGTGGAGTCCAAGTGGGGTCCAAATGGAACCTAAGTGGCAATTGACTAGGAAAATAGGTGTATTTTCCTAATTAAATAATTTAATTAGCTACAATGTGCAAGATAATTAATTAATCATTTATTTAATAAATGATAATTAAGCTAGCTAAGGTGGGTTAAAGATTAATTTAATTAATCCCAACAAGGTGAATGTGCATGATTAATCAATTTAATTAATCAATCATCTTGGATGAACTGAAACTAGTATGTGATTTTGGGGTATCTCGTATTTTCCCCTCTTTATAGTGTTATTATGAAGTAATAACATTTTAAAGATAGTAGACATATGCAGATCAGAAGAAAGTGAAACATTTAGATGCCCCGGTGAGTATAATGTCAAGGGAATTCCCCAAGTGGGTGGTTAACGAGAAAAGTGGTAAAGCCACTTGATAGGAAGAATACAATGGATTTGAACAAGGATGGGAAGGATTTGTGCTCATAGCATGAGCATCATTTAGAGAGTGAAATTTAGAGCAACCTTATTTTTTTTTGCACAATAGATTTTTCACCATGATTATGAAAGAATCATGATGTGTAACCTAGATGCGCGTAAACAAACACACATATAACAAAGAAAAGATAAAAGGAAAACAAACCCAATATACACTTTGCAAAATTATGCACCATGACTATGAAGAAGCCAAGATGATAACATAATATGGGTAATTGGTCCAAAAATAAAACATCAATAATGCAACAAAACTTTGAAATAGAAGACAATTAATTATGCCCCTAATGTGTGCCACAATGATGAGTAAAGTATATCTAAATGTCCCCAAGCACCAAAATTGATGAAATACATTGGGATATGATCAAACTAAGAGCGGAGTGATGCTTAGATACTCCTAATGAAACTCTTGTTGGATCTGCATCAAAGAGCAATCTGAAAAAAACAAAAAAGGATCATTTCCTCCATGTAATAAACTTGGATTGCATGAGAGGTAGAATGAGAGCCTAAATTTCCCCAGGCGAAGTTATATCATGAAGGAAAAATAATTGATTGCCACGAGCATAGATATACACCATGGGAAAGAAAAGTGATAGTCATAAGATTGGAATGATCACTAGGGTAGTAGATAAAGGTATGACTTTATCAATATTGTATTGAAATGTTGAAATATCAACTTCAAGGGTTTTCCAATTGTAGGATTTTTGTGATAAGTGAATGTTTGTTCGAAAAAAATTATAATTTTTTTAATATATTATTTTTGTATTTTTGTGAATATTCAAAAAAAAATTAAAATGCAAAGGTGTAATGATTGATTTATATATTTTTTTTTTTTTTTATTTTTCTTCTATTGTGTATAGTGTGCTTGTTGGGAAGGAACATTCTTCCCTAAAGTCTCACTCTCATGTGACTAGCAGGACTCAAGGTTCAACATAGTAGACTGGGATGTACGATAAAAAAGGTCCATCTAAAGAAATTTGAGATTTACGCTAAAAAGAGAGCTTATTTGAAATGAGGATTTTCCATCAATAAGCTTCGAGACAAAATCATAGGTAAAAAGATCTGAAATGGTAGAAACCATAATAGGGATGAGACAAAAATACTCAATAGGAACAAGGTTAACTTTTGTCATAATAGGTGAACAATGCGAAGATATGATAATGGTATGATTAATATATTTTTCAATAGATGAAATGTTTAAAATTATTTTTACTTACTTTTTCGCTTATGATTTACAAACAATGCTTTAAGGAACAATTTGATGTGGAGTTTTTTTATTTTTTTATTTTCAAATTTTATGAACTTTGGGGGATGAGGATTTTAAATGGACTCATCAAGAAAGAGGTCCATGTTTATTAAATTTGAATGGTCTTGATTTAAAAGACTTTAGCAAATGAGATCAAAGTCAACGGAGGGAATTGAAAGATTCATTAGGTCTTGAAGTACGAAACTTGGACGGACAAGGTCTAAGACAAAGGAGGAAATCGGAAGATTCGATAAGTCTTGATTTACGATACTTTGGTGGACAAGGTCCAAGTCAAAGGAGAGAATCTAAAGATTTAAAGATACTTGGGCGAGATGAGGTCCAAGTAAATGGAGAAAATCAAAAGATTTGATAGGTCCTGAAGTACGAGACTTAGTTGAATGAAGGAGAGAATAAAAATATTTGTTAGGTCCTAAAGTACGAGACTTGGGCGGAGGTGGTTCCAAGTTAAAAGAGAGAATAGAAGGATTCGCTAGGTCCTGAAGGATGGGACTTGGGCGGACGAGTTCCAAGTCAAAGGAGAGAATCAAAAGGTTTGCTAGGTCCAAGTAAGATACTTGGGAGGATGGGTTCCAATCCAAAGTAAAGAGTCAAAAGATTCTCTAGGACCTAAAGTACGAGACTTGGGAAGATGGGTTCCAATTCAAAGGAGGGAATCAAAATATTCATTGTCCTGAAGTATGATACTTGGGCGGACGGGTTCCAGGTCAAAGGATGAAGGAATGGATAATTCATCGATGAGATCAAAAAATCTATGTGATGTTAGAGGAATATTGTTGATGCAGGGAATATGTTGAGATTCATATTCACCTGTGAGTGAAATGATGTGAGGAAATAAGGATTGATCTCTAGATGTATATACGAGGTTCCTTAGAGGTCGTAGAGAGGAAATAGTCAATGTTTCTCCTTCTAGGTTGTGGTTTAATTGATTTGATGAAATATTTGTAATTAAATCTTGAAATGGTTGTATAAGGATATTCTTGGGTATACGTACCTCGTAGATTGTACACATGTAGATGTCTTGACATGTAAGGGTCATCGTTGATGAGATGCCTACAAGATTGATCATTTGAGGTATTATGGACATGGGAGATTGTGTTGTTGCAAGTATCCAAATGTGTTATGGTTGTGTTTCTACAACAAGAGTAGAGATGTTAGGCATAGGAGCCAGCATTAAAACAATATAATCAAGCTCAATGGTGTTTGATGATGGACCCTCTTCTATAGATTCCATAGTTATATCAAAGGTTTAAAGGGAGTCTTGAATCAAGTTCAAGCTCTCGTGTGTTGTGAGAAGGTTGTTATCTGAAATAGCTTCAACGTTTGTTTGAACTAACTGAAGAAAATATCATTGGGTGTTATTATGTACAAGAGTTTGGAAAAATTTTAACTCTTCTTTAAAATATGTGTTAGTTAACGTGTCTTCAGTTGCAATAGCTTCATCATTGAGCTCTATAGATATGACTATGTCGTCAATTAAGTCTTGAACATAATGATGGAGAGTTGTATAATGATCAATAGAATGGCCTTCAATGCGGTGGTATTCACAATATTTTGATTCATTATACCACATAGGATTGGGTTCCCCATTAGAAAAAGGTCTTGTAATTGGATATTTGATCATGTTAGCCTTTGTTAATTGATGAAAGGCACTAGAAATTATTTCTCTCAAGGGTGTAAACTTACGTTCAACTTTATGTGGAGTAGTGTCTATGATAAATGATATGATGGAGTTAAAATCAACATTGTTCAAGGATTCACCCTATTCGGGAGCTTTTCCTTTTTACCATGGTTAGGAAATGGATTAGAAAACACCTTTAGATTATCATTGGGTGTTTTGGTTGGTGTTAGGTCTTCGACCGCTATGGCTCCATTGTCAATGAGGTCTTAGATGTAATTGCAAATTTGTTTGCATTTTTCTATTTGATGACCATCAATGCGATGAAAATCACAATATGTGTTAGGTCTATACCAATATGGCTTAGGTTCCCCTTTAGGAAAGGGTTGTGTGATAGGGTAAGTGATTATATTAGCACTTTCTAGTTGTTGTAAGATGTTAGAAAGAGACTCTCCCAACATTGTATATTATCATTGTTTCTAATCATGAGGGGGGGATTTATCTTCTTGGAATGGTGATGGCTAGTTTAGACTTGGTCTATTTAGATTTATTATTCTGCATATTGTGCACATTTTGATTTTCTATGACACCATCATTGACAACATTATAGTTGCAGTTGATGTACCTAGATTTATCATGAGAAGTGACATGGCTATTATTAATATTGGTATTGTGATTATGCCCATTTTCTTTAGAATGAGGCTTGATCAAGCCTTTAGCAATGAGGTATTTTTCAATTTGAGTTCCCTTTTCGATAACTTCCTCAAAATTGTTGAGGCAGTGCATCTACATGTGAAAGGACAACTCATTATTAAGGTTTGGGATGAAGATGTTAACCATCTATTTTTCAGGGATTGAACATGGGAACCAACTTGTGATTCCTTTCCATCGTTGTAAAAATTATGAAAATATTTTGTTTGGTCATTGTTTGGCATTGCACAAATCCATCATTGTGACTTTGGAGTCAAGGTTGAAATAAAAATATTTGAAGAATTCTCTGAGAGGTCTTTAAAATTAGTGATAGATCCTTTTGAAAGGAGTAAGAACCAGTCCAAATCTTTTCCTCCTATATACTGGAAAAATGTGTAATAGAAAGATATCAATATATGCCATTTCTTGGAATGCCACAAAAAAATCCTTGATATGCTTTATTGGATCAGTTTTTACCTTATATTTATCAAAATTGGGTATCTCTATTGGAAACACAAGAGAATGAGGGGGTGAATCATTACTTCAATTAATTTCCTTTCATTTACCAAACCATACATTCATCAATTAGATTGTTCATAAAACATTCATAACCATGTGTGTTTATTAAGATATGCAACATCAACCACAAAAGCAAGAAACAAAGTACTCAACACAAGAATACCATATGTAAGTTGGAAACCCTCATGGGGAATAAAACCCACTAAAAATTTTCTGATATTACACACAACAAAGTAATTTAGTGAAGCACCAACTTCACAAGGAGCACCAACCCCTAGTTTAGTAGAGCACCAACCCTACAAGGAGCACCAACCCCTAATTTAGTGAAGCACCAACTCCACAAGGAGGCTACAACCCCTAGGATGACCAAGCACTAACTCATCCAGATCAAGATGTTTTATCTCTACTAATTTTATCTTGCCAAAGCTGATGGAGATCACAATTTCAGCTCACAAACTCTAGCTTACACACTACATCTTCAATATCTTATAATCTTGCTCTTTCTTCACTTGTCAAAGCTCTAAACACATCAAAAAAATCTCTATAATATTACTCAACCTGTAATTCTCTTCCTCATACTTCAATTCATGCTCTCATACCTACAAAACACTTTCCTCTAGATTGTACTTCTTCCCTCCAAGAGCATTTCTTCAAAAATGAACCAAACAAACACGTTTATACCTTTTTATTTCTTCCAACCCAAAGTAGGCTGGTACCTCATGATAAATTTGACCCATAAATAATTATAAAATTCAATTAAATTCATTACAATAGTCACATATGACCCAAATAGGTCAGCCTAGATAAAACCCTCAATACATGTGCCAAAAATGGCTCAAAACCCCATGGGCACATTCTTAAAAATGCCCTTACATTAAATTAATACATAGTCATTTCCACCCCTTAAATATGATTAAAATATAATTTTACAATCATTAATGGTCTTAAATTTGATCAACTAAACAAATTATTTCATTTAATGGGCCCAAGCACTTTGTAAATCCCAAAATAGTTGTTTCCTACACCGAGATCACCAAATAAATTCAACAGGATAAATCCATGCCATTTAACCACTTGATGAAAATTTTGGAACTTGTAGAACACTTCTAATAAATTTAGAATCCTTGAATTAGCCTTATGCTCAAACCACGACTACTTTTTCCTTTACCAAAATAACCTTGCCAAAAACATTGTTTCCAAATGTTAGCTCATAAAAACATTTATACATATATACAAGACCTCAAAATTGATTCATTATATTAAAAATTAATCCCTCTTCATATTCCAGGTTATACTAAGCATCACTAAATCCATATCATACTTCAAATAACATCAAACTTTCACCAAAACGCATGATGTCTTGAACTGCCAAAAATATTATTATCCAAAGAATGACCTGGAAACCCTATCAAATCACCTCATCATGAATAAAACCTCATATAAATTGAAATATATCTTAATTATATTTCCAATTCAACTTTAATCACCTTCAAATTCCACCAAAGGCTCAAGTTATGCCTATTTTACTAGACCCTACTATTAGAGACTTCAAAATTGCCCTTTGACCACCAACCTATTTGGACCTCAAAACATTATGTACCTACATAAAAATTCCCTGAAAATTTCATTTAAATCAATAAAAACTCCCGTTCATTATGCACCATAAATTTTTCATGTTACTACTTTAGACCATCTTGTCCTAAAACCTTCTTCTTCGAAACTGTCATTTTTAGGTGGAGCCCACTCATGACTATGACCTAAACCATACATTTTTGGAAATATGACAGTCCTCTACAACATACAATCATAAATTTTGATGAAAAAATAAAAATTGGGTCAATATACTTCACTTTCTATAAACTGCTCCTAGTTAGGGTTTAACTAGGGTTTTAAACCTCTTTACTTTCTTAACATTCGTTCATAAAAACATGACAATCAACTGACCTCATTATTTTTTTAAACCTTATAAACTCACCTTATAATCATCCTTGAAATATAAAATTTCCCATGTAAATCACACTATTCACAACGAGCATCTGAAGTTCAACTTTGAGTTGGAAAATCACTTGATTTTTACCATGTCTCACATAAACAGTCATATCTTGCAAAATACACATCATGGGCACTGAAAAAAATTCAAAGCATCATGAATCATCCCTATAACATATAAAATAATCATAATTTCAAATCCATACCTTAATCTCTTCAGTCACTAAGGATTACCTATGTTTGCATGTCCGATCCTTCTTACCGCATGCTAGGATCAACTCAAATAATGCAATAACTAACTATTAAACCAATGAAAATGACCCAAACATACATTATATTCCATGATAGACCTTAATTCATGCTTATATGAGCTCATATGGCTCCAAACCACACTATCACACCTTTAAGCTATTATACATGCTCATAATGAGCACATGTAACATAGTGAACCAATTGTACTTGTACCATGTCACCGTTATGAGTACTCAAGCACCCTAAAAAATGGTATCCATCATGTAAACATGCTTCTTATGAATTCAATAAGATCATGTTGTCATGTTGCATCTCCTAGGCACTTGAATAGGCTTGCAAGAGCAAGCAATCCTCACTGAATCCCACTATATCAGCTCATACACATTTGAACCAATATGTTAGTATCAATAACATCATCATAGCATCATAATAAAATATTCACTTTATCATTCATGTGGATTTTCATCAATGACAATACCTATTAGGACCACACTCCAACAATCTCCCCCTTTTTCATTAATAGATAAACACCCTAAACTTCTCCCCCTTTTTACATTAATGAAAAATACATACCTATATCTCACCTTCTTCAGCTTCATACCATCATTCTTTGGTTAGAAACATCAACCAAATGTCTCAAAAAAGCTCCATCTCTTGATTTTTTCATAAAAATTGATTATTGCCTTCATTTTAAGCATACAAACACCATGTTCCCCTGGAACAAGCACATACAACATCTTAACATCATCAGTCAATATGAAAGAAGTGAAATCATACCTTATTGGGAGAAAAGACACCATTCTCCATCTTCTAGGCATGTAAAACAAGAAACTTTTCACATTAAGTTTGTTTTGCTCATTTTGGAAACATTGTAGTAGGCATGTGATCGAATCATAAACTTCTTGAACATGCCATCAATGATAGTTTCAAGCTCATTAAAGCATTACTCAAATTTCTTGAATTGTTTCCACCTTATCTAGGCCTAAGACAAGATCTACTAAGCTCATTTTTACTTTTCATATCATATCATGGATTGTGAACCACTAATAGACTTTTTAGACCATTTATGATCAATTTTGACAAGCTCTAAGACCTCATGCCTACTTTGACTCAGCAAATTCTATCTCCCTAGCCTTAAGAGTACTATATCTAGTTCCCTAGCACAAAAACATGCATCCTACCTTGATCACTTGGCTATAATTCACTCTTGACACTTTTGCAAGGTTCCAAACCCTTATCTCACCATATTTTAGTGCATATATGCATCCAAGAATCAAAAACGCTAAGACAAAGTCCATAACATAACTCAAATGCCTTTACAACCTTCATTTCACCATCTTGGATTAAGAGATACTTGTTCCCCCTGTCAAAAAAGGCTTTATACACACCTGTAGCAGCATCCTTTAGACAATTTTACCACTTGTAACACTTCTACTAACATTTCACCATGGCACTATACCTCATGCTTCGAAGATGAGAGAACCACGACATTATTGCACATTCTCGCCTCACTACAACCTTCATAGATGTTACTTGACAAGCCTATTGTTTGCAAATTCATATCTTTACAATGCATATAACTCGATTTTGAGCCTTCGGACTCCTATTTACATGAAACATTGGCATCCATAACCTACACTTTTGAAGACTCTAAAGACTCATTCAAATTGAGCACCTTACTATATCAAACACAACTATCATATTTTGAAGGATTTGAACACAAACTATTTCTCATAACTCCTACATAACCCCCGATTCTTAAACACGATGCATCTTGAGATCATGTTAATGAAACCATACTTATACATGAACAACCACTATGTACCATGTTCATCACAGCCAGCTATTGTAGCTTCAATATTTCAATTTTATCTTCATAGATTATACACAACCTCATCTTACAAGTTCTGAGACATGGTAATCAACCCTCTCAAGTTGACACTCACCTTGGTGAAACTTAAAGAATCCTTGAACCCTCCTCAGATGCATTTTTTTGTTCTTGAGTGCATCATATATTATCACGAGATCTTTATTGCTTTGGTAGACACCTTAGACCCCATTAGGTTTTCATATCCTTTTAGCCTTTCATTGTGATGTACTTCACTCCATTGAACTTTCTACTGTGCACACTACTCATTCAAGACAAAGATTATAAGCATACGAATTACATCGAGTCATTATTAACATCATCGTGCTTAGAATTCATTTCAATGTTATGAGAAATTAAAATTTTCATACTTGAAAGAGTTAAGATCACACAGTACTTTTCATTATGATACTTAAACGTTCAAGGAACATTACCACCATCCCGATAATGATCGAACTTACACTATATATGTTTATCTTGACTAAGAAGAATTATTTTTATCTTTAACCCCTAGTGATATCTTTATAGGACAACCTTAATTCTATTATTTTGAATCACAAAGCATCTGTAGCTCCTAATGGACTTTTTCTTTCAACTGAAGGTCATCTAACACTCTACCATCTTCTTGATGTTTATTTAATGTTATAGACATTTAGAATCATATTCTAGCCTTCAAACACCATAACATTGTCTAAACATTACTAGTACACACATAACATCAGAAGTGTACAATGCGTAACCAATCATTATTGAAGATCAAAATAGGGATCAACAATCTCCATATACATGTACAACAACATTTGGCTTCTTTCACATGCTTTCAACTAAGTTCTTGGCCTCAATAAACAATCTATAAATATTCTTTGGGGTTTCAATACCTAAACCCCGACATCTTCTTTCACCGAGCACTATAGTATGAACTTCACCTTCACTTCTCAAGACATCTAGTTAGCATTCTTACAACATTGTATAGATCTTTACAACTCTATTTTAGCATGCAGAAATCACCTTGAACCACATTTTACAACTTTGAATACTTGTTCTTTGATTTAGGCCTAATCCATGTAGCATTCCTTGATAGTGACATAGACAAAGTTGACCTTCAATTACTGATATCATACCAAGTATAGATGGAGGAGCATATTTCATAGTTCTCGTGCCTTCATCTCACTTTATTCATACTTCAATGAAATCAAAATCCCCCTTGAAGTGATCATACAACATTTGTTGTCACTATAACTTTGCATTTCACCTTCTTACACCTTAAACACCCTTAGATAAACCTATAGAAGCAAATTTTCAGGCTTAAAGCAATAATATAGTCTATGTTTGACTTGAAACACCTTTAAGAGCTTACAATAGAGCATCTCGGATCTCTTTTTTATACATAATGCATTCTTGTCACTTCCTAGTTGGAGGTCACTAGTGTGTGCAATCGCAATCTCCAAAGAGGGATGATTGAAAGACCTATAGACTGCACCGAAACCTATAACATGAAATTTTAGTCTTCACATACCACTTTGTAGACTTTATATGAAGCATACCATATTCATTCTTAACCTTCTTCAGCCTCAAGACATTGATTACAGTCCTATAACATCATGTTTTGAGGGTTTCCACCTAATATCCTATTGTATCACTTAATTTATTCATTGTACAAGCTCTTAAACATCATACCTTCACATAGATCACTAATGATTTGATGAACTACATCATGGATCACCTACTCAAATCTTTTGTATAATATATTTGACATCACAAGATAAGACATAAACTATCAACTCATTGGGACTCTTTCATGACATAGACTTAAAACAGAGACTCATTGACCTCTCACTAATGACTCTTATCCTTTTGATAGCTGAATACCACTTCTTTGGAGATCTTTTGACATTCAAGACAAGATTAGGACAATTGACTCGAGACATCCTAGACAAAAATCAACATTTGAACCATTCTACCAAGATGAATGCGAACCAGATATCATAACCTTATAAGCATACTATAACATTCAAGTTATAGCTTAGCACACTGATTCACAATGTAGACTACATGAAACTTCAAGAGATGCTAGACCCAAAAGGAATTGAGTAAATAACAATGATATTTTCTTATCACAACTCGAGACATGATAATAAAAAAATTATCCTTATGAATTTTATGATGTTACAAACCTTAATTATGAGATACCAACAAGATTTATGAGCACAAAAATCATCTTAGACTGAAAAAAACATCATGGTAATGCATATACTGACTTGTGAACACATACATGTGCACATGAGAACAACAAGACTCAAAAAAAAAAAAATTGACCCACACAACATGAACAACCATTATGAACCAACAATACCATGAATAAATTCTTATGATGACATACCTTAACCACAATGAGGAAGCACACATTGACTCGGATATCTCCCCTTACAAAAAATATTTCATTTACATTGATAAACCTTCAAGAAGCATGGTGAAGGGATATGATCAACAAGAAGACCTAAAAGAAGGTCTTGAAGAGGTCATAAGTCCCCTTAGGTACTTGAGCAACTCCTTTCCCCTCTCCTTTATAATTTGAGCACTGAGAAACACTTCTTCTCTCATAGGAATTTTCTCTTGTTGAGACACCAAATTCTCCTCTAAGTTCCCATGTCCTTCTAGGATCATTATCATACACTCTAGGCCTCTGAACTCCTCTAGTTTGCACTATAGGACCTTGAGAACTTATGTTTTGATTTGAATAGACTTGGTAGCAATTCCTTGCAACATGACCAACTTTATTACAACTGTAGAACACAATTTTATTCTTTCTCTTAAAACTATCAATGTATCTTGGTAGATCATTCAAGAAAAAATTAGCAACATGTCCTTGTTTATTGCAATTGTAGCATACAACACTTTTACCAAACTCACCTCTATTGTCTTCCCATGACTGAGTACCTTTAGGATTAAATCTCTTGATGAACATCCTCTTACTTTTTCTAGGCTCAAACACTCCTAGATTCCATCCACAATCCTTGGCTTTGTGACCATACTCACAACATGAATGACATTCACCATGAAAGGATCCTACATCATTCCTAGGAGACCTTGTCTTGCATTCTTTAACTCTATGACAAAAACATGACATGAGAAACAATAGCCATTGAATGATCTTTCATACCTTGATGCATTAGGTTTCCTAATAGACTTGGTCTTCTCATTTTCCTTGGAGTGAATCACCTTCTTTTCTTCCTTGGTACTTGGTTCACTATATTCCTTGCTTGAAACCATGTTCTCTTTCCTCATTTCATTGTCCTTGAGGTCTTCCTTGAGTCCCAAACCAGCCTTATCACATGTTGGTCTTTGTTGGATAAGAAGATTATCTAGGTCATTTGTACTTTTCTCAAACATTTTCAACTTGCTTGAAACTAGATCAAGTCTTGAATGTAGATATTTCATGCCAATTTCATACTTGATGCACTCATCCTCCTTAGTCTTGAGTTTTTCATTGATCAAAGCAACTCCGTGATTTCAGCTGAGTACATACTTTTCTTTGACCCTTAGGGTTTCACACACACTTTCCAATTGAGATTTCAAATCCATGATGGCTTGATTATGCTTTGTCTCCATGTCCTTGACCTGACTTTGATATCCCTCAATACATGACTGAGCTATTTCATTCCTTCTTCTCAATATAGCCTCAATGTCTGTAGACTTACCCATTCTTTTTGCTTTTAGGATCTCCTCCAAGAAGTTAGACTTTCTTCTAAATTAACTGGTCTGATACCATTTTTGCAAACACAAGGTACTAAGAGGGGGTGGATCAGTCCTTCAATTAATTTCCTTTCATTTAACAAACCATACATTCATT
The DNA here is from genome assembly GCA_018340775.1 of Taxus wallichiana var. yunnanensis. NCBI lineage: Eukaryota > Viridiplantae > Streptophyta > Pinopsida > Cupressales > Taxaceae > Taxus > Taxus wallichiana. The sequence continues at coordinate 972,667,814 of CM031237.1, read as the reverse complement.
AATTAGATTGTTCATATAACATTCATAACCATGTGTGCTTATTAAGATATGCAACATCAACCACAAGAGCAAGAAACAAAGTACTCAATGTAAGAATGTCATATGTAAGTGGGAAACCATCATGGGGAAGAAAACCCACTAAAAATTTTCTAAGTGAAGAACCAACTTCACAAGGAGCACCAACCCCTAGTTTAGTAGAGCACCAACCCTACAAGGAGCACCAACCCCTAATTTAGTGAAGCACCAACTCTACAAGGAGGCTAAAACCCCTAAGATGACCAAGCACCAACTCAACCACCTGAAGATGTTTTATCTCTAATAATGTTTCTTCCACAACTGATGGAGATCACAATTTCAACTCACAAACCCTAGCTCACACACTAGGTCTTCAATCTCTCATAATCTTGCTCTTTCTTCACTTGTCAAAGCTCTAAACACATGCAAACATTCTCTATAATATTCCTAAACCTTTCATTATCTTCCTTATCCTTCAAATCATGCTCTCATACCTACAAAACACTTTCTTCTAGGTCGCACTTCTTCCCTCCAAGAGCACGTCTTCAAAAATGAACTAAACAAGCACTTTTTGTACCTTTTTCTTTCTTCTAACCATAAGGAGCTCGGTCCCTCATGATAAATTAGAGCCATACATATTTATAACATTAAATTACATTCATTATAACAGTCACATATGACCCAAATATTTTTTCCTAGCTAAAACCCTCAATACATGTGCCAAAAATGGCTCAAAACCCCATGGGCACATTCTTAAAAATGCCCTTACATAAAATCAATACATATTCATGACCCAAAACCCCTTAAATATGATTAAAATATAATTTTACATTCATACATGGTCGTAAATTTTATCAACCAATCAAATTATTTCATTTAATGGGCCTAGTGCACTTTGTAAATCTCAAAACAGTTGTTTCCTACACCCTTCAGCACCCTAGAAACTTCATTTGATCACAAAATAACTTCAAAAGAGAAATCCATTACATGTAACCACTTTAATGAAATTTAATAACATTTAGAAAACTTCTAAGCAAGTTAGAAGCCTTGAATCAACCTCATGCTCAAACCACAACTACTTTTGTCTTCACCAAAACAACCTACCAAAACATTTGTTTCCAAAGGTTAGCTCATAAATAACATTACTACATATATTTAAGACATAAAATCTGATCCATTGGATGTAAAATTCATCCCTATTAATATTCCATGTGATAGGAATCATCACCCAATCCATATCATTCTTCAAATAACATCAAACTTTCACCAAAACACATGTTGTCTTGAACTGCCAAAAATCTTCCTATCCAAATAATGCTGGAAACCATATCAAATAACCTCATCATGAGTAAAACATCATATAAATATAAATATATGGTAATCCTCTTTCCAATTCAGGTTTAATCACCTTCCAACTTCACATGTAGTTCAAGTTATGCCTATTTTACTAGACCTACTATTTGAGACCCCAAAACTGCCCTTTGAACAATCAACCTATTTTTGGACCCCAAAACACCATGTACCTACATAAAATTTACTTGAAGCATTCATATGCATCCAAAACTCTCATTCATCATGCACCATCAATTTTGCATGTTACTCCTTTGGACCATCTTGTCCTAAAACCTTCTTCTTCATAAACTTCCATTTTTAGGTGGGGCCCACTCATGACCATGACCTCAATCATACATTTCTGGAAGTCTGAAAAATTCCTCTACAACATAAAATCATAAATTTTTATGAAACAATCAAAAATTGGTCACTATACTTCACTTTCTATAAATTACTCCTAGCTAGGGTTTTAGACCTCTTTACCTTCTTAACATTTTTCATAAAAACGTGACGATCCAATGACCTCATTATTTTTTGTAAACCTTAAAAACTCACCTTATAAGCATCCGTAAAATCTATAAGGTCACATACAAAGCACACTATTCACAACGAGCATCTGAAGTTCAACTTTGAGCTAGAAATTTACCTGTTTTCTGCCATGTTTCACATAAACAGTCACATATTGCAAAATACACATCATGGGAAACTCATTTTTCTCAAATCATCATACCTTATCCCTCTAACATCTCCAATCACTAAGACTTACCTATGCTTGCTTGTCTCATCCTAACTGTAGAAGTTAGGGTCAACTAAAATAATGCAATAAATGACTATAAAACCACCGAAAATGACCCAAACATACCTTATATTCCATGATACACCTTAATTCATGATTCCATGAGCTCATATAGATCCAAACCACACTTTCACACCTCCAAACTGTCATACCTGCTCCCAATGAGCACATGTAACATAGTGAACCACCTGTACCTATGCATCATGTCAACATGCTTCTTAGGAATCCAAGAAGCTCATACTTTCATGTTGCATCTCCTAGGCACCTGAATAGGCTTGCAAGAGCAAGCAATCCTCATTGAATCCCACTATATCAGCTCAAACACATCTGAACCATTATGTTAGTATCCATAAAATCATCATGACATCATAATACAACATTCACTTTTTCATTAATGTGGTTTTGCATCAATGACAACACCTATTAGGACCACATGCCAATAGTCTCGAAAGAGCATGGGAAGGGTATGCATAAGATGTTTATGTCAAAAAGGAAGGGACATAATTCATCAAAATTAAATTATTTTTTTATTTTTTCATTCCCAAAATAGTTTCTTTCATCATTTTCCATTATTGAGAAAATGGTGATTGAGGTTATGGGATAAATGATCAATTATCATTCATAATATTGTTGTTTTCTTTATTGGTCGCAGAATGAGTTTTGAAGGTTTCGTCACTTTTCTTCATGGCTTTGGTACTTTTGGTATCATTGTTAGTGACTTTGGAGTATATGAGAGCAAACAAGATTTCCAATGCATTAAATTGATCGATCAAGGTTTGATTTGACTCGGAGGCCGAAGCACTAGATTTGCCTTTATTATCAACATTGGCTATACTTGGTTCTGCGTCATCATGTTTGTTTGACTTTGGGGGTGGACCCTTATGGGATTTAGGTTGTCCTCGTGAATTTTTCAAATTTTCCTCATCAAATTCCGAAGGAAATTTTTCTCCGTCTCGAGGAGGTGGAGAAGGAAATGGTCCTTATTTTGTCGTAAAGTGGCTTCTATAGAAAGATGTTCAATTTGGTCTTTGTCCTCTTCGCTGGAGCTAATATGGAAAGGATTTATATCTTTTCATCCGAAGGGACTATATTCACGATTTCTTGTTCCCACCATTTTGGAAAGAGGGGAAGAACGAAGAAAAGAGGTGATAGAAAGCTCAATCCTTAGCAAAGTGAATGTTAAGATAAAAGAGGGGAAAATATTAAAATGCACGACCTAGCAAAATGAATACGAAGAGAGAGGAGGGAAAAAGGGTTAGTTTATTGCCCAAATCTTAACAAAATGAGTGTTAAGATAGAAGGGACTAAAAGGGGTTAGATGTGTTCTACTATAATAAAAATGAATGTTAAAAGAGCATAGAATTAACAAGAGGATTTGATCAACTCTTAACACAATGAGAGTTAAAAGAGAATAAAAGGTTTGGAATGTTAAATCTTAACAAGATGATTGTTAAGAGAAATGAAAAGGTTTGGAAAGGTTAACTCTTAACAAGATGAGTGTTAAGAGAAATGAAAAGGTGACTTCTCACCCTTAACAAAATGAGTAGTGTTAAGGTAGAAGAGGGAATTAAAAGGTTAGATTAGAGGACTCTTAGAAAAATGAGTGCTAAGAAAGATGAAAAGGTTTGAAAGGTTTCTCGACCCTTTACAAAGTGAATGTAAAGAGGGAAGAGGTGAAAGAGGTTGGCTTGCTCAACTTGTAACAAAATGAATGTTAAAAGAGGAGACTTAAAAACACGATGAAAATTCTCAACTCTTAACAAGATGAGTGTTAAAAGAGGAGACTAAACAAAGGAGGGGAGCACTCAAATAACAAAAATGTGAATGTCGAAACAAGAAGTGAAGAAATGATGATAAAAGGTCCTGGATCTTACAAGATTGAAGATAAGAGACAAAGGGAAAATGATTGATTAAGGATCTCAAATTATAGCAAAGTGAATGCTTTAAAAGAGAGAAGGGAATAAATATGAGGATGTCAAAAATCCAACAAATTGAATGTGAAATGTGACGATGTAAGATGATGGAATGCTTAAAGTTCAACAATGTAATGTGAAACTTAAGACTTAGTAAAAATGATAGATTAAGGTGATCATGATGGTGCTTGACCGTGATAAAGTGAGTATCATGATGTCAAGACTTATATGAGAAGTGATTCTGCTTAAGTTCATATATGGATGTTCGCAACTCAAAACTTAGGCTTGTTTTCCAAGCGATAAGGTGGATGAGATAGAAAGTGTGAATGACAAGAGTGGAACACAAACTTGTTAATACAAAATAAAGATGAAAAAAATGCAATGAAAGATGACCTATACCTTAAACTGGCTTGGTCAAGGTGTGGATTCCTAGAACAAGTTCTCTCCCTAGGTATTAGTAGTATATCTGAGTGAGTACGAGAATATTGCTAGTTTTTGGCTTTACTTTACCCCTCTTGATACAAAAGCAAGGATTTTACTCCACTCAAAGGATCAAACCGAGGCCACCACTATGGATATTTGTGACTCTAATATCTCACAAAAGGTGTACTTGTCAACCGGGTGGGGGTACCCGTTTTGTCAACCAATTAACTCAAGGCATCGACTACTTTAGGGTTCTATAGTACTCCTCACGGTGAGTTTTTGGCCCATGCCATGCAATTCCCATAGTTAAAATCGGAAGAATGGAATAATCCCAACTCTAAAAAGTTTAAATAAAGTTAATTTTATAAAAAATTAAGAAAGGTGATAATGTGGTTTGTTTGATCCTCAAACAATACAACCTGCAGATTAGTATTTTGAATGTTTAAATAACATTCTTTAGATATGGTCCTATAAAAAAATGGTTAGAAATTTTTCATGCGGTCAATAAGCAAATAAATGAACATTTTTTATTTTCAAGATCATTTGTACAAGCGCAATAAAAGAGCATATGTGTGGTTTCTTGTGATTATTCCTCACAAAAATGAAAAAAACAACAAAAGTAAATCCCTCCAAAAGTGTTAGTTACGGTGTAAAAAGTTAAACGTTTACAAAATTTTCCCTTAAAAGTAAATTGAATTGACAAAAGCGTCCAATAACCCCGCATTAGCAAGTTTCATAACTAGTCTAATTTTAAAAAATTGACGGTAAAAATGATAATTATAAAGGGGCGTAATTAAGTTTATAAGACCTAATTAAATTAACTAAACTAATTAATTAATTAAAATAACTAATTATATCTAACCTTTAATTAAAAATAATAATCTAGAATGTAGACATCCGGCATGATGGCTCTTCCCCCTTGTGTCTCTCTCTGTATTCTTCATGTTCCCCTAATCCTAGCCTCGGTGGTCATGAAGGTCATGGCCCTCGTGGCCTACACTGGGTTTTGGTGCGGGCGGCTGCGATGTTCTAGCACCTGGTCTGGACGGGCCTTTCTTTGGTGTCTCGGGGGGTTCAAGGGCTTGGTTTTGTGTGCATTGCTATGTCTATAAAGGATGTGGTTGCCTATTTTGTGTCATCTCGTGTTAGTTGTGTTAAGAATGTGCATCCTTTGTTCCTACACATGGTTTCCTCTACTTTGGCATCCTCAAAAATTTTATTTGTTGCTAAAACCACTCCTTTTATCTCTTTTGGGGAGTCGGTGTTGGAATCCGAAGATTTTTTCTCTAGTCGGGGTTTAATCGGTCGTTTGATGGGCTCTGCCTAAGTCTGCAGCTTCTCCACTCATGGATCTCCTTGAACAGGTGCCCCCTCTTGTCTAGTAAGCTGGACATTTATCCATATGCAAGGGGATTCTTTATTGTGGTTTTCATTTCTTCGGAGGATAGGGATTCTATCATGTCCAAACTTTGGGAACTGCAGCACCATCACTTGTTGATGAAATTGTGGTTTCTAACTTTTAATCCCTAACTCTGTTGAGTTTAATGTCAAACTAGTTTGGGTGCACTTACCTCATCTCCCACTGCAGTTCTAGGTGGAGGAGTGCTTGACTGATATTGGAAATGCTTTGGGAAAGTTCTTATCCATAGACTCCAAAATAGAATTTTATACTCACACCACATATGCAAGAATTTTGGTGGATCTAGATACCTCTTTAGATCTTCCAGCTTCCATTGATCTCAAATTTCTAAACAGGATTTGGTCACAACCTCTTGATTACGAAGGTTTACCCTTTAGGTGCAGGAAATGCTTTGCTCTTGGACATCTTGTTGCAGATTGTCGAAAGTAAAAAAGAAAGCAAGGAAAGATCTTCATGGTAGAAGGACTCTAATCCTAGCCTATTGATTGTTGGAGAGGATTTTGATCCCTTCTCGGATGATTTGGTAGGGGTTAGTGTTAATCATGAAATCTTTCAATAGTTGGTTGAGACTCAAGTCTCCCCCTATGATTAGGGCGGAAAGGTGGAACAGGTGGTGACTCTCCTTTTCGGGGAGGATTTGCCATCTATTATTGGGCCCATTGAGCCCTCTAGATTTTAGATTTTTGTTCTTCCGGATGAAAATTCAAACCGCAATCGAAATGATGGGTGGTCAGTTGTAAATTGAAGAAAGAAATTTTTACATCTCCATAAAATGAGATTAAGATCTCAAGATCGGAATCCTTGGCGTAATTTTTGTGTTGCAACCGAAATTACTTCAACCTCTCCTTTTCTCTCATCTCATGTTCTTCGCTTGTGTGCCTTTGTGGCCTTCTTTCTTTTATTTCCTACGGGCTTCTTCGTTGTAGGGATTTAATGTTTAATCTCACCTTGAGGGATTTGTACAAGGATATGGATCCTTTCAAAATCCTCCTTTTACCCTTAATCCAATAATAATAATAATAATCTAATTACATTAATTTAAAAGGAATAATAAAAAATCATATTAAAATGTAATATCTAAGTTTAAACCTATGTTAAGAATAAACGCAATTATATAAAACTTTAAGCTTAATTTTAAACCTAGGTTAAACTTGGCCTAATTAAATCCTTTAAAATAAACTAAAACCCTATAACTCTAATGTTTTGGTATGAAGGGGTTTAGAAAAATGTGGGCTTAGCAAATCAAGTTAGGGGCTTAGTGCAAGATGGACAACAAGGAATGTGTGACTTGGGTTGTATTTTGGCTTTACCAGGGATAGTTGGGAGTGGATGTCAATGTGGTGCGGTGAGGTCGAACTCTGTAGGATTTGGGTGATGAGGCGGTGATGGATCGGTGGTTGAGTTGTGTCATGGCACGATGATAGATGATAGGGAAACAGAGAGGAAGTTGTAGGTACAACGGGATGCAACGGAGATCTAGGAGTGTTAAACAATGATGGAATGGTGGTGTCTCAACGGGATCCAGGCGGCATAAAGATGATGGGATCTAGGGTTTAGGTAGAGCATGGCACACGATATAGGGGATTTTGGGCGGGAATCGATGGTGTGTCGGTCGTAACTCGGTGGACGAATAAGGAGATCAGCAGGAGCTTTCCTAGGGAGCTAGCTCGAGGGTAGATCGTGCTAGGTAGTGAGGGGCTCAACGCGGGGGTGAGGGAAAGGGTTAGGGAGGGAGCTCGATGAGCCAACTTTCGAGATGGGAGATGAGTTAGGGAGGATTATAGGGGTGATGATATAGCTACGAGTTAGGCGAGATATGGGGGTTGGGGAGTTAGGGAGTATTTAGCAAGGTTAGGCACATACGAGTGTTCCAAAGAAATAGAGGTGTTTTAGATTTAGTAGCTCAACTAAAACCATCACTAAATTTAGTGATGAAACACCTAATTGTCAAAAAAATGATTTTAAAACTGATTTTTACTTCCATAACATTCTGCAAACACCACGAAGAAGTCGTAAAAATTGTAAAACAACAAAGAAAACAAAAAAATTATGATTTGTATAAATTTTAATTTTTTTGTTTGATTCTCCCAGATCCTACGCACACAAAGAACACCTAAAACACATCAAACAAAAAAAAACCAAATAATACAAAACACAAGTGTTAGTAAAGTGAAAATATGCACTAAAAAGGTAATAACAATGAAATAAAATGAGTAAAGATGTGGGTAAGTCCCACCAGAGCTTGCCAAAAATGTGAGCATGAAAAACTTAGTAGAAACAAAGAGATGAGAATTTTAGCAAACCTATTCCTCCATGTCCTCCTTGCAAACCTCAATGTTAAGGTTATAGAAGCTTTAAGCTTGTGGAACCTTGTAAATGATTGATTGATGATTGTGGGTGCTCTTGAAAGTGACCTCCAAATGGGGATTTGACAATGCTACGAGAAAAGATTTTGGCTTGGGGAAAGCTTCCAATATGCAGATATTAGAGAGAAAATTAGCATAGGTTTCTTGCTTTAATCCAAGAGGATTTATAAAGGGATATGCATGCTCTTTTATAGAGGCTAAGTAATGGTCTAAGATAAGTTACAAATGGTTGAATCCGCATGCTAAAAATAGTAGTTGAGGGAGGTTGAACAATTCGGGTGAATTTATTCCCATGGGGCACGAAAAATAAATTTAGTTAGCGAGGAGTTGCATCCGAAAGGTGATTGTGCATCTAATTCAATCGCCCTCACATTTCTAGGATTATAGAAGTGTAGTTGACTGGATTGGTGAAGTGGAGTCCAATTGGGGTCCAAATGGAACCTAAGTGGCAGTTTACTAGGAAAATGGGTGTATTTTCCTAATTAAGTAACTAATTTAATTAGCTACAATGTGTAAGATAACTAATTAATAATTTATTTAATAAATCATCATTAAGGTAGCTAAGGTGGGTTAGAGATTAATTTAATTAATCCCGACAGGTGAATGTGATTGATTAATCAATTTAATTAATCAATCATACGGGATGACCTCGGAAACTAGTAGGTGATTTTGGGGTGTCTACTGACATAGAAACCATGCGGTTAGAAGTTGATCAAGGAACTTTGTAAAACTATACTTCCTAACAACCTTGTGTAATCTTAATAAAACAGTTTTTCTTCAAGGTGTAAAACATCCCTATATTCTCCAATATGATAAAATCAAGCTTTGGTCATGTATCTTATCATATGGAGTATTGAATCGAACCCTAGTTTTTCCCTCAGATGTTTTTCTCGAACTTGTTTCATCACGCCTTTAGGATCCCAACAAGTTAGTTTGTAGCTTAAAACAGCTTGTTGAAAGTTAAAAATGCGGTTTGGTTTTTACCTACGCTTTGGCCCAGGTGTAGAAATGGTTTATGGCTTCGCATACCTCTAGTATATCTCGTGTCATTCACTACCAAGCCTCAACTCATGAAAACCACATCGCAAGTTAGTTTTCCAGTGGCTTTTCTAGGCCACCGGCCGTTGGGTGACAAGATCATTCGAGCACATTTTCAATCAATAGCTTCGGAAAGGTGAGCGCCAATTGAACCTTGTTAGCCAATTTGGGGTTCTTTCATCTCCGAGTGTTTCCCTGTATATATGGGAGTAGGTAGGTTTTATTTTTTTAGTTTTTTGAGTCTCGAGATGGTTTTGAATGTTGAGTTTTAAACAACTTGTCTAAATTTGACATTTTTTAAAACTTGCGACTAAATGGAGAAGATTCTCATTTGACCTTATCCAAGAAAAATAACGATCGATAAACCTTGTATACACTAACACATGACTATAGGAAACCTCTTGTTGATGCTTTCTTGAAAATAAATTGATTGCGGAAAAATGGTGCTTTCTTTCTCTTTCTATCCATATATTTGGCTTTGGAAATGAAATGAAATGGCATTTGTATTCTTACTCTCCTTAAAAGTGTGTTAGGTATTATTTCATTATTATTGGAAAACTGTGAAATCATAAATCGTGCTTGATTGTAGTTAGATGTCATGTCAGTAGTTGTGTTGACCATGCAAAGTGGTTGCGAAGGATGTGGGACATGAAGAAAATTGTAGCGTTCTATATGTTTTGTAATAATGGGTTATCCTTGAAATACATGTAATATTAAATGGATGTATATCAGCACTTTTTTTTTTTAACACAAATTTTATTTATGGATTTTTTTGTGATGTGTAAGAAATAGTAATATATTTGTATCTTTGGAAAAGGGGCATTCTATTCTAGGAGTGATTTTGATTATAGGCATATATCTTGCTAATAGTGTAGATGTACATTTTTAACTGAAAATGAAATGACCATTTATAATGTGTTCCTATGTGAAAGTAATGATTATGTATTCTTGTGTGCTTTATAAAATACTTGGGAAACTCATAAGAAAAGAAACCACCTTATATAGGAATGGTTATGGTTTGACCACTATTAGGAGGTTATTTTAAAATTTGTTTGAATGACCCTAATCTAACAACCCATGATAAGGTTACCCTTGAGCATTGTTTTATTTTTGTGGCATTCACCAAAAAGGGTTTCTTGTACATGTGGAAGTGTGCATGTTGGCGTAGTTAAGGGTATGATGTCACCTTGTGACATGAATGATGTCATGTTTAACAATATTTATTTTAATGGTTTTCTTATCTTAAGCCTCACTAGAAGGGCTAATCAATGTATGTGTATGGGATCATAAGGGCAAGTAAAGAAGGTAATTACCATTCCTTGTAATGTGATCAATCAAACTTTGGTAAACCGCATAGTGTGGTGGTTCCCTCATGTTGTTAATTATCTCAAAAGAATCTTAACTCAAACTTAATATAGGTTAATTAATTATTATACATGAGTATTTTGGAGAGTCTTGGGTGACTCAACTAGGATATGTTTGTTAAGATATATCTTAGAAGGTTTAGCTGCAAATGTGTTTTGCATTTAGATTTCGTTGTCCAAGTGGGGTTCTCAATTGTGATAATAAGAGTCTAATATGAATGAAATCATTAATAACCTTTAGAATTTAAATTGTATTCATGAGGTGTTAGTTTTGGAAAGAAAAGTAAAACTTGGAGTTTGTGAGATAAAGGTGTTTGAACCACTCCTAAATTGAATTTTAGTTGGGCGTAAAGTCCTTGAGTGCAAATAGAAGTAAACCAAAACCTATGACCTTTTTATATGTTATTGGTGTTTTTTGGTCCGAAAATCATCGAGGGATGGACAGATCTATGGATAGACGAGCCAACAGTGTGCAGGGCATAGCCCCTCTTTGAGTCAGCAAAGCGAAACTAGTTTATTGCTATTCTACCAACAGGAATCTGTGCAAGTCTCACAATATTTTGCCTTCGGGGTTGGGATCTCATCCCAGTAGAGGTACTTCCAACTGTAAAAGAAGGGAAAGAAACGAGGTGGGGAGATAGGAAAGATCTGAAGGGAGAAAAGAAATGAATTCCAAAGCAGAAAGGTCAGAGGGTCTATGTTTTGGGCTGGTAGTAAACAGAGCTGAACCTACTTGCATAGACGAATAAAGCAATACTAATGAATAAATGACAAAAAGTAGAGATAGATTCAACAGAATAAATGCATAAATCTGACATAAGAAATATTAAATGCTCATAACACACATATTCAGCACAAAGTCTTAATATTTGTATTACTATTTTCTTCTGTTACAAAAAGCTCAAAGTCTTTTCTTCTTACTTCTATTTTTCATCTGAAAAGTATCCATCTCCTGAATACAACAAGTATCCAAGTATATATAGAAGAAGGAGAAGAAAGAAGGCAAAAGGGAACCAACAACTAATTACAAAATATCTACAAAATATCTAAAAGTCAATGTTGACTTTGGACAACTTGGTGGATGACAACATCCCATGGTGCAACATGGATGAGGTCATCATTTGTACCAACATACTATTAGATATTTACAAAAAGAGAAGCCAAGAGGAAGAAAACTATTCATCGTCATCTTGCAAGGGGAAGGGGGTATCCAGCTCTCGCTGTTGTTCGGGAGAGGTGATGTGGAACTGAGTCTGATATTCCATGAATTTACTGATCATGGGCTGAAGTTGATCCTGAGCAGGACCCTTCGTATGATCACCGATGACCTCACAGGTCTCCCACTCATCTCTGAGTTTTTCAGGGAGTTTGAAATATTCATTTCCTGCCTCCATCAGGAACCCCACAAAATCATGGCAAGCCAGAAGGTTGTTGATGCATTCGGTGTCGAAAGTGGCTTCTGGCCCTAACCCTTGCGAGAGGATCTCTTTGAAGATCCGGATAGTTTCGTCTGCCTTCCTCAAGGCGAAAGAAGGAGTAAGCAAGCCTAGAGACATCCTCAGAACAATTTGCTCCATTTGATGCATTGCATCCAGGGCTTCCTCCTTGACTTTATCAATCTTTTCCAGGACGAACTCCATCTGGTCAACCCGGTAATCCAACGCAGCAAGGATCTTGCTGGGTACCCTGGGGTGACTGAAGACGCCAAATTTCACTAGATCGTCGACTGAGCAGTCGAGCATTTTCTGGAATGTTTCGTGTTGCAGCCTTGCATGGTCCAACTCCTCGGAGATAGGTCCTGCAATTGCACAGAGATCTTTGTTCGCCTGATTGATGTTCTGATACAACTCGGTGAACTTGACTATTACCTCCTCACTGTCTTTGAGGATTTGATCTCTCCAGGCGGAAACTGCCATACCTTGTTCACCAATTTTGGCATACTTGTTTATCTTGTCCTGACTTAGGACCTCAGGAGTTTCCGTGGCAGTTGTAGGAGGTGCACTGCCCATTTTCTGCAGGGCATGGAGAAGATTTTTGTTTTGTTCCTTTAGCAACCTTTTCTCCTCCTTTGCTTCTTGAAGTTTCTTGCAAAGGGCATCCACTACAGATAGGGCCTCTCCTTGAAGACTTTCTGAAGACGTTCCCATTGTGACTTGGGTCACTGTATAATCTGTCGAGAGACAGATCTTTTTACCCTTTGAAGGATCAGGATATGCAATCTCCATTACTCTTTCCCCCGATGCACTCTGAGAGAAGTGGGTTATAGGCTTTTGCTTCTTAGCCCCCTTTGTCTGGGATGACGGAGAAGTCCATCGGTGTGATAGGGACTTTCCTCTTTTTGCGCTCGAGATCTTTGGGAGATCCACGCTGGACTTAAGGGAACAGGACCAGAGGTAGAAGAGGGAGCAGCTGCAGTGGATGAGGGGAAATGGGTAGAGACACTTGGTGGCGGCATTGAGAGGGAGGCCGAGAAAGTTCTCACGGGAGGAAGGGATACTGCAGGGGAGGTAGACACGGGAATGGAAGGGAGCTGAGAGATGAGGGAAGAAATGGTGGGGACAGCTCCGCGAGAGAAGAGAAGATGGATGACGAGGAAGGGGGAACAGTAGAAGATGGGGGAGAGGACACGACCAAAGGAATGGTCGCTTGGGTCACGCGAGGAGGAGAAGGAGGAGAGGGAGAAGGGATAGAAGGGACCTCAGTGGTTGTAGTAGTGGCGACACCCTGAGTGGATGTGCCCATCGAAACACCTTCCGCCACTTCTTTCTCTGGGGATACCAGGCTTACAACCTGTTCTTGTGCAGCGGAAGGAGGACTTTTAGGAGCTCCTTCTTGAGCAGAGCTTGATTCACCCTCTTTATCCTTGCCTTTGACCTTTGGCAGATGTTTTGGCCTGATAGGTGCGTTTCCCAATGGGGATGTAGTGAAATCTACCCCGAGGTAGATAAGGCCATTCATTCTGCACCAGTGTTCTGTCCTCCGTAATGTCTCCTTGACCCTTTCTTCAATGGTCTAGGGTGCTTTTGTTCTGTTGATCGTAGCAAACGGCCAGTTGTCCCCATCTATATCCAGATATACCTGATCAACTTCTTGATCGGCAGTTTGATAACCCTTTGGAACGATGGCCATGCCGTATTGAATAATTTCTGCCAAGGCCAAGCGGGAGTGGTCCTTCCTTCTAAGTTCGACCTCATGGTACAGGTCGATATAGATGTCCTCGATCTGTGGAATATGGATTGGATCGAGTTTTGCTTTGGGAAGGCAATTCCTTGGATCAAAAGTGGGCCTCGCCGGGAAGTTGTGCTTCAGATTGAGCAGTTCTAGCTCGGCAACCATTTCCCGGCTTTGTGGTGAGAGATGCATGTGTATCTGCCCACTGTAAGGGGGAAAGGAGTTCCACCCTTCTTTCTCTTCAGGCACTTCTCATGGTATGTTACGAGCTGTCTGGATAGCTCCAACAGGATCAGCTTGGGGTGGCATATCTCGAGCAATTTGGTGGGCTCACCCAGGAAGTTAGCTGCCCTGAGATAGGTGAAGGTGGGAAATTATGTAAATAAGGCCCCCCACTTCTTTGTTGCTGTGACAATGCTCTTGGTCGTTCGACCGTGAGTCATGTTTGGCCTCAAAAGGCAGACGATGCCATAGAAGAAAGCATCGTTGATCTTAGTAAACTGCGGGATGTTGTTCTCTAGTTTCAGCTCTGGGTAGTATTCATATATTTTTACCTAGGGCCAAACCTCGCATCGGCTCAGTGCCGGATAATCCCTCTCTGAGGCTGCAGCGTAGACTACATAGGAGTTCATGTAGAATCTCCCCGTTGTGGTGAGTTATTGGAGTTTCTCGGATATGGTGCTGCTTATGATCTCTGCCCACTCAAAGTGTTGATCTGGCACATTCTTGTTCATAGTTTCAAGGTACCTGAGCATCCATTTGTGAAAGTAATGGGCGTCGGAAAGTCCAAAAACTCTACTAAGGAATGTGATGGTGTCACTCAATTCCTCGAAGAAGTCACTGCGGTGAATAACCTGTGGCCATCTGGTTATTACCTTCTTTATTTTCAAGTACACTTCATTCATCAGCTGCATGCACTTGTCTTCGTTGTCCTCCCATGCCTTGGTGCAGTCCTCTTGGCTTATAGCCACAAAGTGTCAATGGTGAGGGATGCCTAGCATGATTTCGAAGTGTCGAGCGGTGAGGTTGATTATGACCTCGCCCTTTTCATTTTCGACACATCTTGTGTCTTTGTTGTAAAACGGGCCACAACCATCATAAATTCATTGTTTACTGCACTGACAGGGATCCCCCCAACAAAATGCAGTCCACTGCCCACCAGCTTGTCCATCCAAGGACTTCCTGTGACTCTCCTGGTTCTGGCCCAGAAATCCTCCATGTCGATGTGACCGAGTTCGGAGTCTCTTATGTCCAGGTCACATTCTGCCTGGGACTCGGGCATCCTGACCCTCTGGTATTTATACTTCATCTCTTCTTCTGTAAGCTTAGCCTTGCCCTTTGACTTTGTTGGATTTTTGCTTGATGTAGACATATATGGATCTTATTTCATTCTTCTCTGCCGCAAGAAGAAGAAGAGAATTCCAACGCCAAAGAGCCATATTAGCTGTCAGATCTTCCATTAAAGCACTACGGAAAAGAATGAGGAGTTAGCAATTTTAAGGCCTCGGGCGCAGGGCGTAGGAACACTGCAGGCTGCAAAGCTATTAGAATGGCGCACTGCATCAGAGTGTTACAGGAACAAATCAGTGCCAAAGGGCGCAGGGCACAAGGATTTTGCATATGACATCATGTTATTGTAAGCGGGGATGCGCCTGTGCCGTTATGTAGTTTTATACTTGGCGCAAGTAATGTTGGTGTTGCATGGGGCAGGGTGCGCCTATGGCGCAAGTATTTGACCTGCAACATGGAAGTTTGGTGCACCAAAGGGCGCAGGTTTATTGCGTGTAGCACCAACTTTAGGCGCAGAAGGGGACTTTGGCGCGGCACAGGGAAAGCTTGCATGACATATTGTTGTGGTGAGTGAGGATGCACCTGCGCACCGTTTAGGATTTACTTGGTTTGCTTATAGCGCAGGGAGCTCATGTGTTGCAATCAATTTTGGTGCGCCATAGGCGCGACTGTGCTTCCTGTTGCAAGGGTGGCGATTGCGCCAAGGGGAAAAACGTAGCTTGGAAATGATTTTTCAAGTTTTCTTATCTCTCTGATAGATTTGTGATCCTTTAGGCTTAACTCCACATCGATTCAAGTGGTGAAGGGGGCAAAGCAAAGAGGTTTTGGATTTTTTTCTAGGCAGAGCCCTCTTGGCCAGCAGATCTGGAAAGAGGAGGAAAACAGCTTTGGGGAGAAAGATTGCAAGAACAACAGGGGGGGGGGGGGGCGGGGTTTACAAATCCATTGTCTCCTACCACACAAACAATCAAAACAAAACATAAGAGGAGCAAGAACCACCTACCTAGAATATATAGAATGTGAGAGACGAAACGGGGTCCACGAACGCGATACGAGGAGGACGGGCGTGCTGACAGGTGTAGAGGAATAAAGTTATCACGTGTTTTAAATTGTGAAAGTGACAGGGCGGGTGCGCCTATATATAGGCAAAGGTGCAATAAATGCGCCAACCACTTTTTCAAGAGGTGCACCAAAACATGTGTCGACACGTAAAACGGTGCACCCTTTGGCGCGGATAAACACGTGTCAACACGGGAATACTTGCGCCTTTGGCGCAAATTTAAGACTGTCAACACTTCATTCCTTGCGACCCTTTGGCACACCAAAACACGGCGCAACAATTTAGTTGTTAACATGAAGGCGCATGCACCTTGGCGCACGCAAGAAAGGTGCATCACGGGAAGGCGCAACAATTGATGTGTCGACACGTCAATCTGTGCGCCAAAGGAAATGAAGGGGGCACAAATTTATTCTGTGTTACACAGATAAAAGGTGCGCCCAACCAAAAAGGGACCAAAATGGCTAAGTTCGGAGAACTAGATTTCCCGGAAAGGGATTTTGTAACATTCTCGAACGTAGAGGGGTCCCTGACGAGGGACCAGGACAAAATTTGGTATGGTTACCTATAAAATTGCCCTCGTCAATTTTACAGGATAACATGTTTGAAACCTATTGTCAACTTCGCCTATCAAAAAAGTTTCCCTAAGATGTTGAATTTTGAGTAAACCAAATATGGAATACATTCCCTTTAAACCAATGTTCTCTTTTCGTGTGATTATTGATGGGATGATTTATTTATTTGCTCCATGTGAGTTTAAGCTTTGGGGAGAAAATGATTCCTTATTTGGAAGATGAATCTCTTGTTTCGTAAATATTAATTGGACTCTAACCAATTATTGAATCTTAGCAATTGAATCTTAGCCATTATTGAATTTTGGTATTGGAGAAAGAATTCATTAAGTGTATTTATTGCACGTTACATCTAAAATGGAATAAATAATATGTATCGTTATAAATGAGAATATATGGTTACATGATAAATGATTATGAGACCTATAGGGTTAAATAAGGGAGTTTAAATTTTAGTGAAGATGGAAGCATCATAAGTGAAGTGTTAAACGAAATAAATGAAATGCAATCAAAAAAAGGTGAATGTATGTTTCATGTCAAGTGCCCTTCGAACCTTTAAGGCTAATAATGAAATATGATTACAATAAAGAGGTAACCATGAAATGTGATATTGTAGAAGGTGCCTATTCGTGATGTTCATGTTGTGGTTGGTTCGTGGATTCATATGTGTTTGTTTATATAAGTATGGCATCGATTTGCATCTTGTGTCATTTGATATTTGCATGTTCTTCATATATGGTGTCGTATAGTTGTTTCAAGTAAAACAAATTCATTTACACACACACACACACACACACACACACACACATACATATATAGCACAGTATATTTCTTCTTGTGTTTTGGTCCCACATGGGGGCACTACTGCTTTTCTCTTCATTGTGCGGCTATCCTCCTTTGTATTGCAACACTCCCTAACTTTTGTGGCTCTTTCTTCATTGTGCGGCATATATCCTTTGTTGAGCAGTATTATTTCAAACCCACAAAACACTTTAGTTTGATCCTTCAACATGTGAGGCACTACAACAACCCACGATACACATTATAAATACCCGTGGAACACCACATTCACCCACGGAACACTATAAAATAGTTTTTTCGGTGCATGGCATGCAGAATTCAAACTAAATCATCTTCTTCATAAGAGGCATGCATCTGTAAACATCAATGACAATATTTCTAACATATGAGATATTTATCAGTATTCCTTTAACATCAATGACAATATTTATCAATTTTTAAAGGTGTGTTAGAGTGGTACATAGTGTGTGTTTGAGTGATTACAAGATACTTGCAAACCATGAACAATATGAAAGAGATGGAAATAAATAAATAACCCAAAGGATTTTACCTAGAAACCCCAATATGGGTGAAACCATATTGAAGTGCCTATAAAGAGATCGTAGAGCACCTGCAACTTACCCTCTTTGTTATCTCCTATCTTCCGGATGTTGTAATGGAATAATCGCAAGTAATTAATAATGGTACAATCATGACAATTAACTACTCATTTTTTCTCTCCATACATTCACCAATTCACTCTAACTATGTAGTAGATAATTCTTATGTCCACAATTATTCTTATGCATTCCTAGAGATGTCCCACCGAAGAACCAAGCTTATGAAGTGCTCATAATGAGATGATCAATTTATTCATGACCTTATTATGATTGTTTAGTTGATACGAATGAAATCGCTACCTTTTTGTATACCGATGGTCAATTGTCCCAATAGTCATGGAACTGTTGTAAAGTCGTCACTTATTTTGCACATTAGTAGTTACAAAACCACCCCAATAATTTTGGAATTGTGAAATATCCCTTAACTTACGAAATCAGATATTTTGCATACGACCTTGAAATAAATTATTTTTTTATAAAGTGTGTAGTGTTTCATGAGGAATCGAAATATGTAACCACATTTGCATTTTGATGAAGTATAATTTTATGTTTGACCTTGATGAAGTAGACATTGTTCTTGTCGAGAGAAGATATGTAAAACCTTGCCACAACTTTTTTGTTGCTTCATTGATCTTCGTGTTCTTAGTTTCTATTGGAGTTATCAATTAATTTCAAGGATGTTGTCTTTTCTTATATTTATTAGACTTGTCTCTTGAGCTTTGTAAGAAATAATTCTAAGATCAACTACTAAAATATTGAATCATAAGTAAATAAAATGCAATAAAATTAATAGAAGCATAAAACATACCATAAAAGAGTTGAGATAAGAATTGTCAAATGTAGAAACTAGCACAACGGAAGAATAAACTACATTTTATTGAAAGATAGTTTAGAGTATTTGCAAGATAACACAATGTGCTTAGGTGTTCTTCGAAGAAAGAATAACATGGAGAGAGAATAAAATCAAGAGAAAGACTAAAAGAAGCCTTAAGAAAAACTTTAAAAGAAGAGATTAAACAAGTGAAAAAGTGTTAAAAAAGAGACTCAAAACTCTTGAAATAGAGTGATGAAATAATGAGTTACAAAGTAACTTCAATCATTATGTTAGTCAATCTTCGAAGTGTGTGCCTAGTGTCACTATTCCCTATGAAGCGAAGGGAAGCAGGTGTAAAATGGCGATGGAGTTATATATAAAATATAGCTATAATATTATCTATAGTGAGAAATATCTCTAATAAGACAAAAGAGATGAAGGCTACATGTCACCTCACATTATCCATATTATGTGAATTAATAATTCACATGATAACAATAATAATACACAATATTGGGATATTTAATATACTCAAATAAGTATTAAACTCCAACACTCCCCCTTAAGATTTATTTGGGATCACAAAAAAATAGAACAACATAAACATAGAAGAGAGGTGTCATTACAAAACATTTTCCCTTGATGACAATTTCATTCAAGAGAAAATGATTACAACAATTCAATTATTTGATTGGAGAGAGAGATAAGAATGTTGATTCTTCAAGAAAATTTTGAAGTTGGAGGTTAAATAATTAAAATTTTCTCGATAATGCATTTCAAATGAGACGGTGAGAAAAAATCCACTTAACCTATAAAACACAAAAAGAACATCAATGTTTAGTTCAAAAAATGTTACTTTAGATCTACATACATTTTTAAGTAATAAAAGTAGATCTACTAAAAGATATAATGAGCAAAAAAATAACTTCCAAAATAAAGTGTTAATATTATAATAGATTGTACATTGTTAGAAAGAAATTAGTTAGAATAAAGAAATAGCATCTGCAAATTCCATCTTCAAAAGATTTAGGAATCACTACGCGGGATATAAGGTAATACAAGATTATACAAAAAAATATTCTTTAATAAATTGGTTTCAAAAAACAACATTTTTCTTGACAACTAACAAATAAAATAAATAAGCATGAAAACAAAGAAGACATAGTTGTAGCCATGTATCAAAAGCTTCAAATAATTAAAGAACGAGAAATTTATAAAACATTATAGATATATTGTAAAAATATAATAAATATCAACTTTAAAAATGTAAAAAATATAATGCATATACTAACCAAGGAAATTAGACAAACATAGTGTTTTGCCTTTCACAAAAGATGTCTTACATATTTCATTTGAATACTTAGAACAAAAAGGAAGATCGTCGTCCTTTGAAGATACAAAAACTATAGGGATTCATATTTGGTTAACCTTGAGTTTATGGATGTAGTTGTTTTCATATCTACCACACAAGTAATTTCTAACATTTAGCAATATCATATTCATATCTACCACAATGTTCACAATTTTTAACTTTCTAAACCAAGGTAGTATCAAAAGAAATATTATATTGACTCTTAGATCTAGAAGAATCAATATACAAATTCCTACAATGAGGAGGACAATAAGACTTCATATTAATGTTGGGTTCTTTAAAACCAAGCCCTTTAAAGTTAAAGTAGATTTAAAAGAAAGAGACTCAAATAATTTTATTTTCATCTTTACCAAGACCACCTCCATTGTAACCCATTGATTTCATTATTTTTAAACCAAGGTTAAAAATATGATTTTGCATAGATAAACATTTATCATTTGAAAAATAAATATTGTCATCAATATCAACATTAGAAACATGTTTTTCTAAAGATGCAATCTTAATAGTTAGTGTGTCAACAAAATTATGCATGTTCACTAACTTCATATCAAAAGAGTTTTGCAATGTATTAAGTCTTATTTTGACATTCAAGTTGACATTTAAGAGTAATAATTTCATTATTTTGAGATAAATTTTGTTACTTGATAATGTTTTTAAAAGCTAAAACTAATGCCAATTTAAAATTCATAACAACAAAGTATATAAAAAATAATGACCATTAAATAAATAATATCAAATAAAAATGTCACTCAAAAAATGAGTTTAATTGGAAAAATGTTTTAAAAATACGTATCTCCAAAAAAACATTTAAGAATAAATTGGGAAAAAAACATAAATGGTTTATTTTAAAGATGAAACCAAAAAATATTTTTATAAATAAAAAAATTAATAATTTGGGTTATGCTAAAATTTTAATAGCGCTTCCCACATAAAAAGTAACAAAGCCAATAAAAATCTTAGAAACTCATGTTGCAAATCAAAAGTTACGAGCTATATTCCGCATTGAATTTACTAACAAAAAAATTGGGTGAATTGTCTAAATAGTTTACTAATTTGCATTTATCTCTTAAATTGTAATCTGGATTACACTAAAATTTTAACAATATTTTTCTAACATAGACAAGAAAATATCCATTAAAATTTTAAGAGATTTGGATTGTCAAGCAAAAGTAATGACATATGTTTCATACAAGATTTATAAAATAAAATTGAGTAAAAATAAGTCAAAAAATATTTCTTCCCCACTTTTTACAAAGAAAATAAATGAAGAAAATCAAACCATAAGAGATATAAAAAGTTTTCAAACTTAAATCAAAAGAAGCATAAGAACTAAAAATATTCATGTTTTTATTTTTACAAATGCATAAATTACAAAAAGAGAATAAATATAGTAGAATACCGGATTTAAATTGATTTGAAAAAGCTTCCAACAATCTTGCATAATGGGGACAAATCCGTAAATTGTTAGATTGAAAGATAAAAAGATAACAAGAATAATTATGGTTACGAAAAACCACAAAATAATTATTTGCAAGATTATGAGCCCTTGCAAAAGCAATGTGTCAAAAACTAATAAATTTTCTTGTTTCTCCACGCAAAAATATGCACTTAGAAACAAAATTCAATAATATATCTCTCGGTACCGTGTAAGAAATAATTTCAAGATCAACTATTAAAATATTAAATTATAAGTAAATAAAATGCAATAAAATTAATAGAAGCATAAAACATACCAAAAAGAATTGAGACAAGATATGTTAAGTGGAGAAACCAATACACTTTGAGAAAAAAACCACGTGTTATTGAAAAATAGCTCAAAACATTTACAAGATAGCACAATGTGCATAAAAGTTCTTCTAAGAAAGAATAACATGGAAAGAGAATAAAATCTGGAGAAAGACTAAAAGAAACTTTAAGAAACTCTCTAAAAGAACATACTTAACAAGTGAAGAAGCGTTGAAAAAGACACCCAAACACTCTTGAAATAGAGTGAAGAGAGAATAAGGAGTTACAAAATAACTCCAATCATTGCATTATCCAACCTTCCAAGTGTGTGCCTAGTGTCACTATTTCCCATGAAGTGAAGGGAAGTGGGTGCAAAGTGGCAAAGGAATTATATTTGAAATATAACTTCAATATTCCTTATAATGAGGAATATCTCTAATAAAACCAAAAAGTGAAGGATGCTTGCCACCTCACATTATCCGAATTATATGAATTAATAATTCAGATGATGATGATAATACACAATATTGGGATATTTAATATACTCAAATAAATATTAAACTCCAGCGTTCTTCACACATACAAAATTTTCTCCATACTATGTTTTGTTTTACCAAGATATGTACACACAGTACATCAAAGCGAGGAAATTGTAAACACCTAAAAATGGCCCAAGTGATTTATAAGTTGCTAAATTGCATGATTTTGGCTTGCTTGCATATTTCTCAATTATTGGTCCAAAGTAAGACTTATTGACACATTTGTCAACTTTTAATGGTTCTCTAACTTTCCCTTAAAGCCCTTCTACCACTCTCTGTTTTCCCCTTATCCCCCTTAATTAGACTCTTCTCGACACTCCTAGCAAAGGTTGGTGTGCCCTTTTAATTTGGATACCCTCGTTGCTTATTCATACATTTTTCACTTTTTTATCATTAGAGGTTATTCGAGTGATATTAGGGTATTAATTAGAATTTAATTGTTCAAGCTTTAAGGAAAATTCAAGTATTTATAGAAAATCAAAAAGCATATTGAGCATTTTGTTCAAGCATTCTATAGAATAAGCAATTATGAGAGCATTCATTTCATGTAAAGCATTCATTTCAAGTACAGCCTTTATTGGAAGAAACATCATACATTACATAACATTAGTTTCTTGACTGATGAATTACTACAATTATTTTTGTTGTTCTAAATATTGTTGACAATTGGAGGGCCTACCAACTATCAAGATAGTTTTGTTATTCTTTGGTTTAATACAAGCCTGAAAACATATTTTGTTTTCCTTCAAAATTTTGTACATATTGCTACTGAATCAAAGGTAAGACAGTTTTCTATTTTGCTAGTGATCGGCTAAAAACGTAAAAAATGAGCAAGGTTTTTGAAGATCAAAATAAAGTAAACAAAGTACAAAATCAAAAGTGAACAAAACACTCCATAAAAGGTTGTTTTTTTCTCACTTTTTCTAGGTTTGGCTTGCCTTGCATTAGAGTGCGCATTTCCACTATTAAACCTCAATGATTGTCATATATTACGATATTGAAGACACTTTTCATTGGTTTTGGAATTAATTGTGCAACTACTAGAGGTCCTCCAATCAAGTTATGCATCATAAGGAGATGAGTGTCATAAGGAGAATGATATCAAGTTTTAAATCATAACAAGAAAGTCTTTTAACACCATAAACCTCGACGGGTGAAGTCTATGGAGTTCAACACCATGTGGTTCAATGCATGACATATTAATGAGCTACACAGAGAATCCAAAATCTAAGGTACAGCAATGCTCAAATCATTATGCACACTACATGTTATATCTCATGTTTGGGGCATCAATATGGAAAAAGGCTTTTCCTAAGTGTAATTACATTAAAATCCATATAATGATAAGGGCAAGAAAAATAGTGAATATCTAAAATGATTGAGGATGTAAAAATAATTGTTAAAAGATAATTATGCATATTATTTTAATTTAAAGATGACCAAATTGGACTGATGCTCAAAAGTTTCAGTTTGCCTACACCTATAAGATTATATAAAAGTGATAATAATTAATGATGAACTAATTTCTATGAGATTTTATAGAACTAGAAGTGATTATAATTAATGACCAAATAAAATGCTATGAAGAATGTTAAAATAAGTTAGGTAAGTTACATTCCTAATAGTCTGTACTATAACTTTTGCTATAAAAGTACAAAGAACTTTAGTTTTGCTATCTAATGAAAGCCAACTCACGGTCAGGCTGTGAATGTAACTTCCTATTTTATTCATTAGACTTCTTTTTTAGTTTGTTTAGCGCTTCCTGGCAATTTGAAATTAAACAAGTCTGTCGTGCGAGGATATAATTTTGCTTAATAAAACATGAAACTAGAAGGAGAACATTCAGAGCTTAGGACTACATCTTAGATAGGTCCAGATATTCTGACTTTTCACTGCCACCAGAAAATGTAAAGTAATTAACCAGGTAATATGTTGTCTGATCGATCACCTCGATTGCTCCCATAATCACATTTTTGTTGTTACCTGCTTTTTCACATTTAACACAGTTCACACTTTAATTGTAGTTTCTGCATCTGAGTGGCTTTTGTTTTTTTTTTTTTATGTATATTGAATATGCAAAAAAAAGAAGTTACAGTATACAATTATCTAACCAAGCCAGCCACTTGAGAATTCCCCAGATGAGACAGTTTAGAAGTACTGCAAAACAATAAATATTCAAATGCCTCGATGCATCCTAGATGTGTTAAGATACTTCCAACTTGTTGCATGAACCTTTTGTATTATAGCATGCTGAGTAATCTGTTGTTGAACTTCATCCAGTTGTTTGGCCAAACTTTCATTGTGTCCAAGAGTGATATGCATCCCCTGTTTCAAAAACCTAAAATTGAACCATATCCTTAAATTCCCAGTTGCCTCATAACCTTTGTTCCAACAAGTCCCCTTTTATGGGGGCAGAGAAACGAAAGAACAGAAAAAGAAGATGCATAACAGTACTCCCAAAATCCTGGAAACAATATTTGATTAGGAAATTACTATGGGGATGGGTATGGGGGACGTGCACAAAGGAATGGGACCAGACACTGAAGGTTTGGCACATATCCCATGGAACAATTAGCATAACTTCCCAAATTTCAACTGAGCTTCTTTGCTCTTTACAAATTGATTGATACCAAAATGATACAATGAAATTTGAATATCAGATAAAATTTGCATATGAACATTACATCTATTATCAGTACATGGTTACAAATTTCATCTGTCCAATGATATGCTTCTGCAGTCAATTTGACTCCTCATTATTGCAAAATCCTCGGAAGGAAACAAAAATTGTGCATAAACCACAACTGGAGAAATTGTTCTCAGCCATGGACTGTATGATTAATTGAAAGCCATAGTGCTTCAAGCCACCCACAGGAGCTACAACATGGATTGACCTCCAATCACTGAGAAAAGTTGCTAGACATTTGGTTCAGGAGATTCAGGCTGCAAGTCAACTCCATTTTCTTTTGCAATATCTGCATATTATATTATTAGAGACAATTCCGCATGTTAAATCTAAATAACCAATTTTCTCCCAAGAAAACTAAAGTCATGTGAACCGCATGAATAAACCTACCATGGTCTTCAGCTTCATTGCTACACAGTTCCTTCTCTTTCCCGTGTATGCATAATATATTTTCTTTTCCTGTATCCCCATATTCTATTATAAGAGGCGATTCGATAGTTTAAGCAATTAAGCTTTATAGATATATTTTTCTAAAATAAATTGGCTCAATGTGAACCACATGAAAAGACCTACCATGAGCTCCTCCATTGGTACACAATTCCTCATCTGTCTGGAGATTGACTAATACTTTTTTGCATATAGTGTGATGCCGACTGTGGTGACAACAGCCACACACAAACCCAGAGTTTCCATTATAATCTGCAGTGGTGTTACAGGACGTTTTTGTATTTCGCTTCTGCCAATTGCCAAGTAGTCTGCCACTGCAATATCAAAATTGCATATTGTTACAAGTACAAATGAGCATTTAATGTTTCTATTTAAATTGGTAAAGTGGCATGAATTCCTACATCTTTACAACTCATACTATTGAAGAAAACGCAAATTTTTCAGATGCTATAATCTTTCAATCCAAATAATTGGAATAACAGTGACAGAAATTTGAAATAATCTAAAAATCCAAACAGAAGCAGGTTAACATCCTGCCACTACGATACAAAAATGAAATGGTCTGGGATCTGATTGTCATGTAACCGACCTGCTCTGTTAGACAATGAGGTTGGATATCCTTCTGATTAGAGTAATGGATATCCCTGTACCCAATAGAGCTAATTGTGATGGTTTCATGCACTAGAATCTTGCCTTGTTTCATAGGAGGATGGGCCATAAACACTCATTTAGAGTAAGGAATATCTACCTCAGCTGTTGTAAACTTTCGTTTCAGATTAGACGATGGGAAAGGCATCTGTGTGTGTGAGAGAGTGCACAAAATGTGAATGGTACACAATGTATCAATTCAAATTATACCTTCATTAATAGAGAGACCTTTACCTATGCATCAATGTCCTGTCACTAATAGCTTGACAAGTACCACTTTTTCAAGTGCCTCATAAATGTGCCATTTCTTAAGACAAGCCACAGTTCCACGTCCAACATTGAACGTCACTAGCCTCCACCTATCGTAGAGTACTTCTACATCAGAACACTTCATCACTTAAACCTCTGGATTAAAACTCACTGAAACTCACTAGCCAATGCTAAAACGAGAGACAACATGAAAAGGCAGGAACCAAACTAACCCAAGAAACTCCACGAGTTTCTCTAAGCAATTTCTGTGTTACTCTCTTGAGTTTCTCAGGTCAACTCGGTGAGTGAAAGATAATAACGCCCAAGTCAACACTTTTATCCCAAAAAGGCTTTCGTCTGAGTTTTCCTCTATGAATAAAGTGAATGTGATTGACTGGCAGTAACAATCGTCCATTGGAGCTAGGGTTTCCAAAATATGAACGAATACAAGCAACTTGTACTCAACGAAAAATAGCAAGTTTTAAATCAGAGATTCAAAGCATAAAGGTAGGAAAGCATTCATTTCTAATATCTACTTCGTTGAATAATAATAGCAGCTAGGCCCTATGGTTTTAAGTTTTTAACATTCAATTTTTTGATATCTTCTACTTCTTCCTTTGATTTAGCAACTAGGGTTTTCATTTGAAACTTTTTATTTAAAAAAAGTTTTATCTTATTTGAGAATGACAGTGACATCCAATTCAGTTGGTTGTAGTAAGCATGTCTATTGACCTTTCATAGAAGCATTGTGAATAAGTGAAAAGAGCAATTGTGTGATATGCAATTATTGTACGATGAAGATGAGTAGAGGTGTCAATCACCTCAAATACCACATTGCACAAATATCAAGGAAAGATGTCACGGTGTGCACATAACTGCCACTTGAGAATCAAAGAGAGATGGTCGCATACCAAAAAAGTAGGAAAGTTGATGCACTTGCAACCCTAGTGAATAGGCAGGCAGAGAGGGTTGGTTACGAGATTGAGGCCATTTTTGTTGCCATGGATGGGGCTGATCTACTCAAGATAACTTGAGTTCTTTTTTCATTCCTCGAAGTAGTCCTTGGGCACGACCTTTACATGAAGGTACTAGTTGGAAACGGAAAGTGCATAATGAAGCAAGGATAGTTGCAGCAAAACTTTATTCAATTTGGTAACAAGCCCATATTGGAGATTCGACCATTGCATTTGGCGTTTCCAAGAAGGGGTTCAAAGCTCATACTCCTCATGATTTGAGTGGCCCATTCTTGGAGGATTCCATCAAACATAAGCAAACTATTGTAGAAGACCAGAAAAACATATGGCAAAAGAAGGGCTGCAGCATTTTGTCTAATGGGTGGACAGATAGAAAAAATGCACATTGATTAACTTTCCAGGAGCTTCAAGTGGGCAGTTGGTCTTCGTGAAGTCAATCAATGCCTACCACCAAATGAAAAACGGACCACTTTGTGTGATATGTTGGATAAGGTGGTGATGAATGTGGGTCTAGAGAATGTCGTCAAAGTTGTGACGAACAATGCAACAACCTATGTAATGCAAGAAAAACCTCTTGAGAAGAGCCACCCTATACTTTTTTGGACCCCTCGCAAAGTCCACCGCATTAATCTCCTACTTGAGGACATGGGAAGGATGACATGCGTGAAAAATGTGGTTGAATAGGCAAGAAATATCACGAAGTTCACCTACAAACATCCTTGGGTTATAAGCTTGATTAGAGAACACACCAATGGCAAGGAGAGCTTGTGCGACCAAGAGTCGCACAATTCACCACAACCTTCATCACATTGTAGAATATTGCATCTTCACTAACATCTCTTATGCAAATGTTTGTGAATCACCGTTAGTTGGAG
The DNA here is from genome assembly GCA_018340775.1 of Taxus wallichiana var. yunnanensis. Classification (NCBI taxonomy): domain Eukaryota; kingdom Viridiplantae; phylum Streptophyta; class Pinopsida; order Cupressales; family Taxaceae; genus Taxus; species Taxus wallichiana. Next base: position 972,639,328 of record CM031237.1, on the reverse strand, counting down.
TCTCACTATGCTAGGAAGCACGAAGGGGAAAGGGTCATGAAGATCTGTTTTTATTATTTGTTTGCGAAGCCCACAAAGGAAATCCTTATTTATTTATTATTTATTATTTATTTGTTATATTTTTTTGGTTTAAATTTCTCTTAATTTTTATTTTAAAATTGTGCATTATTTTGTTTTAGGTGTCAAAGCCTTTGGTTAGAGTTCTACGATTGGTGGATGGGAAGAAAACTCCAATGGGTTATTTTGAGGCCATGGACATGACCAAGGAGGCAATAGCAAATTATTATGGGAAAAATCAAAAAAATATGAACCCATTTGGCACATGATTGAATGGAGATGCAACAAGCAATGGCCTACTACTTGAACCCTAAGTTTTTATATTCCAATTCATGTAATGTCGATAAAGAGATTATGGATGGCCTTAATACATACTTAGAAAGAATGATCACTGATTTACTAAACTAGCGACGCAATTATTAAGGAGCTAAAAATTTACAAGAATACTAAGGGGTGGTATTGTCTTCAGCTCTAAGCATTCAAAGAATAAACACCTCAGCTAGCTAAATATAAATTGAGTCATTTTTAGTCTCATTACTCGTGGATACTAGATTTCTCTCATTTATTCAAGCCTAGTTAACCCGCAAAATTATAAATGTCCTAATTGTAAATTTATGGTGGGAAGATTATAGTGCATAGACACCAAACCTTCGAGAGGCTAGTCATCCGCATTTTGTGTCAAACAGTAACTTTTCTAGGTGTGAACATAACTGAAGTATGGTTGAAGTTGTTCACACAAAGAAATGCAACAAGTTGACAATAAAACGCCTCAATGACCTTGTTTTGTGCAATACAATCTTCATCTTCGTAGGAGACAAGTGGAGAGGGCAGAAAGTCATGACACAAGTGACTTGGATGATAGTGATCCATATGCCAACTGGATTGTTGTTGATGATGAGCCCATGTTTACCAAGGTCATTGCAAAGTTGGAAAGGGGAAGCGAAGGAAGCGATAGCATGATAGGCAATAGAAGCATCAAGAGCTAGAATGGTTTGTGAGGATGCATATCAGATCTTTGCAAATGATGTTGTTGCAAAGGAGGAATTTTTAGCTTCCAATTCAAGGGGGCAGCAAACTTATTCTGGGCAGTGCAGATAAAATCCATTTGATATTTCAAATAAATAAATTTTGGTGCATTGATGACCATGTCACTATAGTCCATAACTTTATGAGCATTGTAGTTTGTACTTTGTACTCTTTTTTGGTTCAAAATTAATAGAAAACATACTTATGCATTCTCTACATTCATTTTTCATATCATTTAATAGTGTTTTACATGTTGTTTAAGTTTATGATATGAATTTATATGTTCTTTAAGTGGTGATAAAACCGTTGCTTTATTGCCAAGAAACTATCGAGTCCCAAGTACAAGTCAAATTTTGGGCAGTCAAGCAATGCCTGATTACAAGTTTTTGAACTATGACAAACACTTCGTCTAATGCACCTTTTTGCATCAGATGGCCTCGTCACTTGAACGGTTCATCTGATGCATATTTTCCACTTTAGAACACCTTGTCACTTGAACACTTTGTTTGATGCACCTTAGCCTAGGAGTATTCTCCTTGGCTCCCTGACCTTAACCCCATACTACCCATTTCAACGGATGAGATAATTTCCTCTTTTTGATACACGAGGTCAACTTACGATTTTTCAGGCAAATTATTACATGCTTGCAAGAACAGGACATTATTAGTCCATAAAATATGTCCATAAATTCCAACTGTCTATTATTTAATCAACTTGACATTGGTATTCAATTTCAGAGATCTACAATAGTCTACAATCACAAAATCTCATAAACATCTCTACAATCAAAAATATTCACCAACATTGCCCATATTACATGCTTACATTTTCATTTTATAATGCTACAAGCTTATTTGTTTCATTGGCTACACCTGCAAGGAACTTGCAACCTTCCAATTGTGGCAGTATACTACAATAGCAACACTTTTTCTTTCCTTGCCAGTATAACTTTGTTTGGTGCACCTTAGCCTAGGAGTATTCTCCTTGGCTCCCTAACCTTAACCCCGAACTACCCATTTCAATGGATGAGAAACTTTACTCTTTTTGATGCATGAGGTCAATTTACCATTTTTCAAGCAAACAATTACATGCTTGCAGGTACATGACATTATTAGTCCGGAAAATATGTCCATAAATTCCAACTGTCTATTATTTAAACTTGACATTGGTATTCAACTTCAGAGAGCTACAATCTCATGAACATCTCTGCAATCGAAAAACATTCTCCAACATTGCCCATATTCCATGCTTACATTTTCATTTTGTAATGCTACAAGTTTATTTGTATCACTAGCCACACTTGCAAGGAACTTGCAGCTTTCCAATTGTGGCAATATATTATAATAGCAACCTTTTTTTCTTTCCTTTCCAAATTCATGTTTTGTGGCTTCCCATTCCGGCCTTCCTCTAGCCTCTTCAAATGTGCTAATTTCAAGTATTTGTGAAGTAACAAATGTAACAGCAAAATTCACTTTTTCACCACCTTTCATCATTTGTTTCCCCGATCATGTAGATCGACCTTCCATAACCAAAGCAATTCATCCTTACAAATATCCATCACCATGGTATAATACAACTTCGATTTCTTTGTTGGCTCTTTTAATATGGTTGCGAAAACTAGGTATTACTTTCTTCTTCATCAACTTCCCCCTTAGAACATGACTCCTTTGATGTTTTGGCTTTAAGCCTTGTTTTATTTCAATACCAGAACTTATTTCAAAATTATCAACAACTGCTACCGATGAACTAGTTTCTATAGATTAACTGTCTTCAAAGAATGAAAATATTTTCTTGTCTTCAACAATCTACTACGTATATGCTTTTGACTGCTCGCTATAACAAACAAATATATACATTTTGTTTTTTTTTTGTAGAATATACTTCTCCTCAAGAATGAATGCAAAAGCAAAAAAATTGAAAACGCATGAGACACTTACAAAAGGTTTGTTACTTGACTATGCTTTCTGGAGATTGCTATATTGCTATTTTTTACTTGACATTTTTTTCATAGCTTCCTTACTGTATCAACCTCCTAAACATATACCCGTGTTGTCATGCAAATGTGTTGCATAAAAATTTCAAACTTTCAAGCATGACAACTAAGCCAAATTCGAAAAATTTGCTCTCGAGTCTTCCCAAAACCCTCTCCTGGTCAGTTTGTCAGTTGTGTCATGTCCATATTGACCTTGCAGGTACTTCCAAGATGATGAACAAGCAAGTACATGTGTTTGGAATGGTGTGACAAGGTCAGCAATTTCATTCATGAAGTGCTTCCAATGGCTAGTTTCTCAAAGCCCTTGAAAGGCTAATTCTGCCATTCCAGGCGGTGTGCACTCTCTGGGAGGGATCTCAAGGCTCAAACTCATGTAGAGGTAGTATTAAAGAGCGAGGATCATGTTTGAACTGATTTGGGAAATTTTAGGAAAGTTTTGGAGGTTTGAACTGCAACATCGGGTTTTTCAGGTGCAAGGAGTAGGTAGTCAAAACACGTACTGATCTTCCAATTCCACAGATGATTTTGAGAGCTCCATAAAGGAGTTAGAAGCCAATCAAATACTCATTAGAAAGCTGGAAGAGCCTTCTACATGATGGAAGTTTCAAATCACTCACAAGACTCAAGCATCTCTCACGGCAACTCAAACTGTGCAAATACACCCTATTGTCCCAAGAAAAAGGAGCAATTTCAGGGAGTTGCAGGCAAAATTGAAGGATGATGAGACCCATCCCATTGATCTTGGAAGGCTCTTGGGAGTCAAAATCATATAAGACTTCACCAAAAAGACCTCTTGGAGCTCTGCAACATCATCTTCAAGTCTTCTCTCTCATAGGTACGCTTCTCGCAGTTAGTCAATTTTGCAAGAGGACACTTGTCACCTCTAGGTTGAGGTGCATTTTTGTGTCCCTCGTGTCCCTGTCCCAAGGGGGCAAAGGGGACAAGAAAATGTGCCCCACCCCAACTTTGCCTCCAAGTTCCTCACATGACCGAGATAAGCACTCCGCAGGGCCTATCTAGCCTATTTCTAGCCCCTCCCATCAAGCAATAAAAATGTGCCACTTGTCATCACCACATGAGGGCGCATTTTTCTATCCTCATATCCTTGTCCCAAGGGGGTAAAGGGGACACAAAAATGCGCCCCACTGTAGCCCTTGTCAAGGTTTTTCATATGACCTATTTTTAGCCTTGTAGTGCTTAAGTAAGCCTTTCCTCACTTCCCCCGCACCGAATCAAACTGTGTCACTTGTCATCACCACATGAGAGCACATTTTTCGGTCTCTCTTGTCCTTGTCCCAAGGGGACAAAGGGAACAAGAAAATGCACCCCTCTCTAGCCCCCAATCAAGACTTCCATATGACCCAATCTCAGCCCTCAGTGCTTATGGCTTGTTTTTCCTCACTTCCCTCTCGTCCAACCATGTTGTGACAAGTGGCAAGCCCAGAATGAGGCGCATTTTCTTGCACCTCTTGTCCCCATTCCCAAGGGGACAATGGGGACAGAAAAATGCACCCCATGCCAAGCCCTTTGCAAACCCTAACTTTTCCCTAGCTGCTTCTACTCTGCCATGTATAAATTTGACTATTGGATGACCGTCAAAGCTTGAAAATGACTAACTGCTAAGAGTTTTCTCACCTAGTTCGACCAAGACTCCATGTTGAAGCCATGAAGCATCCAAATACCTTCAAACACAGCCACCATGTTGTTGAAATTCTTCCACAACATCCATGATTGCAAGAAAGGAGTTGTTCTCACTTTGTCGCCGAACCAGAAATTGATCATTCCGAGGGTTTAAGCTGAGTTTTCTTCTCCAAAGCATCCTTGTGATAATTGAAGTTCAATGACTCCATTAATGGCTGCCATGACAGCTTCAGGTCTGAAACCCTTGCCCTAGAAAACTACTTTTTCAATTTTCATCGGTTTGATAGGCGGACACACGGAAATTTCAAAAATAATGTTTCTGATGCAAACCGAGGCCAAAATGTCCACTTACTAAAAATAGCATATGCCATGCCCATCCACATGCTAAAAATAGTAAAGTCCTTCAAATTTCAAGTTTTGATCATTCAACTCATTTGGAAATAGTGCAAAACAACAGGCAAGGTAAAATTGACAATTTTCCCGAAAAAGCAAAAAGCCACCGCTAAAAATAGAAAATTTCTGAAATGGGTAAAGCATCATCAACAGAGATGAATTGAATGTGCCAAAAGGTTTGGAAGATCAAACTCGAGCTAAACAAGTGAAATATCCCAAAATAACAGTCTTGGTCCCACCTACTAAAAATAAAAAGTCTTTGTTTTGGATGCAAAAAGTTGCAATTGCTCTGATTTCACTCTTCTTGTTGCTTTTGACATCTTCACAGGGTTGTAAGGTGGTTGCATAGCTCAAATGATGGAAATCATCCTTCACAGAGGTCTTGAAGCATCATTCTGATCGCAGCTTGTGTCTCGGAAGCAAGGCAGAGCATATCAAGGCGCAACGCAAAGAGTCAAAACCAAAAACATTATACAGTTGGAAAAGATTGTAAAAGAGTGAAGATCTTCGTTGAAATTCATAAGAGGAGATCATCATGTTTATCATCTAGTCTCGAATCCATCATCATCTCATCAAGGGGAGCTGGTTGAAGTGAGTGGGTGAGCCAAGCGAGCTCGTTGAGATGAGCCAAATGAGTTGGGTGAGTTGATTGGGCTAGCCAAACCAAGTGAGTTAGGAAAGAGTTCATCCTTCTTCCTTCGGAGCTCACATCTCGCAGGTCAATAAAGGCAAAGTTTGTAATGTTGCAACACAAAGATGCGGGGGACGAGAACATAAGCATCAATAGGTTTGTGCATCATGAATGACAATTGTGAAAGCCTAAGGAGCAAGAAAGTGATCCTCACTCATTGTTAGATCTGTGTCCCCAAGATTTCACCCTGAAATCTAGGACTACCCTTGTTAAATTTTTCGTTCTTTTTAAGTAACGGGTCATGTTTTTGTGTTTTGTTTTACTTGCGGTTGCTTGCGTTGCTCTAAGGTATCCCAGAGAGTCATAAAGCCACATTCGTCAAATACCCACATGAAAAAGCTCACTCAATTCCTTTGTCAGACTTTGTCTGAAAGCATTTTATTTATTTTTATATTAAATAAATAAAGTTCTTTTAAAAATAGATTGAGCTAAAATTATATATAAAGCACTTCACCCCATCATTGTTACCACACCAGTATTACTTTCACCTCAAAGTGGAGCATTCACCCAGGGGAGGAGTTTTACAAATTAGCTAATTGGAGAATTCTTTTTGAGCAATTGCCCGCAGCTTCTTTCGGTATTTTTGTTTTTATTTATTTCTTTTGTGTTTTGGTTTTGTTTTTCTCCGTGTTCCATCTGGCAATTCCCCGTGGCCTTTTCTTTCTTCTTCCGTTGGATCTAGTCCAATTGCATAGGGTTTTTAAAACCATTCTTTGCCTCAGACGAAGGGAAAATTAATTATTAAGTGCTGGTTTTCATGTCCATGTTTTCAACGCAGCCTCTTAGAGCCAAATCATGAATTTTGAAGTCTTTTGCAAGCGCAATTATCATAGAGAGCCAAGGCAAAACGACCTAGTGCAAATCGTGGTTTTTGACAGCCCATGCTTATGTTTTCCACGCTGCCTTATCTCACTAAAATCCACGCAATTCTGAGGAAGGAGAAGTCACTTAAATTCATTGTGAATTTTCATGCCTTCCTCCTTGAAAATCAATGCAAGTCTTTAGTGCAAAGCGTGAATATTGGTTGCCTTCCTCTCGAATTTCCATGCATATATTAAAAGGAGTTTGCAAGCTAAATCGTGGTTTTTCTAAGCTGCCTTCCTTTCTAATTTCCACGCAATTTTCCTAGTGCAAGTCGTGGAAATACAAGCTGCCTTCCACCTTGGAATTTCACGCTAATACAAGCTGCCTTCCACCTTAGAAATTCATGCGAATATTAAAAAGAGAAGTTGCAAAGTCAAATCGTGGATTTTGAGTTGCCCTCCCAATTTTCACACAATTCTTAAAGAGAAATTCCACTTGTGCAAGTCGTGGTTTTTAAGAGGCTGCCTTCCATCTTTAATTTTCACGTGAATATTAAAGGAAGGAAGTTACAAGTTAAGTTGTCGTTTTAGCTGCTGCCCTCTTCTAATTTCCATGTTGCTGCTCTTTCTTATTTTCCACATTGTTGCCCTCTTCCATTTTCCACGCAATTTCTAAAGGGAAAAGAGACTTAAGTTTTTGTCGTGAATATTTAGCAGCATGTCTTCTATATCCCAAACGCAGCCCATGTGGAAAATATTCATAAATTGCATGCAAAATCCCTCTCAAAGCTCATGCATGTTATTCCCAATCTCCCAATTAAGCCCACATTGAGCTTACTTATATTTGCTTACACCCGAAATAATTCCCAAAATTCAAAGTTGCCCACATGCTTTTAAAATTTAAAATAGAAGTGATGAGTTGCATATTTGTCTGAATTGTTTACAGGAATATTTCACTTGTGCACATACTTGTGAAAATTAAGCTGAGGTTAATGTCAAATACATTGGAGATATCTTCAAAATCAGGGAAGCAATTGCAGCTTCTGCACAAATAGATCCAGCTCTCACAATTGCAAAAGCTTCTGGTAAAAGTGAAAAAGGAGATCTCAGACAAAAGCTAGTTTAGGCATAATGAAGTGTGATTACAAAGGTTATCCGACGAGAATCATGCATAGTGTCCAAGCTCACTGAAGTGAGTGATACAGACATGGGGCACATGTCTATCAACGAATTAATTGACAGATCAAGGGCAAGAATGAAGTGTTGCAGCTGGAATGACTTCTTTCTTCTCCTCTTTCTTCTCCTTTTTCTTATTTTCTCGGACAAAAATTGTAAAGCTGAAGTAATTGGGTTAAAAGCCATTACTTCAAGTTGTTTGAAAAGGTCCTTTAATTAAGAATAGGTGGCAGACATGCAAGGCATTGATTTAGTCTTCAGTTGTAAATCATGCATGTCATGCAAAGAGGAATTCTAGGAAAAGATTGCCAACTGTTCCCTTTTCATAGTTGTCACATGCGGGAAATCATTGAGAGTTTCCTATTTGTATTTGCCCTCTATGCACTATAAATAGAGGAAGAGCCTACGGGTTAAAGATCACAATTTTGTTCATTAGAACTTGTTTAGCAGGCTTTTGTAACTAGAGCATTCTTGAGTTTTCAGACTTTGTGTTGGAACCCTTGATGTGATTTCTGTGAAAGTTGGGGATTGAATAAAAGGTGGATTTCTGGAGAACTTTGTGTCTACAGTGCTTTTCGATTACTTCTATTCAAGGTTTTAGATAAACTTTGTGTTATCTTAGATCTAGGTTAGAAGTTATTTCTTTCCCTCTTTGCTAAATGTTGTGATTTATCTGTTTATTTAATTTGTGTGGATGAGACCAACTCTGATAACTATTGGTTGAGTCAACGCACATCTTCCTTTCTTCTTTCCCTACTTCTATTTTTCCCCCTTCTACAAATTACCCATCATAGTTGTTTACTTGCTGCCAAATTTACCCAGCTGTGGTTCACAAGTTGAGGGAATTAAAGTAAAACCCCTAAAAGTAGTTATTAGGATTCACCCCTACAAAATAGATAAACATCTTACACGGGAGCCTCACCGTTAAATAAGGGAGATTTATCTCATGACTACCTAGGTTTTATGTTGTGCATAAAATCTAACCAACAAGATCAAGGATGCATCATCATGAGTGATGCTCGTGTTCGTCTCAAGCTCACATCGAAGATCTCACAACAATGTTTCTAAACACTCATTCGGCAGTCCGTGGTGTCTTTGCATCTTGCAAAAGGAGGAGATTGTGACCACCATGTCTCAAATCAGCAAGTTCTACATCAAAGGGAGCTTCTTCAACAGATCAGTCAATCCCTTTCCCTTCTCCTCTTCTCTCCCTTTCTTCTAATTCTTCGTTGTACACAATCATGGTATTTTGTCCTATTTTCTTAAGTGATAATATTTGTAAATTGTAAAAGTACTCTCTCAAAATTATAAGAGAGGTACTTAATTTGTCTCTTCTAAGGGCAATTGAAAGGTCACAAGTAGAATAGAACATGAAGAGTCATGTGGGGGGTAGATGAGAAGGCAATTCACAAGGCTATAAATTGGAATGGCTTCTCCATTCTAAAGGATCTGAAAAATTACTCTCTTTTGTAGCAATTGTGGATTGTTGTAGATTGTGAAGTTTTGTATCACCACTACACAAGAAATAAAAGATACATTCCTTCCATTTCCTTTGCTCATATTTTCCTCTTTCTCTCCAATCTGCAACTTTGAAAGCATAGTGATCTTGAATAACCAAGAAGGAACTTGGTGTCCTTGATTGATGAACCTAAAGAACTATGTATGTGGTTTGTTGGTCTTGCTAATGGCCTACATTGTTGCTTTCCTCTAATTAAATGTTGAACTACTCTGGTTATTGTGTGTGAACTCTGTTATTGCCTACTCACAACAATAACCCTTGCTTTTTCCTAAATTCTCCCCTTTATCCCTCGTTACTACAAATTCCTCCCTTGTACCCAATGTTCCTATGTGATCCCAGGCCTACTAGCCACCCCCACAGCATTTAGATAGAATTAGGATAGTTTACATTCAATAATGGGAACCTCCCCATATACAGGAGGGGCATAGCCCCGTGAGCATTGGTGGAAGCACATAATTTGCAACACAACAAATTATTTCACCAACAACCCGCTATAGCAAAGTTCAATACCAATCACTTATAAAAAAAAGGCCAGTCTACTAATCCATGATATTACTTTTCTTGTTTCAAGAACTTGCTGCCCTTTACATACTTCATGACCAAGATCATCACTTTGCTGGCCATGAACCCCTTTGGAATGCAAATGAATTATCCTCTTTGCTATGCGGAACAAATCCTTGAATACAAGATGTTTCAAATAATCCACATGAATGATAAACCTCCTTGACCAGAAGTTCTCCTTGGCAATGCAAACCACCAGGTGGCACGAACTTGTCATTTGTTCTTCCTCCTATGCCCACACATAAACCATACATTCCAGCTGTAGAACGTCCATTTGGTACCATAGATCACTTGAAACCGCCATATATGTGTGCCATACAGATGGAAAAAATAAACCCCACTAAATCAGGGAAGGTGAAGCATAAACAAAAAACAGAACACGGCAAAAGACTGTTGCACACATGCTGTCCAGATTACATTCCAAAAGTCTGATCCGGTCAAGAGATAATAAATTGATTTAACCTGCAGCCTATAATAAAGAAATATTTAATCAAATTTTTAGAGTAAACTTTATAAAATATAATCTTCTTGAAATTTTAAGACTTTTTAAAAAAATAATATTTCAAACCCTATAGTTTTAGAAACTCGTACCATATTGCACAACAGGCTGCTCATTCTTATGACACCACCAAACGTCTTGCAGTTAGTGTATCCTAAGTTCTAATGCCTTGCAGTCACAACTCATCCGACACCATTATGCACAGCCCTATGGGTGCCCAAACACCATACACTACTCCACACAAACACCTCACAGTAATGTCCTCGTTGCAGGTGCTCATACGTGCCCCATTTTTCCTCATGTGCCAACCAATTAGGCTTCAGACTTGAAGAATCACAACACTTCAGCCACACTCTTTGTCCTTGCAGTTATGCCTCTGCTGCTGAACACTTCATGTCCAAGTAGCCACACCAAGCATTCATGCCTTTTCAACATTTCAACACCTTGCTATATATCACACCACTTCACACCAAAATGTCATTCAGCATGCCTCTCTTTTCATGCTCTTGATGCAAAAAAATCCTCAAGACTTTTGCTCATTGATTGCCTACATTGAGAACCAAAGTTGCATCCTTCCGACTTGGATTTGTCTCACCAAACAACTGCATCCTATTAGAATGCATGAGCTTTCCTGCTAAACCAGATGTACATCTTCGGAACACTTGCTATTTGCCTAGATGCTTCCAAATTACAAGGCGAGCATGTCATCCATTGCCCAATGCTTGATACTGTCCAAAACATCATCTTCAAAAACATGGGGATGCACCAAAGTTGATACACAATCAAGAACTAACCTCTCAGCAGCAGTACAGACACCAGTTGTATATCTAGTATCTGAAAAAAACTCTGATGACACCAGTTCAAAGAATTCCACATTTTCCCAAAGAAAATTTCCCAAACTCCCTACATTATGAGAAGGCCAAGCATTGTTAGTAGAAGACAGGCCTAATTTTTGGATGAATCTGGCCTCTTCCTGCTCGAGCAATGAAGACAGAGTGTAGAAGTCGGGGATTGTGCATTGCAAGAGTCAAAATGATGCACTCCATCAAATCATCTTCACCAACCACCGCGTCACCAGTTCGAGTCCCCTCTCTTCTCAGGACATCTCACACCCACAACTGAAAATGCAACTTATCTAGATTCTAGAATATCTTTAGCGTGCCCAACAGCTCCAGCCTGTAATAAAAAATTACACAGATCCAGAAATTTGAGCTCACAGACCTTTGAGACCGGTGGCCTCGAGGAGGCTCTGATACTATATAGGATTCATCAAGCAACTAGTACACCATGAGATCATTCTAATATCACAGGAACAAAAGCCAACTCCTAAAATGACCTAGTTGTTACAGACTAAAAGTTCATAATACACTAATAATATTCAAACAATAATGTAACAATATCTAATATATCAAAAGTCCCAAGGGCACGACAACTGGAAGCATGAAGAATTAAGATTCATAATCACTTTTCTCAAAATCATTCTTAATTCAAGCCGTCCAATTTAAAGTGTGTTTCAATGGTGTCTTTTCTCTTCAGTTCATGGTTATAATGTCTTCCGTAGTATTGTCGTAACAAGAGCATTCATTGCAAGCTAAGGATGTCAGGCACCAAGAATTTACAAGTGCATGTGATATCAATGAAAACTGTTCAGAAAAGGGCATTCAACAAAAGTCAGTTACAAGCATGACACAATGAAATTGCACAACAAACTTGGGCCATTTAAGTCATTTTCCCAAGCTAAAAGCTTCAAAGATCTAATTTTTGTTTGTAATCCAAGTCGATTCTTAAAGACTAATGAAAAACAGAAATACATGAATAATATAACAAGTCAAAAATACAGAACAAAAAGTGAAAAAACTCATTTATAATGCTTTAACTTTATATTACTGTGCATGTCAGTGCTGCATTTTTATTTATTTTTATATTGGAAAATGTTCTTTTTATTTCCCCAAAGGAGCTGTCAGACCACCTTGTGAATGCACATTTATTTGAAGGTCAAACTAATTCCTTTTAAGTACCTTTTGGGGGCAGGGATTTGAACCTGGGCCTTTTTCCTCGAGATGCCCGATCTCAACCAGTTAGCCCAGCCCACCAGAGCTTAATATGATGCATTTTACTCAAGTATTTGATGAGATTATTATAACACTCACCCTATACCAATGAAAATTATCGAGCATTTTCCATCACATCCCTTGTGTCTTCAAATAAGACTTGGAACCTTCCACTACAAGTTGAAATTTATCGTTGGTTCCACCAGCATAATTGTGAGTCTGTAAGAGAAATTCACAGCACACTCCAACAATGCCTCTCTTCAGATAACTCTTAACTATCAAAATAATAAATATTAATAATGCATGCTCCATGCCAATCTAGCAGGGTGCATCTTGTGAGTTAGATTTCAGTTTGCCATGCAGTTACCCTAGTCTTGGGATGGTAACGTATAATAATTCCACATGCCAACTAAGAGATTAACTCAATCATCAATGCTCATGTCAATGAGCATTAGAATTATTGGTGATATACTTTTCCCCAGACACTTCTTAAGAATCAGCATTCACTACCATTTTTGTACACATGCTGAACAATTCACTAACTCTTTGGAGCCAAATTTAGATAATTTTTCCAAAATATTCTATGCATAACCTTCTTCAGCATATTTAATCGAAGCTAAGGTGACAGTTGAACATCTAGTTAGTGGTGGACCTTCAAGAATTATTACATAATAAGTACTTTAACAAAGGTTATTGAGATGCGTCTTAGTGAAGAAATTGACAGATTCCCATGATTGCAGCTAGCTGAATGAACAAGTGACTACAATGAAGATTGCTAAAATTCAAACAAGGTTGACGCTACTAGGTTCCCCTTATTATCCATCCTTGTCTTCAGCCAGTAGTTTCCTTAGATTAAATTCCATCCCGACCTACATGTCATTATCATTTTTATAAGCAAAAAGAAACTATATACACATTAATAATAGCGGAATGTAGATTCTTGATACAAAACAGAGACTGGCAAAAGCTAGTGAAAACACTGTACTAAGAACAGGGCTCTCTCCCCCATGGACATTATAAGATCTCACATTGGCCCTCTCATGTTGTTAAATGTTGATGATGCCATTTCTTCAGGTAAGAACCTTGCTGCAATTTTGGGAATCTCCCACTGAAATAAAGTGATAAAAAGGTATTCAAGAAAGAATGAAAGCAATTATTATATTAATGTCCACAGATGACCAGAATAGGTCAATGGGACTTGTAAGTACTATAACCATATGGATTTGTGGGTTTTCAAACTTCAAAGTGATTGTCAGCAACAACTTTGATGATAAAGATAACAATACAGTTCAGCCACAACTGCTTGATCAATAAAACAATTTTGTCGACATAAACAGTTACATTTGTAGGTGTTTCTCAATCAACAAATTGCATCTTATTTTGATGTTGCAACCCTTGATCCTTAATTATTTTTAACTGCTGTGGCAAACTTGGGTACGACTCTTCAAGTGAACATTTCATTCTCTTACATAATATTTAAATTTCTATCGAAATATTGCAAATGCTTCTTTGAACTTTCATGTTCTTTCTTTGAATTATTAAGTTGCATCAATAATCTTGATTTTCGTGTCTAAAACTTTTTCATCTAATTCTTTCAATTTAGCTTTTAACCACTCAATTTCCTGTCCATCTAGAATTTGCTTAAGACCATTTTCCGAAGAAAAGTCATTCAAGTTTGCCCCAAGTTATAGATTTTGAAAGTTCAGATCAGGCTAAACCACCATTTGCTCATACTTTAAATATATATCATTTTCCTTGACTACATTCCACCAAAATTTCAAATCTTCATTTCTCAAAAATAAGGTATACGACAACAATGTTCGAACTCGTAATTATTTTTAACGCTCGGATAAGCTTAACAAGTCCCTTCACGCCGAGAATCTGTATTTTGTGACCCTTCACATCTCATTTTATATCGTGTCATGATTCTACGTTGGACCTCTTCATATTTCAAGTTTAGGCAAGTACCAACTGGACATCAAGAGAAGCACCATTTGGTGGTAGTCAAAAATGCAAAAGTAAAATCCTTCCAGCCCAATCCAATTTACCTCCATAACTGATACATCCAAGGCATCTAGAAGAACCAAAAACAACGAAGACAAAGGTACATCATTAGCAGATCTGATAACGATTGTTCGTCCATGGATTTTTTGTGTATTAAAAAACAGCCGTTGGAGGATCCTGCAGGCAGCTACCCTAATACTAGCCCCAACAAATTAAAGGAAAGAGCGAGTGGCAATGGGAATCCAATTCACAAAGCACAAGCAAAGGGTTAGATACATATCTGTATGAAAAGAGACCCTTTTCAGGTCAATGCAGATTATTTCTTGGAATATAAGGGGCCTAGCATTCCTCCCAATAAATGCCAATTTGTTCTGAACAAAGCCAAACAAAATAGGGTTGATCTGATTCTCCTACAAGAAACCACAAGAGCATGTTCTCTTAGAAACCTAAAATTCAATGAATTATGGGGCTACAAACATATACTGATTTGCCACTCTACAAATACCATGATCAACGGGATCCATCCAGGTACACTTACCAAACCCTTACCTCCTTTCCTTGGGGTATGACTGCAGATCTTGTTTCCTATCAATTTCAAGATTGTATATAAAAAATAATAATTCCACCTTATGGCTGGCATAGAAACAAATTTTACATTGGGTTTGTAACATTCAGCTTCAAAAAACCATCCTCGTGGGAGACTTCAAGACTATCAAAAACACCTAAAGAAATGCAGGTGTGAGACTCAACAATAGAACATCTAATTCTTTATCTCATTTCCCATCTTCCATGATGGTGGATATTGATTTTCTCAAGGTCTCTTCACATGGAGTGACAGAAGAAAAGATACTCGCTACATTGCCGAAAAAAATGATAGATTCGTGAATTCAAATGGTTCGTTGGACTGGAAAAAAACTATACTCTCCCATGACAATGATTCCACTCTCTCAGATCACTGGCACATCCATTTGGAAATCGAGTTCTACATCTCAGGAAACCCCAAAAGTTAAAACACAATTCAGATTTGAAGGTGTGTGGCTTCTGCAACCTACAATTTACTAATCTTGTGGAAAATTGGTGGAAGAAGATTACTCACATCCACGGACAAACCATGCACAGGTTCATGTGCAAACTCAACCACCTAAAAGCAGATTGAAAGCTTAGAACAGGATCGGCTTTGGGAACATATTCGTTCAATCCGAAAAATTACAATAGTTTGGGTCGGGTCCAAAAGCATACAAGGGATCCGAGCTTAACAAACATTTTAGCATACGAGAGCAGAAACTCATCCATGAGCTATTTACTCTTCAACAGAAAGAGGAAAGCTACACAAGGATCCAAGGAAACATGGATTCAACAAGGAGACCCAGACACAAAATTCTTTCATAAATCTCTATTAACAAACAACAATAAGCAGCAGTCGTCGGCTGAAAACAAAAAGACATTTATATTTATCAAACAAACATGATAGTTTAAACTTTAAACCATGCTACTTCTTACTTCAGCATCCTTCTGTCTGAAAAGGAAGATATCAAGGACAGCACCAAGGCTCAAACATTCTTTTAAAGAACATTCCGAAGCTGGTCACTAAGGAGGACCGTATCATTTTCATCAAACCTATAACAGAAGAGGAGCTAAAGAATATTTTAAAGGATTCGGTCTTTAAAAACATATTAGCAGACCAAGAGCAAAAACTCATCCATGAGATATTTACTCTTCAAAATAAAGAGGACTGCTACTGGAGGCAAAGATCCAAAGAAACATCGATTCAACAAGGAGACCCAAAAGCAAAACTTTTTCATAAATCTGCTATTAACAAACAACAGATCAGCAGCATTCATCGGTTGAAAACATAAAGGCACTCATATATATCAAACAAAGGTGATATTTTAAACTGTGCTACTTCTTACTTCAGCAGCCTCCTGTCTGAAAAGGAACATAATAGGGGCAGCACCAAGGCTCAAACACTTTTAAAGAATATTCTGCAGTTGGTCACTAAGGACTATATCAGTTTCGTCAAACCTATAACGGAAGAGAAGCTAAAGAATATTGTCTTCTCTTTCCAAAAAGAAAAATCCCTGGCCCTGATGGTTTCCCAGCTCCTTTATATCAAACTTTATGGGATATTATCAAAGAGGACCTCCTGGCTCTCATAGAGAAGTCAAGGATAAACAAGAAAATGTTATAAACTGTAAATGCTACAAAGCTTGTCTTCATCCCAAAAAAATAAAGCGGATCAGCTGGATTAACATAAACCATTTTCCTTATGCAATATGGCATTTAAAATTCCCCCATTTCCAATAGGCTCAAGCCCCTGCTTGTCAAGACTCGAGATTCTCTCTGAAACTCAATATGCCTTTGTCCCCGGAAGACATAATATGGACAACATTCTTTCCATCTAAGAAATCATTCACTTCCTCAGGACTCAGCAGAGGCCAGGATTCATGATAAAAATAGATATGTTGAAGGCCTTCAAAATATGCAGCTAATCTCCTCCATTCTGGACTCTAAAAGCCTTTGGTTTCAATTTTCGTGTCGCTGACTGAATAGGCAGCTGCGTCACCATTCCCACTCTTTCTCACTCAGTCAATGAGGAATGTGAACAGGCTTTCAAACTAATGAGAGGCCTCCACCAGGTAGACTTGCTGAGTCCTTATTCATTCATAATATTAGGAGAAACCTACCTAGACACATTGTAATTGCGACAGCAAAAATAAAAAATAAAAGTGTATGGGCTGGCTACTATAGACACAGGCTGCGGATACACCAACTTCCACTTTGTTCTCTTCCTTAGTTCTGAGAGAAATCAGTCAACTTTGCCAGATTCTCAGTTCATTTCGACAAGCTTGAGGCCAAGTGATAAACAATCACAAATCTAATATTGTTTATGCAAAATGTAAACAGAGCCAGAAGAGCTGAGATTCTCCAAATTTTGCAATTTCAAGAAGGAGCCTTACCTATGACCTATCTAGGTTTCCCGCTACACTGAAAACCCTCAAAAGATTTATGGGGTCCAACTGTAGCTAGACTGCAATCAAATTGGGAAAATGAACCAACTGATGGTTAAGTTTAGAAGGTAGAATTTAGTTAACTACAGGCTGTTCCGTCTATTTACTTTCACTCATCCCAATACCTTCCAAGGTGCAACTAATCCATAGAGATTTCATATGGAAAGGGGTGAACAAAACCTTCAAATATCCACAGGTTTACTGCTCTATAATAACCCATCCAAAGCACACTGGAAATCTAAAATCAAGAACATTAAACTATTCAACAAAGCCATGACTATGAAATTGGCTTGGTCAGCCTATAAATACAATGCTGGTGATATGAATCTGTTTAAATTCAAATGGAATTCCAAACTTGAACGACAACAAAAACATATCCAAAATGGCCTCACTCTCCTTCAAGCTCTCACTACCTCGCAAGTGGGAAATGGTGTAAGAATCAGATTCTGGGAAGACATTCGGTGAGGGCAGTCTCCTCTTTCCAACACAGCTTTTATGGAACTTCAAACCACTTTTACAATCAACCAGCTAAATTTTCTTGCAAGATTACCGGACTAAGAGCAGATGAGGAGAATAATTGGAACATTGACATGATTTGCTGCTTGGGCAGCAAGCTCCCGTAGCGTGAAGTAATTCCCCAGTTTAAATCATACAGCACAGGTGCTCGGTTAACATTGTTGTTGAGGACAGGCTGATCTGACCCAACATGAGTTTTGGTAGTCACTGTCTCAACTGCCTACACCTCTATCCAACAAACCACAACTCCAACAAATAAAAATGGAGGAAGTTAGGGAATTTACACAGCTTGCCTAAGATCAAAGCAGTCCTCAGGTTGATTATGCACAACAAGATCCTCACCTCCGACAATTTTAGAAAAGAGGTGTCATTGCCTCACAATATGCCCATAATGTAAAGAAGATACATAAACAATTGTTCACCTCTTCCTCCACTACAAATATGGCCAAACTAGCTGGGCATACATGGCCCTGCAGTTGGACAGTGTTATGACAATTAGAATATAAGGCTTATAAATTAGCATTATGTTAATATTAATTAAATGTTAATTAATAAACGGTTGTAACCATTTTGTAACAATCTCTCACATATTAAATTGACAGACACGCTGTGAATAATGTGTGCAATCCGGTTTCTCTTCATTTCTTTTGTGTGCACATTGTGAGGATGAGCAAAAGTTGAAGAGGACATGGCTGCGTGAGGCTTCAAGGACAAAATATAGTTGACACCACTGCAAAGGTGCAAAAAAAGCCATGAAAACACCATTCGAGGGCACAATTTTGGCTGTATTTTCAGATGAATTTTAGGGCATTTCGAATTGCTAGGGCACAAAAATAGGAATTCACCATTTTTTTTTTTAAAATGGGGCTGTTTGTGCAGTTAGGACACAACAATAAGACATTTTCATTTCAAAATGTGTCAGGCAGAATGCAGCACAGAAAAACGTGATTAGGGCATGTTTTTGCAAAAACACAATCCAAAATCACAAGAAAAAGAAAAAACGTGATTTTCAAAGGTAGCTAGTGCAAAACAAAGAAAATACAGGCATGCATTTCCAGATTTGCAATTTTTCAAGGGTCATTTGCTGCTAGGGCACACAGTTTGTCAATTTTCAGTCACAGCCAATCGTCTAGGGCACAAACCTGCCTAGTATAGTTTCCTTTCTTTGCTTTAAAAAATAAAAAATCAGTTTTTAAAATCTTGCTACATTAATTTGTGGGTCATTCTATATTTTGGGAAAGGGTTATTTTCTGAGGTATTTTGTCTGAGAATGGAAATTCCATTAGACAAATATTCTGGCCTCAACTTTCATACTTGGAAAGTAAAAATCCAAATGAAAGACAAATCAAATGAAGTTAATGTAGCCATTGTTGAAAATCCACCAGATGCTGAAAGTGATGAACTCACTAATAGAGAATACGTATATTAAAAGAAGTCTTGCGCTTTCAAGACAGTAAGGGATCCAGTGTAGGTAAAACTCGGCATGGATGGTTGCCTAGATAGTTCGAGAGTCTGTGGATCTCAAGAATTTACCCTTACGAGGGTCATGAGACAACTTGATGGAGCATTGTGGGAGTAGCTCAATATGGATGGTTGTCCAACAATTCGGGAGTTCAGGAGGTGGAATCCGAGAACTCAAGAATTCAGCTCGAGAACTACACCTTTACGAGGGTCAGGGAGGCATTGATGGAGTTCTACCTGGTCAAAGCATTGTTTTCAAAGGGAAAAGCTTCTGAAGAATGTGTGATCTTATTTGGTTCTATTACCTTAATCTTTTGTCAATATGTTCTATAGTGTAAGCCTTAAGAGGGGGTATTAGAATATAAGGCTTATGATAAGGCTTATAAATTAGTGTTATGTTAATATTAGTTAAATGTTAACTAATAAATGGTTATAACCACTTCAACCATTTTGTAACCATCTCGCACATAATAAATTGACGGACACACAATGAATAATGTGTGCATTCCGGTTTCTCTTCATTTCTTCTTTGTGCACATTTTCTAAAAATGACTTCTTGTAGAATGCTACCCCATCTTCTCTTTGAATGATCTACGTCAAGCACAGAAATGCTTTTCCTGCAAATAGTTCAATCCTCAGTTCCAAGATTTGGAATATGTGGAGAAAAAGAAATAGCATAACTTTTGAAAATTTTGGAAGGAAAGAAGAATTTCTGGCCCACATAATCCAGCAAAAGTAAGTCTTTGGCTCACTCCTACAAAAAGCATTAAGAGGCTTGCCACTACCAATATGCATGACTTGCATCTCACTGCCTCGTGGAAAATGCCATATCATTACAAGTTCACATGGATGCATGTCAACCCCAACAGACTTGGGATCTTTCCCCAAAGGGTACTCCTAAAGCTTAATTTTGATGGAGATTTTAAAAAAAACCATAGTAAGTCGAGGTAGAGGCACATCATACACGACCACAAAGGTACTCCAATCATTTGCTACAAGAGTATGTGAAAATTCAATCTAACAACAAAGCAAAACCGAGGGCCCTATTCATAGGTCTACAACTTAGCCACATGTCAAAAAAACTCATCATTGAAGGGAACTCTCTACTTCTCATTACCATAATCCCACAACTTCATCCGAGACACAACCACAGCGCCCCCTCTCACTGTCTCAAATGGCCTGTAGAGCATACAATTCATGAAATTGTCAAGCACATGGGTACCACCAAGAGTGTCAACCCCAACATTGAAGATGCCACCACAATAATGTGGATAACCTCCTTGCCAGGGTATGGTCAAAGACAATTCCAAGTTTGTCTTAATCACTTGGTTGGATCCACGAAGCACGCCCTAAAGGTCCAAAGACAAGTTGGCTTAGAGAGACCAACCCACAACCTCACAAATCATGATTTAAATAAAATATTAGAAAAATAAACCCTTGGGTTGAGATCTACGGTTATATTTGCTTTCCATGGTCGACTTTTCAAACTCTCTAGACTTGTCTTTTATTCTAGCTTTTATTTTTTTCATCACTCTCTCCTTGTCAATGCTTTTACTAATTTAGAAATTACTTTTTTCTTTTTAATACCCCTAGATATCATAGTTCCCTTCTTTCCTCCCTCCCTAATTTGGTCTTTTTCCTACCCTCATTTCATTAATTATTTTTCATAGGCACAAGGTCGAGCATTTCCTTCTTCACAAGTTCTTCCTACTCCATGTCCCTCCATGAGTATTTATCATTTCTCTTTTTCCCCACTTCTTCACAAGTTCTTCCTACTCCATGTCCCTCCATGAGTATTTATCATTTCTCTTTTTCCCCACCGACAATCCCCTTTTTGCTCCTTTGTTGTTCATGCTTGCATGGACTCCTTCCCCTCACGCCTTCACGAAGGTTGTACAAGATGAAAACCTCTGCAAAACTTCACTCCTCTCCATTGTCCACCCTCTGGCAGTCACCACGCTTGAATGATTACGCCCGCTCAGGCTACATTTTGTTGGCCACACCCCAGTTATTAACACTCCTCCAAAAGACACCCATCAACATTCACCACACAGAAAAAGGGTACTAAGAACATCCCCAATGCCATACATCCAGCAATAGCAATTTGGCTCTTACACTAGGAAAATGACTTCTTCAAAGCCATCCCCCTTTACTCACCACTTGGACAATGACTAAAGTTGGAGGCACAGTACCTCTCAGAAGACATCTCCTCGGTGTAAATGATCAACTTTCAATTCTGAAGGACTTCACCAGCCCTATTAATTTCCACTACCATATCCCCAACCAGGGCAAGATTGCATTCATCATGGGTCAAGGTATGAAATTTCCAAGCCCTTCTGATTCGACTGAGGTTAAGTTTCATAGAGTTTAATAAACAACTTTGGAGTTATAGGGTTTCAAAACCACCTATCTCACCAGCTCTATGACTCGGATATTTCCCAGAATTTCCCTTTTCTGCAGGGTGCTATTAACTTTGTCCCTAACAGTACTGCTTTTTTCACCTGCCAAGCCACATTCTGTCCTCAACCCAGGGAAAAAATCTCTAAATAGGCTCAAGCATGAAGAAGCCAAAACATCCTCTAAAAAAGTCACAATGGTAAATGTTGCTCTTCGCCCACCTCTTCCCAGATGTAGCCAAATGATTTGAACTAAAAGTGAAAGAAGAGAACGGGATAAGACAAATGCTGAAAGCTATCTTTTGGCACCATTTGAAAAAGCTAACCAAAGAGGAAAAGGACAAGAAAAATGCTGAATTTTGTAGCCCACTAGAAGCTTTAAGATGTCAGCCTGGCTGAGATGGCTAAGGGCATGGAGCCCATTATAATTATGATGATGACATGGACTCCCTCGTGAATGAAATGCTAACCTCCCAAAGTCATTTCCAAGCCCCATCCAACATCTTTGACAACACAACCCAAACTTTCCATAATAGTCTTAATAGAATTTCCCTAACCAAACCATTATCAGCCAGGTTGCAGGATACCAATGCATCCAGCCCTCTTTATATCCCAAATAACCACACATCAAAACTCGTTAATTGAAGGAATTTTTCGATCCTACTCCCAGGACCTCTAACAACCTGTCCGTCTCCCTCAGTGTTTTCATACCATGCCTTCCACTGCTCAAGCCAACAATCCCTCAAGCCTCGAACCTGATTTCCTTCATTCTTGCTATGGGAGTCCCCCTGTTTTCTTCCATAATAGTCCTAATAGAATTTCCCTAACCAAACCATGATCAGCCAGGTTGTAGGATACCAACGCATCCAGCCCTCTTTATATCCCAAACAACCACACATCAAAGCTCATTAATTGAAGGAATTTTTCGATCCTATTCCCAGGAACTCTAACAACCTGTCCGTCTCCCATCAGTGTTTTCATACCATGCCTTCCACTGCTCAAGCCAACAATCCCTCAAGCCTTGAACCTGATTTCCCTCATTCTTGCTATGGCAGCCCCCTGTTTTCTGGACTGTTGGTCATCCCCCTCTTCAAAACCCACAAAAACAGTACAGCTATCCCCTACCCAACAAAAATGGCCCAAATGAAAAAAAAATGCAGTAAAAATTCTTGAAAGTGCCATTGTGGTTGCCCTGCACACCATTGATGGCAGTTTGAGAATTTGAAATGATAAAGTCAGAGAACATGATATCCAACAATCTATTATTGGAAAAAGCACTTGGCTCCATGGAAAGATGTATTTGTTTCTCAGTGTTGTCTTCCAAAAACGAAACAAAGGATTCAGATGCTTGATAACTTTGTGTACACAGATGTTGAAGCACACTACAACTTTCAGCCTGTTGCAAAGCATCATGCCAGTGGTCAAGATAACCAAAGAACATAAATTATAATGAATACATGTCACCCTCCATTTCTTAGGCACCCCAAGCCCTGCTAATGCAAGGGGATTTCGTCATGATTGTAAAAACAGCTCCAGCACTACCTTGGGTTTTGGGATCGTTATGTCCCACCATTGTTGCTTGTTGGATCGCATGGAACAAATAACATTAGGGCAACATGGTTTCATTGTGTTCTTTGGTTATCGTGACCACCTATGCACAAACTCAACCTGACCAAGCTCCACCTAAACAGCCTCCGGCTTACCTTCAAAGTGGAGAGGATATGGGCGGTTCTGCTGCCAAAGGGGAACCTCCCCCCACCACTTAAAAATGACAACCCCAAAAAAGAGAACAAGCACCAAGCACATCTGAAGATCTCTATGCTTGCCATCTCAAATATGCATTTAAATATTATAGCTTATTTTATTTTAAATGCATGTGTATTACAAAATACATAATAAGTATTTACCTTCCATTTAAACTTTTAAAATAATAAAACATGTATAATTTTAGTTATCAAACAAGATAGTGAGATCTGTAAATTACTTTTCGGTTGGCAAATCTTTTCAAAGTTTATCTTCACTGAATTCAAAAAGAACTAGAACAAATTAACTTAAGAAAATGAGCTTCCTCAACTTTATACTTTCATCTTTGATATAAAAGTTGGAAAAAGTGTGGAAAAATTTTGTTGGGCAACCCGTTTCAAAGCTGGACGAAACCGAGGTGGGGCCTTCTCTACTAAGATATGTGCTTAATGCTCCATAACTAATGGCAGTCTGTAAATTTAGCACATATGATTTTGCATTCTCAACAATTGCAAAAATGTGGGTATCCAGCTGGACGCCCTTTAGAAGCTTGAAGCCCTCTTATCATACATGGAGGTGTATATGCAGGTATGGGGGAGCAAGGGGAGGAAGGTCAATTGGGTAAATCTCTTGGTAGATTTTCTTTTTGACTCTAAGAACATCTAAAAGCCATCATATCATTTCCTACTGCATTATTATTTTGTTAAGTTGATGTAGAAGCATCCATAGATCTCAAAGTCATCTGGTGTGGATTATTGGAGTTCTTATGGCCCATGGTAGGTACGGTACCAGTAAGTAGTCTGTAGTACTCCAGAACCACATCCAAAGGTTCATGACACATTTAAGATCCTCGATCCATCATTACCTGAAGCCCTTTGATCTGTTCAAACCATAGTTACCAGGTTCATAAATCCGAACTCGTTCGAATGGCGAAAAAAATCCAAAAATCCAGAGTTCCTAAAAAATTCAGAAAAATCCGGTTTAGTATACATACATACATACATACATACATACATACATGTATGTATGTATGTATGTATATATGTGTGTGTGTGTGTATTAGTGTTACGCAGGGACGCATCCCCCCCTAAAAACTGGATGTCCTAGACGTTAGGGAGCGGCAGAGCGGGGAACGTCCCCCCACGTTTCCTAACGGTCGGGAAAAAGGGGGACGTCCCTAGATATCAAGGGATGTTTCAGAGACGTCTTCCTTTTTAGGGACATGAGGATGTCTAGACGTCCCCAAGACGTTTCGGGGACTTCTGGGTTTTTTTTTTAATAATTTTTTTAAATTAATTTCTTTGTTGTTTTCTCTTTAAGAATGTTTACCCATTAACCATAACCCGATTGTATTGTGTTACAAATACATATTAAGAATCAAGAGTGATATATGAATACAGAAATTTTTGAGCACAAATGCACATGGTGGACTATCACAACATGCTATGAAAACCAGCAGCGTGGATATTAATATTAAAAGTTATATGGACACATAACATATAGATACATGTATGTTGCTGAGTTTTTAATATGGCCGTCTGGACGTGGACTGTATGCACATGGTGGACTGATGTATAAATATGAACTGCTATTCACAAAGTTTTTAAAATTTATCTGTATATTTTTAATATTAATAATTTAATATACTAGCAATCGCACGAGAGGTGTCCGATGTCAACGCCGAAAGTGAAATATTGGGGAGGTCCGCGTAGAAAACCCCTAATTGATGAAATCAGGAAAAATATTCTCTAGCAGGTACATGTGAAAAAATGATTTATTTCTTATTTCAGAAAAGAATTAACTATCGAACCACTGGTCTGCTCCAAAACCGCCAACCAATGAAATTAGGAAAAATATTCTTTAGCAGGTACATGCGAAAAAATAATTTATTTCTTATTTTGGAAAATATTTAACTCTCGAACCATTGGCAACCATGTGAAGGGCATATGTGAGTTCATGCTTCGTCGACCAAATCATCTCTCGCATCCATGCCTTGGCAGTTGTCAGAAGTGGTGGAGCATTCCGCATGTGCAAATGCCTCTCGGCATAATGAAATTTTACGATTTCCAAGTTATATAAATATTTTAGATTTATCCTCAATTGGTTATTTTTCTTCTTTGCATCTATTTGTTGGTTTTTCTCCTTTTTCTCGACCTCTTTTTTATCTACCTCGCTACTCCACCTCGAACATCTTCTTCTTCATTTCTCTTGACCATATGTGCATGCTCAGCTCCAGGGTGGATTTGGGATGTTCAAAAATTAAACGCCTAGAGCTCGCCATTAAATAGGCCTTGGATGTGACACTGCTCAGGTAAGTTGCTTTGTTGCTCACACTGCTACGCGTGGGCGCTTCCGGGTATCAGTAGCACGTCCCGGACGTCCGGGACGTCTCGAAGGACGGGCGTTCCCTGCCGTCCCCATTTCCAAAAAAAAAAAGGGGACGTCCCCTAAAAACTGAAACGCACCCGGGACGTCCCGGGTGCAAACTTGCTTTGGGTGCGCCGTTGGGGACGCCGTGACGTCCGGACGCCGTGACGTCCCCGGGACGTCACGGCGTCCCCAACGGCTTTCACGCGGCAGCCAAGGCGATTATGCCTTTTTTATCATTTTTATGTTTTTTTAAATATTTTCTTAAACTTTTAATGCATTCTAACTAAAACTAACATGACCTAACCCTAAAAGCAACAAAAAAACTTATAAAAAGAGCATTTCATACTCATTCTAATCACACCAAGCAAGAGCAAAAAAAAGAGAAGGAAGGAGCAAGAGTAAAAAAAGAGAAGGCAAGGAGCAAGGAGCAAGAGCAAGCAAGAGCAAGAGCAAGAGGTATGTACATACATTACTAATTTACCACCATTCTTTGTTTTTTTTTTTAATTTCCAAATGCAAAGTTGAAAGTGAAGGCATTACATTTGTTTGTATTTTTTTTCCTATTTGGATTAGCACGTGATGGAATGAGATAAAGCATAAAGGGAGGGTTTTTTTATTGTTTGTTTTTTTTAATTTTTAAATGTATTCATCGCTGTTTTTTTTTTTTTAATGTATTCATCGCTGTTTTTTTTAATTTTTAAATGTATTCAAAAATTGCATTCATTGTTTTATTGTATTGTATAGTTATATTGTTTTGTATTTTAATTATTGCAGCTTCAAAATGAGTTCCGATAGTGATTATCAAGCTGAATATGAGGTTGAAATGGGTGTGCAAGGAGAAGGAACACAATCACAAACACCTAATACTGCTACTAGTTCACAGGGGAGTGTGGACAAGTTCAGTTGCCCCTCCGAAAATGTTGAAAAAGGTATGCTAAGGGGCCTTTAGATAAGAAAAAACCTTTGAAACAATTTGGTCAAATTATGCAGGGTCCTAGATCAAACATTTCAGGGGGCACTAAAACATGGAAATGCAACATTTGCTCATTATCTTGGTCAGGTAGCATTACTAGGTTGAATGCACATTTATTGCACATTGCGGGGAAAGGTGTAGGCATGTGTGGACAGCTATCACTTGAAGAGAGGGCAGAAATGGTGAGGTTGTATAATGGAGATATGGTGGAAAAGGTTCCAGAAGTTCGTGGCCGTCATGTTAGTGGCATTGGCACCCCTTCTAGTGTTGTGAGAATTAATACAGGTAGTGGTACAGGTGCATCTTATGAGGTGTCCGAATTGGATGCTTTTGGTAGTAGTAGGGGAAGAGGAAGGTTGTGGCCTCCAATCCACTTGTTGATATGTATGATCTGAAAGACCAGAGAGGAGGCCGATGATGCCATTGGAAAATTCTTTTTTTCTTGGCATTCCATTTCATCTTTTGCTCTCCTTATTTCAAGGAGGTTTGTGGCTAAGATAGCCAAAGCAGTGTGAGTTATGTGCCCCAGAAGACACGAAGTTGAGGACCACAATCTTGGATAGGAACTATTCCAAGGTTAATTTCTTGATGGAGGAAATGAGGAGCACATGGGTCTCTCACGGTTGCGGCATCATCATGGATGGGTGGACATATATCGACACCGCCCACTCATAAATATCATTGTTTCATGCGAGAGGGTCCTTACTTTTTGAGGGCGGTTGATTGTTCGGGGAAGAAGAAGGATGCACGAGTTCCAATTCACCATTTTGCAAGATCTTATTGAGGAGGTTGGCCTCGCCACCGGCGTTGTGCGAGTTATTACGAGATGCTGCATATGTGTGCGGGGGCAGCAGTAAGCTTGTCGAGGCTCATTCTTGACATATATATTGGACCCCACGTTGTGTGCACGCCATGAACAATGCACTAAAAGATATTGGAAAAATTGATTGGGTCAAAAATGTAGTGGTAGATGCTAGAGATGTGCAGATGTTCATCTGCAACCACCATACGTCATTGGCACTCTTTCGTAGCTTTTCGAGGAAGGAATTTCTCAAGCCAGTGGACACGCGTTTTGCATCATATTTTATTTTGCTGGATAGGATGGCTGAGTTGCAGGAATCATTATAATGCATGGTCATGACATCAGAGTGGTCTAGGTGGGATGGGTCGAAGACAAAGCAGGGGAAGAAGGTGAAAGCAATTGTGGTTAATGAAACATTTTGGATAGATGTGAGATATATCACATCCATAATATCTCCAGTTTTCAGTGTGATAAAATATGGGGATTTTGAGAGCCCTAACCTTGGTGAGATATACGAATGTATTGATAGTATGCTTAGCCAGATGAAGGCTATTGTTCGAGCAAGGGACCCCACCTTGGAGTTCTACCATCAGCATATTCAGCCTATCATTGAGCGGAGATGGGAGAAGTTGAACACTCCTTTACACATGGCTGCATATGCACTAAATCCGAAGTGGTATGTTGAGGCTGGCAGAGTTCTCCCAGTAGATGATGAGGAGGTGAGGAAGGGTTTCTTGAAAGCCCTAAAAAAAATGTATAATGCAGAGGATGCTTCACGAGTCAGAACTGATTGGCTCAAGTTCGCTTATCTGGATGGCTACAAAAAATCATCAAAGATAGACAGGACCACATTGGCACATGAGAGTCCAGTTAGTTGGTGGCGATTGTATGGACATGCAGGATTGCTACGGACACTTGCTATTCGTCTTCTTTCTCAGGTTTCTAGTTCCTCTGCTTCTGAGAGGAATTGGTCAACATATGGGTGGATCCACTCTCTTAAGAGGAACAGACTTACCTCTAAGAGAGCAGAGAAACTTGTTGCTGTACATAGTGCCTTGCGTCTCATGGATCGCAAGACACCTACGTACAAGGAGAGCCCAGCATTGCGGTGGGATGTGGATCCTGAGGATGCAAGCGGGTTGATGAAGATCGGGAGCAGCGAGGACCGGTTGATATCTCCTTTGCGAGATGCAGAGATGACATTGATACTGAGATACTCCTAGTGAGGAGTGGTTTGCAACAGTTCCTTCGGAGGGCTCTGATAGTGATTTTTGAGTTGTACTTGTCACTTGTAGTTGTCATTTTGGTTATGTAATGTCATTTTGGTTATGAGACATGACATAATATTTCGTAGCATATGTAATGTGGGTGTAGTTGTACTCTTCTCATGTTGATTATTGAAGAGTAAGACTAAGACTTGTTTTAAATTTTCAGCTTTACTATTTACTATTTAGTCTTTCATTGTCATGTTGAAGTTTTGAACATTGAATATAATATATATAGCTGTAGCATTTTGGGCCTTGGCTTATGTGATGAATAATTGGATTAATCATTAGTGGTTACTGGTTACAATCTTCAAACTTTCTTGTATTAATCATTAGGTTATTGAATTATTCTTTATTCATGTTATATTTGTAAAATAAATAAAATATATTTTTTTTTTTATTAGCCGTCCCCCCGCCGTCCCGAAATTTTCAAAAAAATTGTCGTCCCGGAAACCCTGTCCCGACGTCCCGCCGTCCCGGAGTCTTAGGTAACTATGGTTGCTCACTCTTCATTCTCTTTCCCTAAATTAATCTTTATTTTGTGGGTTCATCACCCCTTCTATCATTTGGAAAAGAATGAGATTTATGGGCATGGGGTCCGATGGGAAACTCAAAGCATCCATGTAAACCATCAATGCATTTACAACGCAATCAGTGATGTAATTGTTGCCCTCGAGGAAATCCATGGAGAAATTTTCTTATAAAACCCTAAATGAGGAAGATGATGCTCTGTTGAAAAGCTTCAAAAAATTAAATCTTAACCCAACAAAGGCATCATCGGTGTCGGTTGCTCTTGAAAAGAACACGACATTCAACAAGTTTAATGCACAAGTTCCTGAGTTCATTCCCAGAGTGTAGTCTCCCCTTCTCCATATCCACGAAATATGTCTTGGCGAGGTCGTAGTGAGAAAAGGTGGTGTGGATGAGCACCATCTCATGTTTGTCTAGCATGAAAATCAATAGCCCACTAAGAAAGATGGCCCACGAAATTTTAAGGTTGAGTACATTTGATACCCCTTGAACAACAATGTCGCTTTGGATAGAAGAAGTGTTGAGTATAGTAGTAGTGGAGGTGCTATAAAGGGCGCCTGGGCCCTCCTATACTGGTTGGACGCTAGTGTCTAGAGCCATAAATGATAAATAAGTAAAATATTGACTGAGTTGTAGGGTGTGTAAGACCGAATATAAAACAAGAAACAAAGACAAGAGGCCAAAGGCAGTCGTCAATTACTTCTTACTATTTACAACATTAAAATCTTCGCCTCCCAAATGGGTGTCCCCTCCAACTTTCACCTCAATTTTAGGTCTTTGAACCCTAACAACTGAAACGTCAAAGGTGCCTCCACCCAGATCGAAAATCCTTATGTCCTTTTTCTTCTTCTCTCTCATGGATCCATAACTTATCGCTGCGGCGGTGGGTTCATTGATAATCTGCAACTTCGACAACAGGACCCTGTGCATCCACACTTTATGTTGGTTGATCATTGTTCTGGGTATGAATAAAATCAATTGTCCCTTGAACATTATTTATAATTTCATGGGCTTTATCCTCATTGAAATTCCCAACAAAAGCTGGGAAAATACCTCCATAATAAATTGTGACCACCAAACACAATTTTCTTTTACAAGCTCCTTCAAAGAAGTGCACACGAAAGAATGAACCTTTTACGCCCACAAAACAAAGGAAGCATATCGACCTTACAGATTTACCTTCAAACCATTCCTTGGATAGGTAACCTGTGTAAACAAGATTGCATGGTACTCCACAAAAAGCTATGGATGAACTACCAGATTTGAACTTCCTGAAAGCAATCGTGAATGATTATGTTCTCCTTCATATGTCACAATTAGCATATAAGGATCTTCCAGAGAGCGCTCAACATGCTTCCTAGCAGAATAACCTGTCATGCTAGTGCACTTGTAATACCCTCTGCAAACAAAACAAAGATATGCCTTTCAACATAATTAACGAAAGAATTATAAGCTTACTTATCCGCTGCAAAACAAATTTTTCAACCTACACAAATCGTTGACTTAACAAAACAAATCAAATATCTGCCCGAATATTCTTTACTTTACTCACTCTTCTTTTCTTTTCAAACCTGAACCGCTAACCTTACAATTTCAAAAAGAATGAATTAAAATAACCGAGAGAGATAAATTAATCGGTCCTCGGATGTTCTGAATCGCAAAGCTATACAGAATAAAATTATGCCCCTTAAATTATTTAACATATTTAGCAGAGGAGAAAACTTTGATGAATTTAGCAGCAAATTTGGCCGTAAGAAGTCAAAGTTATATGAGAGCCTATACGGAAGGGATTTATTTTGACACGGTAAATGCACTTCTAAAGAAAGGCTTCCTCAAAAATAACCCTAACCATGTTGTATACTCCGAAAGCAATCTTTAGTCTTTGTGTTGCGCAGGTTTTTTAAAACCATTCTTCTAACCCAATAGTTAAGCCTCTGCATGGCTTTATTTGCTTTATTTTATTCTCCTAGGATAAGTTTATTCTTTGTTCTAATTCAACAATATCGTATGCGTTCTCCTAGTGAAACTAGTGGGCTCATCACACAGAGTATGCTGCCATCAGCAACTACGTCAATGCCACCCAAGATTATAATTCTTAAAAGAAATCCACACGAAACTATTAAGAGTTCTAAAAGATTAAACAGCTAGAAGTTCTCAAACCATTTTTAATGATATGGAGTACATCCGTATTGTTTATTGCAGTGTAACAGAAACCAAAGGAACAAAAACAACCTTCAACAAAAAGAAGCATAATGTAATGATAAACGTGCAAGAATAGAAATCACAACTGTTAGAAATCTTTAGCTTTTCTTAAAGGGGGAGAAAGGAATTTAAAATTGTAAAGCTCACAACGATTTAAAAACTGAGAAATTTTTGGTTGTTTTAATGGCGGAGAAAGTATTGCATTCTTCTTCCACATAAGATTTGGGTATTCCTTCGGGACTTAACAAGATTAAAATGCGATCGGGCCCCTTAAAAGAAGAGAATCAAACGGATTTAATTCCCTTCGATGTCAGTCTTACAAGTCAGCACATTTCTGTTAATCCTCTAGGGTTTCAGGAAACAGATCAGCAAAGCATTCCGCCTCCTCAAATGTCTCGTAGCACTCGCAGAGCCAGTAATCGCGAAACCACGGTGAAGACTATACGAGCTTCCATCGTTTCGGTGAAAAATCCTCCACCTGCTGATATACCAACGGAAGGGTAAGGCAAAAAAAAGGAAAAACAACTATTAAAAATAGCGAGAAAGCGAAAACGTCCAAACGGCCGTCAAAATTAATTACGTTGTAAAAACGTCTAAATGGACTTCAAATTTAACATAGTTGCAAAAACGTCTGGAGGTCCTTTACCAAAGGGGAAACGCCTTCGGCGTAATTATTTTAATAGCTGCCCCCTGGCATTCCCCGCCGTCCCGAAATTTTGGAATTTTTTTATCGTCTTGAAACTCCGTCACCGCGTCCCTGAGTCTTAGGTAACATACATGTAGATGTATATATGTATACATATATATATACATGTATATGTAGATGTATATATATATATGTATCCATATATACATCTACATGTACATGTATATGTAGATCATACACATATACATATATATATACATGTATATGTAGATCATACACATATACATATATATATATACATGTATATGTAGATGTAGATGTATAATATACATGTAGATGTATATATGTATACATATATATACATGTATATGTAGATGTATATATATGTATACATATATACATCTACATGTATATGTATATGTATATATACATACACATATACATATATATATACATGTATATGTATATGTATATATACATACACATATATACATCTACATGTATATGTATATGTATATATACATACACATATATACATCTATATGTATATGTATATGTATATATACATACACATATACATATATACATATATGTATATGTATGTATATATATATGTATACATATATACATCTACATGTATATGTATATGTACATGTATATATACATGTAGATATACATATATACATCTACATGTATATGTATATCTACATGTCATATATACATCTACATGTAGATGTATATATACATGTAGATATACATATATACATCTACATGTATATGTATATGTATATCTACATGTCATATATACATCTACATGTATATGTATATATGTATATATACATGTAATATACATGTACATATACATATACATACACATGTAGATGTATATATGTATACATATATATATACATCTACATATACATGTATATGTACATATACATGTATATGTATATACATGTCTATGTATAGGTATATATATACATATATGTGTGTATATAGATACACACACACACACACACACACACACACACACACACACACACACACATTGTATATAATATATATATGTATATAATGACAAATACATAACATAAATCATGTAAACTAGATAATAATATTTAGTTAAATTTATGTTAATAACTACATAATCGTATTATTAGTTAAATTTACGTTAATAACTAGACAAGTAGATAATATTATTCAATTTAATTAACGTTAATAACTAGATAATAATATTTAGTTGTTAACAATATAAATTAAATATCATTAAGAACAAATATTATTATTTTGTTAATAAGCACTAATATCATAATAATAATAATAAATTAACATTACAAATAAAAATAAGATATTTTTTTAACATCAATTAATATTCATTAATATATGTTATACTACAAAAAATATTCATTTATTGATAAAAAAATTATACACTAAAGTTAAAAAATTATTATATTTAATTTGATATTATTATTATATATTAATATTAATATATTATTTGAGAATCGGTGCTCCTTAAAAATATTAATATATTATATTATATACTAAACTAGAAATATTCATTTGAATGAAAAAGGTGATATTAATATTATACTCCTAAGTCGGTTTGAAGTAATAAAACCTAATCTATTTCCTAAAATACATACTACAACTCACATTCAAAACTAAAGATCAAAATCAAAATGCATTGTGAGGTAAAATACATTCCTTTCTACCACTCAGAGCCGCTATTGAGCACCTCTACTAGGGCAAAGCACTCGGACCAGCTCTCTCGCCAAGCACCATTGTTGTTGACAATCGCAAAACTCCTTCAAACTCTGCAAGACGATGACAAGAAATGGAAGGACTTTTGCAAACATTTTTTTCTTTGAACTCCTTCAAACGCGTTGCCCCTACCTTGCCTTAAACACTCTGCGAGCCTCCTACGAATGCCGAGTTTTAGTTTTAGGTTTTTTTGCTTTGTTTTTAATACTAATTGGGCGAACCAAATAGAAAATATATCCGGACACCCTTAAAAATCCGGCTTGGATCAAATCCAACCTAACCGTGTAACTATGGTTCAAACCCGCGTGGGCAATTTGAATGTGGTGACATCCATCAAAGACACCAATCCCTTCATGGTGTACACCAATGGCTTCCTCGTTGTTCCAAACACTGCACAACATGCCACAAAGGTCAACGCATCTGCGTGGTGCTACCATGTGTCATCAACAACAAGCCAAGTGTTTGCATCAAGCAGACCATTCATAAGAGCATTTCCTTCATTTTGGACACTATATGAAGTAACGACATATACAGCCTCTTGGATCCATTCCATACAAGAAGAAGAGATTCGCAATTTATCATAGTCATTGAACCTATAGCCATAGAGCATGTCGAACCGTTGGAAACGAATGGACTCCAATGCCATTTAATAAGGCTCACTACAATGGATCGCGTACTTATGAACTAATGTCTTATTTTGTGTATCAATGAGTTCTTGTCACAATCTAGGCCTCTTGACATCAAAATGTTCTTAACGTATCTTGGCCAATATATGGGATACGTAATATTATGTTAGGGTTCCACAACAGCAAAAAGACACCACTTTTGAGAGAGAAAGGGGATCTTGGCTGGAAGAGTATTCCAATAACATTGTGGATTCTAGTAGAGTTAGAGTGGATAAAATAAGAGCATTGTAGCATGTGGCAAGTAGAAGAATGATGTTAGTATGCATAGGAGTGCAGAGCAAAAAAACGCCAAGCTCGCCAAGAGTGTCACAAGTTCCTATGGAGGCTAAAGCAAGGAGTTTGTTGGGGTGAATGTAATGTCTCCATACTTTCAGAAATGCATAGCGTAATGTCTTAATGCACCAATCTTTCGTCACCATTGTAGCACTCTGTACTTTGATACTGTTGTGAGTTGTTTGTCATTCATTCAACCCACAACCTACCTCCCCATTATAAGTGTTTTGCAAATAGAACTGTTTTGTTCCTAACTAGTGCAAAGTGCCATTAAAGTCGTGTCTTACTGTGGTTTTGTGTGCACATACAGAGTAAAATAACACTGGGAATTTCTAAAACAGGTCCAGAACAGGAGGCAACTTTGAGGATTATTTAAAATAATTTTTCAGGCTTGGTGAAGACATGGAAGCATTGAGGCATGTTTTTAAACAGTTTTCTAGGAAATGCAACTGTCTGCAAACCAGGGAGGTTCTCATGGTTATCATCATAAAGGGATGATAAGGAAGACGAACCTTTGCTTCCAAATTCAGAAGAGGTAAAGATGATAGGCACAATCAAATAGGAACAAACGCAAGGCAAGAGGGGCACAATTGTAGACATTGTTTAGTATCTCCACAAGAATGTAATGGATTCATATATCAGCTATGCCTAAATAGCCAAAACTGTTGAGATAAGAAATTTAGACACTTCAAGTTATTAGAAAGGTGAAGAGAGATTCAAGGTTGTAAGATTTGAGATGAAAGAATCAAGAAACCCTCCCTCATTGGGAGGCGATAAAATAAATAAAAAACACAATTATTTCAACAGGGCCATGGTTCAGTTTAACAGAGTTTCATGCAGCCCATAAGGGTTGCCCTCCAGCAGCAGTCTAGCCCACGTGAACGATATGTCGTTTAAAAGGAATGAAGCCAGTTGCAATAAAAGAAAAATCTGGAGGAATATATACTTAAAAAATCTTTATTGAGTGTGCCTGGCTACTTCTGTATTATAAAGTGTCTTGTAGCAAGTCCTCTCATAAGAGCTTTCAATTTTATTGTATTAGCAATATTATTGCTTGTCACTACTAATGCAGCACCAAAATGTTATAGTGAACAATCATGAATGCAAAATAAATGAATCTAATAATCAGTGAAGAAATGCTCATTATCAAATTTAATGTCAAATGATGAAGATCTCTGACCTGTAGATGGTAACAAACACTTCAGGAATTGTTCCAGCAAATGACCCAATTATGTATGGACTATACTTGACATTTGTTGCAACAATAGCATAGTTGAAAATTATGTAAGGAAATGGCGAGATTCTCAAAAGAGCAACAGCTCGGAACTGATGGAACCAGTTTCCTTCTCCTGCTAACCTTATCACTGCAGATTTCTGAGGCCACCTTTCAAGCCATTTCTGCATTTAAAGAAATATTTTCCATTATAGAATCTCCAACTAATTACAATAAGCTGACTTTTATCCTTTAAGAACTTAAAAATGATAAGTAAAACTTTACTTGTATTCGGCTGTGAAAGTGTGACCCAATGAAGTAAGGGAAGGACATGCCAATACTGGTCCCCGCCATTATTATAAGAAATCCAAAGCAATAACCAAATGTCATCCCAGCCAGCCACATTGAAGGTGCTGATGGTAGAAGAAAAACAGGACACAACCCCATAGATCCAATAAGCACAAATACAAGTGCAGTCACATCAAAAATGGCTGCTTCCCAAGCCAACACTGGTATAATCACCTGTCGAAAGAATAAAACCAATAGCTTCGTGATAAAAACCACTGTTTAAAGCAATGAAAGGCAAAATCTATGTAAGTTGTCTTCCAACTTCCAATGCAAGAACAAAACTGACTCGAAATTCACTAATTCAGAAACAAATGATCATGCAAAATGTAGCAAAGGTTGTGGAATATTCTAAAATACAAATATCCAACTCCTTCACCCTCAAAAGTTCTCCATGTCATATTACTTTCCCGACACTTGTAAGCCCATCCCAGACCACCTGAAAATGTTTATGAATCATACTCATTTCTAACCAACAGGCCAGAAACAACTAAACGCGCGCATGCAGTTAATTTTCCTCTTAATTCTGAGATATATTAAAGATTTCCAATCCAATTGCAGTAAACAGTAGTTTTTGCTGTATCCATATTCCCAATACCTAAAAACTGCCACAGCATGCACTTTCACCTAATGCTATTTCAACTGAACTCAAAGGCACATTTAATTTATAAAAGGCAAAGACGAAAAGAGAACATTACAAGTCATTTTTTTAGAAATCTCCACGTGAAAGAATAAGAAATTATTTTAAAACCTGGTCGATTAAAATTGGCATTCCCCAGATGATGAAAGCAGCTACAAGTGCCAACAGACTAAAGCATAATAAAACCACTTTAATCCACCAGCATATAAAATACTTGTCTGCTTTTTTAACAACGAGCAACCTTCCAAATTCCTCAGACTCTGGTTCATCTGAATAACATAATCTAACATAATCAGCATTTTCTTGACACATCGCCTGCCTAACATTCAGAATGACTTCCCTCATTGATTCAATATAAGCAATGGACGACTTCTTGCTCTTGTCCTAACTATGAACAAGCTGATCCAGTTTCATATATCTGTGCACAACAATCACAAAAGTAAGGGTGCACGTAATGAATTTATAGTGCCTCTATAAGTATAACCATGGGTAGATCAGCTCAAATACTTCAATGGAACTTATGAAATGTAGTAAAAATAGTCTAAATCTAATCCTAGAAGACAACTTATCATGATTACACTTACAATGAATGTTAGGCCCTGCACAGATTGCCCTTCCTTGTTAGCAACCACACGTCTGCAGCCTGAGATCTCCCAAGAAATCCATGTATGGGACCTTAATCTAGATGTTTTGACCAAAAGAACCAAAAAGTTTAAGTTAATAGGGTTCAATGATCTCTGCAATCCAATCCAGGTTCACAACTAACAATATGCCTAGAAGAAAGTAGGGTTAAATGAATATTCTAACTATTACATTAAAAATATCTTTCAGAATTAAAAAAAAGGCATCGTTTTTTGTTTATCAAATTATGTTTCTAAATGTCAAATTTCCTGAGAAAACATGAGAGATACTAGTTGGTACTCTAAAAATTCTCCATAATTCAGAGAAACTTAAATCCACTTTGCGAGTCAAAGAAATTTAATTTATAATCCATCTGCATAAATCCCTTGCAACTAAGTACAAACTTCAATCAAGAAAACAGAATCCAAGTTCAACTGCTTATTGCTATAGCCTCTCATTGATATATTATTAAATTATAATCAATCTGCACAAATTTGCTTGCAAGAAGAACAGAAGCCAAGTTTAACTGTGTATCGCTACAGCCTATCATTGACATTCATTAAGACATCCTTTATAGAATTTATCTCAATGCATTTCAATATTCAAATCATATCCTTTTTAAACTATATCGTACTAAAAGTAAGCACAATGTGGCTCTTAGTCTAAAATCATACTAATAAGCTGCCTAGATGACATAAAACATTAAACTAGTACAAATATCTTAAATACATCTACCTAATGATGACCTCTTAGTCTCAAGATGACCTCCATGAGTAACTGTTACCCTAATGACATTTTTTTCTCATGTATATAATGCATTAATCATAAGGCAAAGGGACCTACTTAGCACACAAGCACCATAATCATTTGTTAATAGCGGAAGGAATGGTGAATGCGATCCACCACTTTGTGCTTCTCACCTTATGGCCTCTTTCCCGTTGCAAAGGCTTCCACAAGCAATTTAAATAGATAATTAGTTTTTTTGTGATTTTTACTCATAGATGACCTCCATGAGTAGTCATTACCCTAATGACATTTTCTCCTCATGTATTTTGGTAATAATCACAAGGCAAGGGGACCCACTTAGCTGACAACCATAAGCATTTGTTAGTAGGGAGGAGGCACAGTGAATGTAATTAACTGTTTTGGGCTTCTCACCCTCTAGCCTCTTTCTCTATTGGCAAAGCTTTTGGAGCATGTAATGCCTCATAAGTCACCCTTGTCTCATAATTGGAACATAAAACATGTCTTTGCATTGTGAAACTAACTCATCCAAGGTCGGATACCCATTGCTAACATCTCAACAAACTCCTTCATATGATCTTAAATTGTCATTAAGCATATGGAGTTAAGACCTTAACCTGAAGCTATATTGAATAAATGTGGAAGATTTAAGTGTTGGTACAAAGCATTTCTTCAATTGACTTGCACAAATAGAAGAACAAACATCCTGTGTGAACTACAATATAATTCATGAACATCAAATCTGCAGTTCCTCTTGTGCATGCACATCCACCATCTTATGACTTTGTGAGATTTATGCACAAGCTATTGATCTTAACTTCTTATTAATATCGTTGATGTACATTAAGACATGCTTTATAGATCCTATCGCAATGCAATTCAATATTATCCAACAAACCATATCATATTTAGACCTAAGTTGCAGTAATAGAAATCGCAATATGGCTCTTAATATAGCATCATACTAATAAGATGTCTTACGAGAACATAAAACATGTCTCTCCGATGTGAAAATAACTTTCCCAGAGTTGAATACCCCTTGCTAACGTTCTACAAAATACTTCAAATGATCTTCAATCGGCGTTACTGCCAGCATATGAAGTTAGGAACTTAACCTGAATCTATCTTCAATAAATGTGGAAGATCTAAATCTTTGTACTAAGCATTATTTCAAATAGAACAATAAACATCATGTTTGAACTACAATTAATGTCATGAACATCAAATCTACAGTCCCTCTTGTACATACACATCCATCATCTAATGAAGTTATGAGATTTGTGACTGAGCTGTTCATCTTAAGTTTTCTGTCGCGATGCTAAGGATCCAAGGCCCTCAAAGATCCAGGAAGTTTATGTTTGATGTTTAACTTTACAGCTGACAAAATGCCAAACTGGAAAAAAAAAAAGTAGAACTTAGATTTACAACACAATTATCAAACTTACAATAATCTTGCATTCCCTTTGAACCTTCGAACAACACACTTTGTATGTCTACTATCAACCATTTCTACAGGATTCTTGCATGAGCGAATCTGAAAGATCCAAAGAAAAGTAATTAAGGAGCTCACCCAGCTAGTAAAACACTCGAACTTGAGCAGTAAAAGAGTTCCTGCAAAAATCTGAAATCAATTATCAGTGGTTTAAAGAGATGCAGTTACCAGTCTCTTCTTAGTGAGACCTCGCACCTAAGCATTGGCCTTTTATCATCTACCATCACTGTAAAATATGAAAATGCACATGAGTTCTGAACCATAACATTTCTATGATGACCTCCGAGCTTAAAGTTTGGGTTTTGGCATCTCGTGCACACTAAATACTTTAATTCAAATTAACTAACAAAGCAAAACCCGTCAACAAACTGCACAAGAGATCCAGTCTATGACAATTTCTCTTTAAAAATAAATGGCCTTTATGAAATCGTGCATGAAATGGCAATGAACTTTTCAACAGAAGGGCGGGAAAGTCACAGTTG
The DNA here is from genome assembly GCA_018340775.1 of Taxus wallichiana var. yunnanensis. Classification (NCBI taxonomy): domain Eukaryota; kingdom Viridiplantae; phylum Streptophyta; class Pinopsida; order Cupressales; family Taxaceae; genus Taxus; species Taxus wallichiana. The sequence continues at coordinate 972,598,744 of CM031237.1, read as the reverse complement.
GGTGTTTGAGGATTTGGGGACACATTACCTAGTTTCCCTGCCAACAAATTACAAAACGGAAATAGAAACTGCGCAGAATTAAAACTGGTAATTTAATGATAAGACTTACAAGTGACAATGATATAGCCGGATCTACAAAGCCAACTGTTCTTCAGCAGTAGCATGCATTTGTCACTGCATGCCCTGACGATTCAAGCATGATTTCTTTCCTTCAAAGTTCTACAGCATATTCTTCTAAACTCTGCAATTCAATCAAATTCAATCCAAGTTAAAAAAATTCAGATTGTGTTTCCCTATGTTTAACATTTGACCACTCCTCTAGTTTAATGCACCATAAAGAAGAGTATTCTTTCGCTCTTTAAATTTTATCCGATTGATCTAAAACTTATTTTATGAATGGGGCTTTTGGTTACCAAGACCTAGTAGATTGTGATGCATATAAATGAATGCCATGCAAAAGAACTGTGATCTAAAACTCAATTTATTGATGGGATTCTCGGTTATTAAGACCTAGTGAATTGTGACACAGACAAGAATGCCAAACAAAAGAACAAATAATTCCATGCTTATAGCTAAACTCAATAAGAAAACTTAAGCAGCAGCAATCTCTTTGTTAAACCTACCATTTATTGTAATCTTCACATCTAAACCTGCCCAGCAGCAGCAACCATTTGTCGTCACAAGGCGAGTGACATTACAAGATGTTTACCATGTAGCAAGGAAGTTGAAAGGTATCACGGCAGGTATTTCTACAACCTGCACATAAAATTCCGTCAAACCCAACCACAATTTCCTGCTTATGAAACCCCTCATAAAAATAAAACCATAGCAGAACAAAAACTAAAATTCAACAATTAGTCCAAGTATTTGTGATGTGGTGTAATGTTAATTTGCTTCCAATGGAGAAGGGCTAATCTTAAGAGTGCAACCCAGATTCATAATGTCCCGCCACCACAATAAAGTGGCTTATGACCCCAACAGATGCATCGTGAAGTTGTGGTGTAACAATTCTGGAATACAATTGAGGAAACTGTGACCACAGTTCCAAACTCCCAACCGCAATAATGTGACCCACAAATCCAGCAGACATGTGGAAATGTTCTAGTGTAACAGTTAGGAGTGCATTCAAGGGTAAACCATATTTAGAAACCTTAACATTTTTACCCCATGCCATGTCAACGGCGGCCCACAACCTTACCCAGGATTTACCACAAGATCTCTGCAAAGCACGTCCGCTTCTTAAACCGGGATGTCGTCAATTGAAGCATAGTCTAACCTGACATCCGCCAAAGATCTTAACCCTTAAAACAATTTTGAGCTTATAGGGTTTTAAATAATTTATCGGCTCACGCAGGGTTAATTAACATGAAATCCTAGTCTACCGCGGCTCATAAACAACAATACACTTCAACACAAAATTTCAGCCAAGAAATCCGACCTCATTACATTAAAATAAAGGCAAAAAATACGCGAATTCAACAAATGGAATCAAGAAAACCTATAAATGCTATAAAATTCTGAAACTACTTTTTCAGAAATTTACTGTTTGAAACAGAAAATGTACTGCAAAAATAAGTTCTATTTACTCAAATTTAAGACAATTACCGGTTTGGCATGGAATTTTCCGGCAACGGTTGTAGCACCAAAGAGAGGGCGCCCTGTGAGGAAATGAATACCCTGCAAGCAACGGAAAATTATTGGCACCGAAGAGAAACAAGAGTAGTTTTCTTCGGATATGAAAGCCAACCGCGGCTAAACAAAATTTATACGTTACGAGCAAACCCTGGGCGTCCGCTGCTGCTGATGCCTCCTGCTGAAATGCACTGCACGCTTTCTTTTGTTTTTCTTTTACTTTGTTGTTTTGCTCGGGTCACGCATCTTCCAGTTTACAGTTAATGCGTGGGGCGGTGCTGCCACGTCATACAACGCCCGGTTTTAACTGGATGCCCTTTGCTGACTGCGTACGATTTTTACGGGTCTATTTATCCGCTTTAGGCGTGTTTAACGTTTGAGTCGTTTGTGCTGTTTTTACGTTTGGGAGAAAACACAGAGCTCGGTCGCTTTCGTGGTCTGAAAATTTAGTAGAGGGTTTCATTTTTTTATTACAGGAAGGCAGATCTTAAGTTTCCGTTGGTTCTTTTTGCTTCATTTATTTGTTGCTTTTTCTATTGATGATGGATCATTGTTTGTTTGCATCCGCACACATAAATTAGAGTAATTCTTCGGCCAAATGTCAAACATTATTTTACACTATTGTTTTCGCTAGCCAATCACATTGTGCCACATGGCAAATCTATTTTTTGATTTTCACAATTTTATAAAGTTTTGCATCTAAATTTTTTGGAATATTCATCCGCCCTTAATTCATGTATATTTCATTATTTAAATTAATATAATGCTTCTTAATAGTTTTAGTTGTAATTTGTTTGAGAGGTCAAACTCTCATATATCTCTTTCATTAGTAAACTCCAAGTATATTTATTATCACATAATAAATATTACTAGCAATTGCATATTTATTACTAGTAATTGCATGTGTACAATGCAATGTGAATGTCGAACGGTATATGTTATTTGTTTTAGAGGGATAGTTACTAGCAATTGCATGTTTACAATGCAATGTGAATGCCGAACGATATATGTTATTTGATTTCGAGGGATAGTTATTACTTTTGTAGTTGATGTTGATAAATAAGGGGTGTGATTGATTTTGTAAGTGTAGGTTAAAGGTTCTATCTCTACATTTCAAATTTGTTAGAAATTCATACAACTAAGATGAAAATTCACTTGACCCAATTCACTAAGATGAAAATTAACCTAACCCAATTCACTCAAGATTTTGAGATGGCTACCAAACTCTCCTCTACAAATTATGAACAACAAACCATAATTAGCAACCTTTTCTTATTGAAAGAACACCATAGCATTCTAAGAGATGGATAAGTCCTCTTATATCATTTGATTAGATGAAGATGTGATTACCCTTTTTAGGATCCTTATAGGAGGTAAAGGACATAATATTTACAATGTTTAAAAGGTGTGCTTAAGATAATGAATTTTTGGCATTGAGAAAAGGGATTCCCCTTCATAAAGAGAATGATGAAACAGATAAAATGATCAAATTCCATCGGAAACTGACCTATTAAGTTTTCACCCAAATGAACAATGTTACTAGTTTTAAAAAATAGGCGAAAAAAGCATAAACTACCCCACCTGAAAAAAATAATTCACACAACAAATGAAATGGCCAGAATTAAAAAATATTTTTTTATAAAAACATTCATCATGCTTTTACAACACTAATTGAACTAAATAACATCATGCAAAAGTATTTACAGGCTTTATCCATAAATTAAACTACGCACACAACTGGATCATAAAATCCACGCAAATATACTGTGGGAAAGCATGCATGCCATCAACCAAATAGAAAACCTTCATGAAAGAAGAAAGTGTATGTATGGAAGGATAACAAAATGTTGTAAGAACTTTCCAATAAAATTGGATCAGTTCTTTACATTAACATAGAAATACCCAAGCAACAATGCAATAAGGATAAATGCACACCACATTTTATATTTGGAGATTGGAAGTTGAGAATCGATTCACTTATTATTGAATGATACATGATTAAAGAATAATTGTAGCCATGGTTTCAAATAATCATGATAGAATACCAACATACAATGCAATATATGTTCTCACGCCAGACTAGTCATCATTTGAATCAAACAAAATAAAGGAACAACCAATCTCTGGAACTTAGAGGTGGGAGAATGCAAAACAAATGTACATTTTAATTAAAATTAATCTAGAATACGCCGATGGGGTGGGAGTGAGTGGTGCGGTCAAGTCACATGGTTGTGTGCTTGCCCACCCGATTTCAAATCCCCTCGAGGCACGATCCTCCTCGGAGGTGGTTTCGCCGCCAGAGGCGGCATCTCTGCTCGTGCTTGACACCGTGTTTACTCCTCACTACCGACGCCGGTGGTTGCTTTCTCTCGTTGTCGACGCTGGTGGCTCCTTCTCCTCTCACTTCGCTGCGTTGGTGGTTGCTCCGCTCACGGTCGTGGTTCGCTCCTCTCGCTGCGTGTGGTGGCTGCTCCTCTCATTCCGACACTTGTGGGTCGCTCCTCTCGCTAGCGATCTTGGTGGTGCTCCTCTCGCCGCGACGCTTTGGTAGTTATTCTAAGTTGTCCCACTCATTTGCCAGGTCGTGTCGTGGCCGTTCTTTGCATCTTCACTTTGGTTTCATGGTTGCTTGATTGGATTCCTAATAAGTGGTCCCCTTCATCAGTAACTTGAGGTTGTGGATCCTCTCTAAAATCCTCAAGTGTACAAGGATGTGGGTCCTTTCAAACACCCTCAATTTACCCTCAATCCAAAAAAAAAAATCTAGAATACAATTTTACCACTACACTGAATACACAAAACAATATTGGATCACCCTCCCAAAGGCCAGATTCATTGTAAAAGGTTATATGCAACCCAGAGTCTTGTGTGACACCTAAGAAACTAACACTCACATCCTGACAATTTTTGCAACCTCCCAGCAAAGACATCAATTGTATCTCCCTACAAAACAAAAAGGATAAGATCAACCACGGAAAAAAATAGGGATACATTAAAATCTACATAAAAAAAAAATAATGGATAAGATCAACCACGGAAAAAAATCAGCAGTACTAAAAAGGTATAAATAGATATACATATTTCCAACACAATAAATATCACTGAAATTACATCAGCGTAGCATAAAATTAGAAATGACACAAGGCAATAGGTTTTACTAACATCTCCTCTTCGCTAATTCTTTAATGCATTCTTGGCTATGCACTGGAAAGTTGCTTCAACATTAGAAATACACCATGTCATGGCCTTTTTCTCAGTCACATATAAAATGTAAAATAGTGATAAACTATTTCATAAATGCATTTCACCCCAAAAATATAGATAAAACAAATGTCTGGATACCTACCACACTACTGTTCCCACCATCCACATCAATTTTGTTTTCCTTTCAGAGCCCTCTCAAAACCCCAAAAGCATCAAGATCAGATGAATCAAACTCTGAGCCAAACAATATTTGCTTCATTGGGTAAAATTAAAACTTACAAGCGAGTTCTAACATTCTATAGGATTTCAGGTTGAAGAAAATATCTTTTGATTTCTATCCCTGACTTAGTTTTTTTGTATAGTAAATCGCTAATTTATTTGTTTTGGGCAATTCTATGTATTCAAGGAAGTTGTGGCTGAGTTGAAGGCACTGTGCAACTTTGGTCCAGATGGATGAACCATCTCTTGTAATGGACCTCGAGTCACATTAGTTGGAGGCATTCTCTAAGGCATATTCTTATTTGGAGGAAGCAACTGACATCAAACTCTTAGTAGAGACTTACTTTGCGGATATCCCTTCTGGGACTTACAAGTAGGACTCTTTCATTTGCCTATTTTGAACCTTAGTAAATTATACCTAAATATTAGGCTAATATACAAAAGTTCCCTGTTGGCTTAATATTTGAGATTTGCATGAAACATTTATGTTTTCCTGCTATCAATTTTTGTATATAATATGCATAGTTACGTTGAGTCTCATGTTACAATATCTAATCTTTTGTGAAAATATGTCCCTTTCAAGACCATTATTCGATTGAAGGGTATTTCAGCAATTGGATTTGATCTTGTTCGTGGAACACAAACCTTGAGACTTACCAAGGAGGTTGGCTTTCCAGCTGATAAGGTATTGTATACAGGAGTTGTTGATGGCCGTAACATTTGGGCTAATGATTTCTCCCGATGTTAAAGTTGGAAACGTTGTTTTTGGATTCTAAATTACCCCAAATTCTTGAGTTTTGACCTGATAAAAGTCAAAACTTCAACCAGGATTGGCAATTTGGACACAAAAACCTCGATATATTTTGATATATCTATGTTTTCTATGTCATTATTAGATATCTATTTTACCTTTTATTGTATCTCATTCATTCATTATTCAATATTGTTATTCATTTATTAGTCAATTTGCTCAATCTCTTTGTTGCAAAAATTACTTATTTGTTCATTAATTCATTTTAATATGCTTTATTTTAATATTGTGTTTTATATATTTAATATTTGGTTTTATAAAATATGTATCAAATAAATGTGGTATATCAAATTCGGTGTCATACAAAATATGTTAGGTCGATTATCATGTTTGACATTGAATTATTTTTGGGGATAACTTTTACTTTTATGTTTACAGATATTTATTTAAAATTAAATTATCAAATAAATGTGGTATATCAAATTCTATGTTTTACAAAAATATGTGGTATTATGTTTTATATTAGTTCATATGCAACTTAGGAAAATTATTCAATTTTGTAAGGATAACGAAGTGCTTGGAATTAGTGTTTGGGGATAATTTTTGCTTTTATGTTTACAGATTTTAAATTATTGTTACTTTTCTATGACAAAATTTCTTGTCATTCAAAAAATATGTGGATTATCATGTTTGATATTAGTTTCTTGTTCATATGCAACTTAAGAAAATTATTCAATTTCTATGTAGAGAATTATTTAAACTCTTTTTTAAAGGGTAACGAAGTGCTTGGAATTATTTTTTGGTGATAATGTTTGATATTAGTTTCTTGTTCATATGCAACTTAAGAAAATTATTCAATTTCTTTGTAGAGAATTATTTAAACTCTTTTTAAAAGGGTAACGAAGTGCTTGAGAATTATTTTTTGGGGATAATTTTTGCTTTTTTGTTTACAGAATATGTTCTAAATTATTGTTACTTTTTATGATAAAATTTCTTGTCATTCAAAATTTATTGATTATCATGTTTGTTATATATAACTCTTTTTGCAAGGTTTCAACTAAGGAAAGGATAAATTGTTTAATTTTATATTTTATAGGATTTCTATTGAGATCCTAAATTACATCTTAATAAAAGTTTATTTGTATCCATAAAAGTTTATTTTTTAACAAATCATTATTTCCTTTTTAAGAAGACATCTTCATAATTTTCTTGGGATAAACGGAAGTTGTATAGTTGTTTGAATGTGATATGCAATGAAAATTAAACTAGCAATTGCAAATGAGTTACAGAAGTTACGCTAGAGAGGGCTTGAATTGTATGTGTATAATATGGTTTGGATGTAAAATATATTCTATGATCTATGATAGATGTTTGAGTGAAGAACATAAGTTACATTTTGCTAAACAGTTCACATGTATTTATGTAAGGTTTCACATTCTGCATACATGTCTATCAAAACATTTGCAATTATATCTAACAAAATTCCTCTATATTTTGGCACAGTTGGGAGTACTTTGGCAAATTTAAACTAATTGGGTTGGAGCCTGTTTGTTGCGCATATGGTGAAACAAGGCAAGGAGTATCTTGTAGCAATGTAAACAGGAAACCACTCTATGTGCACGAGTGGTGCAAGCGGTTCTGCCGATGAATATGTCATCCGCTACAACATCTTGGGTATCATTGGCAAGTTTCTTAATCTCATCTACCCACCAAACATAAAATTCCCTAGAGATATGTCATCTCATGGAATGAAGTGATTAAAGGATACTGACAAAATGGGATTGTTGTCTACACTTTGGGAACATTTAAATGCCAAAATATGAACTTTTGTAAATAAATGCCAAGTGTTCAACCAAATGATACAACATGTTATCTTTTAAATGAATATCATAGTTGTATCTTACAGAAGACATGGTCATCGTCAAGAGACATTGTGATTGTTTCATCAAATAAAACAACTGTATATTCACCCCAATCAACTCACCTACTACCTAACATACGTGTGGCCTATAACAAAATACGAGCTTTATAGCAACGTACGTACGGACATCCATCAAGGCATAGTAGGCAATGTTTTTTTTGTTGGAAGTTACTATATTGTCCTCTCCCCATCACACATCGAATTCTTTAATTGACTTCCAGAGAAAATGCACCATAAGACTAATACAATGACTTTATTTTAAAATAAACACATAAAATCAAAATTAAAAATAAATACTAAAATGTATTAAACAAATATAAAACTAAAACTAAACAAAAGAATTATCCCCACGCATTTCACTTTTAAAGGACCTCAAAATTAAACCAAATTCCTAAAAAAAAATTATAATTACGTAAGACTTAACATTTAAAAAACAAACTTTAACAAAGACTCCAAAAGATAATTTGACTCTTTACAAGAACAAACTATTTATTTTCCAGGCACACGTATTTAAATACTAAATAAAAAAACTTTTTGACACAACACACTAAAAAGTTAAAACAAGACAATTAAAACTTACATAACACGTGAACCAATAAATAAATTAAAAACAAGAGTTACAAGTCAATGGAATGACAGGAAGTGAAGCTAATGTATTTCCAGATTAAAATGTGCACGTTGAGATTTTTTATAGATGCATGTAAAGAACTAATAAGACTGCAACCATTGATAAATTATCGTAATATCGGTAAGGCTCGCATCTGTCAATTACAACAAGAACTGATTGTGCAACTCCTCGAATGTGCAAATATATTTATATAATAAATAATTTCTCATTGTATGTACAAATTCATTTTGTCACTATCTAAAATGAAACGAAAATTTAAAAATATGTATGTATGTGTATATTAAATATACATATGTTAACTTTTTTTCCTATTATAGAAATACATATTTGACTCTTTTTAAGAAATGTTTCCAAGTATGTTCCTTAAACAACAAACTCTTGTTGTTAGAAGACAATTTCTATTATGCTTGTGCATATATATGAAAACACAAAATTACAACCTTTAGCAGAGATATCTTGATGCTATCAATTGATAAATTTACAATTTTGAAATAGATATTTGTGGACAAAGGTTCAAGCTATATATTAAAATCACTTCTATGGGCTATAAAAATTATATTTCTTTGGTCTATATTATTTCCATTGATATCATATACGATAAGCTGGAACTGATGCAATAACTATTTCCCTCCAATTTTAAAAATCTTTATAGATTATTTTACATCCATTTAGTGAATAAACAATTGACACATATCTCATGAGATATCCAAGGCACAACATCAATATATTTTAATAGTAGGAGAAATTATTATTTTCATGATCAAGCGCAACAACCGAAGCTTTAAGAGAAAATCCTAGTCGTGTGACTACTAAAGATAGCGATGACCAATTTATACTAAGAAGCTTGGTGATAAACCGCTTGGTTTTTCTAACACCATCTGGGAAGGATGTTGTAGAGGTTGTTGGCATTGGGTGTTCCAAGAGCACTGGATCGCCTGATCGTTGATCATTCTTTGTTGTAGCTATTGGAGGGACAATCAAAGTGATAGTTATTTCGTGAGTAGGGGGGTGATTTGCATGTTCAACAAACCCTTCTCAGCCTTTCCAATGTTCATTCATCTAAACATTGGCAACCACATATAGGAGGTGAGCTGGAAATGTTGATTACAGAAATAATATACAATTGTTCTTAAAATCTTTCTATTATTTCTATGGACTATGAAAGCATTAAATCTTTGATTGTAATTTTTGTTTAAAAATTGCACTGGTTTAATCATTTATTTTAAATTTCATTTTTAAGAAGAAAAATTAATTATTAGAAATTATTTGGTTTTTTTTGTATGGAAGTATTACATTATAAACATTAAGAAGTACATTCAATACATATGTTTCAGTGTTCACGTTGTTTGTTTCCTTGGACTGCAAATGGTAGGAGAGCTATTCACAGTTGAAGTTTTTGTTTGATGTCCATTTATTCAGTTACAAAAAAACCATACCTTAATTATTTTGATTCATATACTAATTTTCATAACTTTTTTGTTTACAGACGGGCTTTGTATGATAGAAGTTATTGGATAATTTGTTTGACTGTAACATTTGCAATTTACAAATTCAAAATTTTCAGGCTGAGAAACTTAAAGAGTCTTTAGAACAACACAAGCTGAAGCAAGAGTCCTTAGAATCACGAGGGAGGGAAGATGTGAGCAGAGAAAAAGAACTCTCCCTAAAATTTGAAAAGGTGAACATGGATGTTGGCAAGAATAATTATAGTTTCGGTTGTGCTAAACACTGATACATAACATCTTACCATATATTATACTTGTGAAATTATTAATTACATGCATAAACTATTTCACTACACACCCATATAAATATTGGTGGGACTGAATATATTCTGAGCTCCTTTGGTTCGCATCTTTGGATTATGAGATAAATTGTTAGTGCCCTCTCTTATTTTTTTACCTTAGCATTTTTTTTCATCTCATTCCAAGGAAGGACTTTCATTTAAAATGTCTTTGTTTATTTGTAGTATTGATATTGGAAAAAAGGTACCTAGAAATGAATTGTTTAGTACTTATAATTCTAATTTTAAATCATATCTTCCAAAAGCAATAGTTTATAGTCTCCACTGTTTTTCGTAAAGTAAAAATGATTACAGTCACAACTTGTGCTCGACCAAATATATTGATCTAGGACAAATTGGGTTCACGTTAAAGGGTATATCCAAGGGTCGTCTTTGTTCAGGCAACACCTTATAAAGCTCTGAAACTCCTGCGAAGTTGAAGGAGGCAGCAATGGCAGTTCCCCGTAACAAATGTCCCCCGTGTATCCATCGTAGTGGTCGTTCTCTCAGGGCTCATGTATGCGTAAAAACAGGCTGCCCAATCACACTGAAAACGTCTCCTCCCAATGTTATCTCTGAGCTCATCTATTTTCCTTTCATCTGCTTGCCAAGATTTTTGTGTCACCCAACACTGCATCCAATCTCTGTCCATCCAAAATGAATTTCTGTAAATGTTATGTTCCTTTAAATCTTACGGCTCCTTGCTCTCAGAGATACATATCTCCATGTAAAGCCTTCTTAGGAGATAAATGAAGCGGTCAAAAAACATAAATTACGGTGGGAAGAAGATGCTCTGTTCTTGTGGATGCCAAAAGGGTTTCTCTGAGAGCAAGGAGCAGAAATGGCATTATTGGTTTTTGTAAATTGCAGATGAAAGGAAAATAGATGAGCTCAGAGATAACACTGGGAGGAGACGTTTTCAGTGTGATTGTGCAGCCTGGTTTTACGCATACATGAGCCCTGAGAGAACGACCACTACGATGGATACACGGAGACATTTGTTATGAACCGCTATCATTGCTACACCTCCTTCAACTTCTGTAGGAGTTTCGTGAGCTTTATAAGGTGTTGCCTGAACAAAGACGACCCTGATATACCCTTTAACATGAACCCAATTTGTCCTAGATCAATATATTTGGTCAGAGCACAAGTCAGGATCAGTAATCATTTTTACTTTACGAAAAACAAGGAGACTATAAACTATTGCTTTTGAAGATACGATTTAAAATTAGAATTATAAGTACTAAACAATTCATTTCTAGGTACCTTTTTTCAATATCAATACTGAAATAAACAAAGACTTTTTAGATGAAAGTCCTTCCTTGGAATGAGATGAAAAAAATGCTAAGGTAAAAATAAGAGAGGGCACTAACAATTTATCTCATAATCCAAAGATGCGAACCAAAGGAGCTCAGAATATATTCAGTCCCACCAATATTTAAGCATTAGAAGATTGTTTTTTAATAACATGTTGTGGTTAATACAATTGATAGGTATAGTAGCAAGTATCCATCTTGAGATAGTATTCATATTCTTTGTGCTTATCCACCCCCTTTGGGTGTCGTCCTTTAGAGAGGCCACTTTGGAGTGCATACACTATGTTTTTCATTTATATATTGTGATTATTATAATATTATTATTAATAAAAACACGATGTTGTAAAATATAGTTTGTGAGAGACTTCAAAGAAACTATACATTTCCTTGAAATTCACAACATAAAATAGTGGCTAAACCATTTAAAACAACCTAATTAAATATTTCAAAATTCTCTCAACATAAAACAGTTGTATTGTACATATTGGTTATTCGTAACCGAAAAACACGAAACAGATGGATCCCTCTTGAAGTAAAAGCTATACAAGAAATTTTCTAGCTAAAATATCAAGGCCGGTTCTTTGAAGTATAAAAAGCTTTAAATACATTAAGATTCACAAATGTCTAGTTTTACCAAGAGATTTTTTCTTTCCAAATTCTTTCGAATGTATATTACATCATCTCAAAAACTCACGAATGGAGCGTGGTGGACTTCCTAAACCGATCGTTTTTTCTATTTGTCTCGTGGAAAAAGCATTTAACGCGGATACTGATTTTCACAAACGAAATTTCCCATAATTCGATTCGATGCACAAACTACAACGCAACACAAATCCACAAGAATAAAATATTTAAGTTCAAAATGACGCATGCCGCTTAAAATCACATAGTCAGATGCGACTTGAAAATTCACCGAGGGAGACAAAAGATCGGCGACAAAAAATATTCATGTTAAGAAAAAGCGAGTGAAACAACGTTGAGGTTAAGTTGCAGGTCGCTCTCAGGGGGCGATTTAGATCCAAAGAAAAGAGGGACTTTCCACGGCGGAATTAGAACCGCATTTTGCTCCAACTTAGCCACTGGCACCATGTGATCGTAGCTTTGAAAGAACAGGTCTCACGCCTCTTAATTATAGTCGCCAGCTTTACATACAGTTACACTTCGAGATTGGCAGTGGAGCAAATGAAGCCCGCCATTACGAGTGTGGAGGCACTGGTATCAAGTGGCGTTGCTGTAGGATATCAGAAAGGGTCTTTTGTAGGTGAATACCTGTATGAGCATTTGGGCATATCGAAAACAAATCTGAAAGCATATGTAACACCGTGAGGAGTATGAAGAGGCTCAGTCAAAGGGTCCAGACAGAGGAGGGGTGGCTGCCATTTTCGACGAGATCCCATATGTTCGCCTCTTCCTCTCTCGGTCGTCATGCGGCTTTACATGGAGATATGTATCTCGAGAGCAAGGAGCGAAATGGCATTATGGCCATTAGATCTGCTTTAACCACCAGGATCAAATATCAAATTTATAGCAGGTTAAGAGATTTGAAACGAATTGAGGATCAGAAATATATAGGATAGTAAAATATCTAAGATAGTAGGAAAATATCTTGGATTGTAAAAAAATATCTAAAATCAGGGAACCTGTAAAGTTAATCGCCGGAATTTGACACTTTCCAGCAATGCCTTCTTCAAAGTAAACGCCTCCGTGAAATATGGTTGTTTAAAAATGTGATTTTAAAAATGAATAATGCTAGAAAGATTTTTTTATTAAATACGATTTAGTAATTTTTCATATGGCATTTTGATTATATACGATTTATTAAATTATCATTTATAATTTAAAAAAGAGAATTTATTTAATTTGTATAATTCCTTGGGTGGGTGGGTGCGTGTGTTCGTCGCGTTGGGGGAGGGGGTGCGTGTGTGCTATGAACAGATGTGAATAATCATGGATGGCAGAAAAGAGTATACGACCATGGATCCAATGGTGGCTTACAGGAAGGCATTGAGTACGTGGGCAAAGTGGATCTCAAAAACATGGATCCCCAAAAATCTCGTGTCTTCTTTCGCAGCCCTTCACTGAGTCATTACGACAGGTTCAACAGGTCCGTTTCATAAATTTCAATCCGAATAAAAATTCAATTTTTAATTTTTTTCTCTGGTGTTGAAATCCGTGACTGAAATGGGAAATGGGTCAGGTGCGAGAAAGAGACGGAGCCAGAGATTGAGAAGAATACGGCGACATACAATCCTCTCGATGCCTCCTCACGTGGGGATATTGAAGCAGGTGTAGGTAAATTATTATTATTAAGTACATGTCAGAAAATTGTGAGAAACTTCGCAGTTGAGCCCGCTGGAATGTTCGTATAGACGAGCTCCAAAGGGCTTAGAGCCCATGACGTTTGAGAATAATGCGGTGAAGAATATTACAGCTCCTCGTTGTTTGTGAATTAAAAATGAAATTATATTTTTGAGTAATTTGTGGTGTAATAATGGTGGATCTTGGTATCATCTCTGGAATGGTTGGATACGCCATTCAGGTGGCAGCAAACCAGATTATTGCTCACATCAACATTGTTGTCCAGTGCAGGAAAGAATTAGATGCCAATTACCACACTACCATACCGTAATACCGTAAGGCTTACCACCCAGTATCAACATGGAAATGCCCAATGAGAATTAGAATTTACTCCATCAACATGGAAATGCAGGAATACCGTAAGGCTTTGAACTCTGGCAAGATCCGTACAAACTCTCTTTTCCAGTGACTTAATGCTTTGGCTTACTATTTCAAAAACTCCCTCTTTCAATGCTCTCAAAAATGATCTTGTCAAACAAATAGCTCTTCAATAAATAAAAGATTGACAAGAAAGAGAAAGATGAGGTGAAAATATGGTTAAATGAGAGGTTGATTGAGAATAAGTTTGCTCTGTTTCTTGATGATGTTTGGGAAACAAGTGCAAATTCCTTGTTAGCCGAGTTATGTGTGCCTCTCATCTCTCCGCACCACAACTCGAACATCATCATTGCCACTTCCAGAAGTAGCAGTGTGTTGTTATAGGTGAGAGTTCCAGCTCCATCCATCATCCAAGTGCAAGAGTTGAGGGAAGAAGACAGCTGGCAGTTGCTCTGTTTGCATGCCTTTCGACACAGTGATGGAATTTTACTGACGAGCATTGATGAAGAAACAACAAGGCTTGTGTTCAACGAGTGCGGCAGACTTCCCTTAGCTCTCAAAGTGATAGGGCAGGTGATGGCGGGCATCACCAACTTAAATGAATGGAAATTTGCAAGAGTTTCCAGCTGATGATTGTTCGGCACACTTCAGAATTTCATTGATGGGTAACAGTTTAACTAATGTTCCAAATACTTTTGAATCTTCTCATAACCACTCCTGGTTAATGCGTAACAATCCTGATTTGACAAAAATTCCCCAACAGGTGATTGGGAGTATGATCTCTCTGAGGGTTCTGGATTTGTCCAGGACTGTCATCCTGTCGTTGCCAAAAAGCATACGATGTTTGAAGCATTTAGTTTTCCTCAGGTTAGGCTCTACCGCCATCAAGAGACTCCCCAACTCTATCCTTGCTCTTACAAACCTTCAAATACTTGATCTTAATAGCTCTCATATTACAGAACTCCCATCCAACATTTCTAAGTTGACTTCCCTAAAACTTTTGAACAATTTGTGCACTATGTTTTATTATTACCCTTTTTGGGTATTCTCTTGTAAAATTTTATGAAATGGAAATATTGTAATGACGTGCAAATACATGGATTGTGCACATGAAAATATTTGGTCTGTGAAGTGTGATTTTTAAAGTTACAAGGAATTGCACGAATAATTCTCCATCAGTCCGCAATGTACACATACACAGGGAGGTTACTTCAGTATGATGCGGTAATGGATTTTCTGTTGCTTCAAAACAGAACTTTTGCTGAAATGGATTGATAAAATGATTGGGAAGTCATAGAATTTGGATAATGAGAAATTTTAAAGTAAATTACCGGAAAATACTTCTAATCTCCGAAGATCGCTCGATCTAAATAAGATATTGAAAAGGTCGCAGTAAATATTTATGAAATAAAATTTACTACCCACTTTTCTTCAAATAATTTGAGCATAGGTATTTTGCACATACATCTTATTAAATAGAGAATCCCCTGTCAACAATTCCACATTGATAGCCACAACAAAAACAAGCATAACATTTCCGTTATTGTTTACGGCTAAACCAGTGGGGGATTTGGTTATAGAAATATATAGACAATGTTGTCTGACTTAGAGACAATGGACAAATTTACTTTCCACTTCGAAAGAAAGACCAGAACACAACCCCTAAAAGAAAAAGAATCACAAACCCCCTCAAACAAATTTAAAAGAAATTAAGAAAAAAACTATTGTTTTCATCAGAAACAGAATACCATGAAAATGGAAGAATGTATGGCAATACTGACCACAAATGGGTATGCTACAAAATAAATAGTTAACTAAACCAGTAATATTCCTCTCTCTCAGGATTAAGCCTCACTCACTGGAAACTCACTTTTCACTCAAAATTACAATAAACCAACATATTGGTGAGCTAACGGACCAAAAAATATACGCTTAACATAATCAAACTGGAAGCAAGGTGGGAAAAATAATACCGTAAAGAGCGTAAAAAGATAGAAGTAAAGGTGGGGAAAGGAAAGCATCGAGGAATGAAGTGCGTGAAATTATCATACCCGCAAGGATCGCAAAGATTACCTGTCCACGAAGATGCGTAGAAAAGAATTCCCCTCCCAGATCGTCGCATGCTTCGTCGAGGAACACACTACATCAAACCACAAAAACAAAGTTATTGACTTCAGACTTGGCGAGAATCGATCGGGCTGCACCAAAGAAACCCTTCCGAAAATACCCTGCATTTAGCATGCAACTGGGGAAAAACTAAAAACAACTTTCAAAAAAGAGAAAATGTCAAAAAGGCCTTCAAATTTGATCCCATGCAAAAAAATGTCAAAACACCTGTCAAATTCAATACAGTCGCAAAAACGTCTGCAAAGGCCTTTCCCATAGGGGAAACACCTTTGGCGTAATTACTTTTATAGTTGATGTTGATCAATATTATTATTGTATTGGAAATTTCATGCTCATTACGAGAAAATTGTAGAAAGACAAAATTAGTGACATACACATTGTTTACAATTTAAAGTTGAATAGAAAGCATGAAAACCACCATTGTTGGATCTTTCTCTCATTCGGTTGTGAATTACAATGTTGGGTGTAAAAGTCTAGTGTCAAACCCAAAGGATGATTTAGTAGTGATGGTCACTCTCTTGCTCCTTACTCCTCTTTTCTACTACATGCTTAATGTAGTTTTGGTTCATAGCTTGTTCTGTCTAATCAATTACCTTACAAAGATATTTCCTATAGAAGGTCGATAAGGTGGACTTCCTTGCATGTATGGGATCTTTCATCGGCAACATCTTTATTTCTATGTGAATGGGTCTTCTCATTATGGTGTGATTAAGTCTTATTCCCTCTAAATCCTCTTACATTGTGTGTTGGACTAGTTTTATAACATTGTTCTCAATATCCATTATATATGGGAGTATTTTAATGACAAAGGATTCTTCATGGTGTGTAGTTTATACATAGTCTTTATAACATCGACTTTCCCTTATTTTAGTTTCTAGACAAGTTGTCTACATTTTATTTAGTCTATAAGTTGGTGTGGTATGTTCCAGTGGTAAATTGGTGGGGATTCATCATGGTTAACTCAAGTTGGGTTATCCTAATTGTTTGTGTACTAAGAATTCTCTAATGGAAAATTGGTGGTAGGTTGCCTTTGCTAACTCAAGTTGGCTTATCAAAATTGCTTTTATACTTAGAATCCCCAAAATGAATGATGTCATCTTCAACTTTCCCCTACTGCATCCAAAGAGAAGGGATTCATTTGTACAACTTGGTGGGCATGAAGAGGATATGTTGTTCATATTAGGCCTAAGACTAGCACAAGGTTGTGTTAATAAAAGTCATGTGACTTGTTATTTTGTGGTTATTTTCGGGCATTTTGACTTAACCAATTTTGTTGGGCGCACGTTTATGAATTAAAAATCTTTGTTTGTTGGGATTAGTTCCCAATATTTTCAAAGGATAATAATGTTCTAATAATAGTATTTGTCATTTGGCAATAACAAAAAAATCAAGTAATTCTTCTAAGGCATTCCAATAAAACCAATTAACGCATATGCATTGTTTTCATAAAGCGGCAAAATACATGGGAAAATTTTAAGACCCCCCAAAAAAATTCGTAGAAATTCATTAATGACTCTGTGAAAATTGAATTTCATGCTAATGGTGAATATGAAGAAAATTCAAATATGTTGTTGGTCAAGAGCATTTTTATGTTACCGATCGCCAAAGATATATTTATGTTGTCGATCGGTAGCATAAAAAAATGCTTACCGGCAGGTAGCATTTTTATGTTGTCGGCCGACAAAGATGCATAAAAAATGCTACCACCAACAACATATATTATGATGTCGGCCAATAAAATAAAAAATGCTATCGGTTGACAGCATTAAGGTGAATTTTGTGAATTTCTATTTTGTGGGAATGGCGAATTGACCCCTAAAATTAACTTTTAACCAAGAAAAATTTGGCGACCTAGCCCTAATTCCTACCCTAAAAAATTTACTAATTTTGAATTTCAAAAACCAGAATATTCATGAATTAACAAAGATTCGTCACTAAAATTTTCCTTGCAGAATACTATTTATTTTGAGTAGAAGCTTAAGATGTGTAGACTTCCACACTTGCATTCTTTGTATTGTATCATAAAAGCAAGTATTCACTTGAACATCACATTCTTTGCAAAAATAGAGGTGTTGACAAGGGGAAGAGAATATATACCATGTTTTTGTGATAAACATTCTAGGTTCTTTGATCCCTTAGATCTTTGTTAACTCTCAAAATCATACATTAGGATCTATATGCATTATTTACGCATCATTTTCGTTACTATCTCAACATCCTTCATTGCTTTTTTCTTTGACTCATCCCAAAGATTGTTGAAGACTTCTTCTCACGGATTATATCATTGATTCTTGACTCCTAACTTAGTTTTTTCATATGCAAGTTTCAAGTTTTAACTATTTTACCCACTTCTTGAGTTCCATGTTTCTAAGATTCATCTTCTCTATCTCTAAATCATTTTCCTTCATACACCTCACAACACCTTTATCTATCATAGACAACATATATCTTAAATGCATTTACCTCATTTTTGTAATAAATGTAGACACAAAATATATGCACTTGGGTAAATTTCTAAGTCCTAAAAGCATACTAAAGCATTTATATGAAGTGAGAAAACTAGTAATTGACAACTCCCTTTAGCCTTTTACTTTATCTTTTACACTTTTATTGGTTGTATACATCTTGCACTCTTGTCGGCATTTGACTATTTTATATTTCTATGGCGTTAGACACTAGTGCCCAGTTGGAACACTAAGCGCAGGCACTCTTGTTCTCCTGGGTGCTCATGTCCCTCTTTACCTTTTTCTTATCCTTTTGAACCCCTTTCGCTTCTTAATTACTTTTTACTACTTTGGTTTGGTCTTTCAATTGTCAATTACGAAATTCAAACAAGGGAATCATATAAATACATAGTTATATTTTCAAAATAAAGGACCAAGCACTAAGCATTACATATTATCACCTAAGCTTGCATCCAAATGAACAAAAGTGCTCAAAGGCATCCATCTAGCACACTCATTCAAGGGACAAGGGTTGTATCACTATGCATACATAACATAGGAGGGAAAGTTTATTTTATTCCATCCCACACATTTTATACATTTGCTACATTCTAGATCTAGCTTGCTATCATTGTGCAACTTGCACAAGGGCATCCTAAGACATCATTACACACACATACACAGAACTACATGGAGTTTGAAATGTAGTGCAACACTTGGTACTAAGTTCACTCTTTGGGTGATCATCGGGCTCAAACCAACTCCACATTCTACATATTTTTATTAGATTTGATGTGGTTTGTGGACATATGTAGGTAGACAACTTGTTTTACATGTCACAGGTATATTCAGCGATCAAAGAGCTAAACCAAAGTGACAAATAAAGACCAACAACGAAGCTCCTCCTACATAGAAGAGGCCAAATTTGGATCATTTACACAGACACTAGCACCCGCATAACGGAAACTAACACCCATGCACTCCTGTCCTCCCATGGACGCTCTTGTCGACACATTCCCGAGTCTCGAGAACATTCAATGATCATTGACGATACTCTACCCAGTTTGTTTCAGCTATTCACTTGCCCAGATCACTTCCAGATTACTCGAAATTAGCTAAGTCTCTTTATCTCCCTCTCTTGCTTAGGGTTTCACATTTGTATATGCTTGTTTTCTTGTGTCTTTTGTATATCATTTATTATAGTAGTTAATTTGTAAGTAGATTTGATTCTATTTATATTAAATCATTTGGTGAACCCCACTCATGATCAAACATTTGGATCCTTATTTTTCCTATTCTATTAGATCTTCTTGCATGGCTCCTCAAGTCTTATTCATCAATTACTTCAAATATTCCCACCTTGCAAAGATGTTCTCCAAAAATCCTAGACATTATGTACCTCCCTCAATACGCCACTTGGACAAGTAAGTTCCATCTTCATTGTCTCTCTAATGACTCTATTAGTCCTGATACCATAGCCAATCAATCCATTTGCAAGTCAATTCAAGCTTTACATTGTTTATTTCAAGATAAAATTCAAGCTATGGAAACCACAATTACATCTCTCACCACTGAAATCCAACATCTCAAGAGTGCTTCTCAAGCCCATGCTTGTTCTTCTTTTGCACCTCATTCTAATCCCATGTCTACTACATGTGCTTATACAAGTGAAGCCCAAGACTTACCGCTACCAACACCTCTTAAGTTTGATCAAAATGCTAAGCAACATGACATTCTTCCTGAGCTCCTCAATCACTAGTTGATCAACTTTCCACCTACTCATTATTACCCTCCTTATCGACATGCCAAATATAAAGGTATCCCGTTTTGCAATTATCACAAACTTAGTGGACATCATGATAATGATTGTTATGCTTTAAAACGAAGAATTAAGCACCTTCAACATTATGGTTTTATTTCATTTACTACACAACATTCTACCTCTCCAATTGCTAAATCCCAATGGGCTCCCAAATCTAATCCTTCCATGTCTAATGAGCATCATGCCATAATTACTAATGTTCCTTCTCCAGTCAGTCAAGAGCCGCCTATCCAACCCAATGTCATACCACCTTTAAAAATTTGTACCCCATCACCTCCTCCTATCAAGTTCTCTATAACATTACCAATTCCAACTAAGCAACCACCTTTCAAAATTGCACCCCATCACCTCCTCCTATCAAGTCCTCTACAACATTACTAATTTCAAATAAGTAACCACCAACCAAGAAAGACTAACCAATTCACCCTGTGATATCTAACCTCTTTAAACTTCCTCCTGTTGACCCAAAATCCAACCTTGATCCTACTCTTGCTTCTACCTCTCGTCGATAACAATATACTTTCTTATGATACATTTCAAACTTCGTCACCATCGTAATATCTCTCTTACATTGTCACATAGATCTCCATCATTGGCACACTTGGGGGCATCACACTTTCTCTCCTTCCATCACTATCAGTTGTCTCTAATACTACGCTTCACACTCCGCGCTTCATGTCTAAATTTTTCTAAGCACTCCTACAATTTTGGTGCCCACATTGTACCATCATTACCCAATGACGCACTCTAATGCTACGGTTCACACTTGATTGTTGAGGGCACACTTCATCTATGAACCTCACATATACACACTTCACGCTCAATGCTTTATGATATATCTTTCTAGTATCTATTCTCATGTGTTATACTCATTACCCGATGACAAACTCTTGTTCTATGGTTCATTCTTGACTTTTGAGAGAGCATTTATAAATGAACCCCATCTCATGCACATCCACTTGGAGGTAATGTTTCTCCTACCATCTTCATATCTTGCATATCACACCATCACACTCATACATCATTTGTATATCTTGGTTGCATTTATTCTTGTTGTCTTATACTACTTACATCTTGCACTTTGCTTACTATGCTTTGACAAATACTCGATGTCATTATCTTTATCATATACACATGCGCGTTCACTTGGTCTCTGGAAGTGAATGCATATCTCTTATAGCTCCTTACACGATGCATGATGTTTGACATTTGAATCCCTTACCGTGCCCGTGAAGGCTCTTGGGGCATTTACCTTGACTACTCTCACACACTACAAGTTATAGTGTTTCATCATTTATTACATATTCTTCTACGCACTTACTTTTTGTTGATATATGCACGCTTTAACATACTATTTATCTTTCTAAAATGCTAATGGGTGCTTCATGTGTAGCATTTGTCTTGCATGACTATATACAACCATGGTTATCTAATACATTTTATTTGTTATTATTTGTGGGCTCTACCCTATGTCTTATTTGATCATTGTATGCTTTTGGCCGCTTCGTCCCTTATTGTCTTGTGACATTATGAGCGATGTCCCATGTGTGAAACCCACTTCTCGTGGTTGTTACATGGGTATCACCAAGTTGGGGGACAATTAAGTATTCCTTTTACATTAAAAACAACAAAACATCAAATTTAGTCTTCCACTTGACTTGTTGTGCCATGCCAAAAAGTACATTGTCTTCTATTACATGTTTGATTTGCTTTGTATAAATACTGATTTTAAAGTGAATAGAATAGGATAAATATCATTTTATATATTTTTACTAATAGTAGGTCTTTAAGACACTTTTTCCCGTGAATGTTTATGTCTACGTTTAAGACTCGCTAGTTTCACTTATCGAATATAAAACTTATACTGGTGTTATATACATGTTCCTTGGTTTTATTTGATTTCTATATTTTTGATGAAGTTATCCCCTCTATTTTCTTTATGTTTTCATACCACTTTCAAAAAATCATAAAAAATATCTCCACCCAAGATCATATAACTTCTCACCAAAGGAGAAATATATATATATCATATTTTTGGTCATCCAAATTGTGGGCATATAATCTTATATCAAAAAAACCAAGTCATTGAATTTTGAGTTTTTAGTATAGCTAATCTTGTCCATTTTTTTAAAAATTAGTATTTTAGAAACTAGATTCCATGCTACGATTCATATTTATATAATTTTTCTAATTTTGAGTGTATGTCCTCTACTTTGATATTTAGTTGTTATTTGCACACTTATCCCCTTTATTGTCCCCCAACTCATCTTCTATTACATGTTTGATTTGCTTGCACTAACACATGTTACTAGCCTATCTTGTTTTCATGTGCCTTGGTTTCTACCATACACATCCCCTACCCCTACAACCCATATCATATCGTGGTCCTCTACTTTTGACCACATTCTCCTACAATCATCGCATGCACCCCAAACGAGGGGGCATATATTGGGTGAAAAAGCCACCCCTACAACAACTCGAGAGATACTATAAAGATAAGCACAATATAAAATTAGCACATGAATATAGTCATAGAATGGTCAAGAATCATACTTAGACCTCACACACAAAGCAAACATTAACCCCAAGATGCAGACAATAGTATCTCGACACTTGTGTCTTCCCCGGCACTAATGTCCTAAGGGTAAAAAAGTCAATTTCATAATTCAACATGATATTCAGTAGCTTTCAAAATAATAGTAAGCAGGCACTTGCCTCCAGTTACAAAATTCACCTTATCGCTTCAATCGGGACTAATCAGGACTAATTAGAACAAATCAAGATGTACCATCTGCAATGGTGCTTATTAGAAAGCGTCATGGAAGGAGAGAAAACTATACCTCTCTCCTCAACACTCTTCTCTTGGCATGAGATCGCCCAAAAACTCACACTTGGCATGAAATTGCCCAAAAACTCACTCTCGGAGTGATATCACCCAAAAAACTTGCTATTGGCGTGAGATCACCCAAAACCTCACCACTCGACAACAAATTCAGCATCATCTCTAAGTAAATCAAGACAACTTTCTATCTCATACTCTCTTACATATCAGGTGCACACTTTCCTTTTACATACTTTCACACTTTTACTTACTTATACACATGTTACTTTGATTTCTCATATACGGAACTTTGACTACTTTCTTTTGTTCTTTTGTAGGTCCACCCTTAAGATGCAATAAGGAGCATATCACATCAACAAATATAGCACACTACTACACACATGCTTCACCCCTAGGGTCCACTTCCCTTTCCTAGTCTCCACACTTCACTTTGCATCACTTCACGCTTCACTTGTCCACTCAACATGTTATTGGCTACACACTTCTCTATAAGGTTATAAGGTACGCATCTTCTATCTACTTTATGCTATCAGTATTCACTCAACAACATAAAGTGTGGGAAAATCTAAACACAAAATATATGCACTAAAAGCATGTTAGCATTCATATGATTCCTAAGCAAAAAAACTAGTAATTAACAACTCCCTTTAGCCTTTTACTTTGTCTTCTGCATTTTTATTAGCTTTATACATCTTGCACTTTTGTCGGCATTTTATTGTTTTATTTTTATATGGCCTCGAACACTAGCGTCAAGCACTCCTGTCCTCTTAGGCACTCATGTCCCTCTTTACCTTTTTCTTATCCTTTTAGACCCCTTTTATTTCTTAATTACTTTTTACTACTTTGGGTTGGCCTTTCAGTTGTCAATTACAAAATTCAAACAAGGGAATCATATAAATACACAATTATATTTTCAAAATAAATGACCAAACACTAATCATTGGATAATATCACCTAAGCTTGCATCCAAAGGCGTAAAATCACTTCAAGGCATCCATCTAACACACTCATTCAAGGGACAAGGGATGCATCACTCTGCATACACATCATAGGAGGGGAAGTTTATTCTATTCCATCACACACATTCTATACATTTTCTACATTCTAAATCTAGCTCACTATCATTCTACAAATTACACAAGGGCATCATTACATACACTTACACATAAAACTACATGGAGTCTAAAATGTAGTGCAACGCTAGGTACTAAGTTCACTCTTTGGGTGAATTTCGAGGTCAATTTAAATTCACGTAAGAGGCTAGGTCCGGATCATTTACACGGACACTAGTACCCAAAACAAACACTACCCGACCTGTGCACTCCCGTCCTCCTATGGACGCTCCCTGTCTCGGCACATTCCTAAGTCTCAAAACCTCCAACAAGCATTGATGACACTCTACCCAATTTGTTTCAACTCTTCACTAGCCCATATCACTTCCAAACTACTCGAAAATCAACTAAGTCTCTTTATCTCCATCTCTTGCTCAAGGTTTCACATTCATACATGCTTGTTTGCTTATGTCTTATTATATATTAGCATTTGTATATCATTCATTACAATAGTTACTCTATAATTAGATTTAATTATATTTATATTAAATCAATAACTTGTCTCAAATGATCTCCATGAAAAATTAATGCATACAAAACAATTTACCAAGGTCTTGAAGTAAATCACAAACAAATTCTAGACTTCTTAATCATGTAAATGTTAGGATAAATATATATAATTAATATCCTTGCAATATCTATGGATATCTCAAAAATGAAAATAACGGGCTTTTTGTTATAACATCAATCACATGGAGCTTCTAGCTTTTACTTCTTAATTTCATAAGAATCCATCTTAACAATGTTTTTTTATGTGGCAAAATGTTTCTTTATAAATCATAAATTATTCCACTCATTTGCATTTCCTCTTAAATTCCCCTACTCCTACATACTCGAGCTTCGACAAGATTTTCCATTTCGTGACCTAGTTTATAAACTACTAATAATATTATAGATTATGTTACCTAGTTTTATTATTTTAATGGTTAATCCATTTAAGAACATTTGTATTCAATGTAAACATCTAATTATTTATTTAATTTTTAAATTGTGAATTTATTGTTTTATTTTTATCTTTGTGTTTAATATTTAGGGATGTAACTAGATTTATTAGGGGGCATCATGCAACACGACCACGATTTTAGTAGGGGACAAATTAATTACCATGGTATTAATGTATTTATGTGTTTACGGATCATTAGTCCAAATTAATTTTTTATTGGTGCTTTTTTGTTAACTTGTTATCTTGTGTTATCAACACCTTCAACCTTTAATAAGCTTTTCAAATTCTCATTCTTTTATGTGTGGGAACCTTTCTATCGTGGTTCCTTCATTTTCTCATGTTTATCTCCCTACTCTAACTTTCTCTCTCTTTCTCCGTGTTTTTGGCTTGATTTTGACCATTTTCCATTTTCGTATGATGATGATCTTCATACCCCAAAAAAATGGTCAAGACACCCCACAAAAATGGTCAAGACTCTACTTGAAATGGGCATTTATGTTTTCTAGGTCTTTTTGACCCAAATTTGAATTCCCTAAGGTTTTTAACTTTTTTATCAATTTACCATCCATTGTGTGTCATCTTACACGTCAATAGAGTCTTAATATGAATTTTAAATGTCTATAAATTATAGTCACTAAATCACACACTTACTATGTACATCTAACCTCTAAATACTTCATTTATATGCATGATTCCTAAGCAAGAGAACTAGTCATTAACAACACTTGTTTTGCTTTGACATTGCTTTTATCTTTCTTATCTTCATTGTTTATTATTTTTGGACTTACACCTTACAGTTTTGCATACTAGCCAACATCATATTCATCTTTTATTTCTCTGTTTTATTTTTTGGCACTCTGTATAGAAACCCCATTAGGGACAGGAACACTTGGGCGCCACTGCTCCTTTGAGTGCTTCTGTCCTCCTCCCTTTTCTAAATTTTCAAATGTTACATCTTTCATGTCTTTGTTTACTACCCTAGGTTGGCCTTTCACTTGTTAATGACGAAACTTAAGTGAAGGAATCATATATATACATGACTTATTTAACCTCATTAAAGGGGGCAAGAATTTCAAGAGGCACATACTATTACAAGGAGCTAATATTTTCTATCTACTACATCAAGGACTGTATTTTGGGACTGCATACTTCACTGCATAGGAGGGTTTATTTTAAATTCCATACCACACATTTTGCATTGGGACAAAGTAGTTGTAGCCCACTATTCTTTGTGTGACTGGCACTAGGGCATCCTAGCTCAAGGGACACTATTCCAATAATACACATGCACATTAGAACTACATTGAGTCTGAAATGTAGTGCAACACTCGATGACAATCACATTGGGGTGACCGCCAAGGTCAGTCCAACTCAAGCATATGCATATTTTTATTCATCTAATGTGTGCTTGAGTATTGTGCAGTAGCTAAGGTTTGTTTTACACGTACATGTGTTAATGAGTGAACTTAATGCTAAATCGACGCGACCTATAAAGAACCAAAAAGTGACAAGAAATGACACAAAAAGAACAATATCGTAGACACCGGTGGCCCAAAACAGATGCTAGCATCTAGGCGGCCTTGTCCTATTCTAGGGGCTTTTGTCCCTAAGATTGTCACATTCCAGTTTCTAACACAAAGCTTACACAGCCTAGAATTTACCTTCTCAACTTGTCTTACGAATTATTCCTAATATGGGTGTGTTAATTTGAGTGTGTAGACTATAATAATAATGTATGTGAGATATGAATAACACTCTTGTAGGATTTAGGAGAGTGTTTTTAGGAAGGTTGAGGGAAAATAGGTTGGAATAAAAGTGGTTGAACCATCCACTTAGATTTAGTGTGTGAGGTTGGTGGAGTTATTATAGGAATGTTCCTATATATGTAACCAGTGTTATTGATTAATGTTGAATTGAATTTTTACTGAGTGTATGTTTTTCTTCAAATATGGGGTAAAACCCACATTCGAAGATCACAACTCGTTTCGAAAGGGGCCTCTCTGGTTTTTTCACTCCACCCATGCCTTTGTTCATCAGGTAGACTTAAAGAATAGCGAGTGGATACCGTGGACCTTGCAGGCTCAACTTGTTACTTTTGTTCGTGTTCATCCATTTGTCAGAGATCCAAAACGCTCGAGCATTGGATATGCAAAGCGTACCTTAATGCAAACCCTCATTATCGGTTCGCTTCACCCTTCTTGCACTATGTCGGCGGTGTAGCAAAGCGGATCTCGTGTGAACCCATTTGGCGTGGAAGATTCACTTGCATCATCTTATTCTTTAGATTTCATTCACTCATTACGCAAATTTTCACTCCATTTTGTTCATTGTTTGTATATCAAAAATTGAAAACAAAAAATTGTTCAGAATTTTTTTAGAAAAATAACAATTTGTAGTTTGCAGATCTATTTGAATTATATTTTGCATGGAGGCTATATTATTTGCAAGGGAAAAAATTACGTTACAGGCGTATGTTTTTAAATTCGTTCATCATAGTACAAATCAACCTGTATCAGCTTGAGGAGGTCGATCGATATAACTTAACAATTACTCTGGTCTTCGGTGACTTCGTGACACCTGATTTCAAACTGATCACATGAGTCGGAATGAATCTCGCTGAGGATGTCTTCTAATGCGTATACAATATTTCTAAATTAGCTTTGAATGGAGAGCATGTAACCGATCTTGGTGTTATGATTCATTCAAAACCCTCGCAACATCGATCTTTGTCCCGATGCAGATCCTTAATAGGAGTGAATGAATATAGCATCTACAACGCGACTTGAATATGTTTGGAGTGGACGCCGTGAGTTTCTCTGTCTTGATCCACTGACTTGACTTTGATTTCCAGCAGATCTTACATATCAAATCATATCCATGAGCACCATAGATCAGCGATCGTAGTCAATTTATTTACTTAAGTGATTAATTTGATCTCAACATTACAAATGACATGCATATTTTGGAAAATCATGCATCGAAATCGTTGATGAGTTCATCATCCAAAACTGCAAGACTTTGAAAAAGATCTGAACTGAGACCACCAGTACATCATGGATCCTACTCGCGTCAAGCTCTCTAGCGTGCCGCACCCTGCAATGACAGACCACGGATCGAGCAAAGGTTTTATGTTGGAAAGGAAGGCATTGAATCAGGCTACCATTTATCGACGATTCAACTCGGACCTCCCCTGTAAGCATCACAAATTTTATTTTGTCTCTCACCGACCGTTTATTTCAACTTGCAATAATGAATCCCTAAAGACGTACTTATCCCTTTTCATTTGCAGAAGGCCACATGGTGGGAGTGTTTTCAGAGTCCAACCCATTAAACACCCCTCCGGGTGGGGTAGTTATTTTGAAGGGAGGTGAGATATTTTTAAAAGGGTAAAAATTATAAAAAGTTATATCTTTTGAAAAAATGAGGGAAATAGATTTTTAAAGAGGCAATTATTCATTTGTAAGAAGCGAGATATAAAAATATATTTGTAAAGGGGACATAAGTTATTTTTTGAAAAAGGGGGGAAGTTAATAATTTTCAAAAAATATATATTGGAGATTATTTTGATGTATTATCGGTGTAGTCGACACCCACAAGTATCTTTACATCGAGGGGGGGTTATGAAAATCATGTCAATGAATTTTGCAGCCTCCGCACTATTGTGTCCTCTCCCATGTTAGCACTAAGGGGGAATGCTAGAACTATTCCCGACATCCGTGTATTAAATTGAGTGTGTAGACAATAATAATAATGTATGCAAGATATGAATAACACTCTTATAAGATTTGTGGAGAGTGTTTTTAGGAAGGTTGAGGGAAAATAGGTTGGAATAAAAGTGGTCAACTACCCACTTAGATTTTGTGTGTGGGGTTGGTGGAGTTGTTATAGAATATTCCTATATACATGTAACCAAAGTGTTACCGATTAATGTTGAATTGAAATTTTATTGATCGTATGCTCTTCTTCAAATATGGGGTAAAACCCACTTTTCATCATTCAAACCTACGATTCATAAGTTTCGAGTCATCTTTATCTCCTATCTTTCACTCTTTCTTGCACTTCTTTAACTAGATCTTGCCTTAATATTGTTATATTTATCTGATCAATAATGTCCTTAACTAGATTTAAATTTCATTAAATCATTTGGTGAACTCGATCTCTTGCATGCCCATTGTGGATCTCTTCTTTTATGCCCATTACCCGTAGTGTCCACTTTGGATCCCCAACCTATATAGAACTTGTCCCACCCACTCGGCACCGTTCTTCTACCATGGTTGACTCCATCAATGACAACATTCTTAGTGTAGACACAAAATCATGCACTTGGGTACATTTCTAGGTCTTAATCACATACTACTATTCATATGATTCCTAAGCGAGAAAACTAGTAATTGACATCTATCTTTGGCCTCTTTTCTGTCTTTCTAGTTTCCTCTTTGGTATTATACCCCACAGCCCAGTCTGGTCTTCATTGCTTTATCTTTGTTGACTTTAGACACAACGCGCCTAGCTAAGATGCCAACGCCAAGGTGCCCTCGTCCCCTCTAGGCGCTCTCGATCTCTTTGTATCTTACTAGCCTCTTTTAGGCATCTTGTTTTCTTATGGGTCATCCTTTTAGTTGTCAATTACAAAATTCAAACAAGGGAATCATATAAATACAAAGTTATGTTACCATAATAAAGGACCAAGCTCTAAGCATCTATTATCATCACCTAAGGTTGCATTCAAAGGCATTCTAAGATCATCAAAGCACCCATCTAGCACTCATTCAAGGGACAAGGGACTGCATTTTATGCATACATGCATAAGAGGGGAAGTTCAATTTTCCACCCACACATCTATTTACATTGTACATCTAGTTATCACTCGTTATAAAGTGCATCTTACACAAGAGCTTCCTAGGGCAAAATTTCTACACATACACAATAACTACATGGAGTCTGAGATGTAGTGCGGTGCTTGGTCATAAATTCACTTTTTCGGGTGACTTTCGGGGTCAGTCTGACTCCCCATTTACATCTTTCTTTTTAATATTTGACATGTTTTGGGGTTTTGTAAGATACCATTTGTTTTACAAAGTTAGAGGAAAACACAACAATCATCTATCACACACAAGAGACCAACAACAAAGGTTAACGACCATCTTGCGACACAACAAAAATCAATTTTGAGGTCTTGCGCAATCATAGGTGCCTAAGTAATGGTCTCTAAGACCTAAGTGCCCTCACCCCACCCAGCGCCTGTCCCGGCTTATTCGAAATCACAGAATTTTTTTGGGTGCGGTTGCGGCAGTCTGCTCCTCCTGCTACCGGTTTTCTAGTCCGAACACTTTGGGATCTATTGCAAAATCAGCTAAGTATTCTATTCCCTCTCTTGCACCTAGGGTTTTATCTCTATCTAGCTTATTGCTTGTGTCAGATATGTGCCTTATTGTTTATTTATCATACGTGACTATGTAATTAGGGTTTTACAAATTCCATATTTGTTAAATCATTTGGTGAACCCATCTCATTCAAACACTCTTGGTCCTCATATTATCACTTCTCTCATTTTCCTAGGATCCTCTCATCATGGATATATTCATTCATGATTTCTTGTCACCAATCCTGATTGTAGAGCTAAAATCATTTCTCTCTTGGATAATACTCACATTCCTTCTACAACTCATTCGATGTAGTATATTAGTCATTCGTATATGCATTTTCTCAATAACTTACTTACCCATCTTATATAGTTGGCAATCTTTCTATTTATGACAATGATCCTCCACTATGTATACCAAAGTGTTGTATAGGAAACTTCGTTCTCGCGTGGGTGAAAGCCGATACAGAAGCCACCAACAACTTTGAATGATTGAGGGCTTATGACCTCAGATGTAAATGTGGATCTACGAGCGCAAAGAAGATAGATGTATGATATAAAGAAGCTAGATCTACAAGACTGAAACAGATAAGATTAGATAACAATATGCGGGGTTACCAGACAGTGTCGGCTCCAAGAGGATTTTAACTCCCTTGGAGGATGTCAATCCCCGTGTGATATAGAATAATGATAAAATACAAGATAAATCGATAACATGCAAGTTGATAAACAAAAAAACCTGACGCCGCGGGTGTGTAGATGGTGCTATCGATCTAATCAACACAATGTGCAACAAGAACCCCGCTACGTGAACTAACGAATCATGGGCATAGTATCGTGGGGATTATAGTATCATTACGAGGACATCATAAGGATAAAAATAATAAACAAGAAGATAAGAATTCAAAACAACATTTTCCCATATTTTCTAACTTATTTCCTCCGGTCCAATCGAGGTCCAGTGTCTTCTCGGGTCTAGGTCTTTTGAAATATGGGAGAAACCCATATTTATAGCTTAATGGTGAGGTTAGACTGCAGGTTAAAAGATACTCAGGGTTGAGTAAAGTAACCTTGATTAAAAGAGGTGATGTGATTCAACGGGCTCACAATTTGACTCAAAGTAAACAAAAGATAAAAATATGATAAGAGGTGGGGATATTAGGTGAAATAATGTATTCTCTTTTTGAATTATTAAGAGTGGGATGTCGATGGGTGCATTATTGCCCATGTTTTGAATAATTTGTGAGAGATGGGGGATAATGCCCAAAAATCTGAATTATCAAATGGGTCCACATGGAGCCCATTTGGTAATTAATTAAATAAGGTGAGTAAATGGATGGGATTTTTAAAATTATGAAAAAGAAAAGTGAGAGTGAGAAGTGAATGGATGTGACTATGATGCAGGCGCTATACCAAAAATTGGTGTCTACATTTGCCCTTTTTTGTTGAGTGGTTTGCAATAGTAAGCCATGAGACAAAAACAAAAAGGTTAGATGAAATATGTGTCGAGGATGGATGAAGACATGACCAAAGGCAAGATGCCCTGGCAAAAAAGGATTGCAATAATAATGAAAAAAAGTATGGCGGTGACTTTAATATCACATCGGTAGAGGACAATCGTGGTCTCAACGGAGATAGATGACAACATTCTACATACTAGTGAGTGGGTGAAGACCATGCGCATATGGATGTAAACCAAGATGACCAATGGGTCATAGGAAAACATCAAAATATGTGCAAAATTGAATGCGAAAGATGTGCGCAATCCTTTGTCTATGAGGAATCGTGCAAAAAAATCATGTGTCCACAAAAGGGACAAGGATGAAGATAATGATGCCCTAACATGGGGCATAAGAAGGACACAAAGTGAGTTATATGCGTTGACAAGTACAAGGATGAAAAGGTGCCCCAACATAGGATATAGATGGATGTTGAAATAAGATATCCCAGGGGGAATACTCATAAATGTGCACGCGATGAGCAAATATGATAGAAAGGTGAGATAAAATGCCCTAAAAGGGTGATAAATATGATGGCAATCATGTTTCATAGGAAAGATGCATAAGTGTTAGCAAATTAGAAGGTGAAAAAGTAGTCCTATTTGTTTGATAAGTAGGATAGGAAGTCACGATACTTTTGCGAAAAAAACAAAAGTAGAGAAAATATTCATGGAAGAGAACAAGATAAGATAGGTGATGGTTGTTATGGTATCTTCCAAGACAAAAATGTCAAAGGAAGATGGGAAGAGATTCTTAGAAATGGATATGATGATGTCCCTACAAGAGGACTGGAGAAGATAAAAGATGTGACAGGGTTCTCAAAAAGAGAAGAGGTCAATGTCATGAGAGAGAAGAACGAGAATGGTAATGAAATAGATTGGTGGTACATAAACAGAGAAACATTGGCATTGATCATGAATGCTAAGTATGAGGGATGTTGAGAAAGAGAAAAGGGAATAGACAAGAGGATTGGTTGATTATGAGAAGAGTAAGAAAGATCGAATATGAAGGCGATATCTCATATGGAATAGAGGGACGAAGACAAAGAAGGAGAAAAGAAGGAATGGAAGGGGAGGAAGAAGATAACAAAGAAGAATTATAGAAAAGGTGGAAATGAACAAGGACAAGAAAAGGAAGAGCAAAGGGTGAAATTATGAAAAAGAGAGAGAGTTATTTAAAACAAAAGGTGTGAAGTAGGATGAAGCAGAGGAAAGCAGAGAGGTAATGGAAAACAAAAGAGAATGATAGAGCAAATAAAATTGAAGGAAACATGTCATAGTGAGGAAATCCAAGGAAAAGATTATGGAATTGACCGCATGGAAATGCATTTGGATGATGAGATGATAAAGGAGATGGGACAACGTCAAGAGTCAAGTTATCAACTGGGGAAGTAAGGAGGAAGTGCAAGGTAAAATGGGGAGAAGGATGATGTAGAGGAAGTGAAATAAGACGAGGATCGAAATGAGGAGAAGACACCAGAGAAAATTATGCGAAGAAAGGGAACCAAGAATGGACATATTTGATAAAGAGTGAGAAGTGCAAGGAACATAAAGAGAAGCTTGAGGGGAGGAATGACATCGATTGGAAAAGATGCGGAGATGCATGAGATGAGGATAAGTTGATGACGAGAAAATAGAGAGATGGTGCATGATGAAGATAGTAAAGAAATTGGCAAGGAAGAATGGAAAATGGAGAGGTGGCGAGGAAAAAGAAAGGAAGGGATAGGAGAGGCAATGCCAATGAATGGATGTTAGGAGAAATCCACCGATAATGATCAGTAGGAAAGGATGGGATAAAAGATGAGATGAGGCAGAAAGTAAACAAAGAATGGGAGGGGGAACACCAATGAAGGGACGCTACGAAAAGTCCCCGATAATGATCAGAGGGCACAAAGGAAGGAAGGAATGAAGATAGAATGGAGGAGGTCAAAGAAAAGGGTTTAAACTACATGTCAAATGGGGATGAGTGATTTTTAGGAGAAGTCCACCAATAATTACTTTGTGTGGAAATAGAAGCTCATGATGAAAGTGTTAGGAATTAGAGAACAAATACGCGGAAACAATTCCTCAAACCACAACAATAGGAAACTATATAGCATAATTATACTTGCAGAAATATAACAACATAAATGAATAATGCACAAAAGAAGACAAGACAAGATTTAATGTGGTTCACCCAATGTGGGCTACGTCCACCAAGAACTTGCTCATTTTATTATCAACAAGAGTAAAACAACTCTCATAGTCTTCTCTCAGTTATGAACTCACAACAGAATTCCAAAGATGCTAAACCACATCTAAACCACAATTGACACCCAATTGCATAACCTTGATCACTCTTGATCACCTCTTGATCATTAAGACTCAAGACCTCTTGAACACTCAAGATATCTTTAAGATACCCTAACACCTCTATTTATAGGATTACAATCCTTCTAAGAAGCCCTAAGACAACCCTAGAAGTTTGAAAGTCGTGATCTTTCAACTTCCCATGGTTGAAAAATAGTCCTCATCTTAACACATGTTAACAAAAATGTTAGCAACAACATGTGCAACAACGACACAACCACGTCACAACAAATGATCGCAGAATGCTCCCCGAAGTCTCCAAACTTAACCGTTAGAGCTCCAAAGACTTCAACATTGATTCAAGAAGACCAAAAATAGCTCCACACTCCAACAATCTCCCACTTGAGACTATTTCCACTTGAGCAAAGTTCTTAACCCTTCATTATCAACCATGAAGGCCAATCAAAGTTGAACACAACTTCAACTTCTCCCTTGTGACCGCCTTGGTCATCATATCTATAGGATTTTGACTAGGTATGAATCTTTTCCAGCTTCAACTTATCTTCTTCCAAAGTTGTCCCCAAGATGAAATGATATCTCAAAATTGAATGTGCTCCATCCTAGAGTGGAAAGCAGAGTTCTTCACCAAATGAATAGTGCTCTGACTATCACTGTGTAGTCTCCCAACTTCCTGCTTATGACCCAACTCATCAAGCAATTGTTGTAGCCAAATCATCTCCTTGCTTTCTCGTGGCAGCAATATACTCAGCCTCTTGTGGTTGACAAAGCCACAACCTTTTGTAACTCGTGAAATCCAACTCACCGTTGTATCACCAACCGTAAATACATAACCTGTCGTGCTCCTCCTGCTGTCCAAATCTCCTGCCATGTCTGAATCTACATATCCATGTAATGTAGTGTCTGATCCACCAAACACAATGCTACTCCCATGGTCCCTCTCAAATATCAAGGATCCACTTCACTTTACTCGCTATCTTTCTTGCAACCATCTCTACCCGATCACTCATAAACTTGCTCACTACTCTCTTGCCCTCGGGTAGCTCCACCAGATCCCAAGTCTAGTTTTCCATAAGAGATCTATGCTCTTCATCCATGGCCTTGCTCCCACTTCTTCCTGGCATCCACCTGCACTACTTCCTCAAAGCACTCTGGCTCTCCACTGTCAGTGAGCAATAAATAATTCAAAGATGGAGTAAATCATTCAGGTTCCCTTCTTACCCTAGAAGACCTTCTCACCTCAGGAGTTTGGGGTTCCTGATGAGTAGGTACTGAACTAGCTATGCTGGAACATGTTGTACTCCGAACCGGTCCCTCGACACCTTCTTGCTCTTCCGCAATGTCCTCTAACACTGTATTATTTCTTTGATTCCTCTTTTTGTTCCTACAACTGATCTTTATACATGATTTTTTCATTAAAGACAATATCTCTAGACCAAAATATTTTCTTGTCTTTAAGACTCCAAACATGGAAACCAAAATCATCTTCACCATATCCAACAAAGGTGCATTTCTCAGACTTAGCCTCTAACTTGGTCCTATCATCTTTATCAATGTGAACAAATACCTCACATCCAAATACTCTAAGAAATGAGTAATCAATTTTCTTACCAGACCAAGCCTCCTCAGGTATACCTCCATCCAAGGCCATAGAGGGTCCTCTGTTAATCAGATAAACAATTGTGCTTACCACTTCCGCCCAAAACATGAGTGGCAGCCCCGCATGTAACCTCATGCACCTAGCATGCTCCATGATTGTCCTGTTCATTCTCTCTGACACTCCATTTTCCTGTGGAGTATTTGGAACCGTTCTTTGCCTGCAGATCCCATTTACCAATAATAATCAATAAATTCATTGCTGCAATATTCCCCTCCATTATCCGACTTGAGACATTTCAGCTTGAGACCTGTTTCATTCTCAACCAAGGATTTCCATCTTTTGAAAGTTTCAAACACATCGATTTCTTTCTAATGCAATATACCCAAACTTTTCTAGTTGTATCATCAATGAAAGTGACATAATAACATGAACCACTAATAGAGTTTACCTTAGCTGGCCCCCATACATTTGTATGCACTAACTCCAACTTACCCTCCTTCCTGGTAGGTCCAACCTTGAGGAATCTCACCCACTTCTATTTCCCATAAACACAATCCTCACAGAAGTCCAAATCTAACTCCTTTAATCCGGCAACCTGTCCTTTATAATCTGCATGCCCTTATGACTCATATGACCGAGTCTCTAGTGCCACAAAGTTACATCTCCATCTGCAGCAACTAAATTACAATAATCAACACCACTGGTTAAATACAAAGTACCATTTTCTTACCTCTTGCAACCACAAGAGCTCCCTTGGTAACCTTCCAAGAATCCACTGTAAAACTAACCGTATAGCCATCACTACCTAGTTGTCCCACTGATATCAAATTCCACCTCAACTTAGGCACATGCCTGACATCCTTAAGTAGCCATGTGTTCCCATTCTACATTTTCACCCAAACACAACCTTTCCCTACTATGCTGCATGGTTCATCATCACCAAGATATACATGTCCAAAATCACCTTGAACAAAATCAAGTAAAGTAATGTCTATGTGGGGTGGCATGGAAAGAAGCCCCTAAATCTAACACCCAAGATTCAACAATATTATCTAAAGAAAGAATTAAGGCATCTTGAAAAACATCACCGCTACCACATTTACCTCTTTAGTTTCCTCCTTGTTCTTCTTATTCTGAAGAGCCCAACAATCTTTCTTAGCATGACCAACCTTCCCACAATGCCAACATTCTAACTTACTCTTGGACTTTGACCTTCCACGATCATTCGACTTCCCATGGTTACCTTTCCCTCTGTTCTTTTGTCTCCCTCTGCTCTCCACCGTCAAAGCGTTTCCAGAAGTAGAAGAATCTCCGGTGCTCTTCCTTCGCATTTCCTCGCTTAGGATCACACCTATTACATCCTCAAACTTCAGCTTTGAGTTATTAGAGACTGAATTACTTACAGCCATAACCAAGTTGTCCTAGCTATCTGGTAAGGAGCACAAAATCAACAAAGCCCTGACCTCATCATCAAAGTCAATTTTTACCGAGTTTAACATACTCACAACCGTATTAAATTCATTCAAATGATCAACAACAAAACCATTCTCAGACATCTTCATATTAAATAACTTTTTCATCAAAAATATTTTATTAGAGGTAGAGGGTTTTTCATATAACTTCCCCAACGCACTCATGAGACCTTTGTGGTCTTCTCTTGCGATATGTTGAAAGCAACCGAAGATGCAAGGCATAAATGAATTACCCCGAGTGCCTTTCTATCCAACAACTCTCAATCCTCATCCGACATGGTTGTAGGTTTCTTTGCTTTTCCAGCCAAAGGAACATGGAGGTCCTTCTGATATAAGTAATCCTCCATTTACATCTTCCATAAACCAAAGTTCTACCCATTGAACTTCTCAACCCTCGATCTTCCCTCATCTGCCATAGCTCCCACTCAAGCTAAACTTTCCATGTGATTTACAACTTCAAAAAAACCACCAAAGCTTTGATACCAATTGTTAGGAATTAGAGAACAAATATGCGAAACAATTCCTCAAACCACAGTAGTAGGAAACTATATAGTAGAATTATACTTGCAGAAATATAACAACATAAATGAATAATGCACAAAAGAAGACAAGACAAGATTTAACGTGGTTCACCCAATGTGGGCTATGTCCACCAAGAACTTGCTCATATTTTATTATCAACAAGAGTAAAACAACTCTCACAGTCTTCTCTCAGTTATGAACTCACAACAGAATTCCAAAGATGCTAAACCACATCTAAACCACAATTGACACCCAATTGCATAACCTTGATCACTCTTGATCACCTCTTGATCATTAAGACTCAAGACCTCTTGAACACTCAAGATATCTTTAAGATACCCTAACACCTCTATTTATAGGATTACAATCCTTCTAAGAAGCCCTAAAGCCGACCCTAGAAGTTTGAAAGTCGTGATCTTTCAACTTCCCACAGCTGGAAAAAATAGTCCTGACGTTAACAACATGTTAATGGCAACGTCACAACAATGACACGCCACGTCACAACAAACGATCACAGAATGCTTCAAGTCTCCAAACTTAACCGTTTGAGCTCCAACACTTCAACATTAATTCAAGAAGACCAAAAATAGGCTCCACACCCCAACAGATAATGAAAGAATGTTATGGGAAGATCAATGACAATGACGAGTAAGCATGGGGGTAGATATATGGGAGAACTCTAGAAGATGGAGTGGAAAGAGTAAATAAAGGAGGGATAACGATGTGTAGGAAGATGAAGGCGAGGAGAAGATCTAGTGGATGAGAATGAATGAGAGAAAAATGAACAAGATAAGACACAAAATGAATGGAGAAGCAGCAACGATTAAGTAAGATTACCCAAATGGTGGATGATGGAGATGAAAAAGGGACTAGTAGGAAGTGGTGTTTGCGAGAATGAAAGAGGAGGTGAGAGGATGTGATGATGTGGAATGATGAGAAAATGTAGATGGAGAGAATGTGGGGTAATGGGTGAGTGCATGATGACTAATCATGCTTAAAAGGGACTCTCAAGTAAGATCGCCATGCCATAGGAAGAGAGTTAAGTAAGATCACCAAACCAAAGGTGACGATATGGAAGGATAAAGACAACATTGTATTGGATTCAAAGTGGAAGGGTTAGTTGGAGTGGGCAAGTGAGATGAGAGGGGGAGACAAAAGATGGGGAAGATACGATGGGAGATGGAAGGGTCATATGGCAAACCATTCTTAAGAGGAACTCTTAAGTAAGATTACCCTACGATGGGGATGGTTAAGTAGGATCGCCAAGAAGAAGAAGAAGGATGATGAAAATATTGAGCAATGTATACCAAAATGGAACAAGAGATGAAAGGAGGTGATATCAAAGTGATAACAAGGAAACAAAGGAGTGTGACATGAGTGGATGGAGGAACATATGTAGTGTAGATGGAGAGTGTAAGGGAAATCCTTAATTGGGATGCCCACGTGGTGGGAGTGATGATGCAAGAGTGTCAAGCGGAAAAGGAGGAGTGGAAAGACGTTTTTGGCGGTGATTGTCATCCGCTAAAAGAGGAAATGGTGGAGAAGCTTCTACAACAGGAGGATCTAAGGAAGAAGATATACCTTAACTAAGATTCTCTGGCTATATGGATGGTTAAGTAAGATTTTCAAACTGAAAGTGGAAGAGTGAAAGGGAAACTCAAGAGGAAAGACAAGTAAGATTTCTGACATGGTGAAAGGGGATAGAAAGGTGAGAAGGATGATGTGGAGACAAATGGTGATGAGTGGAAATGGGGAGCGAAGAGCAATGGATCAAAGATGTTGTTGAACATGTTGAGAGATAAGGAGCTGCAGGATAACAAACTTGCCTTGAGAAGGATCCTCAAGTAGGATTCACAAACTACAACGATGATCAAGTAGAATTCACAAACCGAAAAGTGTATTTGTGAGCGCATTCATGGATATTATGGATAGATATAGAATTCATAGTGTGAAATTTGATGTGATTTTTATAAAAGATGATCTAGATGAGATGAATGGAACATAGTTGTAGCAAGGGCGTACAGGAAACTATGTTTCAAATTAGATTGGAGATAAACAAGAAAGGTTACCACTCAAGGCATTGCACTTGCTACCAAAAATAGTGTGTTAATACATAACCAACAATAGTTAGTTATACCAAAAGACCATGAGGGAAATATGGATGAAAGATGCTTGTAATCCTAATGTTGACATGATAAAGGGATTGAGATGTAACTTGTATGCGGGAAGAAGGATCTCCAAAGGTGGTGTTCCTTAAGTCTATGTCCCAACTCTGGGAAAGGAAATAACAATAGTAGAAAGTTGATCAATGTGGGAAGATTTTAGAAAATGTTGATAAAATGAAGGCTAATCAATGCGAGAAACCTTCCAGATGCCATAATAATAGAGTAGCCATCCTTCAAGGGTATGGTCTACTTTATACATAATATGGATGGCAAGAATAATATGATAGCCATCCTTCAAGGGATCGGTCTATTTCTTTTGATTTTGCTTTGATTTTTGATTTGTATGCTTTTTTTTTTTTTTGCATGAACAACTATCCTTCGAGGGATCAG
Source organism: Taxus wallichiana var. yunnanensis (assembly GCA_018340775.1). Classification (NCBI taxonomy): domain Eukaryota; kingdom Viridiplantae; phylum Streptophyta; class Pinopsida; order Cupressales; family Taxaceae; genus Taxus; species Taxus wallichiana. The sequence continues at coordinate 972,558,008 of CM031237.1, read as the reverse complement.
TCTATTTTTGATAACTTTGATTTTGCCTTTTGCATACATGAATTTGAGCTTCACATGGGGGAGAGCTGGGAATAGCTAAGTAAACCACTTAGGAGGGGATAAGGAATGTACAAGAGACACCCCTGGACCCTTTGCATGGCTGCAATAGGAGAATGAGAAGGTGATGGATGTAATGGTTATGGGGTCACATCAAAGTAGTGAAGGTGGACCACATAATTTAGATCATTACAATGACAAATGAAAGGGATAAGGATGGCGTAATGATCTAAGGATATAACTAAGTGCTCATTTGTAGATATGCTAACAAAGAGACTAGTCTGCAAGTGAAATGCATTAATAGGTTATGTCTCTAGTCTACCACCAAGAGAGAGAAGACATTGAAGTTGTAATAAGATGAGATGATAGCAAGCAAGAAATAAAACTATGTCCTGAAGGAAATGAACATATGACCACAATGGTGGATTTAGATGAAAATAAATGATGCCCCAAGAGAGACATAAACATAGAAGGACAATCATGGCCTCAAAGGAGGACTTGATGAAATAAATAGTGCCCCAAAAGAGACACAAATAGAGCCACAATGGTGGACTTGATGAAATAGATGGTGCCCCAAAAGAGACACAAATATGGCCACAATGGTGGACTTCGAGAAAAAGGGGTCCCTCAATGGAGAGACAAACATGGCCTCAAAAGAGGACTTCAATGAAAAGATGATGCCCCAAAAGAGGCATAAATATGGCCACAATGGTGGACTTAAAATGAGTGAGGATTTGGGCAGAAATAGTTTAGATTGGATGAATGTGAAGGAGGTAGACAAAACAATGTCAAAGAGCGAAGTCCCCTAGTAATAAGGGAGTTGTACGGATGAGATGCTCAAGGGCGAGGGAAGGTTGTTCCCCCAATAAGTTAAATGTGAAGGAGTTAAAGGATGTTGAAAGAGTTTAGATGAGATTGTTTTAGATTTAGACGGGGTAAACAATCAAAGACCACAAGTGTGCTTAGTAAGATAAGTGGTATTGATGAACAATGGAGGACCTTCCTTAGGAGGAATGTCGTGTGCAGGAGGGATGTTAAGGGATGATGTGGATGGAGGAATCATGGGAGACTCGACAAATGGGATATGAATTGGATTCAAGGTAGATGGAGAAGGAACTTTCCCCTGAATGAGGAAATCATCTTTCTCAATAAGATTGTGGACAATTGTCCGAAATGCCTTACAATGTTCAATGTCATGGCCTGGGGTACGATGATGATAAGTGCAACTATAATTAGGATTGAACCATGATGGCTTGGACCATAGGGATTAAAGGATTTAATGGGAGGAAGTGTGATGGCGGATATTGGTTTTGATGGGTAAAGTGTAAAGGCTTTAATGGGAGGAATTACAATGATAATTGTCATGGGGAAGGTAACTCTTATGGGTTTTGATAGGATATCTCAGCTTGGAGTTAGGAGAAAAAGTGGATGTAGATTAGATGGGTGAATTTCGTGTTTTAGAGGACAAATCAAATTTGTTTGAAGGATTGTATTGTTTGAATGTGGATTGATTGTTGCAAGATGTCGTAGATGGAGAGACTGATCCTAAAATAGACATTATGGCATTGGATTGTTGAGAAGAGGGAAAACTTAAATGTTTCGAGGATGCGCAGGGGACTATCGGGATGTTTGCCCCAAGCCTTAGACTTCAACCAAGAAGATTTACCTCTAGTAGGGATGATTATAATTTCAACCAGAGGATCTGATAGTGGTGGTGTGGTTATTAATGGAGAAAATGTCCTAAAACAAGACGAGGATGTTAATGGGGAAATAGGTGTTTGTATGATGCGATTAATGATATCTATGTGAGATGTGGATTGTTTTGGTTTTGGCATGGGAAGAGTTGATTTTGTAGAGGGAGAATGTAAACCATCTTTATTTGATTTAGGTGGATGTGTTGGTTCAGTAGATGTTCCAAAGGGTATCTTTGATAGGGTTATAGATCGAGAGGATTTGGTTGGTGTGATAGAATTAGGCAAAGAGTATTGGGGTAAATTGGGTGATGTGGCCATGGGCAAAGATATAGGTAAAGATGTCAAGGTAGAGATAGGTGTATTTGTTGGTATGATAGATATAGGGTCATTAGCATAGATAAAGATGTAGGCATTTTTGGGATATTTGGAGATGTGGGTGATGTGATAGCCGATGGAGTAGACAACATTGGTAATGCAACGAATACAGGTGCATTTTTGGATGTAGAAAAAGATGGGACCTGTTGTTTCATAAATGTTTCAAGGGGTAAGAATGATATGTTTGTTAACGGGGTTTATGCCAAAGGTGAGGTTGTAAGGGTGCATGTAGTAGAACTGAGTTTAGTTGGGATGGTTGTGAGTAATGTAGGTGTAGTAATAGGTGTGTTTGAGATAGATGTGGGTGAAGGAATAGATGTGAGAGATGTAGGGATATGTATGGATATGAGTGGGGCCAAAATAAGTGCTAAGGATGAATCTAATGTGGTAGATTGGGGTGTGTTTGAAGTGGCGGAAGTGGATGGTATAGTTGAATTTGATGTGGATGTGATAAGGATAGGAGAAGGTGTAGGTTCAGGACAGGTAGTGAAAGTTGATGTAGGTGTGACAGGTTCCAATAAGGAGTGGGAATAATGTCCACTGTAGGAACATGTAGAGTTAGTGATAAGATGGGATCTTGATTGATAGTGTTAATGGTGTAAGCATTTGATAGTTGGGATGTAAAGGGGGTGATGTGATTTGTCGTGGTGGTTGATTAGTTTACGCATGAGCTTGAGGTATCGATTTGGATATCCCCTTGACTCAAGAGTTGTTGGACATGATCTTTGAAGGAATAACATCTCTCAATGTCATAACCTTTGATTCGATGATGATATTTACAATAGTGGGCTTTGTGATACCAAATAGGCTTGTCTTGCGATTTGTCCATGGGTCGTATGGGAGGAAGTTGGATAGAGTTTACAGTCATCAATTTATCAAATACAAATCGTATGATTCTCCAAAGGAATTATAGTTGGCTATTGATTGAGGGATCATTGTTGAGACCATGTGCTTTATGTAAATGCTATGAGGTTTAATAATGACCACAATTTTAGCTTTACATACCCTTAAACTTTTCATTATGTGTGAATGGTTTAGTAGATTCAACTTTAGGTTTGGCTGATCTGAGTTTGAGATGACCCTACTCAATGGCACAGGTTTCGAGTTTGCGAGCCATTGTGAAAGCTTCATCAAAGGTTTAGAATGATTAGATTTGCAAAGTAGATGATATATGTTTTACACACAAACACGAGAATAATTCGATGAGTTCAATTTGTAGGATAGTGAAGGATAGTTGGTTTATAACACCATGCCATCGTGTGACGAAGTCAATGATGGGCTTGTCTTCAAACTGTCGAATGGTATATAGATCAACGATAGTGGTTTTGTGTGCGATATTAATAGAAAAGTGTTCTAAGAACAACTGTGCAAGTTGAGTGAAAGAGAATAAGGAATGTCACGGGATACTATTGTACCAGTTTAACCCAGCCATAAAGACATGGGGAAAGTGCAAAGAAGTAGATCGTGATCATGCGCAATAAGACAACATGTGTGTTTAAATGCGAGGAGATGTTGTTGGGGATCTTCCTTGTTGTTGAACTTAGTAAATGCAGGAAGTTTCCAATGAGGGGGTAGGGTTTGATTGGAACCAATGGATGAATGGGTTCATTACATATGTGTTCATAGGATAAGGTGTTCTTGGGTGCTACGGTAAGGGTTTCTAAACTAGCCAACCGATTCATTAAGGCATGAATTGATCACTCGAGGTGTTGTAAGGTTGAGATTGGATTGGTTGTGTGGTTTGAAAAGTAGATAGATAAGGCAAATGATGTGTTTGTGGATGTGTGGGTAGTTGGGAAGCATCTGATAAGGTGGTTGATAAGTTTGTGGATAGGATGTTTGTGGAATGGTTTGATAAGACAATTGATTAATTTGTGGATATGTAGGTGTTTGGGGAGTTGCTTGGTAAGGACTAACATGTGTCACATAGGTTGGGATTGCTGCATAGGTTAATGCTAAGGGGCATGATGTGGGTTGAAGGGTATGGCGTAAAAGATAAGCGGGGATATGTGTGTTAAGAGTTTGAGATGGTTGGAGCATACAATGGGTAGGAATGTAAGTGTGAAGAGGTTGAGATGGTTGGATAAGCCTATTAATGGAATTGTCAAAATGGGATGTGGGTGGAATGCGATCCACCAATTTAGGAGATTGAGAGGATTGAGAGATTGTAGGAGATTTTTGAGTAAGAAGTCATATATGGGGTTAGGAGGATGCCTAAGTGTCTCGAGAGGAGTGGGAGATGGTGGTGTGATCGGTTTAGGAAGACTGGCTTGACAAGAGATATGAGGGTTGGTGTCAAGGTGGGGAAAATTTTGGATGACATGGTTCTCATGAGGTGAGACCATAAATATTGAGACCGGAGGTCAGTGACTCGATGACGAAGTTTTGAGTTTAGTATCTTGTTGGGTGAGATCATGAGAAGAAGTAATATCATTAGATATAGCAGATTGTTATTTTGTCTCAATTTGAGAGAGAGTGACAATAGGTGTGAAATAGAGAAACATTTGTTTATTTATTTTGTTGACAAACAAATCAAGCAAAATATTTTTATCATCATGATTAATTACAAGATGTGAAAGTAAAATAGATAATGAAGGTACCTAAAGAATTTTAAGGTTGGTTTCAGATAGTTTTGGATTGGGAGATGTCTAAGATGGTTTCCTGTTAGGTGTTTAATTCCCAATCAGTTAACCAGGTGAGAGGAATGTTTTCATGTGTTAATTATGTTTGTGAATCGAGGTTGTGTGTGATAAGTGAAATGCAGAAGTTAAACCCCTTACTTAGGCTATGTAAGCAAGCAAGATGTAGAAGGTTTGTTTTAATCCAAAACAAATGTGCCATTTGATGTAGACAAACACTTAAAAAAGGAAAATTCAATGCAGAAAAGAGAAAATAGAGAAAAATGAGGAATACATGGAGAATCACTTATCGGTGTTATTTGATTGCACATGTTTATAGGTATTAATCAAAACCCAAAATGTCTAGTGACCTTAAAAGTGCATTGCTCATGATTGGAAGAGGGATATAGATAATACTTTTCCTATTTATTTGATCATGTGTGATAGTGACGTAGTTTGAGAGTTGCACCACACATAGATGTTGTCCTGAATGCCTGGGTACCCTAAAATGGCACCGCTTTAAAGTCAGGATGAGGCCAGTGAAAATGGTGTGGTTTATGTTTTGCAAAACTATCTTTGACGACATAATTTAATGGTTGCAAGGTCGTTAAATTCACCTGCAAAAGAAAATAAATGTAATTAGTTAATATGGTTAAGAAGAATGATGCAAATGTCGTAAGTCATTTGTGTACAAAAAGTATAAACAAAACAATAAAAATAGTGAATTTAGATCATGAAACAAGTAATCTAAATTAATTAATAAATAATTAATTTATACTAGGAAGCAAACAATAGATATAAAATCCTATAAATAAAAAAAACTAAATACTATGCGATAAACTATTTGAAATGATTAAATGTATTCGACCTCGTATTCAATTAGAATAAAAACAAAAGAGCTATAAGCTAGTTATAAGATAAATAAATATAATATAAACAATTTGACACAAATAATATGAATAATATAAACTATAAATTGATGAAAAACGCTAGACCAAAAGGAGCAAAAGACAAAATAGAGGAAAGACTTTTTGGACAAGAGGACAAAAAAATGACTTAGATCATTATAGATTTTCTAAACAACAAAATACATGATGTAGGAAGGAAGACTAACAATAAGGTACTTGGACGGTGGTGACAAAAGTCAATTAATTAGGTGAATGAGTTGACTAGTTGATTTGGATTAAACATAGATCAATTGGTCAAAGTGGAGTAGTTGGTCGATAAGAGAAGACATGGGTGGAGGGCCATACTGCACATGGCCATGTCTTTTTACATGTACAATGATATAATGTGAATCATAGAAAATATAAATGAGAAATATATAGCACTGTTTATAAACGTGTTGTAAAGAATTGTAAGCCAATTTCTAAAAGAGACTATAAAGACACTACCTACAAAACTTGCGCATGGATTTGATATCGAGTTTGAGAGTTAGAAGAATCAAACGTCAAAATTATAAACCGATTGCTACAAAAGATAGTGACAGAAGTACATTTTGCTGTAACGTGAGCAAATTATAGATATATCTAAACAAAATATTGAAATTTACGAGTTAGTGGAAAGAGCTAAGTCGTCAATGAATTCCGATTTCATAAAACACAGGGTTATTCTAGTTGTATACCATTAGTCACCGATAACGACAAACATGTGAAGGCTCTCCGAGCATAGTTCATAGTGTAAGAGCACTGCTGCTTGGAAGCTTACACAAATTGTGAAGGACTTAGATTTAGATCCACAATTTCCTAAAATGATATCTAAATTCTTGACGTATGTAAAGCTCGTAATTTTTCATGAGTGTGTATTTATATCTCGCACTTGAAGACTCTTAGATGTCATCCTCGGAAGAATTAGTGAGTTGCTTTACAATGCTCATGATGTTAGAAACAGAAAGAAGCAAATTACGAGGAGAATGGAGAAAAATGGAGAGGTGATAGAGGGATTGGAGTCATGGTGATAGGGAGCTTAGTTGTGTGCTTTAAGAGAGGCTCATGCAAGGGGATGAGATGGTGAGTTGAAAGAACAATAGTGTGGATAGAATCGAGATAGAGAGACAAAGTGGATCTGGGCATAGGTCGTGCATGTCGATTGGGAGTGAGAATGAAAGTTTAGGTAGAAAAGGGAAATAGGGGGCTACGTGGCGGCTAGTGAGCTAGGCCTCGTGTGTGGGTAGGGGATGTGGTCAAGTAGAATGGGATGTGTGGAAGAGAAAGTAATGAGTCGGGGATGAAGGGAGATGACGTGTGGTCGAGTTAGGTGGAAGGGAGCTCGAGCGAGAGGAGAATTAAAAGGAGATAAGGTTAGGGAGACAAAGATGGTAGCTCGTGTAGGGTGTAGTGGAGAGCCTCGGTGTGTGGGAAAAGGGAAGGGTCTCGGTGAGTGCGGTGAGCCACGAGGAAGGAGATAGGACAGAGTTGGGTGGAAGATGGGAATGACTAGCTAGGAGATGAGTGAGTGGGAGTGAGCCGAGTTCGGTAAGAAGAAGAACTAGGGATTGGGATCGAGGAGTGGAAGGGAAAAGGATCTAGATTAGAAAGGGTATAATGAGTGGATGAAAGTGGTGTGAGTTTGGTGGGAAGGAGAGGAGTGGAGAACCGTGCAAGAACTCGGCGAAGGTGGGAGAAGAGTCCACCAAGGTAAAGGAGATGGGAGGTTGGAGGAGTCGAGTCGGGGGATTGGTGCGGGTAGATAGACAGTAGGGAACTTAGTGAGGGAAGCAAGAATATAGGTAAGGAGCTTTGTGAGGGAAGCGGTGGGGAGACTGTGGGCTCGGTGAGGAGAAAGGTAAAGGTTGGTTAGGTTAGGGGGATGGCTCGTGGTGAGAGGAGTGAGTAGGTTGAAGGGTCTACGTGGGAAAATCACAGAGTTGGCCACGTTAGTGGAGAGTAGAGGTGGGGTGATAGGTAGGGGATGGGTAGATTAGGATAACTAGGATTCTAATTTAATTTTTTTTTAATAATTTTTTTATAATTACATTTATTTATTTATATATTAGTATTAATTAATTGTTTTATAGCAAGAACAAAAAAACTATTGATCAATTATAAACCACCAAATAAAAATACTTTTCCAAATAACAAAACCACGTACCTCGTGATGGAGAAAGACGAAAAAGTATAAGTAACACGCCAAAGAGACAAAGATAATACTCCAATCTTGAGTGAGTGATGAAAATGAACGATGCACAATATATATAATGTGGTGACAATTACAAGAATAAGCAAGTTAGAAAAGATGAGTAAAATAACAAACAAAATGACCAAATCTAGGATCTGGTCCCACTAGGCGTGCCAAATGTTGTACAGGAAACTTTGTTCTCGTGCGGGTGAAAGCCGATACAGGAAGCCACCAACAACTTCAAATGATTGAGGGCTTAAGACCTCAGATGCAAATGTGGATCTATGGGCAAAGAAGATATATGTATGATATAAAGAAGAGATCTAAAACAAATAAGATTAGATATAAAATATGTGGGGTTGCACTGACAATGTCTTTGGGTTCCAAGAGGATTTTAACTCCCTTGGAGGATGTCAACCCCCATGTGATATAGAATAATGATAAAATACAAGATAAATAGATAACATGCAAGTTGATAAACAAAAGAACTTGACGTCATGGGTGTGTAGATGGTGCTATCGATCTAATCCGAACACAATGTGCAACAAGAACCCCTCTACATGAACTAACAAATCATGGGAAGAGTATCGTGGAAATTATAATGTTATTACGAGGACATCATAAGGATAAAAATAATAAACAAGAAGATAAGAATTCAAAACAATATTTTCCAAGATTTTCTAACTTATTTCCTCCGTCTCAGGTTAGTCCAGTCTTCCGGTCTAGGTCTTTTTTGAAATATGGGGGAAAACCCATATTTATAGCTTAATGGTGAGGTTAGACTGTAGGTTAAAAGATACTCAGGGTTGAGTAAAGTAACCCTAATTAAAAGAGGTGATGTGATTCAATGGGGCTCTCACAATTTGACTTAAAGTAAAGAAAAGATAAGGATGTGATAAGAGGTGGGGATATTAGGTGAAATAATGTATTCTCTTTTTGAATTTTAAGAGTGGGATGTCGGATGGGTGCATTATTGCCCATGTTTTGAATAATTTGTGAGAGATGGGGATAATGCCAAAATCTGAATTATCAAATGGGTCCACATGGAGCCCATTTGATAATTAATTAAATAAGGTGAGTAAATGGATGGGATTTTATTTAAATTTAAGAAAAAGAAAAGTGAGAGTGAGAAGTGAATGGATGTGAGATGATGGAGGGGCACTATACCAAAAATTGGTGTCTACAACCGGCTCAAATTTATAATATGGGTATCAAGCGAACAATAATCGATAATGGATCTGAGCTCAATATTTGTACTCTATCACTCCTTTAGAATATCGGTCTTTTCTCAACTTTTGTTAACCCAACATCCATTTCTCTCCATGCGTATGATTCTTCTATGCATTCGTGCATAGGCACTATCACTTTACCACTCACAGTTAGGCCAAAAACTATTCCTACTGTATTTTTGTTATCGATATCCCAGTTCAATACAATTGCTTACTTAATAGGTCATGGATTCATGCCATACAAGATAGTGCCTTCTACAGTTCATTGATGCGTTAAATTCTTACATGAGGGCTTTAAAAATACAATCGTCATTGATCATGACCCATTCAAATATTTCCGACTAGATCCAATAACTCGCGTTACCTTCTCTAATGTTTATTGCCGATATACATCTCGTTCTTTGATCAACAACCCACGAGACTATCATACCAACTTACCTCCACTCCCGTGATTTGTTTTGCATTGGACACCATCCCATCCACATCACCCCCACCCCCTCCTTTTACTAATGCTATGGTACTTTTTGGGGTATGTCCATACATTGGATGTCATACCACCTTCCTCATCTTCTCATGAGGAACCTACATCTGCGCTTCCTCCTTTCACATGCACTCTTTTCATGAATAATTCTTATTGGCCACACATTCCATTCGATCCCACTTTCTCTGACACTATTTGTACATATGATGGCTTGCTCAACTAGGATTCACACTAGATGATCTCCTCCCTCCATCTCATTCTTTTCACCTCTATCTTGAATACATTTGTTTTATTGTTGTTTTATGGCCTCCACATATTCCATCTATCAATCTTTGTTGTGTGCACTTTGCGCACTTCTCCACTCACACTTGGGCGCCTCTTGACTTGACTACATTAGAGGCACTCGGATCCTAATCATATTGATATCATAGGTCCCATGTGCTTTGGCCATGTTTCTATTTGCAATGATTCATTTCTTGGCTATTCACAAAATCTTACTTGTTGATATGCACATGGTTTTCCACTACTACCTTTCACTGATGAGGAATACACAATGGACATGTATAATTTATGCCGCAATGGCTCCTTATATGATCAACCACATACTATCACTTACCAAGTCTCTGATGCATCTCCATTTCGATTTGACCATGAAATTGATGATCTCTTGAGACGACATTACTTGATTCTTCTACGTATAATCATATACTTGGGGGCATCATGCTTACTTCCCCTTTTAGCATACTAGTTGTCTACAATTTTTACTCATACACTCAATGCTTCATATTTCATCTCTCTGAGCATCATTACACATCTTGATAAACTTGTATCATCATTACCCTATGAAGAACTCTCGTGCTATGGTTCACACTTGATTGTTGAGGGCATATTACATCCATGAACCTCACACACAAAACATTTCACACTATGTGTGTTCACGACACATCTTTCTAGCATCAATTCTCATACAACACACTACCCTATGACACACTCTAGTTCCACAGTTCATACTCAAATGCTTTGAGAGTATAAATATGCAATGAAACTCACCTTTATACACTTTACGATCTATGTTTCATTGATCATATCTTTCTAGCACACATTGCAAACCATTTCCGACTACACACTCTTGTTATATAGTTCATTAATGACTCACGCCGAGGGGTATTTTTATAAATTAGCCACATATTATACTCATTCACATTCATGCGTGGGCACACTTCTCCTATCACATTCACTTTGAATTCCATCCCATTCACACTTACAACATGTTTCATATCTTGGTTGTGATTATTCTTGCTTGCTTATACTAGTTACATGTACACTTTGTTTTCATGCTAGACAAATACTTCGTATGTCATTATCTTTATCATATACACATGCACGTTCACTTGTTCTCTAGTTGTGAATGAAAAATTCTTACAGATCCTTACATGCTGGAATAATGTTTGGCATTGTACGTCTTACCAGTCCCACCGAGGCTCCTAGGGGCATCCACATTGCTACTCTTACACACTACATGCGTTATTGTTTCATTTTATACTACTTTATATTCTTACTAACATGCTACTCTATCGATATATACACATCTTGACATTATTTTTATCTTTCTTACATGATAATGGGTGCTTTATGTGTAAGATTTTCTTTGTAGGAACTATTTGCCACCACGGTTGTCTCACTGCTACTGATTGATATTATTTTCCATTGCTTGCCATTATATGTCATTATTTGCGGGTTATACCCTATGTCTTGTTTGTTCATTGCTTATATGCTTTTGGATCCTTTACAAGAATGTGTGCTTTTTATTCCTATAATTCTGTAACCATATATGTTATACCTTGAAGACTCGTGAGACTAAGCTACTTTCTTTGGGAAACTCAAATATGGTTCTAATACTTCTGATCATTCCTCTTCTAAATTTCCAAGAAAGGTTCCCTTTAAACCCAAATCTAATGATGTTAATCCTATTGTCAATGTTGTTTCTCAACCTCCTAAGCTTCAACTCCAAGCCCCTTGCATACATTTACTTAGTTTCCTTATCCTCCATGTTTGTTATTACTCCAACTCATTAAAAGTTATATGATTTCTCTTTACCTCCTTTCGAGTATGATCCTGATAGGCCCCATGGAAAGAGTTTTGATGAACATACACATTTTGATTACCATAGATGCAATGGCCATTCTACTAATAAGTGTTTCAAGCTTTGTCATTTGATTCAAGATCTCATTGACAATAATGATATCTAGTTACTTGAATCCACTACTTCCACTTCTAAATCTACCAATGATAATGACAAGTTAAAAATATTCAATGACCCATTACCTAAGCATGAAAAATCATCCCCGAGTCATATTACAATCATACATACCACACACAACCTCCTCTTACTTCTTTGGTTCATCCCCTTGGATTCCTTGTCGGTGCTACTAATTTCCCATCACATGTTCATGCCTCATTCACCTCTCATAGATTACATGTTAATGCTTTTGTTAGGCCCCATGCCATCAATAATGTTATGGTACATCCTACATTCAAGCACAATACATGTTCATTATCTTTCTTGTAGTTAATTGGCTTCCCTTTATCTCAGATGACACACAAGTCTCCCACTTCTCATGGCCATGTTATTCTACCCATTACTGTTGGGCCTCTTACTATATCTATATCATTTATTGTTGGATCTACTATTACACATTGTGACATTATCTTAGAAGTCCCTTGGCTTCGGGATGCTAAATTCGTGCCTTCTATTATTCACTTATGCCTTAATTTCATCCATGAGCACCATCTTATTACTATTTGAGGAATTCCACCACAAACACCTTTGTCCTTGGCTCCTATAGCCATCCCATATTTAGTTGCTCTTACTCCTAGTGCATCTTATCATATTCATGATGGATCCTTAGCCTTAACACCTCTTGTGGTATATGGATCCCTTTATCCTCCTGTAGCACCTTTTTCACATCCATCTTAAATTATTTCGCTCATGGATCCTACTCACATGACTCAAGTTTTTGTAGATCATGTAGCCCACCTCATATGGAAAATCTTCACATGGGCCATATGTTTTACATGCTCCATCTACGCATATTCCATGCTCTCTTTCTCCGCATGTTTGGTCTAGACCTATTCCATATACTTGGCCTCATGCACACTCGTGTGACCATCGAGTCTTGGATCATGTTCACATGTGCGGTTATTTTACATCGCTAATCGTGGTCCCTTGTCTAGTACTCTTATTACATAAATAAATTTGGCATTTGCATTTGGGGGCATCCTAATTCCCCACATGATCTAATGATGCAATGTTGTTCCTTCTTTATACTTGATTGTTGAGGGCATCATTATCTACATGAACCTCACTTTACACACACACCGAAGGGCATCCTTATTCACCCCTTCTAGATATTATCTTTCACATATTTGCAATAACAAATCTAAAAACATGTTTTCTTAGATCTTGATTAGATGTACTTGTGCTTCCTTATACTACTATATGTTGCACCTTTGCTTATCATGTTACTACAGTTTTCTAATATGCTTTATCATTTTCATACACACATGCACATTCACATGGTATCTTGAGGTGAATGTAGGTTACTTACAATTTTTATAGGATGCATGATGTTTGGCCCTATCCATTACCACTCCCACTAAGGCTCTAGGGGCATATAACTTTTCCCACTCACCGTCACAATCTATTGTTGCAATATTTCACATTTTCATTCCTATATTCAGATCTTACATTGTGGCATACTATTTATCTTTCCTAACATACTAATGGGTGCTTCATGTGTAGAATTTTCCTCATCAGTACTCCTTCCAATCATGGTTGTCTAATTTACTTGTATCTTGTTTGCGGATATGCCCTATGTTTGCTTGTTTGCACAAGCCTTGAAGACTTTGATTGTTTTGTGTCATTTTAAGTGGTGTCCCATGTATACATCCAACTCCTCGTTGTGTCTTTATTTTTGTTTTCTTATATGATTTTACTAGTTGATATTTCTATGTGCATTGCTTATTTCTCATAAACATTTGTATGCTAGCATGTTCCAATCTTTTTCTTGCCCCATGGTAACTACCATGCGTAATCCATATTCCCCAAACAATCAACCATGAAGCAAATCTCAAGCACACTCCAGAAAATATGATATTCTAAGGAGCTACATGTACACATCATCATCATTCCACATGCAAAGGTCACCCATAGGATCCTTATCCTTCCCTTCCCTTAGAATTCCATGGTACACATTTTGCACTATTCTATTTGGCATGCTACAACATTCATACGTCACGCTACCAGGAAAATCTTCTTTTGACTCCCTAAGGTACACTTTTATTTTGTACTTTATAATACTGAATCCTTATTCATTAGCATAAAGTGGGGGAAAATGTAGTCACTAAATCATGCACTTACTATGTACATCTAACCTCTAAATATTTCATTTATATGCATGATTCCTAAGCAAGAGAATTAGTCATTAACAACACTTGTTTTGCTCTAACATTGCTTTTATCATTCTTATCTTCATTGTGTATTATTTATGGACTTACACCTTACAACTTTACATACTAAAGCCGACATCATATTCAACTCGATTCCATTATTTTATCTTTCTAGTGCCTGTAAAGAACCGCCCATTAGGACAGTGGCGCTCGGGTGCTACTGTCCCCTCTAGGTACTTTTTTCCTCCATTTTTCTAAATTTTTAGATGTTACATCTTTCATGTCTTTGTTGTCGAAACACAAGCGCCGAGAGGGGAGGGATGAATCGGTTCTTCAAAATTTGAAAATAATTTAAAACATTAACAACCATTCAATCTTGATCTATCTTCACCATGAGGGAACAAGAACATTCAAACATAAGAAAATAACATGAAAGCACACATAAACATAATGTTTAATGTGGGAAACCCTTAAAGGGAGAAAAACCACTGAAATCAATGCAATATGAGGACAATTGTTCCATAAAAGATTACAAGGATTTCAAATTGTTGAGCATCCACTCAACTTAAAGCACCTACTCCAATAATTCAGTCAAACACCTAGTTGACCTTTAACAAGCTCCTACTTACATGGAAGCAACAACTCCCAACAATTTAGTCAAGCTCCAAATTAACCTTTTGCAAGCTATAACTTACAAGGAAGAAAAAAATCCCTATTGTGTTAAGCATCCACTTAGACTTTTACAAATTTTGATCATTTTTAGTTTGTTGTTTGATACAATAGATTATGATCTCTTATTCAGCTCCTATTCTCTCTTCATCTCCCTTCTTCACTCACCTTGACTCACCTATCTTCTCATCACTTCACACTACTGCAACCACAATCTTCAAGTCCTCTCTTGCACACACCTCTTTGTCCCTCATTCAAACATGAATAGGATCATATTTCTCCTCTATCATTACATGAAACTTATTAGCTTATGACTCACCTCATACTACCTTTAAGACATCTCCTTTTACATACTCATTTTTGCCTCACACACACAAGTATGAACCTCTCACTTAGCAAATCCTCCAAAATATATTTTACCAACATAATTAGGCACTCTTATACATGAGAATAACCTATCTTACATCTCTTTCACTTATATTTTTTACCTCTTCAGCTTCTAACTACCTCAACTCATACTAATGGTTGAGTATGGCATCATCAAAACTACCAACAATGCAATCATCAGCATCTACACCATGTCGCTTATGAGTTGATCATTATTGGGATTGTTATGACACCTATGACACTTGTGAAGACCTGGAGAACCTTCCTAATTTTTTTGCATAATCAAGCCATTGATATTACACCCTTTTCAAATTTTACATTGTCATTTAATCGCCATGTTTCATTTTTTTCCTTTTCTCAATGTTAGAATTTTTGTTCTCTAGCTAATATATCATATGCCAAGTGTTTTCAAGTTATGTGCATGTTACTAGAGTCTTTGCATATCCTTATAAATCCTTTATGAGCTCCACAACTCACCATTTGACTCTCCAACCTCCATTAGAGCTTATATGCTCTACTAGGTGCATGGTTTTAAAAAATAGTCTTTAACTTGGATGCATGCATTCACTCTAACCTTAAAATTAATAAATGGAAACAAGAGGGAATCTTCAAGATGTTAGGTACATCATCACATGCTTGGTATTATTTAGATCAGGGCTTAAGCCTTCATTTTCACTCTTCTCCTCAACATGAAGACCACAGACATAGTTGCTTAAAAATCCAGATCACAAGATTGACTCACCAACACAAATGTATGATCACTAAAAACTTCTTCATGCTTTGAGAATTATGTTAGATACCTTTGATTCACCTTCAAAAACTTGGAGTAGCTCAAATGGTTGAACTAATTTTATAGCTTAGGTTTCGATTAGTGAAATGGTAATAAATAAAACAAACAACTCTCATAGAGAGGGTTTAAGGCTACCTCTAGATGAGATGATGATGGATGTGGGTGCAAAAGATCCCTCATAGCGAGCTTGATTACCTACACAACTAAACGAAACTCAATATGAAAATGGATTAGTATATAGGATGGTGGGTTTCCGACAAATCGAGTCCCGAGAAGTGAAAACTTTATAGGATGGATGTCAACCCACTTTTTAATAAAAGATAGATAAAATATGATAGTGGATGAATGATAAGATGTAACATAATCTGAATTGAAATAAAGAATATGAAATGAACTAGATAAGATAAGATGTAGATCTGATTATAGAAAATGCTAAACTAAACCAAACTTAAGCAGGTCGACAATGACCCGAGAATGTTAGGCACAATCGACGATGATTGGGGTAGTACAAAACAAAAAAGATGCAAAAAGGAAGATCTAAAGGCACTTATTTTGAAGCTGATCTAAAATCAAGATGATGCTTTGAGAAGATGTAGGGATCTTGGATCTGATGGAAATAGAAAGGATGTAAGAAATTTGATAAATCTAATAGTAAAAGTGATAACTATTGATCGTGTCGATGACGACCGGGATAGATTAACGGAGACCGGTGTGTGATGTAAGTGAGATTTGAAGCAACATGTGTACAAAATGGAAAGATTGGAATATCTCGAGGGATTGTGGGATCAAAAGACAAGTAATCGACATGATAGATGACATAAAATAAAAAAAGTGGATCAGGCTAATGGTGATTGGGTTGAGTTGACAGTGGTGATCGGGAGTGATCTAGGGTTTGGTGGATGAAAATGGATGGAAATGACAATCTACAAAGAAACATTAATGATGAAAATGTAGGGGCAAAGCTTTGAGATGACTAATGAACTTGCAAGGTTGATGCACACTAATGAGTGGATGGTAATAAAGGCTCTAAACATGTAAAATAATGAAACCAAGTGAAGAGATAAATTCAAATATCTAAATATGAGGCTCAAGATATCCAAAGTAGCTTTAAGGTGGTGATAACAACTACAAAGAAGAGCAAGAAATGAAGCCAAGATTGCAAGAAAGCTCAAAGTCTCAAAAATTACATCTTGGTGAGAGGAGGGGTAGGGGAATATTTATAGGTTTGATGAAGACCCGATGGATCACCGATGACTATAGTGTTCTCGTTGATTTGGGTGGTGTAAGATTTATCGATCGAGACAATGAGCCCTTGTGAGGTAGGATTAGGGTTTTAGGTGGTAAATACAGGTTAGGGATGCTTAGGGAAGACAAAAGGTAGTTGGGAGATAAGAACACATTAAATAAAGGTGGATGAGAACCTAGGGATGGTAAATAGGTGCTTAGGGAGGATAAAAATGGTTAATAAATAAATTTAGGGATAATTAAGGATGGTTAGGGATTAAGGATGAATTAGGGGAAATAAAATAAATGATGGGATACGATGGGAAAATGGGAAATTTGAATAAATGGAATTTTAGGAGGGAGGGGGAATTTTGAGTGGGAAAAGAGATATGTATGTGAGGAACGATGATGAAGGGGAGAGGAAACAGGATGAGGGAAAGGAAATACTAAAAATTGGTGTATACACAAACACCTTCATTCTCTCTAAGACATGCTGATTTGAATAAGGCCCTAATGGAGTCACAGACCCAAAAAAATAAGTCTTCATAAAATGAGTTAGTTAAACCATAAAATCATCTGGTTATGGCTCATACTATACCTTTCTATAAATATCTCGACCTTTTACATATTTCCATCTTACTTGACAAGCTTAATTTCAAGGTTTTTATCATGAATAGGCTTGCATTTTTGAGACAACTCTAACTGGGTTTTAGGTCCTTAAAACTAGTCTCATTATAGAAGGATTATAACACTCCAAAACACATTTTCATGACAAACCAAATCATGAAACACATCACCAGGGTCCTATACTTAAATTTCAAGTACTTACTTGCATAGGTTATGAGGATAAATTCACACTTACACCCTTGTTTCTACCTTCTTGATAGGCTTGACAAAGGTAGTTTGTACTATTATAACTTGGACTTGAAATAACTTCACCATATCAATTCAAGGGCTCAAAGATGTTGTATGAGACTTTTATCAACCATCCAAGCTCACTTTTATCTTCAATAGCATGCCTTTACATCATGACCTCTTCAAACAAACTTGACTAGTTTTGTTCTTCTAGCCCTTAAGAGGTAGGTCACCTTGTTTGACCTATTTCACTCAAATTTTGTAAAGAAATTACCTAAAAATATTCATGGACACTTAGGATACCTCCCAATATTTCTCCCACATCAGCCTTTTCATCTTGAACCTTAATATACATGACTGTACTATCAAATTTCTTCAAAACAAAGGTATTTCAATGCCTTACCAGCTGACCTAGAGAATGAGACCACCACCAAAATGAAGTAGAAGGATTCCTCTTCATGCCCAAATCATACCATATCTTGCCAAGATAATTTCATGATAAATTATTCATTTCTTCTCCATCACTTTAAGGGTAGGGTTTTAGGAGGGTTTGGAAGCTCCTTAGCTTCTTAATCATTGTTTATAAAGTTTTGAAATTCATTTCATCCCATTATTTTTGATTTGGATTTTTAACTCAATGTAATATCATCTCTTAAATCCTTGGGCTCCCATTCACATCTCACACATGTGGGTGAGCAAATGAAATTCACCATCAAGCTTGAATTTTCCTTTTTAGGAACTCGGTAGAGTCGAAACTCATATTCTTGCTCCTGTCTTGGACCCTTGGCCTAAAATTTTGAGCAGAGTACTAGGTTAACCTCCTTCACATGTCTTAATGATCATTTATATCTATACCTACCTAAAACTCATCAACCACCAAGGTTTGTGTATGCATACGTAGCCTATTCTCAAGGATATGCCTCCAAGATACCTCAATTATGCCTATAGTAGGAAAATATTGACTTGTGTCACCTTGAAAATCATCTCTACACCATCACCACACACTCCACATGATTGAAATTCTCTTCCTCAACTTCCTTTGCTCCATGCTCTATGTTATGCTTGCACTAAGTCTCTGAATTAGGCCTAGTTGAGCTTTTTCCAACTCATAGTTCATAAGATTGCCCTATTCTTCATCATGTAAACCATTAAAAACCTTTTATACAAGGCATATAACCTATCTACATGTCCTCATGGGCTTAATTATCTCTCCAAATCACTTCCATGCTCTTTTAGACCTTTGAACACCTAGTATAGGTCTAGATAACCACCAGTAAACCATACTTAAGGCTATATCTCGAACTCGAGAGTCACATGAGTGTCTTAACACACTCTCTCCATGATTTTTAAGACTTGACCATGATTTTTTAGCTACCTCATGCCTTCATTCCATCATACTAGGTCATCTTGTTGTCTAGGCCTAAGGATTAGGCCTACTAGATCAAGTTAATCCAACTGTCTTCATCCTTGCAACCAAGTCACACCTTATTTGTCCATAGTATCATTATTCCAAACATCTTCTAAACCTCTCACACCTTTATCATCAATGGGTATACTCCTTTTTCATCAATGAAAACTCGACACTCACATGCCAACATTTGTTTACTACCATGGGTTGGCCTTTCACTTCTTTATGACGAAACTTAAGCGAAAGAATCCCACGCACACACATGACTTATTTAACCTCAATAAAGGGGGAAAGATTTTCAATAGGTACATACTATTCCAAGGAGCTAATATTTTCTATCTACAACATCAAGGACTGCATTTTTGACCGCATTCTTCATTGATATGAGGGCTTATTTCAAATTTCATACCACACATTTTACATTAGGACAAAGTAGTTGTTGCCCATTATTCTTTGTGTGACTGACACTAGGAATCATATCTCAAGGGATACTATTACAATCACACACACACACACACACACACACACACATAACTACATTGAGTCTAAAATATAGTGCAACGCTCGGTGACAATCACATTGGGGTGACCACCGAGGTTAGTCCGACTCAAACATATACATATTTTTATTCATCTAATGTGCACTCAAGTATTGTGCAGGTAGCTAGGGTTTATTTTTCAAGTGCATTTGTGGTTGAGCAAACTTGTATCTTGACACAACCTATAATGAATAAGAAGTGGCATCAAAAGAACCAAAATTGTCACTAAAAGAACCATAATCAGTAACTATCGTATAGAAACCAATGCCCAAAATAGATGTTAGTACCTAGCAACCTTGTCCCATTCCAAGTGCTTATGTCCTTGAGATTGTCACATTCTAGTTTTTGACACGAGCTCACCTAATCCACCTTCTCAACCTCGTTCACCGTCCAGATTAGTTCGTGACCTACGATTCTGAGACGAGTCGTCTTTATCTCCTATCTTTCACTCTTGTTTACACTTATTTAGCTAGATCTTACTTGAATAATGTTATATTTATCTAATTAGTAGTGTCCTTACTTAGATTTAAATTTCATTAAATCATAAATATAAATGTGCACTTTGGTGCATTTAGGATAAGTTACATAGAATACATCCATATTGAATTTATAATCAAAGAGCTTGATATTTTCAAAGCATCGTTATAGAAAAGTCATATTTCAAGCATATAGAAACAATATATTATCATAATTGTTGCATGCAATGAAAAAGATAAGGATTAGGCCAATTACACTACACACGACTGCTTATTAAATGCAATATACTTGTTTGTTTCTTGCCATGTTGTTCTAGTAATTAGGGACCTGGTAGATATCGGAAGCTCAATTTATCTCTTGTTTAGCGTAGGACCCAAAATAAATTGCTTTCCTTACTCATTTTAAAGACCGAAAACCCGCAATGGGTTTCGAGAGAATTATATCGGTTTGAAATTGATATGTGATAGATCAAGACAAACAGAGAATTTTTTTGCATATTCAAGTATGAAGATCACATTTGAAAAGTCAAGTCCACCTCAGCCTAGATAATGTCATTTTTGTAGGATTTATACCATTTTTGTACCCACTAAATCGGTTAGATATCTACTAAATTAAGCAATAAGATTTTATAGTCTTATCTTTTTGGGCATTGTTTGTCTTTCCTTCTAGACATATTTCATATACATTGTTGTTAACTATTGCTTTTAAAACACCATTATCTAAAAACCCAAATTCTCCTAATTTATTTACTCTTTTATATTGTTTATATGGTTTATATAACCTCTTTTATGTAGTTGCATCTGTATTTGGTGATTAAAAATTAATTATATCTTATTCCATTGTAGTGTTATTAGTTTAATGATTTTTTTAATATAAAACCAATTTCCACATCTACATTTTGGTGAACCCACACTTATATTGATTACAAAATCTTTGGGCTTTATGTTTTGATAAATCCCACATAGTTAGCTCTTGACAGAGGGTTTTCACTTTGTGTAAATCCCCATTTACTTATCTCCTTTTAGTGGTTAGATTACCATATCCTTATGATTTGTTCATTTTCATTATTTATGCATTAATCAAGATCCCAACACATTTTTAATCTATTGCAGCTTTAAAAGAGTCTTCTATTTTTTATTCCAATATACAAGAAATATATGATTGTGATGATGATTGCGACTATTAATCTAAGTTAGAAAGGTAAGATAGGAATGAAATAATTGAAAATATTAAAATATGATAAGAGTAATACCTTAAATATTATATTTATGAATATATCACGAGATATTGCTTGTCACAATATTCCTTCTCTTGATTTGTATGCTTCTATTGCACATGGTATTTTAATTATAAATTTTTAATGAGTTTCCAATGTTTCTCCCAAAGGTGTGATGGGTCCAAATAATGTAAATGACTGTGTATTATCCTAAGCTTTCCCTCCTCGATACATATCTTGCATGACTAGGTTGTAAATCCTCATTTAACTTCTTCCATGTCAATTAATGATACTCATCGACCTACACATAAGCACAAATCAGAAATGAGTATCATTAATAATTCATTAGATGATTTGTAAAATAAATTATAAACATTATCCCTAGGGTCTCAAAAGACACATGTTCCCAAAGTCAATACTCATCATATACAACTCAACCCCCTATCACATAAATTTATCTTATACTTTTCCAAAAGGGTTTATTGCTCTTACATTCACATTATTTGAAGTAAATGGAGACCCTTTTCACCACACACAATCATTTTATGCCTCTTTATTTGATTATGTGCATAATGATAAATTATTCTTTAAATTATTTCCAAAAATATTAAAGGTAAAAGGAATATCTAGTTTTTGGTTCTATGCATTACCATGTGGGTCTATTGTATCCTTATCCACATTAGTGGATAAATTTTGGCTCATTTTCAATTAATATTGGTCCTAAGGTTATGTTTACACAACTAGGTCAAGTGAAGTAAGCACCTAAAATAATGAATATGTGTTTAGGTTTGAAACCTTGATAACTAGGACCCACCACTAGACACAAATATTCAAAGCATGTTATTTAGGAATTTATCACCAATATTTAAAGTAGAAGTGTGCTTTAATGTTACCCATATTCTAATGAACTTTGTCACATAATTAAAGTCATCTAAATCAAGTCCCTAGACTCATGTATGTTCACGTATGAAGTATACACTCCACTTTAGTTCAAAGGTCCGAAACCCAAGCTTTAAAGCTACAAGTAATGACCAGAAATTACAAACTACAAATAAAATTAAAAGGAAGGTCAATCTTGTAGAGCAACCAATAATAAAGCTTGTGATTTCTCAAAAGGAATGTAGATAGTTTACAACACTTCATGATTTGTAGCAGCTTACTCGAGTGTAGTAAGATTACATTACCACCAATAAGAGAATATAACACTTTAAGAACATTGCCTAAATACTTTCATGCCAACGTATATTGTGACTACCATATAACTAATGGACATTTCACTAATCAATGTATTATTTTAAGACACAAAATATAGTATATAATTTATATCGGTCACATTCAAATAGATGATATTTCTCCATGTATGAAAAGTGAACCATATAATCACAAGGAGAAACCAACAAATGCTAGAAACATTCAAATGGAGGACAAATCAAAGTTCAATCGTGTGTCATCAGTAATATAATACACATTCATCAAGAGGGTTTTTGGAGTAGTAGATATTGTCAAGAAAATATCCATAGCTATATCGATCACATTTAAATATATGTTTATATACTTTGAGATGAATCATACTAAGAACCCTCAATCATTTGAGAATTTATCAAGGTAAAGAATGACTATTTATACCCTAAAAATATATGTGAGAATGTGATGTGCAATTATATAGGATGTAAGGGTTCGTCACATGGGGTTATTATGAATTAATTAGTTTACAATTAATCATACATGATCGAATAATGCATTAATACTTGCAACATTGATAAACAATATAATGATAGCTTGAAATCATAAGAGGATATGAAGAAATAGTTGTAAAAAGTGGAGTAAAGGAGATTTGGATGTGTAAAATAGATAAATATGTTGATCTAAACCTAAATATGCTTCATTTATGATACTTTAACTAGAAATTGTTTGTCTAGGATTATACAATTCTTCTCTTATTTTGTACGATTCTTCCCTCTATTGCACAATATTTCACCTATTTGCAATGGGGTTTACAAATTTATGTGACTTTCACTTCTCTAGAAATATTCATCATTATATGTTGCTTTAGCTTGCTCAACCTCGTCACAACTGTAATGAATTATAAGTGGAAACCTTAGATACTTGCAATACCCTTCATCAAAGCATTAAGTAGCAAAATGATAAATCGGTGTGTATGTGTTAGGTTGGCTACCCTTAATGGTCAACCCTTTTCAAACCAATCCAAGTGCTACACTACATGCCTTCAAGTAGGATCAAGGGTCATGTACTTTTCTTAGTG
This sequence comes from Taxus wallichiana var. yunnanensis, assembly GCA_018340775.1. Lineage (NCBI taxonomy): Eukaryota > Viridiplantae > Streptophyta > Pinopsida > Cupressales > Taxaceae > Taxus > Taxus wallichiana. Next base: position 972,534,182 of record CM031237.1, on the reverse strand, counting down.
TAAGTATAAATGTGAATGTGATATAAGCTAACCACCTATGTGTGCCCTCATGTTTATTGATATAAAAATAATGGGATAAATATAGAGTAGAGAATGTACCCAACATGGTAATAGTGTAATGTGGTATGCTTCAACTACTAGACTAAGCCCTTTTATCCCTTTAAGACCTTTAACAATGATTTTAGTGACTTTCACTTCCTAAGACATGGCTCTTGGACCTTTGAATTTTTGGAAATGGAGGAAGCTAAACTCTTTGACCTAGTTGAGTTCTTAAGACTTGATGTAGTGGCTACTCTAAATGATGTACAATTATGTTTGGAAGATTTAGGAGAGCCTTGAGTGCTTTTGTATTTATATTTTAAATAGGATCTTATGAAAGTGTTGAGTGAGTCACGAGGTAATATTGACTTGCTTCTACAGATTTCACAAGTTAAATGCCATGCTAAAGATGACCTTAGGAAGATGAAATGACACATATAAGATATTAAAATTGAAAATAGACTTGTAAGATCGAGTAGGTAGGATTGTATAGGTCGTTAATGACCTTAGCCTACTATGGACTACAACTATATTATTTTACCTTACGCAAACACTAAAAATTGCACAAAATCACTATTACATTATGCTTTTGTTATAATTATATGTACATGAGTTTTGAACAATGAAACAAGATCTTAGTGGCATATGTCCTTAATTGATATGATCTTTGTTGCTTGCTTGAACTCAAACTATTGTTATTTCTCTTCTCGTGAGTGGATATTGAACCTTTATACAGAGATCTCTCGCACCTTACTTTTATTGCTGATTGTTATTTCAGCTTGGATCAAGACCATAAAACAGGGTCAAGGTCGTACATACGGTCTTTTCCATAGTGTAAGGTATCGACCCCATTTGTTTTCAATTTGATTTACCTACATGGGCCCACTTTTCCCTTTTTTACCTTTTGGGCCAACCTTTCCTGCCATTAAGGTCCTAATTTCAAAGTAAGAACTCATACACACACACAAGTATAACCTAAGCATTTATCATCTAACAATCATCAATCTATCTATCATGTACTAAGTTGAAAAAACAAGCAACCATTTTGCATATTGCATACATAACATAAGAGGGCATAGATATGATTTCTCTCATATGCACACAAGGGTTTGATTGGGATGAAGTAATATATCTCGTTATTGGTGTGGAAACACAAGGGAAAAAGCTAGGATAAGGGATAATTGCATACACATTGGAACAAAGCGCTAGGAGAACTACGTGGAATCTAAAATGTAGTGTAGTGCTTGGTGAAATCACAAAGGATGACCACCAAGGTTAGTCTAACTCAATTATTTACATTTTTTATCTAATCTTCTCTTGAGTGTGTTATAGGATAGCTCAAGTTTGTTTTGCAAGTCTATGTGTGAATCTGAGGGTTTTATGTGACATTGAAGATTCCAAAAGGTGACAAATAATGACACAAATTGACATTGAAGTTTCCATAACCCCATTTTCTATAGGGTCAAAACTATATAGTAAGGTTAGGTTATATAATACGGTCCTACCCTTATTGTACTATCGACCAAGAACGCACATAAGCACAAAATTTGATTTGCACAGCTTTCGAGATTTTTCTAGTCTCACATCTTCTTTTCGACACATCTTTATTTCCATCCAAATCAACTAAGTGACTCTTTCTATCTTGTTTACAATTGTGATTGCTTATATATTCCACTTAGAATTATTGTTACATTATATATGTGTTATATCCGGTTTTAAATATAATTGTGTATGCACTTGTAATATTAGTTTCTATATTGTTGTTAGGTGAATCGGGGTTGATATATTTCAAAGATGAACTGCACTAATCGAATACGTCACCTAATCTAAGATTTGGACAAGTTTCTATAGGTTAGGCCTAATGATGTTAAAAACCCTAGAGATGCCTTAGGGTGCATGTGTGGTTGGTTTGTGTGTATTTATTGTCTATGTTTGATTATGGCTTGTTTGTGTGCCTTGTAAAATCATATTGGTTATTATCCCTCTAATTAGGTCTATACCACCTATGAGGACACACGGTATCTCTACTCCATCTTCATACTCCTCTCGATATGAAACAATATTTACTTCTAATATAGATCCCAATTCTCTAGTTTTTATAGACCATCCTCCCTATTTTTCCATGCCCATTGTTTCACCAATAAGTTTTACATTTTCTAGGATGAAATAGATAGAAGGTAAAATTTTTAAGGAGGAATACCTAAGAGGGGAAGGTGGAAGGTAAAATGCATGCGTTGTTGACATTATCCAATATGATCGTAGAGAACTCCTTTTTATCCTGGGTAGACTACTGAAGATGCAAAGAATGACAACAAAATAGTATTAAATAGCATATGAAAATGGACTACCTAGTGTATGCTAGATCCAGGAAGCATGGTGCTTCCTAGAGAGGTTGTCAATCCACTGTTTAATAAAAATTTAATGTGAATAAGCAATTAAAATAAATAAGTCCTATTGCAATGTAATGATTTAGGTTTCTCATACACACAATACAATAGATTTTATGCTAGATATCAAAATAACACTAAATCTAATTAGAACCGGGGTTTGTTCAAGTCATACAGGTATATCAAAGGTTTGGTAAGGGTCTGGGGCTTGATTGGTTGAGGTTTGGGTTAGTTTTTGGGTGAGTGGGAAGCTTGTTGGTATGAGAATGTAAAATGACACAGAGACCGATATCGGTTTGGTGACTGATGCTTTGTATGGAGACAAAACCGATGACTATTAAGGAATCGACACCGGTAGGAGAAATAGGTAATGAACTATTAAAAATGGGTTTTTAGGCTCTCTGTGATTGCACAGAGAGTGAGGGTAGTGTGGTTTAGGTTGTAATATGGATAAGAAGACTCAAGAACACTAAGAAGGAGGTTTATAAGGGTGAAAAGGCTTGGGGTGGTTGAATAGTGGGTTGGTGGGAAGAAGATGATGTATGGGTAATAGAAGAAATAAAATACTGAAAGAAGTAAGAGATCTACAATGGGATAAGCATGAATGATTAAAATCACAATACTTACTTGGTATTTTATAGATCTTGTGAGTTGAGATGGTTGATGGTTGATCGGAGAAGAGGTGCTGAGTGCGGTTTGCACGCGCAAAAAACCTATGTGCTCTTGTGAGTATTCCAATGCTTTAGAAGGAGAATCATCTATTTGTCTTGTACTGTGGTTGTGTGTGTTCATCGTCTAGATGTAGGAGGGCTTGAAGATTTGTGCTTGAATGTAATAAGCTCCAATAACTGAATGACCAACCTGGGTAAAGGGTTGTAAAATTATATATAAAGGAACCGATGGCGGTTTAGGTGATCGATGTCGGTCGAGGATAAACCAACGATCGGTTAGGGTGAAATAGTCTTATTTACCAAAAATAGGCAGATCTTCCCAGATTTGGCGTGCTTTCCTTGTTGGGTCCACTTAGGGAAGTAGAGTTCACGTGAGAGAAGGCAGGAAGATCTTAGAAGAATTCCAGTTAGGTTTAGGAAGAATTCTTAGTTAGTTAGGTCAAGTAGTGACTTAACACCGTAACATTCCCATTTTAAGACTTTAGAAACAAGGGATTTTTTTTTCCTTTTTTCTTTTTCATAATGTTCTCTGTTCTAAATAAAACATCATTTAGAACACACATTCCATGCCAATAATTCTCATAACATAATACCATATGTAGCTATAATGACTTAGTATGATACCGATCTCTCATTCTATGACTCGGTTACCAACCGATCTCTCATGTTAACTTAAAGTATAGAATACTTTATGTATACTACATATACTTGGTTCTCCTACCCTATTCTAGGTACTGAGTGATCTTGTTTAAAGAACCTATCTGAATATTTGTTACCAATATTCATCTGACATCACGTTGCTTTAAACTAGGTGACATAGGACAACATAACCAACAACTTGTGATACTTTGGCCAAAGATTTTCAACATACTATTCATGTTACTATTCCTAGATGACATACTTGTCATTCCAGAATATGTCCTTCACCTCACTCTTCCTCGTTATCTAGAATGGTCTTTACTGACTACCGTCAGTCCACTTGCCCAAGGTTTAACCCTAGCCTTGGTTAGAAACATAATTTATTATAGGAAGACGCTCACAATGTCTTAGGGTATATGGGCATACTCGGTTGACCTAAGTCAACCGGATGTGCCAAGGTACCCTGAGCCATTGAAAGCTACTACCTATCCTAAACATGCCACTAACTTGACCTAGAGAGAAACTAAGTTCAAGTCCTTATTTGTGTGTAGATCTAGATGATCAATGCAGAAGGGTGTTGCCACATGTCAACTGCAACGTTGTATCCTCGAGAAGACCCTTGTCTTCTCAAAGGTACAATCCTGCAGTTGGCATGTGCCAACATCCTACAAAACTACCTCATCAAGATGTACATACCCCAAGGAGGTTATTAATACATTATTAATTTGGATTATTACACCGATTACAGCAACCCTGCTAAACCCTAATCCAACACTCCATAAGTTCTTTTCTAAATTTGATTCATTTATTCATTAAAGAACTTCCTTATCTTATGATTGCTTTTTGGATTCGTTTTACTTGGCTTAACAAACAAATATCCAAAGGACAGACAACAACATCATAAGTCCCACTAAATGTAACTTAACTATTCAAGAAGGTGTAACAACTAAATAGGTTCAACTAGAAGTAAACTTTATAGGAAATGAAGTCTAACGATTAACGATCATATTAACATTCTTTAGATTACATTTCTTTGAGCGAGGAAGAATCTTCCTCTACATGATTAAGTGTTAGGGTTTGTCGTACCCTTCTTATCTTTCACAATTTCTATAGTTTTACTATATATTCATTACACATTCCATTACTATGTTAGAATTGTTTAGATAAAATTGTTATCTTATGCAACTTAGCAAGCTGCATCTAAATAAGGGAAATTAAACTAATTCCCTTTATCTAACTGTTCAAGTTTATCGAAATTAAGCATATATCGATATGAAGAATATCATCAAGATAGGATTTCCATTTCCTTCATAAATACAAGATAATTTACACAACCAATACAAGTAAATCTCCAACTTTCAATTCATCATTATAAAACTATACATTACAAGACTATGCATTTCTGCATACTATACAAAAAAACCTCTATCCCAAAAGAATACAACTTTTCTTTTTCAATACAACTCAAGAATGAACCGAAACTCTTTACATAAGATCCATAATTAAATAAGCCCAATACAACATGAAAGTTCTTGTCTTCCTTTATCACTTACGATGTCCATCTATAAAATTTCTAGCACGGGTCAGTTCAATGAACTGAGCATGATAAGCACTAAGCATTAAAGTAAAGTGCATTCCACTAATTATTTCATTAAACAACTCTTCTTTAATGAAATAATTAATATACATCATACAAATAATCATAAGTAATAACATCTAGAAAGAAGAATAATTAAGAGAGTCTAAATTCACTTTTAAGAAAAGAGCATAATATAATTAGTAACATCCGAATTACATCACAAGACCTAGTTGATCCTATCAATTACTTTTAAACAGTCAACAAGTCTTGTCCTTCCATTGTTTCATAAATTCATAAGAATAGAAAAACACATTTATCTTTACCAAGCAACAAAAGAAGTTAGTTACAACATAACTCATATTAGTATGCTTCATCTTTCCATATAAACCAAAGAAGAGAATCAATACATACCTATTCCTCATACACAAATCATCTGAAGGAAAGAATCAGTTTAGTACACACAACACTACCTCAGTCCAAGATATCAATAAAAGGAGTCCACAAATAAAGAGGCAACATCTAACCAAGAGCCCCAATTCAATCCAAGTAGATTTAAGACAGTCTCACAGAAAGCCTTACCAACTTCTATATGTTAGTAGATATAATTCAAATATCTAAAACCAGGCTGTCCACAAATCCAAGCTATACTTAGCAACTAAATCTCTTAACCAATCCACTAGAAAATTTCCATCTTAGAAGAGAATCAAATAATGAGAAGTTCAATCAATGAACTTAAATAGTCAACATAAAAGGATCTCAAACCAAAATGGACCCAATCCATATTTCATTTCATTTATACTATGAAATGAAATCCTTTATTAAGTACAAACTTAGAAATTCTTTAGCTAGTTCCCAAAAGAGAACTCAAACAGAATGCACAATCAAAGGATGCACATTACCAACATCCATTACAAAACTTACAACTACTTACCTATTTTCATTCACCAAGCTCAAATCCAAATTCAATCTCAAAACAAAATTCACAGTATCGTTTCTAAACAACATACTGTCCCCCAAGAGATCTATTCACCTATCTGACTAAAACTCAGAGATTCGTTCAAGGAACCCAACAAGGAAGAGAAATACACAACAATGTAAGATAGACAAGGGTCAATAAAACTCACGGACCTAAAGACTAAATTTCCAAAATTCAGAATAGGGGTACAATATCCCTTCATACTACACTAGTAAACTAGGTTTATATTCAACATTCTATTAAAACTCACGAATCGGATGAAAGATCAGAAGAAAGTAGGAACTAAACAATTCTTCTAAGACAAGTACTATCCCAACTTCTTCCCATGACTAAACAGAATCAACACAAGCCCTCGAGTTCCATTAAAAGCTTATGATAGGTAAGAATTTGCTCAACATCAAAGACAAAAAGGAAGTAAATAATACATTCCATAAACCTCTACAATTGATATAAACTGTCCCATAACAAGAACGAAGTTCCACTCCCATTTATTTTTATAAACGAAATAGTCAAGTTTTCTCACAAGGCACGCGTTCACTCAGAGCAGAGACAAATAGGATACACTCCCAAATTTACACACCCTGTCAAGTCTGAGAACACAGTGTGGTCTTAAAGACAGAAGTCATACAACCATTCTTTCTTAGAATCAAAACAAAGGATACCTCAAAAGAAGTTACACCATCCACTTCTGACCAAATAAAACTCATAAGACCCCTTCTAGTAGACAGTAAGAAATGAAACTAAAGCTTTACAATACTTAATACCCACTAAACTCCAACTCATAATACCTGTATAAAATCAACACGTCGATTCCAATACAAGATCAAAACAACCAACAATGGAATCACCATACTGTGTCAAATATGAGCTTCAACATAAGTTCTAACAACACAAGCTCAAATACGAGTCTATAATGAAACCCATGGCCCTAATACAAGTTTAGAATAAACACCAACACTCTATTATGGGTTCAAGCATTTCTGGTTCGAAGGAAGAGTAAAACTAGTTCAGAGCTCAAGTACAGGACACAATGCAACAACTCAACAATAAGTTCAGTTTTCATAAGAACTGATATACGAGTACAATTGTTGAATATGAAGATTCAACCAAAGGTTCAGAACTACACTTAGTTCCAACACAGTCCAAAACAAACACAAGGTCCCAATAAAACTCATAACAAATCTTGAAGCTTCAATACAAGTTTAGAACTACTGAGCTCCACTTCAAGCTCATGAAACACAAGACTAAATAGAGATTCAGAACCCAACAAGAAATTAGCCAGTTCATTCAACATTAGTCTCGAATGCTAGAACAAAGCTTTGAATACAAGCTACAGAGTTCAATAGAGCTTCAAGTACAAGTTACAGAGTTTCACTACAAATTCGCATGCAAACCTCTAACAACTAGTTCAGAGAAATTTCCAAAGAACTACCATTAATAGCCAAGGATTTGTATTCTAAAACCCACATAAATTTCAAGGAAACATGCAAGTAATTAACCAGATACATCATGCAAATATATATTTCCAGTGAGCAGAATTGTTTTAATGAATCATTTAGAAGAAAGCAAGAAATCTTAATGGGTAGAGCCTATCATGCCTGATAGTGCTTTTACCGATTCGAAGAAGACTTCCAACTGAGTTTCCAACACCCCTTCTTCTCTAAGCAAGATCAAACAACAATAATATTTTTCCACAATGCCTCTTATACATTCCTCGAACTGAAAATAGATCAAAGAATTCAAAAATAGCCACTAAGTGCAGATCAAACTGTTGGTTCGAAAAACTAGATAGCTCCATGTAGAGCAAAAATCGTGAAGCATGCAAAGAAAAACAACCCCAACAAATCCGCCAACATGCCTTCCAAGACAACTTGCTCACCAAAACCGAGGTGAATTAATGCCATTAATTTGCATATTCCTACCTATCTCTCCTTGCCACCGCCATCCAAAGTTGGTGAGACCAAATTGAATTTCCACATCCATTTCCAAACTTAGTGATGCCTCCACGTAGGTTCCACTAAAATTTAACTAGCCCCTACCAAACTGGCAGTACTTATATGCCTTAAAACCAAATCAAATCAAAATCAAATCTCATTAAAATCTTAGAACCATCACTTAGCTCCCACTTGCCAATCAACCCATAGGTTCCCTTCCATGCACATTAGTTTAGGATAAATACAATTTGCTTAGGTTAGATCTTAGGTTAATTTAAAAGTATAACCTTAGGATATAACCTTTAATCAAATAGATTGTCACCTTAGGTTAGGTCTTAGTTTAACCAAATAGTATAGGTAATAGGTTAGAAATAACTTAGCATCCCTTAGGTTATTTCCCACATACTAACTTAGTGTTAACAACTTAGGTTAGGATGTCATCCCACGTAGAGTGGCGTAGAAAGAGTTAGGTAAATTACCCGAGTCTTGAATCCATTAGGATAGACCTTAATAGATATTGGATAGGTTTATAATCTTTCTCAAGAATCCTGAAGTAGGTTTCTATTTCCCTTAATGTCATTAAGTGCCCTGCAAGGGTCAATCAAGAAGAGCCGAGCACAACAAAAAATAGAATGCATGCACAATCTTTCAAGATAATAAAGAATTTGCAACAACCACAAGTTTAGTCTATTAAGTCTCTTAATCAATGAATGCCATTTTTTCATTTAATTTAGATAAGAAGATTTAAAACATACCTTGGATCAATGGAATTGATCCAAGGATGAGTCCAATTGTAAGGGATAAGTTTGCAACCATTCTAACTAGATTACAACTTACTCATAAGAAGTGAAAATGGATTCCTGAAAGCCATGTCATTTCAGTCCAATGAATCCAAGAGCACAGATGATTTATCCATAACAAGCATGATTTTCAACCATCAAGGAAACACACCTAATTTAAGAAAATCACATGCCAACACTTGTAATGCAAAGAGAAATATAACAGTTTGTTCAAGGTGTTACAAACACCGGGAGTGATGACTCAGTGCTGAGAGTGATGACTTGGTCACTGTGAGTTAAATGCCCCTGGAATGGGTCCAGGGTGAGGTGTAGGTGTGAGGATGAAATTAACTTAATTAAAATAATTAAATTAATTAATAATGTGAGGATGCATATTAATATGGGGTAAAAGGGGTCATGATTAGTTAAATGTGTTACGTTAATTAATTAAAGGGGACCAAGGGGAGTGTGACCCAAATTTGGTGTCTACATTTTCCCCTTTTTGTCGTGTAGCTTGTATTGATAAACGAAACTAACAAAAACATGAAGTTGGTGCTTTAGGTATGAGTGAAGGTTAGGTTTCCCCAAGTAGGGGTGGAGGTGATCCCCCTCAAACCAAGAATTGATGAGGTGTTAAACGAAGTCGGTGAGTGGTTTGATAAATGGGTAAATGATGAAAACAAGAGTAGGTGGGTTATAGGTAAGGGTAATGTCGGGCCGAGTAATAGGTAATGACAGTTTAATGCACACACACATATAGATTATGATAAGGTACCAAGATGAAGAGCTTGCAAACTCTACGTTGTCAAAGGTCGATAGGTTTATCCAAACAAGGTTGAAGTGGTTCAGGAATCCAAGGTATATGATATGGTCCCGAAACACCACTAGGCCAGGTGTAGGAACAAGCAATAGGTTTTTTTCTAGGGCACCAAAGGTATGTTGGGATAAACAACACAACAAAAGAGGCAAAGTAAGGTTATTAGGATGAACAACATGAGTATCACATTGTTAGGTATATCGAGTACATGAATTAAGGTGTTATAAAAGGTGAGTGTCGGTTGGGTGATTTAGGCAAGGCCATAGGTAAGGCCACATGAGGGGCACAAACATGCCCCAACTGATGGTGAGGTTAGGTGAGAGGTAATAAGGTCATAAGGGTGAGGTGTAAGGTCAGGGTCAACTTTGGGTTAGGCGGAAAAGGTTTCGGGCAAGTAGATGTGGTGCAATATGGTGCAATGGGGTCAAAAAGCTAACCGACATCGGTTATGGCCAACCGATGTCGGTCTGGCCAAGGAAACTCGAGAGTGGTGCACTAGGGCACAAGATTGGTTTCGTTTCATGGTTAACCAACATCGATCGTGTCGGGGTTGGTTAAAAATAAAAAATCCGTGTTTTACGGATTCATTATAATCTTTCTGTTTATAGAAAATGATAGTGGAGACAAATTTCATCTCTTTCGAGGGAGAAAAGGACAAGGTTATTTTCTAGGCTGAGTTGGAGATAGCTGAGTGGTTGGAGGAGCGAGGTATATGGGTCCACAAGATCACTACGAGAAAATTTGATTGGGTGGAAGATCGAGAGGAGGTGATTTAGGCATGGTTGAGGCAGGAAAGGGTGCTTTGGAGGAGAGGAGGGCCTTAGGTGGGGTTGATTGATCATGACATTTGATACTTGTATGATGATTTTTGATTTATATATACCGGCTTGCATGTCAAGATTTTGTGAGATTGTATATGAAAGTTTTGAGACACTTTGATTATTTATCCATGTGTATATATGTATTGATACACATACATTCCCATTTATATAGTTGATGATTATTATTGGATGAATGATGTAATCTTTTTAATTTCCATTATTATTGTGTACCATGGGAACTAGGTGAGTTAGGCATGATTGAGTTGAGGTATTTTAGGCATGATGGAGTCAGGTATAGGCATGGTGGAGTCTAGGTAATTTCCAAGTTACTAATCTTATGGAAATAATGTATTGTATGTATGTTGTGGTTAAATTTCTAAGTAACTAATATCATGGAAATATGAAATGATTTAAGTAGAATATGGTCGTGGTGATAAAATGGTAGGTATGTATGTTTTTATGATATATTAATTTCCAAGTTTGTAAATGAAAACTAACTAGGGTAGAATGTGAACATAAAGGGGAAAAATTGTTAGGGGTAAAAGTGGCCAAGCTAACCTTTAAGGGCCCCATACCCTGAGTGCTTCCTATATAGCCTCGATGAAAAGGGGCCTCAGGATGATGTAGTTCTCCCATAAGCTAGGGAAGAATATGATAAGGGAGATGAATGGGTCGGTAGGTTTTAGGCATGATTGAGTCGATGTCATTTAGGCATGGTTGAGTTTAGATTGAATAAGCATGGGTGATTTTGGTGGGAGAGGAATTCCCAGAATGTAGGTGTCGAAGGTCTGGTCCTGTGTAGTAGAATCAATAAGTAAGAAAAGAGATAAATAGTAAGAGGAGAAAAAAAATCCACCTAATTGGTGAGAACCATGATGAGTCTATCAAACTAAAGATTGGCTTATGAACGTAAGACCCTAAAGGCATTGCATGATTGATTGTTTGAAAGGTTAATAAAGTCACATGATCATGAAATGTCAAATTTACAGCATCCCTATAGTAAGTAGAATATTAGAAAGGAAATATGATGAGGTGAAAGGGCTTGTTTTAGCGTAACCTTGGTGTGAGACAACATGCCCCTTCTGTAAGATACCCAAGACCGAATAGGCAAGTACATGATGAAAAAGTTATCTTTTTATTTTTGCTTTTGTTTTATAGACTGATCAATGCGAGAAGTCTATGTGGGATGAATAGAATATCTCCTTGAGGTATTTGTGAAGTGATCGATGTGGGAAGCTTTAGAATATTTTAATTTTAATTTTTACAGAAATAGTCTTCTTTTTGTGATAGACTATGTACAATGAGGCTAGCTTTTTATAGCTATCCTTTGAGGGAGTAGTCGATTTATATCAACAAGATGGAAAGATAGATGTCCTTTTGGGAGGGAGTCATCTATTGACAAGAAGTTTGACTCAAGGAGTTTGAATTTGAAAATCCCATGTATTACTTTTGAATTTTTATTTATTTTTTGCCATTTTTTTTTGGACTTTTAGGTCATGGACAAGACTATAGAGAAGTATAGGCTTCTTGTATAAAGACAAAACCATAACACATAGAGGTTAGCTATGAAAGAGAGGTTTTAAGTGATGAAAACCATGGGATTCCATCCTGAAAAGGATGAAAAGTATCCATGAGAATCATGCCATGAGTAGAGTTGTGGTACTCATATTAAAGATAAGGCTAAAAGGTGATGGGTAATCACATGATTCTTATTTAGTCGTTGATCCTTAAAATAGGTAAGTGGAAGGTGAATGTTGCTCAAGGGACAAGAATTTAATAGAAAGAAGGTGATATAGGACTTGATTCAACAATATAATGATCGAAGATGCAAGGCATTGAGGGGCTCAAGTTCATGTTTACCTTCGAGTGAAGATAAACGATAAAAAGCATGAGTAATGATATAGGGTCCAAGCCAATTAGGAGCGAACTTTCCCTGTTTACTTCTCTCCACTTTTTTACATGTTGATTTTCCTTAAGGATGAGGTCGCCAACCTTGAAGGTTCATTCTTGGACATGTTTGATACGTTTTTGGTAGATTTTAAGGTGATCAAGAGCATTTAGACGACGTTTTTCTAATAACTCAAGTCAGTGCCAAACGGTCCTGGAGAAAATCATCATCATTGAGAATATCTTTGAGTGAGATATAAAGAGATGGAATTTGGACTTCGAGAGGCAAGACAACCTCTGTACCATAGACCAAAGAGAAAGGTGTGGCAGCAATTGAGGTGTGAATACTAGTGCGATAAGCCCATAAGGAAAAAGGAATGTGTGTGTGCCAATCCTTACCAATATCGTCAACCACTTTCATAAGAATTTTATTTAGGGTTTTGTTAGTTGATTCAGCTTGGCCATTTTTTTGAGGATAATAAGGTGAAGAAAAATTGAGTTGAATGCCGAAGGCATCACAGATTTTCGTAGGGTTTTGTTTTTGAATTGTTTTCCGTTATTAGTGATGAGGTGGTGAGGAACACCAAAGCGACAAATGATGTGATGGTTGATGAATTCACATATTTTATTAGATTTTGTAGAAATAAGAGGTACAAATTCCACCCATTTAGTGTAATATTCGGTAGTGGTAATAATCCATTGATGGCATTGGGAATAATGAGGGTTTATCTCTCTAACAAGATCCAAACCCCATTGATAGAAAGGCTAAAGGTCTCATGTCAATTGTAAAGGCGTGAATAGGGGTGTGATGAAGATTAACATGTTGCCGACACTTCATACAACGCTTGAAATGGTCACAAAAATTGCGGTTTAGAGTTAGCCAAGAATAACCAAGGTGAAGGATGCGCTTAGTGACATGCTTAAGCCATTGAAGTGACCCTTATAAGTCCCGTCGCGAACTTCCTTGATGGTGTATGGAACTTCGAACTTATAAGGCATCATAAGAGGGTACCGTAAAATATGTGTTTATAAATAAGACCACCCATGATGACATAGTGAGAGACACTTTTGAGAAAGTCTTGTTGTCCATTGTAAGTAAGATCTAGAGGCAAAATTGAAAGGAAAGGTAGTAAAAACTGCTTATACCAAAGGTCATGTGGGTCAGTTTTAATGTTTCCTACAAGGTTAACGTCTCAGAATAGATAAGAAGGTGATTGTAACCTTTATATTGTGACAAATATTTTTGAGTTAGAGGGTGAAGTGGGGATTTGAGAAGCAAGACAGCCATGGTGTCCACAAATTTATTAGTGGAACGTAGGGTGGTTTGAAGTTCATAATGGTCAAAGGTAGTCAAAAGCATGTCAACATGATGTTTATACTTTTAAAGTATCTCATTATAACATTGGTATATACCATTAACTTGGTTCACAACCAGTTGAGAGTCGCCAAAGATATTAATTGATTTAACATCTAAGGCTATGACGGTTTGAAGACCTAACATGAGTGCTTCATATTTGGCGATATTGTTAGTACAATCAAAATATAGTTTGAAAGATAATGACATAGGCTCACCATTAAGAGGAATGAGGATAACTTTGGCACCACCCCCACACTGACATTTGGAACCATCGAAGAATAAGGTCATATGGTAAATGGTATCATCTAGGAGAGGGTAGTGATGGATTCATTAGGGAAGTCAAAGTTAGAAGATTGGTTTCCTGGAGAGAGGTGCATCTGCGAGTTGGTCAACAATGGTTTTTCCTTTGACAAAATTTTGATGGATGAATTGAAGATCTATATATGCAAGAAGCATGGGCCAACATGCAACATGTTGATGTTGGCAGGGTTTAGTGTAAATGTAATGTAAGGGGTCAGTATTGGTGGCAATGAAGGTTTTGTGGTTGAGTTGGTAATGACAAAGTTTAGTGGTGAAAAAAGCTAAGGCTAGGTAGATTTTTTTGGTGAGAGTATATCTAGTTTCGTAGTCTAAAAGTGTATGACTTATATAATAAACCACTTTCTCCCTATGTTTCTCATCACGACGAGTGAGCATGACACCCAGGAATGATGGTAGAGAAATGTAAAGGTAAAATGGTTGGTCATCCTTAGTGGAATGAGCACTAGTGGTTGGAGGAGGTATCATTTTAAGGCATCAAAGGCTTTGTGGTATGTTGGCCCCCATAATATTGGTCAAGTACAATAAGGCACATGGGTGCGTGGGACCTAGTTGAAGAAGAGCACGCAGGGTTGAAGGTATGCAGACAAGGGTTCTAGCAGGGTTTTATAGAACACACGGTGCGTGCACATAAGGTAAGACAAGTTTTAAAATTATCCATATTCAGCATCCCAGGAAGCACATGAGAAAAGCATGACCCTTCTAAAGATCCGAGTGGATAAGGTGCCACCAGCGACCGTAGGATCAAAAGGGAATATTCCATGCATGCGATGGAAGGTTCCAAAAGAACATCATTGCACAAAGTGGAGAGCTTGGATCAAAGGAGGCATGCTCCATTGAAGGACCACTTGGACACTTGGCAGTCGATCTGTTACCTTAGAAGGCATGGCGGTGAAGGAAGGAAAGCTATATAATGAGGTTTGTGGGTAGCAAAGGAGATACATGGTGTCATCCCGAGAGAGCAGAGGTACTAGGAAGGAGCAAAGATCTCAGAGAGATATTATGGAGGATTCTATGGGTTGTTATTATGAAAATATAGGATTGATGGCACACTTAGAGGGATGGGTCTATATTCTCCTTTGTAATATGATGGGCATAGTGTAGTTCTGAAGTATGACTTGGCTCTACATTGTTATATGAGGGTTTGTTATTACTTCAAGGGGTGAAATTTGATTACTGGACACATCATTATGAATATAAGACTCTGTTCTGAATCATATATGTGTTCATGAGTATAATCCTTGTGTGTTTCCTTTATGTATGAATCAATTATATACGTTGCTTACTATTTCTCTTTTCTGGATGCAATAAGATGACAACTCGTCCTATGTTATTAGAATGATGCATGGCTCTTTTCTATTCACTTGCACTTGAATACCTATCATAAGATGATGTATTCTCATAAGAATCACATAAAGGAGAGACTCAACACCCGCGTGTGCCTCCTATGAGTGCTTAGCACCCGCCGCGTGATAGGCCGCCATGCATGGGATTAGATTATTGGTCTAAGGGTATAAAAGTGACCGCATCTTGGTTCTATTGCTGGGACCTCTTTTCAAAGTTGTTGTGAGAAATGACATGTATCTTTGTCCCTGTGATGTGTGATGACAGAACGTTTAACCTTGGAAAGTATTGAAACATGGTTCAAGAGCATGAAGGATGAGTTTGCTCAAAGATTTAGCACTAGACCCGTGTTTGATGCGCGTAAATGAGTAGAAGAGAACCTGTACAATGAGCTATATGAGACATTTTTCTATTGTTTTCTAGTAGAACTATATGAATGGCTTTCAACATATGCATCTAGATCAAGTTGGTATTGTAGATCACATGTATGGACCCAAGATGACTATCAGAGGTCTGCAGGATGCAAATCTGACTTGGATGTGTGCTGTTAATCACTGGTGGAAGGGAGTGCTAAACAATTATATTATAGAATATTCCATTTCTACGTATTATTTCCCAAAATTTGTTGAGTTCGAGTTTCTAGTGATCCCAGAGGATTGTTTTTACGTGATATACCTTTGGCTATGAAGATCTTGGTCATTACCTTGAGTTTAGAGGCATTTCCCATGGCCAACTAAGCTTCTCTGAGCACTGGGAGAGGAAGCTAGGGTGGAGGAAGATGGCGGACATTGTGGCTGAAAAGGAAAGGGAGGAGAGATGACTCAAGTATAACGAATCTCATGAAAGGGAGATGACTAGACAACACAAGGTTACAAGTGTGATGGATCTATGGAGGTAGACATTACGGGAAGGAGTTAAGGTTCACGCAGAAGACGTGGAACCTGAGAAGTATGTGCTACCCAATCTTGGCAAGCGCAGGAGAAAAACCCCTTCAACTTCTGATGAGATTTTGTCACATGGAGAAAGGAGAGCCGTCAATGCACATCTGAACCCACCTGACGACCAACCCCTGGTGCTTGGTTTTCCAGATCAAGGGAGGAGTATTGTTAACCCAATTGGTATTGGTGGGAGTAACCGATCTGCCTGGAGATATAATTTCTCATTTGGAACATCCATGGCTACATAATCCATTCCTATATTTGGAGGAATCTTTGGATAAGGTGAAATTACGCAAGGTTTGGGTATCGCGTCTAGGAGTGGCGCGAGACACACAACTAGTGGTGGGAAAATATCATAGACCATCAAAGACATAATTCAAGTGGGACATTGGGAACACTTGGTGTGACCACTTCAGGCCATTTGTTGGCTACATGAGGTGGATCTAGTGGTATAGGGGCTAGAGGACCTGGTGGACCTAGCGGATCTAGAGGATCTGGTAGTCAGGAGGAATAGGACTTGGTGGATCCAATGGATCTGGTGGAGGAGGAAACATCGGAGGAAACCAAGGCTCTGACCAGAGGACAAGGGCCTCAACCACCTCCACAAGTATTCTTTGAGATTTATTTGCACTTACCAGACTATAGGGGTATTGAAGATGCTACAGAGCATGTGCACAAGTGTGAATTACTATGGCACACGAAAGGGATCACTACCTGGAGCAAAAGGAAAGTTAGTTTGTAACAACATTATAAGGACGTGCACATAGTTGGTATAGGAAGTATGAACCCCATCAGATGGTGGTAGACTACACCACGTTGAAGAACACCTTCCTAAAGCAGTTCCATATCCCTAAGTTTGAGTAGAAGAGAATTAATTCTTTGAAGGAGATCCAACAGGGAATGATAGAGAGTGTGCGGGAGTATGACACGTGTTTCAAAACTCTCTTGTCTAAACTATCCTATGACATTCATCCTTCTCAACATGCTCAATGGTTTGTTGGAGGATTGATAACATTATTTAGGAGGGCTCTGTCACACAAGACTTTCACACCCATGCGAGGCATTGGAAGCTACCCTATGTGCTTTGAGGTTGTTAGGAGCGTTGAATCTGGTGTTAGTCCTTTTACTGGAGGCCCAAATTATGAAATGGTCAAGTAGTTGGAGAGGTCATTTGTCTACAAACTTAGCACATGAGGTTCGTAGTGGGCTTTAGTGTACAAACTGTGAAGTGGAAGGGCATACAAAGGATAGTTTCCCTGGAAATTTGGTACGTCTTTATGGCGGTAGATCAGAAATTTATCATGGGGACCATGATGTAAGTAGTTCCCACTACTATAGCACGTGATCCGAAAGAATGTTTCTTGCTATTGTAAGATCTGTACCTCTACGACCCATGATACCAAGGATTGTAGAATGATTGATCAAATCTATGATGCTATTGATCTGGGTGTGCACCAGACTAGTCTTGCAAATGCTTGATTCTAAGGATGATGATCATCATTATGAAGGGTACGTAGATGGAGGAGCACGTGGAAGAGGTTTTCGTGGTCACAGTAACCACGGTAGAGGATGAAGTGAGTTCTGCGAGGAACTTGTTATAACTGTGGATCTACAGAGCATTACAAACGTGAGTGTCCTGATCTATTACAATGCTCATGGTGCGAAAGAAACATAAGTACGAAGAGTGTCCAGAGCTTTATGAGCATATGAACCATTAGAAGGAAAAAGGCGACTGGATGGTGAGCATCAAGAAGGTCGATTCATAGTGGATGCCAAGAGTGACGTGTGAGTCAGGGATAGAACCTATATTGGTGACGACGCGAGTAGAGGCTGCACACACCAGGGAGATGCCAAGACAGTGTTACGCCCTTAATTATATATCTTACATGGGATGGATATAGCTGACTTGTTGCTATCATAACTTAATATCATGATGTATCTCTTTTATATATGATCTATTATCATTGGTTGGTCGGCCTTGCTTGATGGCCATAGCATAGGAATAGTATAAATAGGGGTTATAGGTAGTGGATGATCATTATGTTGAGTATTTGAGTCTTATTATATGTTCTAGAGGTTTCCCCCTCGAAGTGGCCAAGCTATTATACTTTCATATTGAGAGAATTTATCTACAATATTGTGTTATTTGGTGTTCTATTACTGGTGATAATCATAATTAATCAAGTAATTTCATTACAAGTGGTATCAGAGCTTGATCTCGGCCAGGATGGTGTCAAACCCTAATTTTGAAGGTTCGGCTATATCTCAAGATTACTAGCGAATTTTTCTAAATTTTTTTTTTTTTTGTGGTGAGGAGAAATAAGTCAAGTAAGCTTCTCTCCAAATTTCAATAATTTTTGACTTGTTTTGCAAAAGTTATTACGGTTCTATATTTATTCATAATTTGGCTCCCTAGGGTGTAATTTTTGGAAATTTTTCAAATTTCTTATATTTTCGAAACCCTCCAAAAAATAGCTAGGGTTTTTGTTTTATAAATTCCTATATTCGGCCAAAAAAATAACAAAACCCTAAACCCTAAAATTCTGCCCTATTAAGTCTACCCCTAGGCCCACATCCTTCGTCATGGCTAGTAGATCTACCCGAGGCCAAGGAAAAGGACAAGAAACTCCAGGAATGACCCCAAATAAGGAAGATATGGCTTCATATTCTACTGGTTTGGGAGTATCTGAGGTGGTCATCCAACTTCAGGAAAGGGTAAACAATATGGTGAGTAAGGATGACCTTAATGTTGAGCTTCATCAACTGAAAGGTAGCCTTAGGAGTGAGATTCAGAAGGATTTTCATGTAATGCAATAGGAGTTGTTGAATGCTATTTCTAATACAACTTCCAATGCTAGTCATATGGGTTCTACTAGAAATGGTCACACAGATCCAAATCACTCAAATTAGGGAGGATCCTTTAATCATTCAAGTGGATCTTCTCACCAATGGAGGGGCATGATTCCAAAAGTTGAAATGCGTAAATTTGATGGAAAGGATCCACTCAATTGGATTACCCAAATGGAAAATTTATTTGATCTCCATCAGATCCCAGGAGGACAAAAGGTAACTGTGGCATCCTTATACCTAGAACTTGATCAATTTGTTTGGTATCATTGGTTATGTGCTCAAAGGCAGAAGAATGGCCTAAATGTCACCTGGACAATGTTCACTGAAGAGCTTCAATTACACTATAGTTCTAGTGTTTCTGAGAATTACTTCAGCCAATTAGCAAAGTTACGCCAAACTGGTTCAGTTAAGGAGTATGTCCATCAATTCCAAACTTTGTCCTTGCGTGTGGAGGATATTACAGAAGATTATTTGAATGACCTATTTCTTGGGGGTCTTAA
Source organism: Taxus wallichiana var. yunnanensis (assembly GCA_018340775.1). Lineage (NCBI taxonomy): Eukaryota > Viridiplantae > Streptophyta > Pinopsida > Cupressales > Taxaceae > Taxus > Taxus wallichiana. Next base: position 972,514,346 of record CM031237.1, on the reverse strand, counting down.
GGACCACATTGAGCATGAGGTACGCATGTTTAACCCACTCAAGGTTGCTGATTCTATTATCATGGCACGTCGAGTAGAGGAAAAATTTCTTTCTAGTAGAAGGCAGACCTTTTCTAGCATAAAAGATCGTAACACCTTGCCTCCTTCTTACCCTCGGCCAATTCGGTTGACACCTCAACAAATTGAAGAAAAAAGAGCCAAAGGGTTATGCTTTAACTGTGATAGAAAATATGGACCAAATCATAAATGTTTTGAGAAAAAATTGTTCTACATTGAAGGATCTGGTGATGAGGAAGAATATGAGGCAACATCAACAGAGGAAGTGGAAAAATTAGAGGAAGAATATGGAGATCCTCAGCCCACTATTTCATGCCATGCTCTATCAGGTATTAGTACTCCACAAACCCTTCAAGTTGTGGGTTATCTTAAGAAGAAGAAGGTAACAATATTGATTGATTCAGGGAGCACACATAATTTCATCAATCATAAGTTAGTAACAAGACTAAATTGTTTCATCTACCCAACACCTGAATTTCAAGTAATGATTGCAGATGGTGGCACAATCCAATGTTCAGGTAAATGTCATAAAGTCAAAATCATGATGGGTGATTACACATTGGAATCTATGATGTTTGCTATTCCCATGGGATATTGTCTTAGGTGTTCAGTGGCTCACTACCTTGGGCACCATAGAGATAAATTTCCAGAAATTGTTCATGCACTTTCATTTTGAGGGTAAAAATTTGAACTTTGAGGTCTACAAGCTAAAGGTCCTCTAGTGGTCAGTTCTCACCAAATGCAAAAGATTCTTAAAAAGGGGTTTGAAGGTTTTGTAGCATGATTATTCTCTATAGAAGTCCAACCACAAATGAAGGTATTCCATCCTGATTTTCAAAAGGTTATTAATCAACATGTAGTTGTCTTCAAGGAACCAAGAGGATTGCCACCTGAAAGAGAGAATGATCATGCTATTCAATTGATTCCAGAAGCCAACCCCCCAACATCAGGCCTTATAGATATCCATATGTGTAAAAGAGTGAGATCGAGAAGATGGTGGAGGAAATGTTGGAAATGGGTATTATTCGTCACAGTCAAAGTGCCTATTCTGCTCCCGTGGTGATGGTGCATCACAAGGATGGAAGATGGCGCATGTGTCTAGATTACAGAGAGCTTAACAAGTTCACTATAAAAGATAAGTTTCCTATTCCCATCATTGATGATTTATTAGATGAGTTGCATGGTGCCATTTATTTTACAAAACTAGATTTGTGTTCTGGGTATCACCAAATTAGAGTCAAGCAAGAAGATATTCATAAGACAACTTTCAGAACTCATCAAGGCCATTATGAATTCCTAGTGATGCCATTTGGTCTTACCAATGCTCCCTCCACATTCCAAAGTTTGATGAATTCAATATTTAGACCATTCCTAAGAAATTTTGTCTTAGTATTTTTCGATGATATACTCATCTACAACAAATCGTGGGAGAAACACTTACATCATGTCAATACTGTCTTAGAAGTCTTAGAGAAACATCAACTTTATGCCAAGCCTTCAAAGTGTTCTTTTGGGGTATAGGAAGTGGAATACTTGGGCCATATTGTTTCTCATGAAGGTGTTAAGGTGGACCCTCACAAGATCCAAGCCATGGTGGAATGGGAAACCCCAAGAACCCTCAAACAATTACGAGGTTTCTTAGGTCTCACAGGGTATTATCGTAGATTTGTCAAAAACTATGGTAGTATAGTAGCACCACTCACAAAATTATTGAAGAAGGACTCCTTTTAGTGGAATGAGGAAGCATCTAGGGCATTTGAAAAATTGAAGGTAGCTATGTGCACCACTCCAGTATTGGCAACCCCAGATTTCTCCAAAACTTTCGTAGTTGAGTGTGATGCTTCAGGAAATGGAATCGAGCAATACTAATGCAAGAAGGACACCCCATTGCTTTTGAGAGCCGAAAACTAAAAGGAAAGAATTTTTTAAAACCCACATATGAAAAGGAAATGATGGCAATACTACATGCAATCAAACAATGGAGACCATACTTGATGGGTAGACATTTTAAGGTAAAAACTGATCATGATAGTTTGAAATATTTCTTAGAACAATGTTTATCTTTAGAAGAACAACAAAAATGGGTCACTAAGATGTTGGGATATGACTTTGAGATTGTTTATAAGAAAGGAAAGGAAAATTTGGTTGTTGATGCTCTATCTAGGAGGGATGAGTCCGCCAAAGCATTGTTATGTGCCATCTCTATACTACATGCAGATTGGGTAGATCAAGCATGAGAAGAATGAAGAAAGATACAACCACACATACTCTCATTCAAAATCTCTAGGTAGATCCGTCCATATCAGATCAATTTATATGGAAGGGGATACATTGTGGTACAAAGATCAATTATATCTATGTAAGAACTCTACACTTAAACACCATGTTCTTTCAGAGCTACATTATTCTCCAATAGGTGGCCATGTTGGGGTCCTGAAAACATATCATAGAGTTAAGAAGGATTTATTTTGGGAGGGGTTGAAAGGAGATGTTCAAAAATTTGTGGTAGAATGTTTGGTTTGCCAAAAAAATAAGGGCGAGACCATTAAGACACCTGGTCTTCTCCAACCTCTGTCTATTCCTAGTGAGAGATGGGAAGAGGTATAAATGGATTTCATCACAGGATTACCTAAATCAGAAGGGAAAAGTGTCATCATGGTCGTGGTAGACAGACTTACCAAATATGCTCATTTTTGTGTCATGGCTCATCCTTTCACAACTAGTCTTTGTTGCCATCTCTTTTATGGATGCAATTTAAAAGCTCCATGGCACGCCAAAATTATAGTAAGTGATCGTGATCCAATATTTACAAGTAACTTTTGGGTGATTTGTTCTCTTGTCTAGGTACCCAACTAGCCCGAGTTCCTCTTATCATCCCCAATCATATGGGCAAACGAGGTGGTAAATAAATGTTTAGAGGGATATATTCGATGTTTTACTTCGATAAACAAGAACATTGGGTGCAATGGTTACCACTGGCAGAATGGTGGTACAATACTTCATTTCATACCTCCTCCAAAATGTCTCCATTTTTGGCACTTTATGGGTACCATCCTCCATCACTCATATCTAGTTTGAAGGTCAAACCAAAGGTGAGAGTAGTCAAAGATCACATTCAACATCAACATGAGGTACTCTCTAGTCTTAGAGAAAATTTGGCATGGGCACAAAACCGTATGAAGCAATAGGCTGATCAACATAGGAGTGAGCGACACTTTGAAGAGGGAGACTTTGTTTTTGTAAGGTTACAACCATATAAGCAATTATCCTTGAAACAACAACAAAAGGATAATAAGCTTTCTCCTAAATACTATGGTCCTTACCGAGTTTTGCAGAAAATTGGTAGTGTGGCATATAAGCTAGAGCTCCCTCCAGGAAGTAGAATACATCCAATCTTCCATGTTTCTTGCTTAAAGAAAGTTATTGGGCAGCACATTTCCACCCAATCAGTGCTTCGGAACTAGACGAGGAAGGAAGGATCATATTGGAACCTGAAGGCATTCTTTAGACACGCACCAAAAGACTGAGGACCAGAGTCATTACTGAGTACCTGATCAAGTGGAAGAATATGAATATTGAGGATGCATCATGGGAAGATGAAGCATTTATGCAGCAACATCTAGGGCTTCCCAACATTGGGGACAATGTTGCTTTGAAGGGAGGGGCATGTTACGCCCTTAACTATGTATCTTACATGGGATGGATATAGCTGACTTATTGCTATCATAACCTAATATCATGATGTATCTCTTTTATATATGATCTATTATCATTGGTTGGTCGGCTCTCATTGATGGCCATAGCATATGAATAGTGTAAATAGGGGTTATAGGTAGTGGATGATCATTATGTTGAGTATTTGAGTCTTATTATATGTTCTGGAGGTTGCCCCCTCGAAGTGGCCAAGCTATTATACTTTCATATTGAGAGAATTTATCTGCAATATTGTGTTATTTGGTGTTCTATTGCTGGTGATAATCATAATTAATCAAGTAATTTCATTACGAGACAGAGAGGACACTAGTTTCAAGAGAGGAAGTGGTACATGGAAAGTATCCAGACCCTACTCATCAGAAGGAGGTGTATTAAGAGACTATGGACGTGATTCAAAGTTTGTAAGGGGAGATCCAATGTCTAAAGGAGTAATCAAAGCAATTGGAGTAAAGGAAGAATGCCGAGGCTCCAAAGGATGACCTAGATGAGGTCAAAGAAGTATGTAGAATGTTAAGGAAAGATAATATTATTCCCTTACTAGGAGAATGGATGAGGGAGAAGGTACCATGCACTGGGACATAACGCGAAAGGTAGGTTTTACATGCAAACCTTCCTCCTCACAACCTTGACTATGATAAGGAGATTACTTTGAATGTGGTTGTTGATGGATGGCTTCTAAGTAACATCCTCATCGACACAGGAGCAGAGCTCAATGTTCTTACCTTAGATGTCTGACATCAAATGGGAAGGCCTGCATTACAACCATCTTCGAATGTGCTTGTTTATGGAAAAAAAGACTAAGGCAACGCCCATTGGAGTCTTGAAAGATGTAATTATCACCATTCAAGGGGCCAAGTTCACTGGAGACTTTAATGTCTTGGCGCTTGCGAGGCAGACAACTTTCCAGCATTGCTTGGGCACCCATGGTGTTAAAAGAACAATGCCAACCTGTGGTTTAACAAGGGATATATCAACTTTGAGAACAAGGAAGAAAAGGTGATTATCCTTTAACAATGGTAAGTCAATGCCCTAAACTAAACCCTTAGGAGAAAAAGTCCTTGATAGAATCTATGTGTGCTCCATTAGAGATCTAGAGATAATTTATCCCACTGAGGAGTTATCTAGTGTGAAGATGCTCGACCCTTGAGTAATACCACTAGCATGGCATGCGAAAATTAGGCGCATGGGACTTATGAGTTGATTAGATGACAGTTGAGAGATCTATAACAAGGGTAACAAAGGCATGCTCAATCAAGTGCCTAGGAGGGAAGAAGTTACCAAGTTACTCTAGAGGAGCATATCCTGAAATTTTCTTACGGGAAATGGAGGCTCAGTGGAAGAATGAGGATGAGAGAAGAGGAATGCTTAGTTACAACCTACTCGAAATTACGGCACACCGGTGAGCTGCACATCAGAGAACCTCCTAGAATGACGTGAAGTAAGAATCACATTCTCTATAAGGTTTTCTAGGAGCAATGCGCCCACGGTCATACAAGACTACCATGGTAAAGAGACCGCCTCATTTCATATCCAAGCGTGCGAGAAGGCCTGGATGGGAAGCACGAAGTGTTACCACCTTTGTTATGGGTGCATAAGTTTTATTCCACCTTACAAGGTTTTACGTGTGCATGGTATATTCATTTGGAGATGCGTCATCAAATAGGTAATTGACAGAGTTGGTAGCTGATCTCATTCAAGCTTTTGAGTATAGGAGTACAAAGCCATCAGTAGATAAGGCGTTGTAAGTAATCAAGTGCCTTATGATGGGAGATAGTGCTATGGAAAAGGATAGGCTATTGGAGTTACTAGGTGAGCCTTATTTGGAGACGCGCCTCAATGAAGAAGAATAAGAGGAAGTACAACTTGAGCACGCGTGCATGGAAAAAGAAAAGGAAAAATGGTCTATGTAGTAGACAAAGAAGAAATGGAAACTTTAGATGTTAACCATTCTAAAGGTACATGTGAAGTCATAGATAGCATTGAAGAGCAAGCACACGCCTACCATGAGCCCTTGAAAAAAAATAAGGTTAAAAATGGGATAGAGAAAAAACTAAGGAAGCTATCATTGGGGACTATTGGTAAAAAAAAGAAGTTTCAAAGGTCATTGATCTATCACGAAAGTTCCAAGATTTTTTCCCCCATGGGTACCATGAAATCAAAGGTGTTCACCATTCCGTAGGGGAGATGAAGATCAAGTTGAAGGAAGGTGCGCACCCAATTCGGAAGAGGCCTTATCAGATGAATCCAAATTTGCACATATGGTCAAGGAAGAAATAGACAAGATGCTAACATCTGGTATCATTGAGGCAATAGAAGAATCAGAGTGGATAAGCCCAATGGTCATCAATATCAAGAAGGATGGGATAATAAGAATCTATGTTGACTACAGGGATCTGAATGCAGTATGTGTCATCAATCCTTTTCCAACCCCCTTTATTGAAGAAATTTTGGAGGGAGTAGCTGGGCACGAAGTATACTCTTTCACGGATGGGTTCTCAGGGTATCACCAAATTAGGATTGCAAAGAAAGACCAAAGAAAGACAACTTTTGCCACCGAATGGGGAAGTTTTTCCTACACAATTATGCCTTTTGGATTGAAGAATGCACCTGTTGTGTTCTCACACATCGTGGTACAAGCATTTTAAGACTTCATCCATAAGTTTCTTCATGTTTACTTGGATGACTAACTGTGTATGGATTAGTGAAAGACCATTGTGACAATTTGAGGTTGATGTTTGAGAGATGTCAACAATTAAGGATATCCCTCAACATTAAGAAATGTGTCTTTGTTACTCCATTTGGAACCCTATTAGGACATATTATATGCAAAGAAGGCTTACTAGTAGTGTAGACACCGTAATCATGTCGTAATCACTTTGGTCCCCTAACGCAACCCTATAATCACTTCCTCATCCTCAACACCTTATCACCTACCTCCTGCACCCCACACATGTTAATTTAATTACTTTAATTAAATTAATGCCATTTATCTCCATATATATTAATTTAATTATTTTAATTAAGTTAATAACCTTTTACCCACACACACATTGATTTAATTATTCACATTAAATTAATTCACTACCCTCACACATCTATTTAATATAATTGCCTTTATTAAATACACTTCACCTAACCACCCCCATCATTTGACCCATTAACCTAAACCCTAAACCAATGGCCTAAATACAACCTAACATTAGACCCATTCCCTCACCTCACATTAAAAGCCTCCTAAGGTTGGTTTTTGCCCCGAGGAAAAGAAGAGACCCTTATCAAATGGCGGAACAAATTCCCAAGCAACTTTTGAACAACTCGAGATATCTCACCCAAATCGACGTCGGTTTACCCTAAACCGACGCGGTTCACCCTAAACCGATGCCGGTTATACTAGGATGGACCAAATGGCCTATTTAGACCCATCTATAGCTTTGTAATATGGGTTGTTGATTATTGGTTGTTGTTTTGGAAACTTTTGATCTCGAGTTCGATCTCTTTAGACGTGACAATAGAATGAAGATTGATTTGTGATCAACAAGGGCAACCAAATACACTGGCACAATAGTGAAACTTTCTTCCCAGCATTCTCCAACGCAACAACTTCTTCATTATTCTTCAGACCTGTACCTCATAGAAGAGTAAGTATCCTCCTTCCATCTATTTCATTTTCTTATCATCAGCTGTAGTCTTTTTGGTAAAGGAAACTAGTCTTTTACACTCTTGTCCATTCCCTCCTTCCAAATTGACCACCTTCCATACCCAATCATCTTAATACTTGGTCTAATTTCCCATTTTGATCCCCTCAGTAGTCTTAGACCTTTGCAACCTATCTACATCCTCTCTCTGCGATCAATCCTTTCCTTCTATCCACTCCACTTTTGCCCTAAAACTCCAAAAATCTAGACTGTGTGGTTCTACCATTACAGACTTAACCATCGTTGGTTATCTCTTACCATCGCCGGTTACGAGAAAACCACCATTGGTTCCATAAAACCTTGGTCGGTCTTTGTGTCGCTGATCTCCTGCGGAACAAGGACCTGTTTCGACATATACTTATTTGAATACCTATTTGACCTTCAGATCTGTATCTAACCTAGCCTGTTAGCTCAGACTCACCTATAACTAACCTACTTGACCTCTGGATCTCCTTCTAGCCTAGCTTGTTAGATTAGATCTAGCCTATTTGTGTTTGTATGAGATGCCTAAATCATATTAAACTACAATAGGACAATATTTACTTTATTTCAGCATTGAATTGTTTTAAACGGGGGCTGCAACTATCTCCCAGGAAGTATCGTACTTCCGGATCTAAGACATGCTTTAGGCAGTCCCACCGCATATATCGTTTAACTCGTCTGTTTGGTGGTCTTGTTTTGATTCTTAAACATGTAGTTCTTCCTAGTCTCACATTTACTTCGATCTAGGATTCAAATAGGCCTACATACAACCTACAACCAGCCCAAATCGGGTATTCCTCTTACCACCTTTACCTTATTTGTTTCGTCAAGTACTTCTCGGAAAACTAAGAAATCAGTGAAACAAGTAGATCCCGCCAAAGCTACGCTTATTGTGGGATTAGGGGAGCCTACTAGTCAAAGTGCAGTGTGCAGATTCCTTGGGCATATGGGGTACTATAGGAAATTCATCAAGGGATATGCCAAGATCACCACTCCCTTGGCAGAATTGCTAAAACATGAGTTTCTTTCATTGGGGAGAGGTACAACAAAAGGCGTTTGACACTTTGAAGGATAGGCTTGTCCCGATGCCCATACTACATTTTCATTCTTGGGATAAGCCTTTCCATATGTATGTTGATGCCTCGGGATCAGCTATGGGAGCAAAAAGATTAAGTACAACTGACCTGGTGAGGGAATTGTTGATCATCCCTTGTGTTTTGCAAGTAGAAAGTTGACACTAGTAGAATAGAATTACACAACTACTAAGCGCAAAACATTGTCTATGATCTATGCACTACACAAGTTCAAGTAGTATCTGATTGGCAACACTATTTATATTCTACATGGACCACATGACATTGAAGTACTTAGTCAACAAGCCCGTTTTGCAAGGGCGCATATGTCGTTGGGTCCTATTATTTCAAGAGTTTGAGTTCACAGTGGTTATAAAACTAGGAAAGAGCAATTCCAGTATCAAGGATTAACTCGGGGAGGACGCGTAAAGCGTTGAGGACACCTTGTCGATGTGTAACTATTTAGGTTGCGGCACGTGTCCTCAGAATTGGAAGATATCACAATGTTCTTAAAAATAGGTGTGACACCAAAAGAGATGAAGGCTCTGGAGGAAAGTAGTTAGCAATATGCACCACACCCTACATGTTGATTGGTGATGACCTGTATAAGTTAGGTCGTGATGAGGTTCTATGCCAATGCGTATTGGAACATGAGCACATGGAAATTATGGAGGAAGCACATGGTGGGATTGCGGGAGGACACTATGTAGGAAATGTTATCGCGTAGAAGATTTTACTAGAAAGGCTTTGGTGGGAAACCATCTACCAGATTGTATTGAGTTTTGTAAGGTTTGTGACCATTGCTAGTGCCTTGGAAAACCTAAGAAGAGGGATGAAATGCCCTTGTGACCAATAACCAGCGTTGAACCATTTGAAAAATGGGAAATCAACTTTAGAGGACTAATTTTGCCACCACGGGAAGGATTGGTTCGCGGTATAATATTACTTGCACAAATTACTTAACACGTTGGCGGAGGCAACGCCTTTCAAAGGATTACACCTCAAGTGACAATTGCTACATTTTTATGGGAGAACATAATCAGCAGGTATGGTTGTCCTTTAAGTTTAACAAGTGATAGAGGTACACATTTTCTCAATGAAATGGTCAAGGTTCTATTAGCGAATTTATGGTTACCAATCATAAGACTACCCCCTATCACCCTCAAGCAAATGGAACTGTTGAGGCATTTAACAAAATACTAAGTCACACATTGACTAAGATCTGTGACGTTAGAAGACAAGATTGGGATGACAAAGTATCAACCGTTCTATGGGCATACATGACAACCTACAAGAGGTTGAACAAGGCCAAAACATTTCAATCAGGTGTTTGGGCACAGAGGTTGTTTTTTCATTTGAATTCATGTTACCATCATCACGTATAGTGTGTTGGAACATAATGATTAAGTGGTTTGGCTAACCCTTAATGTATATGGCTCCATTACTAATATATAGGTTAATATTTAATAATATTTATATTTATATTTCTATTATTAAATATACTAACCTAGGTATATACTTTAGGTTAAATATTTAATATCAAGAAATGATTATATTTGTAATATTAAATATTATAAACGTAGGTGTATGTGTCAACCATTTTAGTTTGAAAAGGTGGGTCGGGAGACATACTTGATCACCTTATATAGAAAGGATTTTAGGTCCTCATTTGATATATTCAGAAATATATCAAAGGTGTGTAATCGAAGAGTATTATATTTGTGCAATTAAACTCTCGGTAAATTTTTTTAGGGTTTTTCAATTTTAAATCCCTAATTTTTTTGGGGGAGATGTAACATGATATGATTCTTAATTTCATTTACATTTTGTAAAATATATGTAATTAATGTTTGTTTGGAGATTGATGTGTGCACAAATGAAAGGAGCTTCAAATATTTACCTGCGTGAAAGTCACATACAGAAAAGGAAAGGATTGATTACTATATGAAATAATTTTCATGTTTTCTATAATTTTAAATGTTTACAAGTTAAATATTTCGGAAGGTAAATTCATACCCGTATTCTTTGGTCCCCTCTAAAAGGATTTGATTTGAAAAACTATAGTTTATAGTTAATCTATAACTATATCCTATATAATTTGAAAACTATATTATTATTTTTAAATAAAATATATATAATATAGAATAAGGTTTATATAATAATTTATATAAAGATCATATTAAAATTTATGTAGTTTAAAAAAAAATTATATATTAAAAGTTTTAAACCATATTAAAATTACATGGGATTGAGGAAGAGTCAACAAACCATATTCTAAGCCTAAGTTTAAATCATATTTAAACTTAACTTATAAATCTAGGTATATATAGTTAAAAAAGAAACAAACCTAAGTTTGAATCATATTTTATATATACGGTTATTTTAAACTGTCTAAAATATAAATTTTATTAGATTTGGTTTATATATGTTTTAAAAAAACCAAAAGTACTTACTTTTTTAGTAAAGGGCTCGCATTTATTTTTGGCCATGAAGAAATTAATTTTTAAATCTTAATACTTATTAAATAAAACCTAACATATGTCCCTAACCATTTATATTATCCATGTAATGGGCGGCCCCATTTATTTAGATCTTATAGTTTATAAAAACTATATAAATAAACCTATTTAAATGTTCTCTTTATATAAGAGTGGGAGTGGAGAATAAAATGAGATAATATCTCGTATAAATGTGGAACTCTCAAGTATAAATAGAGAATTAAAAAAGGGGCTAGTTTATTAGTGGTCCACGTGAAGTGTGGTAAATATTTATTAAAATATTGGTAGTTATAGCCACATAAAAGTTTTAAAGTTTTTAGCTTGTAGAATTATATAAAATATTTTGCAATATTTTCATACTTTTAAATGTGTGCGGGGTAAAATTAAGAGTAAATGAAGGGAGGAGACAAGGTTCATGAAAATATGGATTTCAATTTATTTCATTGGTCGGGTGAAATTACTTGTCCCCTCTGTAAAATATGCAGGTTAATCTATACTCTCATAAATCTACTTACACCTGGTAAAATTATTTTAACCTGGTCTATGTCCTTTAAACCCCTTTAATAAGGGTTATGTGTTTTTAATATATAAAAATATACTATAGTTTATAATTTTTATGAACTATATGTTGTTTTTTATTTTTATTCTATGAATTATATATATATTTTTTTATAAAAATGTATATATTTTTATATTATAAATTATAATAGGTTATTATAATGTGTTAAAATATAACCTCCCTAATATTATATAGAAGAAGAAATTCTAGAATTTCACATTCTGGAAATACATAAGTTTTGGCTTCATTAAATTTGACGGTCAAATGACCGTCATGGTAGACCAAACATAAGACAATATGACAATCATTTAGACGTCAAATTTAAGTTCGTAGGTTCCAGAAAATTTAACTGTGTTAAAATTGACGGTCAAATGATTGTCACAATAGACCAAAAAAGCCATTATGACGATCATTTAGACGTCAAATTTAAGCTGGCCATATTTTTGTCTACATTATTTTTTTCAGAAATTTGAAATTGTTATGAATTCTTAGGGGTCTCTTCTTCACTTTTATATGGTCAGAAATATTTTTATATAAATCTGGGGTATAATGCAGAGACCTTTATAATGCAGGTTATTATTTTGATCATGAGAGGTTAATTAGTATGTATTGTAATGACATAATTAGTTATGATCAAATAGTTTTTTTAGATCTATAAAATTTATATATGATTCTATAAAAATGTTGTTTTTACTATCGATAAATATGTATCTAACTCTATGGTACATTGTATATTATAATGGGGTGTGTTTTACAAGTTTAGGAAAATAATGACATCCAACTATTTCTATCTTGACAAAACCTAAATCTTGAATGAAACCAACTACAACATTTGGGTCAAAACAAAATTTATGGCGAAAAACTCTGGATGATTATTTCTAGATCTGAGGTTACTCCCACCAGGTTGTCAAGAACTATAGATAACATGAATACATTCTTATAATGAATGCAGGAGGTTCTTTCTATGATTCTACGCAATGTGAATAATGAGTACCTTCTACACATTGGTAATATTGAACATTCGAAAGAGGTATGGACACAACTAGAATCCATGCATGAATGATACTTGGTATATCAAGGATAGTAATGAGAGTATAATAGCTAAAGGAATTCAAAGAAATGATCTATATATTTTTGATGATTTCTTTTATGCATCTTGTTTTATATCTCAAAGTTTGAATAATTCAAAACTATGGCATAAAAGGTTAGGGCATGTTAATTATCGAAGCTTATATGAAATGTATCGATATAGTCTAGTGAAAGGTTTACATGTGTTGTCTTCTTCTCTTGAAGTTACTTCATTAAATACTTTTAAATGATGGTTTTGATTCGATTTAGTAAATGGTCATGATGTTGTTTTGATGCTATAGATGTTTTGAAACTCTTATTTTTCTAGATAAGAAATTAAATTGAGCTCAATCTATGTTAGAAAACTCAAATCTTATTAATCTTAAGAAAATTACCGAAACCATCATATGTACCATGTATTAATTACCTTGTATGAACTGAGCCGTGAAGTATTATAGGTCTGCAGGTGGATATACAAAGTAAAATATAATGGTGATGGTAGTATTAACAAACATATAAATCTAGACTTATTGCTAGAGGTTTAACTCGAAACTTGGTATTAATTATGCCGAGACATTTTTTGTAGCTAAAATGAGTACTGTTAGGGCCTTATTTGTAATTTCGCTCAATTTGGGTGGGAAATCCACCAAATGGATAAGAAAAATACTTTTTTGAATTACGATTTAAAAGAAGAACTTTACATGTTTCAACCTAAAGGATTTGAAGAAATTGGTAAAGAAAACTATGTTTGTAAGTTGAGAAATCCTTGTATGGTTTAAAACAAGCTCTTAGAGCTTGGTATGCGAAAATTGTTTCCTTCTTTAAACTATTAGGTTTTGTTAATTGTTCTTCTAACAATGATATATTCATTAAGCAATAAGACTCACATATTATCATTATATGTATATATATTGATGATTTGTTTATGTCTAGTGAAAATTCTGATTTAATTCATAGGATTAAAGAGAAATTGAAGTAGTACTTTAAAATGAATGAGTTAGGTATCTCACATCATGTTATTTGTATGATTGTATTTCATTCTATTGTTATTTTTCAAAACACAATATGCAACCATTGTATTGAAAAAGTTTCTTATGATTGATTGTAAACTATTTTCTACTTTAATGAAAGTTGGAATAAATATTGATCCTAAATCTACATATGAAAAAGGTTGATCATATTTTATATACGTTGTTAGTTGATAGTTTGATTTATCTAACTATGACTAGATCAGATATTTCATATACAATAATAATTACTTCAAGGTTTACGCATGACCCTTTTTTAGAGGTTATCGGAATCTTGTAAATTTTTTTAGATATTTGAAAGGAACAATCAATTATGGGTTGCATTATAATAAGAATGAAAATGCTATCTTATATAGATTTTGTGATTCTAACCATACCGATGTTGTGTTATAAAATATACTAGATATGTGTTCAAGTTTTTTGGTGTAGGAACCATTACTTGAACAACAAATACAATAAAACAGTCTCCATTTCTTCTACTGAGGTAGAGAAGTACAATGGAAGAAGTAAAGAAGCCATGTGGCTGCAACGGCTATTGGTAGAGATACACATGTAAGCTAAATGAAGTATTTCTCTTCTATGCGGTGGTAAAATTGTACTACTCTTAATTAAGAATCTAGTTCAACATCAGAGGACAAAGAACATTGAGATACATATATGCTTCACCCGTGAGAAGGTGCAAAGTGATGAGATAAATCTCAAGTTCATGTTGACTGAAGAGCATGTTGCTGACATCTTCACAAAGTCCCTGAGTGCTGCAAAGTTTTGTCACTTTCGTGAAAAGCTTGGATTGTCAGAGTTGCCATTGAGGGGGAGTGTGCATGACAATGTCACCTCCTAATGGAACTTGGTTTTTGTAAAAATACCTTTGGGCATTTGTAAAAGACCTTTGGGCAAGTGTAAAAAGACCTTCGGGCATGTATACCTCCTCGACTTCTTTTTAGAAAGAAGTGTAGAAAGATCTTAAAGGTGGTCTTCAATAAACTCTTTAGTACTATTGAGTTTACTGGTAAACATCCAATACAAGCATATTGTTAAGGAGGTCCTTGGTTATAAAAGACTCTATATGCTTGGGTTCAATAACCTTTTATAAGAGCCTTTGAGAACATGTAAAACTCAAAAATCATACTTAGCCACCACCATCATACGATGATCTTTGGGATTCCGGATCCTTTTGTACCAAAAGGTAAATTGAGTATGATGAAGGTGTTATAATTTCTTCAACCGATATGCTAGCCTAAAACCTTTATGGTTTAAGGATTGTAAATCTGTAGTGTACCACGGGCAGGTAATCTATTGGCATATGTTATGTTATCCCACTTAACATTAAAGGGGAGTGTTGGAACATAATGATTAAGTGGTCTAGTCAACCCTTAATGTATATGGGTTCATCACTAATATATAGGTTAATATTTAATAATATGAAATATTTATATTTCTATTATTAAATATGCTAACCTAGGTATATACTTTAGGTTAAATATTTAATATCATGAAATGATTATATTTATAATATTAAATATTATAAACCTAGGTGTATGTGTCAACCATTTTAGGTTGAAAAGGTGGGTCGGGAGACATACCCAATCACCTTATATAAAAAGGACTTTAGGTCCTCATTTGATATATTCGAAATATATCAAAGGTGTCCAAATCAAGTGATTTGGTTTTACCTTAGTAAATAGGGTTTCAAAGGAAGAGGTGATCTTACTTTGGATGTAAAATAAATTCTTTCAAGTAAAAGATTATTTTCAAAGTGGTTTTTAACCTATTGGGGTTTTCCACTATAAATATTGTGTTATTTATTTCATGTAAGTATTTCTTTATTTACTTATATTGATGTAATCTTTATTTAAATATTTATTGTAAAATTATATAATATGTAAGTTGATTAAATCTGTATTTATTAGAATCCTCAAATTCTAACATAGCGCACGTAGGAGGGTTAGGCAATGAGTAAGCTACCGGAAGAAAGGATTGATAAGTTGATGCGCTTAGATGAAAAGAAATCACTTGCTAGATGGAGTCGAAGGTAGAAAAAATAAGATAAAAGGTATGACATGATTGTCATATAAAGAATAAGTAGTTTGAGGTTGGGTAGATGGTGTTGTATGATTCCAAGTATCTCGCCATCCTGGGAAGTTGAAATTCCATTGATTGAGACCCTATATCATCTTGTACATTCTTAATTTAGGTGCTTTCTAGTTATAAGCGCTAGATGGGACGAGATTACGAAGCCATTTCAATGGGAGTAGGCTCAAGCCCTACTATAAATAAGTCTTCTTGGTGTTTTTAATAAGGCCATATTACCGCTTAGCTTAGAAATTCCCTTTCTGTTTTTTCTTTTCTTGTGTTTCCCTTTCTTGTTGCTTGTTCCTCTATTTTAGTTTTGTTGTGCACCTTATGCACAAGAACTACATTATTTTTCCGGTTGTGTATGTATGCACAAAGGATCACACATCTCTTTTAGTGTGGGGTGGAGTAATATATGTCCTGTAATACAAATTGAGTGGCCTAGTAGAAGGAAGCATGTAAGGTTGAGAAAGTGTGTGAGGAAACAATGGATAATGAATTATGGTGTCAAGAAGGTTGTAACAAAGACCACGTATAAAGGATGAAGAGCGCAAGAACAACATGAGGTAGGTGAGGGAAAAAATCAGGTAAAGGACAAAAGAAGTTTCTTTGCACCGTAGACAGTGCGTAAGAGTCTTCGGTTAGATTGGGTTTTTCCACACCATAAGGTTGTAAAGGATTTTTCACGCAAGATTGGGTGCGTGGGTAAGGGTGCTTAAAGTTAGCTTAGTGGAAAAAGCCGCATTTAATGTTAAAGTACATTGGTAGGTGGCATAGCATTTATTGCTGGAGGGAAGAAAAACTATAAATATAAGGTTGGGAAAGTCATTATTCTATCTTACTATTACAAAGTTGAAGCGCTCTTGCAAACTAGGGCATCCAGAGAGAAATTTGTGCGAAGGAAGAAGAATCCAAGAAATTTAAGTGTGTGACTAGAGTGGATCTGCAAACCAAGAGGAAGGAGTACACTGGGCATGAGGAAAGGTTGTGTGAAGTGTGCAATCTTGTGGAAGGTTTTCCTAGTTAGGGTTTGGTAGCTAGGGCATGGGGATATAAGGATTTATTCCAGGATTTGAGCTTTGGAGTTGAGTTTGGAGTGTAGTAGAGCAGAGTAAGGAGTTTATAGTTTATCCCGACAAAAAGCATGACACCCAAGAAAGTAACTATTTCACCAAAGAAACTGAAGGGCAAGGGAAAAGGAAAGAAAACCTACTGCCGCAAGCTCCAATGAAGAATAGTACGTAGAAATGCAATACCCAGATAGAGTATTACTAGGAAAGGAATGTGTGTCGCATCTAAGAAAAATAACCGTGAGTGATTATAACCATCACATGAGCACAACTGAGAAGGAAATGGCATTATAGTTGGTCTACCTAGCTAATAAAAGGACACCAGATGAGATGCCCATATACAACAATGAGGTGAAGGTAAAATTAGAGAAGGAAAGATTATTGCAACTATATGAGTTGCCTTACTTTGGAAAGCTTGAGCACCTTTATCAATGGTTGATGTCGCGCATGCATGAGGATCACTTTTATTTTGTGAGGCGCAAGATGTGCATAACACCACAACTGATATCTAAGTTCACATGCCTTATTTGCAAAGGAGAAAGTATAGATGATGATCTGAGTGACAAGGAGGTTATCAAGGAAACTATAGTAGCATATGACTATAAGAAGGGTTCGCGATACTTTGACATCGTAGAGATTCCAGAACCTGTTATGAGGATGGTCAGTATGCTTGGTGACCAAGCTCAATGATCAGGAACAATGGACGTAAGTGAACAAGGCATGGCTAAATGTATGCTAGAAGATATTAGAGGGAACCATCTATAACTTGTCCACTTTCATCGTGGATGAGATCATAAGCGGCCAAGCAGAAGGAAGATAAGATATTATTTGGCGCCTTCCTCCTCACCATTGTCTTTTTAGAAATTGGACCGCCGAGATGGGTCGGAAATGTTTCTTTGGGAGTTTTCATATGAGGATCCCTTGCCTACAAAGAGATTTGAAAAATACACTTGTGAAACCATGATGTCCGCTCACAAGGCGCACCTAGAGAAGTGGTATAAACGAATGCGTGGCACATTCTCGGGGCAGAGTGGAGGATCCTGCAGTAGTTGCTCACGCTCATGGATGGAGAAGTAGAATTTAAACTATACCAACATTTCTACATTGGCATATTTACTGTGACAAATGGGACTAAGGGTCCATGGTGTAAGCTACCCTTCTCCTTCACCGCGCAATACTTCTAGGCATGGGTCAACAGGTTCAAAGAAGCCAAAAGACTTAGGGTCGACCTTAGTGAGGTGGACCAAGACCACTGCAAGCTGTGCAGAAAGCTCGTGTACCCTAAAAAGTGCATGTACGTGGAGAAGTATGTCTCCCACGAGTTCAAATGATGAAACCAATAACGTTGCCAATCGCTGGAAGGGCTGTAGCAAGGATATACCTTCGAATAAGACCTAAGTTCAAGAAAGGAAAATATCTGGAGAATGATGTCTATATTCTAGAAGACCCCACATGAAGAAAGAAGGCTATGCCAAAGAAGAGAAAGAGAAGAGGGGCAAGAGAAGAAAGCACCAAGTGTGCAGACCACACAATCAGTGGGTGCACCTAAAGTAGGTGCGAATCCTAACACTTATGCGTGGAGAAATAAGTCTCCTATCAAGGCAAAGACCCTAAGAAGAGAGTGTTAGAGCATGAAGAGCACCTCACCCATGAGGAATCACCAAGGAAGATGTCACCTAGGGAAGAAAGAGAAAAGGAAGAATCTCCTGTACTGGAATCCCCAGTAAGGAAGAAGAAGAAGGTGACAGATGAGGTAGACTCAGAAGAAACAAAGAGCTTAGATGCCTACATCGGTGATAAGGATGATGACGAGCCTGAAGGAGGTGAAGACCATCCAGTATATGATGTGCATGATTCTGAGGAAGAAGGAGATGAAGAGGAGTATAACAAGGAAGATGAGGAGAAGAATGACAAGGAAGAAGCTGAGCCTTAAGGCAAGGGGGTAAGCAAAGAAGTAAGCACCAAGAACCAAAGAACCCCAAGCCTCACCAAGGAACAAGTAGAGATAGCCATAGAGAGAGAAGTGGCATGTATAATGAAGAAGTTAGTAGAAAAAGAGTTGGAGTGGAGCGCAGACAAGATTATAAAGGAGATTGAAGAATAGAGTGTTGGGAAGGTGTATGGCAACATGGGTGGAGATCCCAAATTGGTAGTAAGCTTTCCAAAAGTTACGCGGACAGGTGGTAAAGGCATATTGGTGGCACAAGGGTAGGGAATGGGATACATTGATGATCCTAGCAAGGTGCTTAGTGCACCCTTCCAGAGCACCATACCTACAGAGCAACTCATAGCTATGTCATCATTTGATGAAGAAGGCGTGTACCCACAGACAAGAAAGATTCTATCTTGGGTGTTTGAGTCCCATGTGGATGAACCAAAATTTCAGGTAAGTCAGAGAGTGCTAATGAAGGTTCCAAAACCAAAGGGATAAATCCATTGGTGAATGCTCAATAGCTATCAGATGAACAAGTCTATAATGTGCTTAACAAGGTTTCAATTGAAATTGAGGCTAGACTGTTTGGGAGAAATGATAGAGTGAGATTCTTGGAGGAGGAATTGGAGAAGAAAAAGAAGGAGCTCGTGGAGAAGAGAAAAGACCTAAAGCAAGAGGAGCTGATCAGCACTTAGTTGAGGCATGAGCTGAAGGAAGAAAAATCTAAGGTGTGCAAAGTCTCCAAGAAGGTGGAGATGATTACAAATGTAATTGTCTGAAGCGCCCGATTTAGTGCCGCTTGAGCAAAAGTATGAATCAACCTTGCAATGTCTGGAGGATCTGACTCGCATTCTCACAATGGAGAGGTGACCACTTGCTTTAGAATCTACAGAAGAGGTGCATGTGTGCCAAGAGAAAGAAAACAAGATGAAGGTTTTCAAGATTGTGGCTCGATACACTAAACTTCTGGTAGAGGTAAAGGTCACCATACAAGTCGTTGAAGCTATGTATGACAACTGCACGGATAGGGATAGAGTGACAAGCATCTTGGTTGCCACCCATGAAATGGAACTCAAGGATTTCCAAGAGAAAAATTAGAGGAATAAAGTGAAGAGAGATAAGATCTTGGCCGAGGTGGAGAAGAAATCAGAAGTAATCGAGACCTTATGAGGCTCGATCAAAATCTGTTGAAGGAACTATACCCCAAGATCACCCATAGGATATATGTGCTTGAGGACTTGGGAAAGCAATTGGAGAGTGTAGTTGACA
The DNA here is from genome assembly GCA_018340775.1 of Taxus wallichiana var. yunnanensis. Lineage (NCBI taxonomy): Eukaryota > Viridiplantae > Streptophyta > Pinopsida > Cupressales > Taxaceae > Taxus > Taxus wallichiana. The sequence goes on along the minus strand of CM031237.1, from coordinate 972,494,327 downwards.
CCATGAGTGTAAAAGGAGAGGAGCTGAGTTTTGAGGAGGTGAGCACCCTGGTGGGTGAGCTCTGTCAGCAAGCCCAAAGTGAGGTCAATGCTTGGGAGAAGTTAGAGGCAAAACTAGGGAAGGATTTCCCTCTCCTCCTCTAAAGAATGAACAATTTCCCCATTCTTTCTTTCCTTCTCCAAATTCTTCATTCCTTCATTCTCTTTCCAACCATTATAAGAACTCGCCATTCTTTATTCTTTGAAGAGTGTTTCCGAGGACAGAGAATAGGCATAGTGTGGGGTGATGTTGGGCCCCAGAATACTAGCCAAGTACAAGAAGGCACGTGGGCACGTGGGACCTAGTTAAAGAAGGGTGTGAGAGGAAGGCATGTAGGGAAGGGTTCTAGCAGGTTTTGCGTAACACATGGCCGGTGGAGAGATCAACTAGTTGGTCAATACTAGGTAGAGTAAAGCCATGCTTGCGCAAGCTAAGTTAAGGTCGTGGAAATATGTGATAATACTGAGTCCCCCTATTGCTTTTGTGACAAGAATGATGTTAGAGATCCATTGGGGATAATCAATGGGTAGGATGAAGGAAACCAAAAGAAGGCACTGGAGTTCTTATTTGACAAGGACAATGCGAGGATGCATTTTTCGTAGCATCCGCTTCATGGGTTTGTCATCAATCATGGTTACGATATTATGGAACACAATGTTTGGGTCAATACCAGGCATATCAGCGTAGGACCAAGCAAAAGCGTTGCTATGATCCTAGAGGAAAGAAGTGAAAGATTCTTGTTTAACAACATCTAAAGATTGACCTATTTTTAGAATATGTGGGTTGTCTTGAGTGTGAATGTTGATTTCGATGGTCGATTCATTCAACATGGTTTACATCTCAGAAGGTAACAACCAATGAATATAAGAATCTTTTACACCAAGGTAGGTGAGAATAGACTCATCATCCTAACATTGAATGATGTTAATAGAAGGTGTATCATCATCGATCATGTCAGGATACATGAAGGGAAGAGAAGAGGGAGCCTTGCCATCATGATGATAAGTCAAAGGTCCCAAGGAAACAATGTTCATGAAAAAAGTTTAGGAGGAATGGATTCTAGATCCATAGACTCTATAGGTGAAGGATGCGAGGTAGGTGAATGGGGTGGGGAATGTTTATCATCCTCAATGAGTTTTAATTGAGGCTTCTTGGAAGGTGGTTTGGAAAATCTAATACCACTACAGTCTTTATGTTTATGAGTTGTGAAAGGAATGATAGTATGATGTCCTTGTTCATAGAAACCAAAGCCAAATCCCTTCTAAGCACAATGATGGGGGAAGGTGTGGGCGAAGCGGCAGGTTGGTGAGAGATTGAAGGTTGAAGGAAAATGGTTGAGTTTGGGAAGGTGGCTTGGGTGAGTAGGTAGAAGAATCAAGTCCCCCATACGTTAAGTTGGTGCGAAGGTGGGGAGGACCGTAAGGGAAAACCTCACCTATGTGGTGATCATAACGGGGATGTTGGTGAAGGTTACCATACTCTTGAGGAGTAAGGAATGTGTCAATGTTATAAAGGCGGTACTCCCTAGAGTGAGGCATTGAAAAACATCTTCTAAGGGATCAATAGTGGGTATGTGAGTAGAAGGAATGGATGAATCATTGGATAGCTGGGAAGAAGAAGCATTGGATGTTTGAGAAGTAGATGGGTTAGCTATAGAAGTTGTGGTAATAATGCGGGAATAGAGGAGTTAGTTACGGAATATGTAGCGACAAAAGTGGTGGATGAGGTAGTGGCTGAAGAAGAAGTGATAGTGGTGGTAGATGCCTTAACTGGTATAAGCACATCAATGGGTCGATACAACATGTTACAAGTCTTGAAAGGTGAAGGGTCGGCAATGGAATGGTATAGTTTTGCCCTTTATGTTCGAATTTTAAACATTGGTGTAAGGTTGAAGGAACACAACCCATGACACAGATCCAAGGTTAGCCAAACAACATGTTGTACTAGAATTCCCCCTCTAAGACAGAATAATTCAGGAATGGTACGGGGCCTACATGAATTTGGATAATGATGGTGCCGAGGGTGTAATTCATGGCATCATTAAATAACACAACATTGTTGGGTTATTATGCATGTAATTGCGAGGATGCACATTTGGTTGTATGCATGGGAGGAAATGACGTTAATATTGGCACCATTATCAATCATAAGGCATCGAATGCATATATTATCAATGTAGATGAAAATAAAGAGGGCGGGGTCATGATCATCCAATTGAGAGGTATAATCTCATCATCAAAGAAACTGAGAGTGGCTATTTGATGAGTGGTAGCAGGAGTAGAGGAAGGGGATGAAGTGGTGAGAGTGACAACATGGTGAGGAGTGATAATGGATGCAATAGGTGTAGGGTCATTAGGTAGAACCTCAATATATTTCAGACCTCAATGAGGGCCTGACGATGAGACTTAGAGGTTTGGATGAGGTCGTACAAAGACATTTTGAGAGGAGACTAGTGCAATTGTTTAAGAATTGTATGATGGGAAACCATGTCGAAATAGGGTATGTGGGTCCACAGATGGTGATTTTGGGTGTAGGTGCAGATGGAATATTGGGTAAAAGAGTAGCAGATGAGTTGGTTGTTTTCTCCTTTCCTTTGTCCTTCTAGGCTTGAGTGGCAATTTGAACCATATTGATCTGTGGTAAAGGAGAAAGTGAGTCATGATAGGTGTAGCAACAGGATGGGAAAAAATATGGTGAGGGCATATACTAGTTTTGTTAAAACAATGCAGCACATTGGCATTTTGGTAGAGGTTGGGATAGCTTTCTTATGTGCACCATATTGATCTGAAATGTTGGAGGATAAAAGGGTTGTGGAGGGGAGATGAATGTTTCGAATAGGTACGAGACGAGGATGTGTGGTGATAGGTGTTAGCGATAGAATGTTACTTTAAGGAGAAGACACACAAAGGATGCGTGCATAGGAACAAGGTGCATTTAAAGGCGTGGGAAGGTAGGAAAGGAAACATGCGTTAGAAAAATTTGGCTCAAGACTTAGCCATTTTTATGGATAAGGAATATTTTTGGAGATAACGTGCAGGAACACATAGAGATGAAGACTTGCACTCCACACAATGGTATTTTGGGAACAAGCGATAGATAAGCGCCATGCATAGTTTAAGCTAATAATAGGATTTCTACTTGGATTTAACTATAGGACATCTATTGTTAGAGCATTTGCATGTTGTGCATACTATTGTAAAGGCGCATGGCTATTATCAGCATGTGACCTATTTTGAGAAGTGCATGGGTGGTGAAGGGAAAGTCTCCACCCTTATAAATATGTATTGATTTGTGTAGTTTAGTGGTGGTGAATTATTATAGAGTTGTGATGTTGGTTTTGACGCACACATGACTCGTGGAGATACTGATATAGTGTAAGAAGCTTCTACGTTTTACAATATTTAATGCAATGAAATATATTGGTTGATAATGACATTAAAGATAATTGAATATGGTTCTTATATGGTTAATCTTATCATTGTTATTGTTTAGTCTTTCTTTCATACAATCTAAGATCTAGATCTGGTTTATGCATTATGGGTAGTATACTAATAATTATGAATTTGAATATGTTTAAGTATCATCATGCTAACATTCTATATAAGAAAATCTAAAGAGGGACTGATGCCTTTGACGCTTCGTGAGCGCTCAACTTAAGTGTCTTGAGAGATGTGCCACTGTGCCTAGGTTTTTCATAGTAAATTCTAGGCTGTATCATTGGTTCAGATTCCGGACCTCTTTTTTAGCTACTTTCAGGATTTTTCGTGATGAATACGTATCGGTGACCTTATAAAGTGTTGAGGAGTGGATAGTAGATCTAGAAGAAGAATACGCTTAGAGATTCAACATTGGATCTGAGTTTGATGTGTGCATATGGGTGGAGAAGAACTTGTATGACTATTTATATGAGAGTTTCTTTGCTATCTTTCTCGATAGAGCTGTATGAGTGGCTGGTTGCTTATGCATCTAAAAGGAATTGGAGGTTTCACACACTTGTCTGGATGTAGGAAGATTTTCAGCCCTCTATGATGCTGATATGATTTGGACGTGCACTATGGACACTTGGTTCCATGGTGTTCTGAATAGCTATATTTTGGAGTACTCAATTTCCACTTATTCTTTTAGGAGGTAGCTGAGTTTTAATTTTTACGTTATCCCAAGGGAACCTATTTGTAAGGCATTCCACTAGTGATCAAAATCTTGATGGTAACCCTAAATTTGGAAGAGAAGCCGATGGCTAGCTAAACCCAATCACATGTGGGGACAGAGTAGGTTTGGTGAAAGATTACGGACTCAAGCAGAGAGAGGCAAAGAGAAGAAAGGCAACTTAAGTACAATGAGGCACACAAGAGGGATTTAGGAAAACACATTGAGATTGTAGAAGAAATGGCATTGAGGAGAGAGATGGCTCGTGAAGGATTTGGAGCTCATGCAGAGGGCGTGGAGCCAGAGCATTTGGAACTTCTCTATATGGGAAAACATGACAAGGAACTCTCAACGACCTCTTATGAAAGCATGCTAGGAGAGATGACATGGGCCATGGGCGTGCATCTAAATCTACCCTAGTGACCTAGCCCTTGCATTTGGTTTTCCAGTTTCTAGTATAGACAATAGTCGTAAGCTAGTTTTGGTAGTAGAATAACAAGAGTGAATTAAATAGCAAATACATCTATATCTAGGAATATGTCTTGTTATTTGGAGGTACATTTTCAGTGCATCATTGGCATAGAACTCAAAGCGCACAAAATTTTGGACTCACCTCTGGGTATAGTACCACTTTGCAAACCGTAGGAGTTCGATTCGCACCACCGTTGGGACACATGGTGGTACATCCTCTCGGTTCACTTCTGCTATAGGTGGAGGATCGGGAGGAACATGTGGCTCATGATCTAGTGGATTTGGTACATCCGGGGGTGAAGGTAACACAAGAGGTTCTGGATACGGTGGGCATGGTCCTCACTAACCCCAAAACATTTACATGGAGATGTCACTGCCTTCCGAGTATAGGGAATAGAATATGCTTTGTTGAGCATGCGTACATGTGTGAGATATCAGTGGCGCATAAAAGGGATCATAGCTTCAAGAACAAGGTAAGCCAATTTACAACTATGTTGTAGGGATGCGTACATAGTTGGTACATGAAGTTTGGCCCCGATAAGACTTCATGAGACTATACAACATTACGGGATGCTTTCCTTAAGGAATTTTATATCCCCGAGTTCAAGTAGAGAGTATAAGCACACTCAAGGATATTAAGCAGGGAACTACTGAGAGTGTTCAGGAATATGATGCCCATTTCAAAATGATTTTGTCCAAACTTTCGTATGATATCCATGCAAGCCAACATGCATAGTGGTTCATTGGAGGCTTGATCACACCTTTTAGGAGGTAACTATCACATAAGACATATACAGATCCATGCAAAGTGCTTGAAGTAGCATTACATGCCGAGGCGATCATAAGTATAGAACCGGAGTGAGCCCATTCATGGAAGCTTAGGTTGTAGAGCTATGAAAAAGTAGTCGGAGAAACTATCGGCCAATTCTACACACAAGACGCACACCGGGATTCGGTGCTCAAATTATAAAGTAGAGGGCACACTAAGGATAGTTGTCCCCGCACATATCAAGATCGCTCATTATTGCTAGACTGCGAGATATGTCATTTAGACTATGATGCAAACCATTATCAATTTACAATGCATGATAAGGAATAACGTATCTTGCTACTGTAAGATTTTCTCGTCCACGACTCACAATACACAAGACCGGATGTCGATTGATCGATCCATGATGTCATTGATATTGGTGTATGAAAAACAAGAGTATCGATAACTCTAAAGGTAAAAGTGATTACCATGATCATGATCACACTCGGGGCACTACCATTAGAACGAAGTTTACTTTGAGGGGGTCGTTGTAGAGGTTGAGGATACATTGGTGGATTTAGGGGCCGTGGCTTTGGTGGTGGACGAGGCGAGTTTCCTCACGGAACATGTTATACGTGCAGATCTCCTAACCACTATAGGCATGAATGTCCTTAGAATATTACCTAGGAGTGTGTTTTGATGAAGTAGATGAGACAAATGTAGAATTACTTGAGCGCGCTTTCCTTGAGAAGGATACATGAAAGATGGTCTACATAGTGGATGATGAATAAGTAGAAAATTTGGACACAATGATCATTTAGTATGTCATGCGAGGTTTTATATAGTGTGGATAAGAAGGCGTGCACCTATCATGAACCTATAAAGACCAAGAAAGTGAACATTGGTACGTATGTTGAACCTAAGCGAGCCATAATTGGAGACTTGGTATGATTCTCGAGGTGGCTAAGATAATTGAGTTACTACATGATTTCCGGACTTATTTCCTAGGGGATACTATGAGTTAAAATAAGTGCATGCGTATTTGGGTGAGATGAAGATTAAGCTAAAGGAAGGTGTGTGCCTAGTTAGGAAGAGACCTTATAGGATGAACCCTAACCTACGCGTAAAATTTAAAGAAGAAATTGACAAGATGTTGAAATCTGGCATCATTAAGCCCCTAGAAGAATTAGAGTGGGTTAGCCCCATGGTAATTAGTATAAAGAAAGATGGTCGATTAGGATTTGTGTGGACTACAGGGAGCTGAATGTTGCATGTGTGATTGATCCTTTTCCTACACCTTTCACCGAGGAAATATTAGAAGGTGTTGTAGGGTGTGAAATTTACTCTTTTACAGATGGATTCTCTGGATATCACCAGGTAATAATTGCAAAGGAGGATAAAGAGAAAACAACTTTCACCACTGAATGGGGAAGTTTTGCATACACGGTGATGCCCTTTGGACTGAAGAATGCACCTTCGTATTTTCATGCATTGTGGTTCAAGCATTCTAGGATTTTATTCACAAATTATTGTAGGTTTACTTAGATGATTGGACAATATATGGGCTTGTCAAGGATCATTGTGACAATTTACGATTAATGTTTGAGAGGTGCAGATAGTTAAGCATCTCTTTAAACATCAAGAAGTGCATATTTGCTACACCTTTTGGAACTCTGCTAGGGCATATCATCTACAAGGAGGGTTTGTTAGTAGATCCAGCCAAGGTTGCAGTCATCTTAGGCTTGGAGGAGCCTACCATTTAGAGTGAGGTGCACAGATTCTTGGGCCACACAGAGTATTACAATTTTTTTAATCAAAGGATATGCTAAGTTTTTTGCGCCCTTGGAGGAGTTATTAAAAGGTAAAGGGACATTCTATTGGGGAGAACTGCAGCAGCGCACATTTGAAACATTGAAGGAGAGGCTTACTATGACGCCTATTCTGTGCTTTCCCTCATGGAACCAACCTTTTCACGTGTATGTGGACACCTCTGGCATGGTCATTCATGCAATATTAGCTTAGCCTAGAGAAGGTACTATAGATCATCATATCTATTTTGATAGTAGAAAGTTGACACCTGTAGAACATAATTATACAACTACAGAGTGCAAGGCCTTGTCAATGATTTATGCATTGCATAAGTTTAGACAATACTTGCTAGCAATACCTTTTGTGTTCTATACAGATCACATGACATTGAAATACTTGGTAAATAAGCCCATTTTACAAGTCACATATGCTTTGATGGGTTCTCTTATTCCAAGATTTTGACTTTACAGTCATGGTAAATCTAGGTAAAAGTAATTCTAGCCCATACCACTTATCAAGAATTCAATCAGGAGAGGATGTGCATACAATTAAAGATACAATGCCAGATGCACATTTGTACAGGTTAAACCATGCACCTTTGGAATTAGAGGATATTTTTGTCTTTTTACGCATAGGTATGATGCCAGAAGGAATGAAATCCTTGGAAAAGAAACAACTTGCAATTTGTGCCACACCTTTCATGTTGATTAGTGGTGACCTATACAAACTAGGACGAGATGAAGTATTGTGCCAGTGTGTACTAGAGCATGAGCACACAAAAATCATGGAAGAAGCTCATGGTGGTATTGTAGGTGGACACTATGCAAGTGACATTATCGCATGCAAGATTCTACTCATTGGTTTATGGTGGGTGTAGACACTAAAATTAGGTCACACTCCCCTTTTGTCCCTTGACATATAAGCACCCTTTATTACATTTACCTAGCCATGACCCCCCTTCACCCCAATAATATTAATTAAATTAAATTAATGCATTATCCTCACTATATTTATTACTTACATATCTTATTTAAATAATAGCTTCTCACATACAGCTTCACTTAGACACCTCACCAAGCTAACTCAACCTAAGACCTATTCTTAAGCAAGTTCCCATAACTAACTAAGACTTAGCCAAACCCTAAAAAGCAATGCCTACATTCCCTCTAACCACATTCCTACATGCTCACAAGAGTCTTCGAGTCTAATCCGTGAGATAATGACATGAGATCCAAGAAAATCAGGAGGATCTCCCTAAGTTTAGTAAACATAGGAAATCTCACCTTGACCGACGTGTTACTCCCTAACCATCGCCGGTTAAGACAGGACCACCGTCGGTTACCCCTTTTAACCCAAAACAACCTTATTCTCAAGGTTGGAACTTGGAACTTGGAAGTTGGAAGCAAGAAAGTTGACGAGCAAGAACACATCTCAGAGAGATAACGCATCTTCAGAGAGCCAATTCCAATGAAAACTCACATCCAAGGAAGGAGATTGAGCATCTTCTCCTACATAACCATCCCAACCATGATCTAATCTATCCAAGAAAAGAGGAGTGTGCATGCAGCCCATGCAGAAGATTTTCTTTAGTTGGTGATCACTTGCAGCCTTCAAACCCATCATCAGCACCTCCATCCTTCATACACAGACCTTCAGAATGAAATCCAAGTAAGTATAATGTCATACTTCTTCGGGTTTATTTCATTTCATCATTATTTTATCACCCATTGTTTATCTTGCTCCCTATTGACCTTCTCCAACATTTTCACCTCCATAGACCCATTAAAACCTCACAAAGCCTACTCCATTCACCCAATGCCTCATCTTGACCAACAAAAATCCTTTTTGTGCAATCACAAAGGAGACCAAAACCATATTCTGTGACATTTCCAGATCTCATAGTAACTAACACACCGGTTATACCTAACCGCCATCGGTCACCCCTGACCGACATCGGTCTTTGTGTTTGCCCACATAGCCTTAAACAGAGACCTACCCACCTAATTTTACCTCACCCTCACTCACCTATGACCTACTCGAGACCTTTATTAGACACAGAGAACCCGAAACCAATCATTTGACCTTTGGATTCTATTCTAGCTTAGCCTGTTAGATTAGATCTATTTTCTTATTGTGTTTTTAAGTGAGATACCTAAATCATTTTAAAATAACAATAAGATTTACTTTGTTTACAACATTAATTTGTTTAAAATAGTGGATTGACAACCATCTAGGAAGTATCATACTTCCCGGATCTAGCTCATGCTAGGCAGTTCACTGCCCATATTGTTTAATTTCTTTTGGTGGTCTTGTTTTCATTACAGGTAGTTCCTCCTAGCCAAAAGGAAGTCATTCACGATCAGTCATGTGTATTCGGAAGTCATACACACACAACAACCCATCAACCGACATTTGAACAGGTATTCCTCCTACGCCTGTTACCCTATCTATTTTGTCAACCCTTCAAAGAAATAATCTAAGTAAAAGGTGAAATAGTGGGAAACCTTGTACAAGGATTACAAGGAGTATTGTAAGGCACGTCATAACCGTCAAGACTTGGAAAACCTAGGCAACAAGATGAAATGCCTTTAAGGCCTATTACTAGTGTAGAGCCGTTTGAAAAATGGGTAATAGACTTTTTGGTTCCTATTTCCCTAGTGTGCATGTAGAAATGGATCGCACGACATCATCACATGTATAGATTATCTTACACAAAGGGGGAAAAAGTAACACCTACAAAGGATTGTACAACGAAATCAACAGTAAGGTTCTTATGGGAAAATATTCTTACTAAGTATGGATGTTCATTGAGTTTGACAAGTGATAGGGGCACACATTTATTGAATGAGATAATAAAGATATTATTGGATAAATTTATGGTTGCACACAGACAAGACCACACCTTATCATCCTCAAGAAAATGGGACTGCTGAGGCCTTCAATAAGATATTGAGCCAGACCTTGACAAAAATTGTGATGTTTGAAGGAAAGATTGGGATGATAAAGTTTCTACTATACTTTGGGCATATAAAACAACACACAAAAGGTTGAATAAGGCCACACCCTTTCAGTTGGTGTTTGGCACAAAAACAGTTCTTCCCATAGAATTTATGTTACCTTCTTTGCGTATTATGCGTGCACGGGAGGTCTAACGATGAGCAAGCTTTGGAAGAAAGAATTGACAACTTAATACAACTGGATGAGAGATGCGCCATAGTACGTTGGAGTCAAAAGTAGGAAAAGGATAGACATAAGGCATGACATGACGACACATCAAGGAAAAGAAGCTTGAGGTTGGGTAGATGGTGCTTCTTTATGATTCAAAGTTTTGTGCCACCTAGGAAAGCTTAAGGTGCATTGGTTGGGACCGTATGTTATCACTCACATACTTGAATCAAGCACTTTCTAGTTAGAGGTGCTTGATGGAACATGGTTACCCGGTTACTTCAACGGAGTAGGCTGAAGCCCTACTATAAATAATCCTTCTTGGTGTTTGTAATAAGGTAGTATTACCATTTAGTATAAATTTCCCTTACTGTATTTACTTTAATGTGTTTCCTTATTTTTCAATTTAGTTCAATGTTTTGTGTGATAAGAGCATTTGTGCACCGTGTTGATTACAATCTAAAGTGTTTTTATGCGAAGAGGATTACACATACCCTTGGTGTGGGGTGGTTATCATTCAAAAATGGGTACACATAAGAAAGTACTATTACAGGTGATTTATCTTGTTAAAAAGTGCAGATAGTATGGAAAGGTGTTGTTAGAAAGAAAATTGCTCCTAAAGAAGACCATAACTTGAAATGAATGAACGGATAGTATAACACGAGGTAAGCTACAATCATAAAAACTACTAGAGGAAGGCACAATGGCGAGGTACTTTAGTGCATGGAAGCGCGTAGAAGGAGGTCTGTAGCCAAAAGGTAGGAATGCACGCTAGAAGGTTATAGCTATAACACGTAGGTGTATCACATAGAAATTGGGAAAATGGTCAATTAATGAGAGGATCGGTGGTAGGTAAAGGAGCAATAAATACTTTTCACAACTCTATATAAAGATGTGATGTAGGTTCATTTCTACCTTTGCGATCACAAGTATTTAAACAAGCTAGTTACTGACCAAATCAAGTGAAACACATTGAGGTGTAAAGAGTTGTGATCCTAGGCGAGGATAGAAGATTTGTGCATAGAATTGGCTTGCGTCCTCATTTAAGAAGGGTTTGAGTGATGCAAAAGTGTTCAAAGAGAATAAATAAAGTGTCAGGGTTGAGAAGGAGCTAGGGCATGTAGTTTTTAGCTAGGGAACAATTTTGAGCTAGGGCATGGGAGCTTGCTCGACAGAGGAAAAAGGCACAAATTTATCTTATCATGGCACCAAGGAAAGAATTTGGAGTAGGAACAAAAGGGAAAATAAGGTAGAAACCAAGGTCAAGGATGCTCCCGAAAGTAATTTTAAAAATATGTAGTATCCAAAAGAAGTAATTATTAGATAGGATTAGGATTCCCATATCTACAGTGCAAAGTGTGTGACTAAAAACATTGCACCACCAAGAACAAGGAGGAATTGGACGCATTGTTGAATAGAAAGACCAACAAGTGAACGGTTGATGACATGCCAATGTATGACGATGTTAGAGAGAAGTTGCTAAAGAAGGTAGGGGTATACCAGTTGTACGAACTCCCATACTTTGGCGGCAAACCGAGAATATATACCAAATGGGCGATGAGCGAGTCCATGAGGACTTCTTCTACTTTTCTGGAAACAGTGAGGATCAAAATGCCCTTAATTGCTACATTGATAGGATTAAAGGGCACATGGTCAGAGGTTAGTAGTGATCTAACTGATAAGGTAACATCAGCAAGGAGTTGGGATATATGAAGGGTCTACATGGGATGGATATTTACAAGTTGAGGAAGTACCCTATGATACAGGTAGACACACATTTACTCACCAAATTGAATGATCAGAAAGGTGGTCACAAGTGAACACCATGTGGCTACACGTTGCTAAGAAGATTTCACAAGGAGAAGTTTACAACTTAGTGGGTACACAAAGAGATACAATTTTTGAGAAGTGTGCACATGTGAGAAGATAAGTTTTGGCACTATCCTGTTATCACTTGTGTTTGTAGAAATTGGAGTGCCCGATGGGCCAAACAACAAAATCTGGGAATACCCCATGGAAAAGAAGTCCCTTACAGAGAGGTTTGAAAAGTATTTGTGTGAAGGATCAATGAGTGGTCCATTCAAGCAAAGGGTGGAGTTATGGTATGACTAACTTCACGTATCCTTTGAGGAGGAATGGTGTATTCCAAAGGAGTTACCCTTAGTGGTGGGAAAGGTCATGCAGTTCTTGGTATATACACATTTTTACATCGCACGGTTCTCAATGAAGGATGGGACATGAAGTCCCTAGTGAAAAATACCATACACCTTCACAATGTGATTCTTCTAAGAAACATTGCACAACTTTACGATGCACACAAGTTAAGTTACAATGCAGATAAGGTAGACTGTGACTACCATACCTTAAGGAAAACTTATGTTTATCTAGGTCGATCTGCCTACATTGAGAGGCTTATTTATGATGTCATAAGTATGAAGCTAGTAAGTTTGGCTATTGGGGATAGTGGGGTTACACTTATCTATCTCCAGCTTAAGCCTAGGATGGAAAAGGGAAAATACGTGGAGAATGAGTTCATGCTCCCGGGCCGCCTAAAGGCAAGCATACAGTTGAAAATGTGGCAGCTCCAAAGCCTACCTCAACCTTAGAGGAAGATGAGGAAGGATAATTCAATGAGGATAGTGGAGGCTTGGACCATAGAGGCCAGAGGCAGCCCATTGACAAAGCAGAAAGTGAGTGCGTAGATACTCTTCCATAGTAGGAAGGAACGAGGAAGACTTGGATGAAAAGATAGTCCATGAGGAATGCTAGTTCAAAATGGTGTTTAGAAGAACCAGAACCCAAGGCACAGGGACATCCCAACCTTTACAAAGGTCACCTTTAATATCCCTTAAAAAAGAAACACATGAGAAAAAGAAGAGAAGAAAGTTGAAGCTTAAAGAGGATGAGGAGGATTCAGGGGAGAGTGTGCTAGGAACCCCGGTTTAACCTAAAGATGTGGAAGAGCCCCAAGATGAGGAGATGAGAGATGATGAGGAAGGGATGAAAGAAGTAGAGGAAGCTGTTTATGAGCCACCCAACGTGCCCATTACTACTCAGGAAGGAGAAGGGCCAACTCCAACTCTAGCGCCTAGGTTCCTAAGGGGCCAAGGAAAAAAGAGAGAGGACAAGTGAAGAATATGTTGTCCCTAATATGGGCTATGCTCAAGACATGAGGAAAATCATCTATATCCATTTTCAGAGCACTATGTGCCTTAAAGAGTTATATGGGTGGAAGCTAATGGATCCATATATGGCTACTACATGCATAAGGAAGCAATTATCCTGGTCCATGCAGACTCATATGGACGAACCAAATTTTGATGTTTGTGAAGAGTCATGTGTCTTGCATAGAGTGAAGAAGGCACAAAAAAGTAGGCACATGACAATAAAACCCAATGTAATGTCTGATGAGTAGTTAGCAATGCCTTGGTCAAGGTATCTGCTGAGGTGGCATAGAGGAACATTGCTAAGGCCGATACCGTTTGAGTGCTACTTGAAGATAATAAGGATAAAAATACAGAGATAAAGTGCTTAAAAGAAGAGAAAGAACAAGAAAAAGTAAAGAATGTGGCCTTCATTAGCATGGTTGAGGACCTTAGTGATCACATTCTTAAAACAAGGCCTCATCTAGAATCTCGGGTTCCTAAAAATTTCCTTTTGCTATGCATTATTTTCTCACTTTGGTAATAGATGATGGACTAATTCGAATGCCCTCATGAAAATATTCTGAACAAGAATTAGCAAGAGCAAGGGAAACTATTTTCGACAAGTTTCAACTTACGAGGCTTTGTTGCAAAACCTTGAAAGATGAGATGAAGAAAGCTAACCAAGCTCTCAATATATGTGCAGCACTAGACGTCATAATAAGGATCAGAACTATAGTAGAGGACAATGAAGTTTTGAAGGTAATGAAAGATGAAACACTTGGGTGCATAGAAATATTAGCACTGGTAAAACAAAAGCATGAGGCCCTTGTAGCAACCCAGATCTACACAAGGATAGAATTGATGAGATTGGGAAACTCATAGTGCAGAAGATGGATCTCATGGAAGGAATGCTGTCAGGTATGACCAATGTTTTCTGGTGCTACAGAATGAGAAAGAGAAGATCAAATGAGAAAAATTGGATGCCATAGCCACCAATATTCTAGAGAAAACAAGGAATGTGCTAAGTGATTGGTAGACATTGGAGGCTGAAATCAAAACTGAATATCCAAAGTTAATCCTTCCACAGAAAAGGGTGTTATAGAGTAAATTTCATTCTTTTGTACAATGTTTCATTCATTCTTTCATTACTTATTCTTTATTATTGGAGACATCAGAAATAATTCCCATTTTCAAGATGATAATGTACTTTAGTGTAGGGTAATGTTGAGTAGAAAAATGTTGCTCTATGGAGAAGACACGTAAATGATGCATGCACACATGAACAAGGTGCATTTGAAGGTGTGGGAAGGTAGGAAAGGAAATGTGCGCGAACACTTTGGCTTAAGACTTAGCTATTTTTATGGATAAGGAATATTTTTGGAGAGAACGTGTGGAGCACACATAGAGACAAAGACTTACGCTCCGTGTAATGGTATTTTGGGAAAAGCAATGTATAAGTGCCATGCATAGTTTAAGCTAATAATATGATTTCTACTTAGAGTTAACTATAGGACATCTATTGTTAGAGCACTTGCATGTTGTGCATACTATTGTAAAGGCACATGACTATTATCAGCATGTGACCTATTTTAGAAAGTGCATAGGTGGTGAAGGTAAGTTCCCACCCCTATAAATATGTATTGATTTGCGTAGTTTAGTGGTGGTGAATTATTGTAGATTTGTGCTACTTGGTTTTGATGCACACATGACTCATGGAGATAATGATTTAGTGTAATAATATTATGTGTTTTACAATATTTAATGCAATGGAGTATATTGGATGGATAATAACATTAGACATAACTAAATCTAGTTCTTATATGGTTAATCTTATCATAGTTATTATTTAGTTCATCTTTCATACAATCTAAGATCTAGATCTGGTTTATGCACTATGGGTAGTTTACTACTAATTATGAATCTGAATATGTTTAAGTATCATCATGCTAACATTCTATACAAGCAACTCTAAAGAGGGACTTGGTGCCTTTGCGCACTTCAGGTGAGCACTCAACTTAAGTGTTGAGTGATGTGCTAACGCACCTAGGTTGTTCATAGTAAATTCTAGGCGACATCAATAGGTGCAGTGGAATAGGATCCTCATCTAAAAGATCATCATCGTTAAAGTTTTCTTCGAGAGGAAATAGTTGGAGAAGAATAGTCTTAAGAGCCTTACAATTTTCCACATCATGCCCTGACACATGGCATTAAGCACAAATTTTGGTATCATCAAACCCTTCTGGTTTAGGTTTGAGTGGGTTGTAAGGTCTAAGCGGTAACAATGTGATGATAGAGGTTTTTAAAAGGTTAGCTAAGATGTTAGCGTAAGACCATGCCAATGGATCACAATGTGAAGTAAGTATGGGTCTGGATGGAAGTGTGGGTGAATTTTGTGGGAGAGGCGTCATTGGAGGTGGAATCGGAGGTTGAGTAAGTTTGACCACTTGTTTGGTAGATAGTATGGTTTTAGGTTTGGATTACACCTTCTTGGGTAAAGATGTAGTAGGTGAACTAGTTATTGAAGGTGGTGTAGGTTTAACTACCTCTTTAGAAGGTAGTGGGGTTTTGGGCTTTGGTTGCACCTTCTTGGGTAAAGGTGAAGAAGAAGTGTGTGATGTAGAAGGGAAGGTAGATGGCGGAAGGGGATGGGTTAGCCAAGGTGATAATGGAGGTGTGGTGAAGGTTGTGGTAAGAGGCAATGTGGAAGGTACTAGTTGAGGGGAAGGGAATGGCATGGGTAATGATGAGGATACTGGAAGTGGTGTAGGTATAGGAGGTAGAAAGGATGTAGGTGATGTCAAAGGCATAAGTTGTGTAGGTAATTTGGGTGTAACAGAGGATCATGATGAGGTGGGTTGTTGTGTTTTTGGTTTACTCTAGGTAGGAGGCTGCTTGGCCAAGGTTGATGGGTGGGGACCTAGGATAGATGGAAGTGGTGAAGGTGATAGAGGGGTAGTGGGTAAAGCCAGTGTATGTGGCCTAAGGGGTTGGGTATTCTTCTTAGGTGGGGGAATAGTATTTGTGACGACTTGTGAGGATGTGGCTAAATCTAATTTGATAGGAGGATGGACTAGACTTGATGTCAACATGACTCCTAATGTGGTAATGGGTCTAGACACGGAGGAAGGTATAGGTGTAGGTAAGGTTTTAGGCATAGGAAAAATTTTAGTTGTTGGTAAAGGTTTAGGTTTGGGTGAGGGTGATGAAAGGGGGCCAATAAAAATGGCATGGGTAAGGTGGGTTTGGTTGTCTGAAACACCTTTGGATAGATCATGGAAGTATCAACAGAAAACATCTACATTTGAGTTGAGACAGTAGTCGAAGATGTCCCCAAAGCATGGAATTGTCAACATAATCCAAGTACCACCAAATGTGAGAATGACACCGATGTAGGGGGATGATGTTGATTTGGAAGTAATCCCTATAAAAATGTCTCAGAGATAGGAAATGGCTAGCTTCAAACTCGTGGGTAAAGAGAAGAGATAAAATCAATAGGATCTTTGAAAGCCAATGGAGAATTGTCACCAATAGGAAGGGATGCTGCTAATGGATCCCTTATGGGTAGGGGAGATGACAAGTTGGATGAGGTAAGTTTGTCTTTTGGTGAAGAAGAAGGTAAACATGAATCTCCCACAGGTAGAAGAGTAAGTATTTCGGTATTTTCAAATCGAGTTGAGAGGTGAGTGGGGAAGCTGTATCGAAAAAATATGGTGGAATCCTTTGTGGATGAAGGAGAATATAAGAGAGAATCTTCTATGGGTAAAGGATTATATGAAACAATTCCCTCATTGGATGAAGGAGCTTGTGTAAGAATCTCCTTGATAGATGAAGTAAGAGGAAATTGAGCAAGAAGAGTTGGTGTGATGTCAAAAACAACATGAACCTCATGAAGGTTAATTGGTTGAGGTTTCATCGGTTTGGTTAGACGATGGGGTGTGATTTGGGAATGAATTCTTGAAGATGTGAAGGTTTTGATTATCTAGTGTGTTAGGATTATCCAAGATAAGATCTCCATTATCTAACATTTCTTGGACAATATTTTTGAAAGTTATACAATTACCATCGCTATGACCTCTAATGTGATGATAGTTGCAGTAATCATTTTCTTTGTACCATGTAGGCATAAGATGAGAGGGTCAAAACCAATATGTGGTTTGATAAGTGGAAGAGTAACTGCTATGACTTTCAAAATTTTTTCTAAAACTGAAGTGTAGGGTTCTCCTATGGGAGTATATTTTCGTTGCTCCTGCTTGAACTAGAAATATTGAACATGAGAAATTTTGGAAGAAGGTTTTGATTGGCTAGATGGATGAGATGGGACAAATTTCAAAACTACTGCATTAAAATATCCTTTTACTTTAGAATAATTAGTTTGGAGTTTGGAAGAAGAAGAGGTATCATTTGATTTAAACGCAACGTTCTTGTTATGTAATTGTATCTTCTTCTTTTAAATGACCCAAATTTCAAGTTTTCGGGCCATGGTGAATGCCTTGTCAAACGTGCAAAAGGTTTAAACTTGGAGATTTAACGAGATGTGTCTAGCACAAGCTCTGGTGAACAACTCTATTAACTTGGTTTGAGGCAGTTGGAATGTGATTTGGTTGATCAAGCTCTGCCAACGAGTGACAAAATATGTGATAGATTCATCTTCATATTTGCATGTCACGTATAAGTTAGTCATGGTGACCTTCTTGACAATGTTGATAGAAAAGTGGTCTAGAAAAGCCTGAGCTACCTGATTAAATGAAAAGATGGAATGTCCTGGGTAGAGCACTATACCAATCTAAAGTTGGTCTTATCAAGGACATTGGGAATGTTTGCAAGAGAAAAGCATCATCATGAGTGATCAAATAACACACATGTTTAAAAGACCGCAAGTGTTGTTGCGGGTCTTCTTTTCTATTGAATTGGTTGAATTTAGGCATTTCCCAATGGGGAGGGTATGGATGAATTAGAATGGATGGGTGAATGGGATCATTACAAATCTCGTCATATGTCAGAGAGTTATGTGAGCCAAAGACAAATGCTTCTAATGTCTACATCTTGTCCATCATCATTTTGATAAGATCATTGGTAGGTTTTGATGATTGGGCACCCCCTGCAGTATAAGGGGGTAGATGATGTAGGTATAAAATGGGCAGCATCCTAGTATGTGGTGGTGTTGAGTATGAAAATTTTGAGGAAGGAACATAGGCCAAAATATATGTAGATGGAAAGTATCCTAAATAAGTGGTAGATGAAATAGGGGGCTGTTGGTGATAAGTGTAGGTAGGTGGAGTGGACGTAAAGAATCTCATAGCAATCAAAGGAAGAGACTGCGGGATGGAGAGGATGATGTTTTGGAAGGGAGTGTGGGTTGCCAACACTAATGGTGGCTGAGATGCAATAGGTATATGAGAGGTGACAGTGTAGATAAAACTACACTCAAGGTGGTTGATAAAGGCATGGTTGACATCATAGGAGTGATAGATGTCAAAGGCATGACATATGCCGTAGGTGCAACAAATATCGATGATGTAGGGTCAAGATGGGAAACCACAGGTGGTAAGGTGGAAGAGGGTAAGGCCAAGCTAGTAGTAGTTGATGTAGAAGTGGGTGCAAGGGTAGGAGGAATGGACACAGGCATGCCATATACAAGTTGCCTTGATGAATCACGAGTAGATGAATGAGTGAGATAGTACTGCAAAGTGGCAGGGTTGTGATCAAGGAGTCTCGTGAACTCCTCATCACCAGTGGGTATGGAAAGAGCTTGATTGGGTTCCATAGGTGATGAGATGGAAGGGGGAAATGGGCTAGGTGGGAGTGGCCAATGGCTAACATGAAAATGAGAGCATTAACTTGTTTAAAAGTTAAAACCATGTGAATAACGATAGAACATGTATTTTGAGCTTCACTAATAATGCAGAAACATAGAAGAAATGGAGAAAATGGGTTTAAAATGTGTGATTTGATCATTATTCTAATTGAAAAATCAAAACATAGAGACCGACGTTGGTTGGGGTAACCAATACTAGTATAAGGGGTAACCACCACCGGTCCTACTAGAATGATGTTGGTTACTTATGGAGAAATGAAAGATTTGTAAATGCAATAAATGATGAAGACGAAGTAGAACTAGACTCTGAAGGTGATATCAAGGACTCAGAGATATAGTAAAGTGATAGAGGAAGTCATAGAAAGAAAAGAAATATAGATTGAATGTTACAAATGACCAAAACAACATAAACATGATGGCGATTAGTGAACCAATGGTGGTGAGATGATGAAACCGATGGTGGTTCTTGACCGACCGACACCGATTCATCGTGAAATCATGTGAAAATGGAAAAAGTGATTTTTTGGTGATTTAGGTCAAATAAAAAGACCAACTCAGAGACCGAGTATGACAATGACTAGTCCTAACACACTCAGAAACAATTGGAATACACCAACTATGATTATGGAGTATGTGGGGAGAGAAAAAATCTAGAAAATGAACTCATACCTCAATACACAAATCAAGAAAAATCTAGCAAACACGAAATCCTATGATGTAGATTTTATGTTGTGGCTTATGCCATTTAGGAATGACTTGTGAATAGAATAGATTTTTTTGTTACCAAAGGTGCCCTATGGAAACTGACAACTATGGCTGGTTTCAAGTAAGTTTTGGCATGGGGGATCCTTCTTTGATATGATAGTATCCATAAAACTAGCTGGATCCCACTATCAATCCTCTGATTGTGTGATCGTTGACAACTTCTTTCGGGAAAGATGTTGTTTAAGAAATGTGTAGTTTGTTTTCAGTGATTTGGTATAAAGAGTGTGCAAAATGTGAACTACAGTTTAGTTTGTCAACCATCAGCTAGGCATGACTTCCAACATATAGGTTGCCCACAATTTAGATGAGCTAGAATGTAGCATACAACAATGAGATGCAAATATTTAAAACCAAATACACAATGAAATTCGATGAGAGAAATAATGAATAGGCAAGAGTATGTCTTTCACTAATGCAATATAGAATAAAAATAAGTGTTCTTTTTAACCCAAAATACAAGTTTCACTGAGATCAATAGGAGAAGAAGAATGTTTCCAAGGGAGAAGATTTTAATGTGAACTTTCTTTTTAAAAAGAAATAAACACACAATGATTCCCTAAGAATGAATAATGCAAATAAACTTGAATGGGTCCCACCGGCATGCCAAAATGTTTCACCAATAAGTTTTACACTTTCTAGGATGAAACAAATAGAAGGTAAAATGGTTAAGGAGGAATACATGTGAGGTGAAGGTGGAAGGTAGAATGCACGCGTTGTTGACGTTATCTAAGTTGATCATAGAGAACTCCTTTTTGTTTGGGAAGGACTACTGTAGAGATGCAAAGCAAGACCACAAAAGAGTATTAAATAGCATATGACAATGGACTACCTAACGATATGCTAGATCTAGGAAGTGTGGTGCTTCCTAGAGAGGTTGTCAATCCACTGTTTAATAACAATTCAATGTGAATAAGCAATTGAAATAAATAAGTCCTATTGCAATGTAATGATTTAGGTTTCTCATACACATAATACACTAGATTTTATGCTAGATATCAAAATAACACTAAATCTAATTAGAACCGGGGTTTGTTTAGGTCAGAAAGGTTTGTCAAAGGTCTAGGGATCATTGGTTGAGGTCTAGGTTAGTTTTGGGTGAGTGGGAAGCTTGCTGGTCTAAGAATATAAAATGAGATAGAGACTGATATTGGTCTAGTGACCGATGCCAGTATAGGGATGAAACGATGACGGTTAAGGAATTGACACCAGTAGGGGCAATAGGTAATGAACTATTAAAAATGGGTGTTTTAGGCTCTCTGTGATTGCATAGAGAGTGAGGGTAGTGTGGTTTGGGTCGTAATATGGCTGAGAAGACTCAAGAACACTAAGAAGGAGGTTTAGAAGGGTGAAAAGGCTTGGGGTGGTTGAATAGTGGGTTGGTGGGAAGAAGATGATGTATGGGTAACAGAAGAAATAAAATACTTGAAAGAAGTAAGAGATCTATAATGGTATAAGCACAAGATGATTGAAATCATAGTACTTGGTATTTTATAGATCCTATGAGTTGAGATGGTTGATGGTTGATCAGAGAAGAGGTGCTTGAGTCTAGTGTGCGAAAGTAAAACTTGTGTGCTCTTGTGAGTATTCCAATGCTCTAGAAGGAGAACCGATTGCTTGTCTTGCACTGTGGTTGTGTGTGTTCGTTGTCTAGATGCATGAGGGCTTGAAGATTTGTGCTTGAATGCAATAAGCTCTAATAACTGAATGACCAACCCAGGTAAAGGGTTGTAAAATTCTATATAAAGGAACTGATGGTGGTTTAGGTGACCGATGTCGGTTGAGAATAAATTGGCGTCGGTTAGGGTGAAATAGTCTTATTTACCAAAAATAGGTAGATCTTCCCAGATTTGGTGTGCTTTCCTTGTTGGGTCTACTTAGGGAAGTAGAGTTCACGTGAGAGAAGGTAGGAAGATCTTAAAAGAAGTCCAGTTAGGTTTAGGAATAATTCTTATTTACTTAGGTCAAGTAGTGACTCAACACTAGGAGTGATGACTCAATGCTGAGAGTGATGACTTGGTCACTTTGTGAGTTAAATGCCCCTAGAATGGGTCCAGGGTGAGGTGTAATGATGAGGTGGAGGTGTGAGGATGAAATTAACTTAATTAAAATAATTAAATTAATTAATAATGTGAGGATTCATATTAATATGGGGTAAAAGGGGTCATGATTGGTTAATTTTTTATGTTAATTAATCAAGGGGACCATGGGGAATGTGACCCAAATTTGGTGTCTACACCCGTATTGTAGGTGTTTCCTTAGGTCACTTTACAATGAAGGAAAACACCGAGTGACTACCCTCTCTTCCTACTCATTAGATGGATGTTGATTCTAGCCTTGTAGATCATGTATATGGTTGGAGTGATGATCACGATCAAGGACACTTTTCTCCATTAGTAGATGATGATGCTTTAGATTATACTTGACAATGAAAGTGTCTCTAGATTACATATGAGTGATATTACTTCCGTTTATACATTGAGTGGTGATAGTCCTTATGCTTACACTAATTAATTATAATACATCTATGATAATAGTCATTATGATGACATACATAGTGAAAATAAATTACATGAACATGCTTTTGTTTCTCCTACTCATCCTGAATGCAAAAATAGTGAGCTTGATTGTAACATATATATCTCTCTTAAACATGATTCTTCTTGTATTTCATCTGAATTACAAAAGAATTATATTAATTAGTACTAAAACTTATATTCGCAATAATGATATAAGATCTTCTCTTCTATTATACATGTTATGCTTGATACACGTTGAGTTTATACATTTCCTCTTGAAAGAAAAAGTAATGATTCTATTATTATTTCTTCCATTCCGCTTATAATTGAAAGTATTCCTGATGATAATAATAGAAAAAATATACATGTTGCTTATTATTTGGTTGCATTGATACACATGTTGTTGATACATTACTTGGGGTGAATAATTTTCCGACAATAATGCTAATATCCATTTAGAAAATCCTAATGAGATTTCATCCTTAGGGCCTCAAGCATTACCCAATTTGGTTTCACATGACACATTACCTCTATGGATTCTAAACAAAATAATGTTCCCATGGCTACTCTTAAAGTAAAAGTATAACCTTTGAATGAATCTCTAAATTTTAATGTCATACATCATCAATAGGTTCTTTCTCTTATGCATGTGGTTGGTGATTTACAATGAAAGGTTCATACATTGACTCTAGAAAACAAAACCTATTATGCTAGTAATGATGTTTATACCATCTATGACAACTATATCCAATGTATAAAATATTTCATACTCCTTTCACTAGGCATTTTTTCATGTTCACATTCCATTTTTTTATGGCACTTCGGACCCATATAAACACATTATGCATTATAGGACACTTATGGCTTCATATGATGATGAGAGAATCCTTCTCAAAATATTCTCATGAAGTCTTACCTGTGATGCTCTCTATTGTTTACCCATCTTCCTAGTGGTTCCTTAGTAATTTTATTGGCCTTGTGAAGATGTTTTTTAGCACACTTTAGTTGCAATAGAGGCCCTACAATTACATATGAGTGTCTATCTTATTTACATCAAGGTGAGACCGAACCTATAGCTGATCATATCATATGATTCAAAGAAATTTTACACTTACTTGTATAGCAAACAAGTTATTTAAAAATACAATTCATATTATGTAGAGGTCTCACATGCCCCCTTAAGGAGAAATTACTTTATGATACATGTGACTCATTTAATGAGCATTGTTTGTGTATTATTGAATTTGAGCTAGACATACATAAACCATAAAATCCTCAATGTTTGGATACAAATATTGTCACTCCTATTACACATGATTATGACAAACAATAAAATCATATACCCATTGATCATACATTCAAAGTCTTACATCATGGTATCACTTTTTTACCATCCTTGTCCTAAACCAAAAGCTTAGTTGTCACCCCTTCCAAAAAGGAAACATGCCTATTTTGACAAAGTTATTAACCAACCTCATGACATTTTGTTAACACTAATAGACAAGAGGTTAATCCACTTACCACCCAACAATCATCACCCTCTTCATCGGTTTGAGTGAGAAAATGGCTGTCCCTTTTACAACTTCCATCATACTAATGGACACTTTGATAACGATTATCATGCATTAGATCATAAAATTGAATTATTATAAAACGAAGGCATTATGGATTTTGAGACACAACATTCAAATAGATATACTTCACCTCCTCCATGATATAATCATTTGATAAGTGTTATATTTGATGAATGTCTATCTACTGTTTCATCCGACAATGTTTCTCACACCAAAGTTCTTCCTGCATAGAGGCAATCTAAGCCCATTTTAAATTAAATCAACAAGGACCAAAGGATTATCCCAAAATTTGCACACGTAACTTCAAAAACCCTTTAGATAGTTCCACTATGTGTCCCGCTATATTAAATCTTCACATTTAAGTATCACAAAGGTGCATTCTAAGTACCTTATGCGGCTAATTAACATTCAAACCACATAGTCTATTAACAATCAATACTTTACTCATTACTTTCCTAGTCCACACTTCTCATGTCTACTACCCTTTCACCTAAGTTTATTATGGACATATTTGAGGACCACCCTTATGTATTTCTTAAGAATAAGTTTCCTCATCCTATATGCTCACAAGGAATTATATAAGTGTTATGTGTATCTCATGCAACATGTCCTCTCATGGCTATATAAATACCAGTAGTAAGACACAATCAAACACTTAACCACATACATTCGATTCACTTCTATCATAATCACGTCTATATCCCACACTACATCATATATCTTTCCATAATCATCAAATATCACTACATAACATACATCATTCAAAACCTATGCGACACATACATCACATCACATCACATCAAACATACATACATCAAATGTCTACATCAATCTCATCTACATTCATCTATATATGTTACAACTTCACATATGCCATAATCATGATAACACATGTAATAAAAATCCAAAAATCAAACATACATACATACATACATACATACATACATACATACATACATACATACATACCGTAGTGCCCACTTCCCTTTGACACCTCTTGGATACCTATTTTGATACTATGATTACATTATATACATTATTATGTTTTGATTTAGTATGTTGTTAGACATTGATCATGGATTATTGTTGATCTTGGTTTGATTATGATGCCCGATGATTATTCGAGACACCTTTTATGTAGATGATGATGTATTATTTGATATGGATGTTGTTCAGACATGTGATTTGGGTATTATGAGTTGATCTAGAAAATGGATATTATATTGATGATGATATAGTTGTTGATTAAAAATGCAAATAATGTAGTTGTTACTTCGATGTTGTTGTGATTCACTTACTTAGATGATTTTGTGATTTTATTTATATCATATTGGATGTTTTGATATGGCCACGAGGCCGAAGGAGGTATTTTTATTTTGCAGGTTAAAAACATCACAACAAACATTGGGGATCGGAGACCAACCAAAATGGAATTCTAGGTGAATTCAACAAGGTCACCATGACAACTTGTTTTATTGTGTTGTGTGTTGTTTTGTTAGGGATTCCCATGGGGGGGATTTCCTTTATATGTGACCATGGGTTTGTGTATTTTTATTAATGTGTTCTTTTATTATTGTTGTATGTATTTTATTAGTAATGTGTTCCTTCTTTTAATTAATTTAAATGTGGTAGATTAATGTGAGGAATCATATAGTTAAAATTTAAATAAATTAAATTGGGATATGGAAAGTAATTATTAGAGTTGTTGGCTATTTGTATTTAATTTTAAGGGATGTGTAAGAGCTTGTGTAAGTCATATTTTGGAGTAAGAAATACTCCACCTCCTTGGAAATTCGAATTTGTCCTTGGGGGCTGTTTTTGGAGGCTTGTGGGATAAGTAAAACTTGTCCCATGCCTCTAAATTTAATATACCAACCATACTTATGGATGGAGATGTGATTTGTGACTTGTTTAATGCATTTTATTCACCACGTTGCTTGTTTTGGATTGCACTCTCTTACATTTTAATTAATTTTGCTGTCCCTTGAGGTGTGGGCTCTTTTGAATGTGTACGTAACTTGTCATTTTTCACCCACCTCTTTATTGAGATTTGGAGAATGGAATTTTGTCTTTTGTGTTTGTATTGAGGATGTGTGATGTGGCATCCTACATGGATCCACATCATCCTCTTCTTTCCCTCTTTTATATATTTCAAACTCTCTTCTTGTTTTGGGTTGTTGAACCTTTTTGCATTCTTCCTTGGGGGCACTTTTTTTTTTTGTGTGGAGCTCTTATTTTTGGAGGAAGTTGGAGAAAGCCTTGCATGCTTGGGAATTCGCTGTTTGGGACTGTGTTTTCTTGGCATTCGAAGCTTGTTGTTGGGAGAAAAATTCACCATGGAGAGGTAGGAATTTAACTCTCATTCTTTTGTTGTCATTCCTTTGTTGTGTTTTGTGGATGGTGCATGCTTTGTTTCATTTGTTGGATGGTTGGGTATACTGCCTTAGGGAAGGTGTAGGAGAAGGCTATGGGGAATCCATGTGGGGGGGCATAAGGAATGCCATTGGCATCAGAATTTTGTGGATGGAGTTTGGGTTTGGGATCCACCATGGAAAATAAATAGCTTGCATTTCTTACTTTGTGGGGGCATAAGGAAATCTATGGGGGCATAAGGAGGGATTTGTGGGGGGCATAAGGAAATGTGTGTGATGATTTATTTGGCGGTTTGTTATTGGTGGATGCCCAATTCCCAATTGGGAGGCATAAGTAGCTTCCCCCATAGGCCTTGCTCCTTTGGCTTGTTTGATCAAGCCTGAGTTTTGATTGATATGTTTTCAATTGTAGTTGTAAACTGCTGTTTTGTATTGATCTATGTTTTATTTTGAAATGTGTATGTGAAAGAATGTTGTGTGTTGTGGAAGCCAGTTGTTGCCATGGTTGAATTACACCTATTATTGTATTTTGGTTGGGGCTCGGGGGCCAATGATGAAGGAAGGATTCTCCTTTCATTGGATGTCTTGGTTGGGTGGATAGCGTTGCTTTTCCCCTCTTTTGTTGTGATCAATTGGAGAAAAGAGAAAATGAGCATGTTGCTGTCCTGGAGCAAAGGAAACAAATGTAGTTGATTGTCCCTTGAGAAAATATATTTAATTGTAATCCTTTCCCACTTGTTGTGGATGAAGTTGTAATCCGTATTTTGCGAAGAAAGATGTATGTAATTTGATTATGGAGTTAGATATTCAAATTGTAAAAGGCATTTAAATTCTGATTTTGTATATTGGAAAGAAATGAAAATTATGTTAATTGCATTCAAGGAATGAAAGAATGTAAAGATGTTTCCTTTATTGAATTCAATAAATAATTGCAAGTTTGCCTCTCATTTCATTGTTGGGTTGAGTCGGAATGTTAAATTTTAAATGGAATCTCTATTTAATTGCAAAGGAAAGAAAATACGCATGAGAGAATTATATTGCTTGTCTTCTTTTGAAATATATCAAATTGGGAAATCAGATTTTAAAATTTCACTTGGAAATGATTTGTTAGAAACAATTAAATGCATTGGATTAGTTTAGAAACTATATACACACTTAAATGATAAAATTGATATACAGATTTAAAAGAAATAGATCTTTGTTATAAACTTTATACTGGCAATTAATTTTAATAAAAATGTACAATTCGGATCTACACACATTAATCAACTTGGAGATGTTAAAATTTAGTATGTTGTATCTTAAATGAACTCAATTTGACAAATAAAATTTAAGAAAACAATCTAACCATTGCAAAATCGAATCAAATCCCTTCCTCGGTCATTTTTTTGTCATTTGTTGGAAAAATACAATTTTGAATCAATTGAACAAATCAACTTCTCTAAAACACTTTAAACCCTCCCTAGATCAATTCTCCATGCCTGTTTGGCATGTTGAGTGAAGGAGGAGATCCAATTTAAACAAAATGAAAAGTTGGAAATTGCCAGTTTGCTAATTAAAAGCTTGCAGATCGTTTTTGCAAAAATTTGACCCCAAAACTCCGCCTCCACCATATCTTGAGTTTCAAGGAGTTAGGAGGACTTCTTTATATCACCAGAAAGGTGAGAAAATTTTGTATTCAATGGGAATGATTTTGGAAAATTTTGGAAGTGTTAAATATGAGAAAAATCTAGTTGAAAACTTAGAGACTGTTTGAGAGTGGGTATGGGGTAAATTTCTCATCGAACCTACTCAAACATCTAACCCTAAAATTTGAACCATGTTAAATGAATATTTTTAATGAAGGAAAAATATGTTCTAGTAATTTAGATTCATTATGGAACCTAATAGGATCAATTGTTGCCTTACTGCAACTTGGTTGTGGATACTTCTAATAAAAAAATTATTCCATAATTTTTCTAACTAACCCTAGGTTGTTACACGGTCTCAAGTGGGTTTTTTAAATGGGCATCACACATACATACATACATTTGATACAACAATGATAATAAACTATACAAAGGATATAATCTTTCATTTATAAACTACTCCTCATCATCACTACTCTCCACACGTACATGGGCTTGTGAGCTCGATGCTCTTCATGTACCTCCATGAAACTCACCCGATAGTGAGCCATCAATCTTCTTGCAATGTCATGTTCTCTAATAGCACCTAGGCATATTGGGCCTATGACTCAACCAATCTTGCAATCAAATCTTGTGTCACTTCACTACTTAGAAGAGCCTTGACATGTGTAGCAAGGTCCACATGGATCTCATCTCTTTGACTTTGCAAAACTATGCATGTGACCACCGTTTGTAACCACAACGTGATCAAATAGATATGTATGCTCACCTGTAATATCATCAATCCACTCAAATATCCCACCAACCACTTATCTCCTAGAATACATTAGAGGAATATGCGCATCGATGCATAAAAAATGGTAGTCCAATATTTATCACATGTAATTTTCAAAACATATACATTACCCCCAACCATTTCATTACAATAATATCTAAAAATAATAAACTTAAATAATACTTATGTTATGCTACTATGGTAGCTATAACATCATACCCATGAACCTCTCCCACACCTGCTCCACCTATGGGTGGAGTGGCATGTGCACCACCTACACTGTCAAGTGGCATATCCCCACTTAGTCCATCAACCACCACAGGGAATAATATAACCCAATGGTTTTTGTCCCACCACATTGTATAGGCTATTGTGCACCCTGCATCATCTACATCGTTAAGTATCACCTTAGGATCTACCTCGCATATGGGTGACGAGACTAGCTCCATTGGATTTGGCCCAAAATGGGGCCCCTCTCTTTGTGTTGTATGCATCGACCATCTCCAAGGATAGGTGGGAGAACCTCCTTTATAATCCCAAACTAATGAGTCACCTCTCATAATAGAAAGTTCTCTATTTGAGGAAAATCGGTCCTTTAACCACATGGTTTGGTGTATCCAATGTAGATCTAAATCATCCTAACTCTCTTTAGGGCCTCCATATGACATCCATAGCTATCATCCTATCTATAATAGATTTGTAAGTCATCTTATTAAAGCCTTGTCACTTGTGCAGACCCATCTCACCGTTGTAATTTCTAGGTAATCCCAATCTATCTGCGTGACCCACCAATCATCCATATATGAGTAATGTGCTCATATGACCATAAGTGTAACAATGTAATCACCTCCATACCTCCATTGCGACTCTCTAAAGTAAACTTGTATATCTCTTATACAAGTACACTATCATGCTCGACCCCATACATATTGGGTCCCCTAATCCTTGATAGACTAAAATATCTACCACATCTTGTATGATACCGAGACACCAATGTCATCCACATCTATAAAAATGTAAACAATACAACAATATACTTCAGTAACTATGGAATAGGTGTTGTCACAATCGCATTGAGCACGATAGATGAATCACTTGCATGCCCCATCCAAAAAATACCTATGTTGTCTTGTAAATATGAAATGGTGTATCCTGTGGAAATACCTATACTCTCTCTCCAATAATTGGAAATCTCAATATCTAATATATATCCTCTATAGTCATTGTCATCTTCCACATCCGAAATGAAAATGTGAACATATGAACATTCCACACCACTCATAAAGTGCGGTGATATTAAACATATTTAGGGGCATCTCCCTCGATTTCACTACATGATGTAGACCGACTCTATCAAAAAATTCCAATCCCACATCATCTAAACCCAATGTAAATAATGTATCCATGTGTCTCCTACTTGGAACTATTATGGGTGCACATCCCACTGCAAAAGAAAAACACTCAACACACATAATTAACATACCAATATCTCTAAATAGTCAAGACATATCACATATGTCTCAAGTTTAGACCAAACATCTTCTAAATACCAAAACTTAGGAAACTAGTCATTTAAGTCAAAATAGTATGGAACATGTCAAAACTGTATGGTTTTGGGTCAAAATATTACAAATTTATGCGGTCTTGCCCAAGGTGTAAAAACCGGACCAATCGATTTGTTTTTGAATTTTCTATACAAAACTTCCAAAACTAAAAATTCCTATTTTTTTGAAAAATGAGTCAAGCTCATACATGATATAACATTAATGGCACTCACTAGGTCATCCATCATCTAGGTCTAGATGACCTCTAATATACATTGAAATCGTGACCACATTACCTCCCCGATTCGTAGCATCATCACACTCTTAGCGCTCTCATTTACACTTATTCACAATTACAAATGAAATTTACATTTCACTTTTCACGATTACTATATATAGGAAAAACCACTTGTGGAATTTCATCAACTTACACATGACACATGGTAGTCATTTACTAATTCCTTTGCAACTCTCTGACAACCCATATCTTAGGGTCCGTTACTCTGTTTTTCATGTCATTTGCGACATTGTGATCATCTTTCTCATCTCTCCATACTAATATATCATTACTAAATCTCACATACATTATGTATTTGTGCACTCAATTTTTCTTAGTGACTCTATCTTGGGAAATTTTCCAACCACTATCTATTATTTATATCTCACTCAATATAACAACTACCATTACATACATCTCGGTCATCTTTTACTACATGACTATCTCTCGTGATTTTTTCATGACTTTTACTTCCACCTTAAGTAATCATGTCTTACACTCTCCTCTTTGTCGAAAGGAGGGAAAATATATAGGGATGACTATGCAAAGTCACCCTCTTTTTCCTCTTATCTATAAATCACTAAGCAAGCACAATTGGCTAGCTATGCAAGGTTATCCTCCTCTACACGAACTCATATGCAAATCTAGCAAGTTGGTTATGTAAGGCCAATTTCTCTCATCCAATGCAATGCAATCTCAAACACCCAAGTGGTCACTCGTGATTACCCAAAACAAGCTAAGCACTAAAGACCCATGCATTTATTGTGAATATAGGGGAAAATTATAAATATTCAAATACAACAAGCACCCACATTACATATTCTATCAATATACCTATATAATGCACAAAGTGGGTATAATGAGACATCATTCCCTTTCACCTTATAGGGCTTTCTAGAAATTTCTGAGACTTAGATCCATCTACGGTGGTATGGTCCCATTAATGCGAAGCATTTTAGGGGCAACCTAAAAGGCCATGTGACACTCTTCTCTCAATATTGGGAACACCCAAGTCCCACATTATTAGAAGATAAAACACTCTGTTGGGGATTTGATCACCCCCAACTTTACAAACTTGCCAAGTTTTGAATTGCCATGGTTACAAAAACTTCTCTCTGCAAAACGTGATATCCCCTTTTAGCACCTATGATACATTTCTACCTTATCTCCAAAAGGGTTATTTGATGACCCACATTGTTCACCATGATTGGTTATCTTCACAAACATGCTTATATGTTTCTTACTTCAACACTCTCATAGGTATAATCCTCCTTTCCTTTACACTAGTAAATTTCATTTACTAGCATAAAAGGGGGGAAAATTTAGACACTAAAAATTACACAAAATCATTATTACATTATGCTTTTGTTATAATTATATGTACATGAGTTTTGAATAATGAAACAAGATCTTAGTGACATTAGTCCTTCATTAATTTTCTCTTTGTTGTTTGATTGAACTAAAACTATTGTTATTTCTCTTCTTTGAATGGATTTTGAACCTTTATATAGAGATATCTAGTACCTTGCTTTTATTTATTATTAAAGTTTGGATAAATAATTTATAATAGGGTCAAGACCGTACATACAGTCTTGAACCTCTTTGTTTTCTATTTGTTTTACCTACATGGGCCCACTTTTCACTCTTTTACCTTTTGTATTATATCTTTTGAGTCATCCTTTCCCACTGCCAAAGTCCTAATTTCAAAGTAATAACTCACACACACACACAAGTCTATAACTTAAGAATTTATCATCTACTAATCATTTATGTATCTATCACATAATGATTTGAAAAAGTAAGGAACACTTTTGCATATTGTATACACAACATAGGAGGGCATGGATCTGGTTTTCTCATTTTCACATAAGGGTTTGGTTGGGATGAAGTATTCTAGCTCAATATTAGTGTGGAAACATAAGGAAAAATCTAAAACAAGGGATACTTACATGCACATTTTGCATAAAGCACTAGGAGAACTACATGGAGTCTGAAATGTAGTGCAACACTTGCTGAAATCATAAAGGGGTGACAACCGAGGTTAACATGACTCAAGAATTTTAATATTTTCTTTAGTCTATTACAAGATAGCTAGGGTTTGTTTTATAGGTCCATGTGTGAATATGAGGGTCGATGCGACACTAAAGATTCTAAAAGGTGATAACAATGACACATAAGGACATTGAAGTTTCCAAATCCCCATTTTCTATAGGTTCAAAACCGCAATAATAAGGCTAGATTATGTTGTGCCCTAGTTTTATGGTCCTAGACAAGTAGGAACATAAACACATAATTTGATTTGCATAGTTTCTAAGATCTGTTCCAAACTTAGATCTTCTTCGACACATCTTGATTATCATCCAAACTAGTTAAGTGTCTCTTTCTATCCTATATACACTTGTTATTTCTTATATCTTCCACTTAGAATGATTGTTACATTGAATATGACTTGTATATGGTCTAAAATATAATCATGAATGCACTTGTAATATTATTTTCTATATTGTCAACTCAAGAGATCATTTTAGTTCAATTCGAGGTTGATACATACCCAAGTAGATAATGAGATTAACGTTAAACTTTGGGAATGATGCATGGGGTTAGATTATTGGTTTGTTTGATTAATATTTCCTAAATAAATGATAAAATAGGGCACATGGATGAAGAAGTCAAGAGATATATGGAAAGGTGTGTTAATTGAGCTTAAAATGTGAACATTTGTCTCAAAGAGGAACAAAGTCAAACTTTTCATTGTTAAAGGATAAGTTACTTGAATTTGAGTATCTATAGTGATATGAAGTATTAATAGATACTAGTGTTTAATTAAACATATGCACAAAATGATTTCTCCATTATTTAACATAGTCTTCTCCTAGGACATTGGGATATAAATTCATTAGATAAAAACCACTAGGGCATATTATAGTACACATTACAATAAGGACAAAGACTATCTCAAACTTATAACATGTGGTGCCTATCAAAATTGTAAAACCCACTAGATTATAGATTTCATAGTTGTAGCTCACACCAAGTTGAAATATTGAATGAAAATGAGGAAATGATAATATATATTACTATAATGCATAACATAATACATATATAAAGAGATAAAGGGGTGAAATATGAAAATTAGGGTTAATCTAATAAAGAAAATTACTAAAGTGTAAATTATGATTTCAGAATCAAAGGTGCAATAAGTACACAAATTCTAAATCATGTGTTGATAAATTACATAAACATATGATATCTTGAAAGCTAGATAAGGAAATTTAGGGCTAGGGTTAGAAAGATTTCATTATTACACATAATATGGAAGCTAAACAAAGGATTCATATTGAAGAAATGGGCTATGCTCAATATCATGAGGATGTTTGTAGAATCTAGAATGATAAAACTAAGTGAAGGGAAGAATCACCTAAAGTTGGGAAAAAATGAGACGTTTTTGACTCCTTTGTGGCTGATTCTAGACATCTATGGTCAATTCTAATCTTTAGTAATATGATTTACATTTGTGTTCTAAAACTTGATCTATCCTCATCCTTAGGTTTGGGATCCACAATAAAAATTCTACAAGCATAACTTTGTAGTTGGATATGGATTCTCCTTTGTAAGACCTTAACTATTTTATTGAAGACCCGAAAGGGTTAATCTAATTTATTTGGATTGACCTCACCCCACCTCAATGATGTGAGGAGAGTTATACTATGTACTTGATACCTCGAAGATGGATCAATCCATACATATAACTTTCCCTCTCGGTGAATGTGGGTGAATGTATGATAAAAAGTGATTTGGAAAGACACAGAGTGCAAAATCACAGAACCCTAGATGTAGATCGGGCTTCTAGGTTGATCACTCGGCATCCAGTGTGATTGCACAACATGGAAACCTCTCTCCAAGTGTGGGACTTGTGAAACCGAGAGAGGAATCTCCGAGAGAAGGTTGGTTTCTGCTCCTAAACTACCCGCCACAAGCTATTCCAAATAAGTGCGGCAAGCTAATCTAATCCTAATCTAACCATGCCAAGGAGACAGAGAGAGAGAGAGAAGGGAAAAACAACAAAGCCTACACTAAAACGGTGATACACCGAGAGAGGAGAATGTTGGACATCTATCAAAACGCGCATGGGACAAGGAGAGGTGAGCAATGGGAAGGATGGAC
Source organism: Taxus wallichiana var. yunnanensis (assembly GCA_018340775.1). NCBI lineage: Eukaryota > Viridiplantae > Streptophyta > Pinopsida > Cupressales > Taxaceae > Taxus > Taxus wallichiana. The sequence continues at coordinate 972,459,370 of CM031237.1, read as the reverse complement.
AGATGCATCACAGGCCCAAGGATAGATTTCACACAGAAAATGTCCCAAAACTCCATGAACACAGCTCCAAACCTGCAATGAACATTCGAACATGCACAGATACCTGCAATGAAGAGAGGCAAGAAGAGAACAAGCAAAAATGAGCAAGGATGGACAGATGCATCACAAAAACACGTTTTGTTGCTCCTGAAGTTTGCACAGAACATCATTCCATTAATAAGAGGCAAAAACACCATTACAGAGCAAGGGAGGAGGCTCGAACTCCATTTTCAACCCTAGAGAAGAAAAGAAGGGAGGGCAGAGCAGAAAAGATGAACCACTTCTATTTTTAGCCAAATCTGGCTTTTTACATTGCATGGGTCGAGCCCAGGAGAGAGAAAACATAGGAAAACATGCCAGCCCATTCCTCATTGAATGCCAATGCATTAAATCAGCATGGAGGACCTTACCAACCCATACCCTGCCATCCTTGACCGATTTGGAGGAGAATGTGACCCATTTGTATTAATTTGGCCGTTGAAATGTCACTTCTGGCCGTGCAGAAGAAGAATGCGACCCATTAGCATTAAAACAGGTTGTTGAAACGTCGCTTCTGGCCATGAACACGCGTCAGAGCCGTTTCTTGATTTTCTCCTCCAGACTACACCAAAACTCAAGATTAGCCCCAGAATCATGTAGAGGATTTCACTAGCTTTCCATTGATGTCAAGAACGTGCAAATCCGAGCTCTAGATCAAAAGATATGTTGATCTGAAGATTTAGGGCACGGAACAGACCAAAACGGATTTTGAAATATTTTCCGTGCTTCGCCACCGGACGACACGTGGCGGCAGAGCTCGATTCGCTGAGCAACTCTCTCTCCTCCACCTCTCGGCGGGCTATCTTTTGAAATTTCCTTGTGGGCCCTAGCTGGGACACGTGGCACTATCCCATTGGTTCGGATCAGTGCTCGAAAACTCGCCCTTTGACCTTTTGACCTTTCTCCTTGTGACACGTGTCATCTCCTGGTTGGTCCACGGGTCTGTCAGATTTTCACGTCCACCGCGTCTTTATGTCCCGGATGTCCCAAACCGTTTGGGACATAAACCTCCGATCCGCCCGAAATGGGCTTCCTTGTCCCATATTTGGCCGACTACACGTGGCATGCATTGATTGGCTTTCGGCTCCTTCGGCGATCCGCGTCCCGCGCGTCCCTGTGTCCCATTTTTCCTTGTGCTCCTTGTGCTGATTTCGGCCGAACCGGCCGGTTCGCGTACCTTTGTCCCAGATGTCCCAAATGCTTTTCGGACTGTTTGTTCCCATTTCGGCCGATCCGGCCGGTTCGGGTCTTTTTGTCCCAGATGTCCCGAATGCTTAGCGGGCCGCCTGGAGGCTTTTCGGCCGATCCGCGTCTTTCTGTCCCACACGTCCCTACTGTCCCAAGGACTAGGACTTAGTCGATTTTCACAATTTTTTCTGGATCAACCTACTTGCCTGGGACTTGAATATTCTGATGCATGTTATCAAAATTACCCTGGGGGGGTGAATTTTGGATAACAGTTTTGGCGACTCAGCGGGGTCATCTGCCTGCTAGATGAATGATCAGTAGCTTGAAGTAATCCATTGGGCATGGAGTCATGAGTAGTAGCCTGAAAACTGATCTGAACTTTGAAAACTTGCCCTCTGAGCCACTTGGAAACCCACCGGGCATGGAGTTGTTCTCACCAAAAACCACTGAACAAACTGTGCAAGAGCAAAACCAGCAACACCAAAAACTATGTACAGAACTGAAAATCATACATGCCCCAAATGGAACATGCAGAGTGTGCACAAGCACTTCTTCTGCTGAAAGCAAACCTAGCTACTCTACTCTAACTGGAAGCAAAGGCAAGCTAAACAAACCCTGCAACTGGTTGTGCAAAATAGCTTCCTTTCTTCAAAATTGGCAGCCATGCAATTGATTTGGCACTGATCATGGCTGTTAGGATGGATGGAAAATCAACAAGAAGCTGGTCTTCCACCCAAATCATCAGGGTATCAACTGAAAACAAATCCAATACCTCTTTCAGTTGCTCTGCATTTGGATTGAAGAGGTATGGCAGCTGATCCTTGGTACTTTGTAGCTCATCCTCATGCCCAGAAGTGAGCATGACCGGTTGTGGCTTCCCCTTTGGCTCCAATGAAGCCAAATACCTGATTGGGCAAGGTCTGATCCGTTTGATATGCCCATTGCTGTGATTTTCAACTCCAAGAATGGAGTCCTCTTGTAGACCCACCTGAATGGATGATGTGGAAGAAATGGTGAAATTCTTCTGTCCTTTCTCTTCCTCCAATGAAGAACAGGGAAGATTAGAATCTTCCAATTTTGATTCCAAAGGGCTGCTATAAGATGCAGGCTGCTGCAATTGAATGCTCTCCTTCATGGCAGCAGGCTCTGGTGTTTGGGATGTGGGTGATGAAAGAGAGAAAGGTGAAAGCTCAACCGGCTCTTCTCCATCAAAACAGTCCTCCAAATCTGACAGGTAAACTGTCTCATTGCTGTCCTGCTGCTCGTTTTCAACTTCTTCCATGGTGTCCTCTTGATCTGCAACTTGACGACCATGGTTTCCTTCACTCTCCAATATTGAGTTTGAGAGATCAAACTCTTCTTCAGTACTAGAACTTGAGAGAGATGAAGTGGAAAGAAGAACTGAAGGTTCTCCTGTAGCCTGCTTTGTGCTCAAAGCCTTTGGATCTGCACTATTCTCCTCCACAGCTAGATTGTGCTCCTCTTCTTTTGGATTTGGAGCAGCTTCTCCTTCCTCTACTACTTGAAGAGAATCTTGCTCTTGATAAAACTCTTCCTCTAGCATGAAGTTTGTCAAGTCAAACTCTTCATTCTGCTGCTCTAGAGGGCAAGTTGGGACTGCAAGATCTTCTTCTTCTGCTGCAACAAAATCAGTCCTAACCACCACCTGTTCTCCAACCCTAGCCTCTTCTGTAGGTTTAACCATCAAGGGGATCTTTGTTATCCCAAATTTGAGAGCCCAACTCTTCAGACTTTGAATTTCTTCATCTTTGTTTGGCCTCTCTTTTTGCTGTTGTTTTCCTTGACTGGCATTCTGATTTTCATCCTCCCAACATGGATTTGGGAATGCAAGAGGAGGGATGGGTTGTAACTCAACTGATTTTACAATTTTGTGTGGTGGTGGAGGAGGTGAAACCTCTTGTTTCTTTGGAGGAGGGGGTGTTTCTGTTAGCTCTTGTGGAGGGGATGACTGTCTAGAAGGAAAAAGGAAAGAAGAATTAAGATGGGGTGGAAGACTAGGGGATGGAGGGATGGATTCAACACTTGGGACAGCAGATGGAGGGTTTGAAACTTGACACTGCTGAAATGAAACAAATTGGGAAAGAGGAAAAGAAAAGGCATGAGAAGATGTGCTTACCTATTGACAAGGTTGTTGAATACTTCTCTCATACACCTCTATTTCTTCAATCCACTTTGCAAGCAAAGGCAGCGTTGCAATCATGAAGTCAAGCTTCTCCTGAGGGCTGTAATGCCTTGGAAAAGGTCCCACCCATGGACAGGGTGCTCCACAACCGATTCCAAAAGCTTTCATTTGTGCTTGAGCCCTGGACTGCACCATCCCCACCTCCATCTTTTGGATTTTCTCCAACAGACCAGCATCTTGGATCTGATGGTCTTCATTGTATGCATACTCTTGCTCTTGGAAAGCTCCATAGCCAAACTGACTTTGGCACTGCTGCTCATATGAGTATGCATGCTGATCTGGAAGATTTGTAAAATGTGTTGGAGGTGGAATATACTGCTGTTGTTGATGTGAATTCCATGATGGAAATGAAGTCATGATTGCACAACTTCATGGAATGGAAAAGAATGAAAGGGATGGAAAGAAGATGGATGAAAATGGATGGAAACGGGTCTGCAAGCTCAGAGAAATGGGTTGCTGATCAGATGGAGTCGCCAGATGTGTTTGCAAGTGCCTCCAAAGGCTGAAATCTTCACAGGAACACACCAACCTGCAAAAGATGAAGTGAAAGACCTCTAAGGTCCCACCGGGCGTGCCAAAACTATTAGTGCAAAATCACAGCACCCCTGGATGTAGATCAGGCTTCTAGGTTGATCACTCAGGCATCCAGTGTGATTGCACAACATGGAAACCTCTCTCCAAGCGTGGGACTTGTGAAACCGAGAGAGGAATCTCCAGAGAAGGTTGGTTCCTGCTCCTAAACTACCTACCACAAGCTATTCCAGGTGCGAGCAAGCTAATCTAATCCTAATCTAACCATGCCAAGGAGACAGAGAGAGAGAGAGAGAGAGGAAAAACAACAAAAGCCTACACTAAAATGGTGATACACCGAGAAAGAGAATGTTGGACATCTATCAAAATTGCCATGGGACAAGGAGAGGTGAGCAATGGGAAGGATGGACGAGATGCATCACGAGCCCAAGGATAGATTTCACACGAGAAAATGTCCCAAAACTCCATGAACACAGCTCCAAACCCGCAATGAACATTCGAACATGCACAAATACTGCCCGCAATGAAGAGAGGCAAGAAGAGAACAAGCAAAAACGAGCAAGGATGGACAGATGCATCACAAAAACACATTTTGTTGCTCCTGAAGTTTGCACAGAACATCATTCCATTAATAAGAGGCAAAAACACCATTACAGAGCAAGGGAGGAGGCTCGAACTCCATTTTCAACCCTAGAGAAGAAAAGAAGGGAGGCGGAGCGAGAAAAGATGAACCACTTCTATTTTTAGCCAAATCTGGCTTTTTTACATTGCATGGGTCGAGCCCAGGAGAGAGAAAACGTAGGAAAACGTGCCAGCCCATTCCTCATTGAATGCCAATGCATTAAATCAGCATGGAGGACCTTACCAACCCATACCCTGCCATCCTTGACCGATTTGGAGGAGAATGCGACCCATTTGTATTAATTTGGCCGCTGAAATGTCACTTCTGGCCGTGCTGAAGAAGAATGCGACCCATTAGCATTAAAACAGGTTGTTGAAACGTCGCTTCTGGCCATGAACACGTGTCAGAGCTGTTTCTTGATTTTCTCCCTCCAGACTACACCAAAACTTGAGATTAGCCCCAGAATCATGTAGAGGATTTCACTAGCTTTCCATTGATGTCAAGAACGTGCAAATCCGAGCTCTGGATCAAAAGATATGTTGATCTGAAGATTTAGGGCACGGAACAGACCAAAACGGATTTTGAAATATTTTCCCGCGCTTCGCCACCTGGACGACACGTGGCAGGCTCTGATTCACTGAGCAACTCTCTCTCCTCCACCTCTCGGCGGGCTATCTTTTGAAATTTCCTTGTGGGCCCTAGCTGGGACACGTGGCACTATCCCATTGGTTCGGATCAGTGCTCGAAAACTCACCCTTTGACCTTTTGACCTTTCTCCTTGTGACACGTGTCATCTCCTGGTTGGTCCACGGGTCTGTCAGATTTTCACGTCCACCGCGTCTTTATGTCCCGGATGTCCCAAACCGTTTGGGACATAAACCTCCGATCCGCCCGAAATGGGCTTCCTTGTCCCATATTTGGCCGACTACACGTGGCATGCATTGATTGGCTTTCGGCTCCTTCGGCGATCCGCGTCCACGCGTCCCTGTGTCCCATTTTTCCTTGTGCTCCTTGTGCTGATTTCGCCGAACCGGCCGGTTCGCGTACCTTTGTCCCGAGATGTCCCAAATGCTTTTGATCAAGTTTGTTCCCATTTCGCCCGATCCGGCCGGTTCGGTCTTTTTGTCCCGATGTCCCGAATGCTTAAGGGCTTCCTGAGGCTTTTCGGCGATCCACGCATCTTCTGTCCCACACGTCCCTACTTGTCCCCAAGGACTAGGACTTAGTCAATTTTCACAATTTTTTCTCGGATCAACCTACTTGCACCTGGGACTTGAATATTCGATGCATGTTATCAAAATTACCCCTGGGGTGAATTTTGGATAACAAGACCCTAATAAGGCCTTTGAGAAATTGATAATCATTTTTTTGTGATTTAAAACATGTGATGTTGGTATAGGGAAAAAATGAGATGTATTCATACTTGATAACCTAATGATGTTGTATAAGGAGTGATAACACAATGGTTTGGGCCTAAATTAATTTATAAGTTTCTATAATCTTTGTTTAAATTTTTTTAATTCCCTTGATAAAAAAATTCCCTCTGGATCATGCTTACAAAATAATGAACTATGTGAAATCATTTCCAAACAATCCCCTTCATGTTTTCTATGCCATGTAAGACTAGATATAACTTACTCTTCACATGACATGGAGTTGATAAGAAAATTGGGAAAGTTCTAGAAATATGTGGTTCATTATGAATACAACACCAATTAGGTAGGGAAAAAAATTCATATATTGACACCTCCAGGAGACTCTCATAACTTATCTTGCATAATATGTAAAATGGATTATCAATAAGTATGAGACTCACGTTGTTTGGATTATCGAGGCATTGTGTTCACTTCACATTAAGGGGTGGTTTTCAAGTAATTCATTCCCCACTTTATAATTTGCATCATCTTACATAGATTAAAAGTGTGTCCCTTCTACTTTCTTCTCATCCATCATCTCTTCTTCTTCACATGACTCCTCTTCTTCTTTTGTGTAAACGATGTCAATGTCAGAATCATAATAAGAGGAATAAGGACTATCATAAGAAAATGCACAACCATTATTATAATTCCTAATATATTGATTATTTTGAACATTAAGGGACTAATAACATGTGCAATAACTAGGTCTCGGTTCACCTTCTTGTTTTCAACGTGAATAACATTAAGAATGAGATAGTTTGTATATGGTTGGCAAGGAGCACAAACTAGGTTATAAACTAAATATACATGGTTAGTAAGGGAATTGAAAGGGTTGTGTTGATGCAAAATCACAGCACCCCTGGATGCAGATCAAGTTTCTAGGTTGATCACTTGGCATCCAGTGTGATTGCATAACATTGAATCCTTTCTCCAAGTGTGGGACTTGAAAAATGAGAGAGGATTCTCCAGAGAAGGCTGGTTCCTATTCCTCTGTTCGGATGCACACGAAATATGCAGAGGGTTTTCTCAAAACCTAATCTAATCTGCCAAGGAGACAAGGTAAGAAAATGCATAAAATAAATCTAAGCTAATAGAGGTGATGCACCGAGGAATGAAGAACACCTATTTTGCCAGTAAACACAGACCATTTGAATGTGATATAAGATCATGCACAGATGACAAAACCTGCAGTGAAAGACCAGGAGGATGCAAAAAGAACACAGAGAGGGCTGAGAATCATCCACAGACATGCATTATTTGCTCCAAAGATTGATACAATACACTCTGAGTAATGCCATGAGGCGAATAGTATTACAGTTTAAATGAGAGGTTCGAACTCCACAAATTCGCACTTTGAGGAGAAGAATGGAGAGGCAAAAAAAAAATGTTCGACCTTTGAACAGAAGCTCCTCTTTTCAATATATAGAAAGAATGAGAGAGGAAAGAGAGAAGGGAAAGCCAAATCTACCCCAACCACCTCCAGGTTGCATTCAATTCATCTCATCATGGCGTGGCGGTGGATCCTGCAAAACGGCGGGCTGCCTAATGAGCGTTGCGAACTGTCTGCTGCATTAAAGTTGTTTGTTGAAGCATTACTTCTACTTGTTATTTCGTGCCAGAGGCGTTTCTTGATTTTATCTCTCCAAACTGAACCAAAATGCAAGATTGACCCTGGAATCGTGTAGAGAATCTCACAAGCTTTCCGTTGATATAAGGAACGTGAAAATCCGAGCTCTGGATCAAAAGATATGACAATCTGAAGATTTAGGGCATGGAACAGACCAAGACGGATTTTGAAATATTTTCCCGCGCTTCGCCACCTGGACGACACGTGGCAGGCTCTGATTCGCTGAGAAACTCTCTCTCCTCCACCTCTCGGCGGGATTTCTTTTGAAATTTCCTTGTGGGCCCTAGCTGGGACACGTGGCGCAATTTTATTGGTTCGGGTCAGTGCTCGAGACTTCGCCCTTTGACTTTTTGACCTTTTTCTCCTTGTGACACGTGTCGTGATCTGGCTGGTTCTCGCCCCTTTCGGCTCCTTCGCGTCTTTTTGTCCCATTTGTCCCACTTTGTTTGGGTGTTTGTGCTCATTTCGGCCGATCCGGCCGGTTCGGGTCTTTTTGTTCCATTTGTCCCACTTTGTTTCGGACTGTTTGTGCTCATTTTGGCCGATCCGCCGCTTCTGGTCTTTTTGTCCCATTTGTCCCACTTTGTTTGAATTGTTTGTGCTCATTTCGGCCGATCCGGCCGGTTCGGTCTTTTTATCCCATTTGTCCTGTTTGTTTTGGTTGTTTGTGCTCATTTCGGCCCGATCCTACTGTTCGGATCTTTTTGTCCCATTTGTCCTGTTTGTTTCGAATCGTTTGTGCTCATTTTGGCTGATCCGGCCGGTTCGGGTCTTTTTGTCCCATTTGTCCCAATTGCTCCTAGGACTAGGACTTAGCCGATTTTCACAATTTTTCCTGGATCAACCTACTTGCCTGAAACTGCAAAACTCTGATGCATGTTATCGAAATTTACCTGGGGAAATTTTGACAACGAGTTGTGATTTAAAAAATTAAATGTAAGATAAGGACACTCGTTGATCGGATAGATAAAATAATAAATAAGAAATATCAAGTGAAGGAAATGCAAACAAGAGTGATAAATAGGGTTTTGTGAATGACTCACCAGAATATAAGTATGAACCAATTATAGATCGAGAGACTTATATGGAAGGGAAGATTACAGGTTCTGTAAGATTTGTATCAAAAACCTAACTACAAAAATATTAAGGACAAGAGCACTGGATTGGGACAGTCCACCTAGGCGTTAAGGTCTAATTTGGATCTTTGGTGTCTATGGAAATACTTAGGATTTGATTCTTTCTATGTCACTTCTTATTGCTCTTGCTCATTGTAGGTTGTGTTAGGTTTTTACACCTCTATTCTATCACACATGTACCTACAAAAGAAACCCTAGCTACCTACACAATACTTAAGCACACATTAGATGAATAAAAATATGCATATGCTTGAGTCGACCGATCTCAACAATTACCCCAATGTGATTCTCACTGAGCGTTGCACTAAATCTCAAACTCCATGTAGTTCTAGTGTGTGTGATTGAAATAATGTCCCTTGAGCTAGGTTTCCATATTGTTATTCACACAAAGAGAAAGTGAGCTACAACTACCTTTTCCTAAATGTAAATGTGTGGTATGAAATTCATAATCGATTCCCATATATAGTGAAGTATTTAGTCCAAAATGCAGTCTTGATGTAGTAGATAGAAAATATTAGCTCTATGTAGATGTATGTGCCTCTTGAATGCTTTCCCTTAATGAGGTTAGATAAGACATGTATAGATATGATTCATTTGCTTAAGTTTTTCATTAACAAGTGAAAGTCTGACCAAGAGTGATAAAATAAGACAAGAAAGAAGTAACATTTGAAAGATCAGAAAAAGAGGTAAAGAGGACAAAGGTGCCCAAAGGGGACATTAGCGCCCACGCACTCCTGTCCCTAATGGCTAGTCCTATACAGGGTGTTCAAAATGTCAAATAGTGAAATTGGAGCTGAGTAGGATATCACTTAGTATACAAAACTTTAAGTTATCAATTAGAAACAATAAGTAATAAATATGAAAAGGATAAAAGCAATGTTAAAGCAAAGTAAATGGGTGTTAATGAGTAATTATCTTGCTTAGGAATCGTGCATATAAATAAAATATTTAAAGACTGCATGTACATAGTAAGTGTATGATTTAGTGACTAAATTTTCCTAGAATTTATGCTTTGGTGAATAAGTATTTGGTGATAAAGTAGAAAAGAAAAGTACACCGTGGGGAGTCAAAAGAAGATTATGCCTAGTAACATGTTGAATGAGTGTTGTATCATGCCAAATGGAATAATACAAAATGTGTACTATAAAATTCCAAGGAGAGGGAAGGATAAGGATCCTAGGGTGACCTTTGCATGTATGGAGTGATAATGATGTGTGTATGTAGTTCCTTGGAATGACGTATTTGTTTGAGCATTCTTGATATTTTCTTCATGGTTTCTTGTGTGCTTTTCCTTTATTAGGATATAATATGACATTTACATTTGTTGAGTGATAATGATGTGTATGCATAACTCCTTAGAATGTCATATTTTCAAGATTGTGTATGAGATTTGTTTCATGGTTGCTTATGTGCTTTACCTTTGTTGGGATATGATAGGACCTGCAAGAGAAAACAAGTGTAATCAATGTTATAGGTAAATGCAATTGAAATTTACCTTAAAAATATGTGAAATGGCAATATTTATTTGGAAAAATCTAAACCAAGGGATTAGATTACACCTAGAGTGTTAAAAGAGAAAGGAATAGACATTTGTTCATGTTTATAGACTTGATGCTTAGGAGTTGGCTGGAATAACATGAAGGATTTGGGTGTTCAATCACAAAAATAGGGATTTGAGAATCCCAAAATAAACTTCAGATTTAGGCGTCTTGTCATCACTAAGGGAAAATTGTATTGGGAGAGTATTCTATTTTTACCTCCAACCGTTAACACTTACGTATGGATACGTGCCACTACAAATGATCACAACCCCTATTTGTAACTTGCCTAGAGTGACACATTGTTTTAGGACTATCATTGTTTTACATATGCTCTACGTGTCATTCCCTTATTTAGTTCTTGATTTGGTTCTTGAGTTAGTAGTTAGTTCCTATTAGTAACTAATTGAAATCTAAAACTGGCTGTGTAACTGCTGAATTGGAGAAGACTATAACTGTGCAATTGTTGAAAATGCTATGTAACTATTTTTTCCCATAGACATAGGACAGAGTGTCTAGGTGGGACAATAGTACCCACCTTTCATGTATGTTCTAGGCACTTCTATTTAGGATATGAATTTTTTCCAAGTCTTTTTATGGCCCCGTTATTTTATTGATTTCTATTCTAATCATGTCGTATGATTACAGTAACTACTGGGAGGGTGAAAAGTTTCACCCAATGTTTTCCCCCACTCATTCAGGGTGCATGAGATGAAGAAAAAAATGGATTCCAAACAAGGAAGGATATAACTAATGTGCACATATGATATAGGAATCATGTAGGGGAATAGGGATTATACATGGTAGTTATCATAGTGCAAATGACACAATGGGAAAATACTATCATACAAGTGTTAGTGATAAACAAGCAATGCACACTAAAATAAAAACTAGTAAAATCATATAGGAAAACAACAAAAAAAGACTCAATGAGTAGTTGGTTGCATACATGGGACACCACTTAGGATGTCACAAGAAAATTGGAGCTATTAAGGCTTGTGCAAACAAGGTAAAAAAACATAGGTAAAGGAAAATGCTTCATGCAAGGAAAATGTTGCACATGAAACACCAGTTAGCATGTTAGGAAAGATACATAATATGGAAAAATGTAATATTTGAATATAGTAATGAAAATGTGGAATATTGTAATGATAACACCTGATAGTAAGTGAGAAAAGGTAGATGCCCCCGGAGCCTCAGTGGGACTAGTAATGGATATGACCAAGCATCATACATCATGTAACAACCTGTAAGTGACCTACATTCACCTCAAAATACCATGTGAACGTGCACATGTGTATGAAAAATGATAAAGCATACTATGAATCGTAGTAACATGATAAGAAAAGGTGCAACATATAATAGTATAAGTAAGGAAGAATGCATCCAATCAAGAGATAAGCTAATATTTTTGGATTTTATATTACAAAAGAGAACTAGCTAGAAGGGAGGAATAAGGATGCCCCTAGGTGGGTGTGTGCAAAGTGAGGTCCATATAAAGAAACCCTCAATAGTCAAGTATGAACCAAGAACAAGAGTGTGTCATCGGGTGGTGTGGGGGAATTAGGATGCCCCCAAGTGTGAATGCCAAAATTATCTATGCAATGAGAGTACTAGGAAAGGGCCCATGATTAACTAATGTAAAAGAGATATGTATGTAAACATGATATAAGATCTGATGGTCACGGGAGAGTGCATGAGGCCAAGTATATGAGATAGGTCTAGACTGAGCATGTGGAGAAATAGAGCGTGAAATATGTCTAGATGGAGCATGTGAAACATGTGACCTATGTGAAGAGATTCCCCTATGAGGTGGGCTATGAGATCTATAGATGTGACAAGGCCTATGAGTAGTAGTCATGTGTGAAGGAAACTAAGATGGATGTGCAAAAGGTGTTACAAGAGGAATAAGGGCTCTATATACCATATGAGGTGTCAAGGATAATGAGCCATCATGAATAGGCTAAAATGTGCTAGGAGTAGGAGCAACTGAATATGGGATGATTGGACGAGCAAAGGACAAAGGTATCCATGGTGGAATGCCTTAAATAGTGATAAGATAATTCTCATAGATGAACTTAAGGCACAAGTGAACAATATAAGGCACAACTTTGGAAACTTGGAGCCAAGGAGTCCTAAGACCATGTCATAATGCGTAATAGTAGAACTAATAGTAAATGACATAGAAATAGTAAGAGGCCCAACAAATGGGTAGGATAATATGGGCATCAAAAGTGGGAGACGTAAATGTCATTTGAGATAAAGGGAATCCAATTGACTATAAGAAATATAATGAACATGCATTGCACTTGAATGTGGGAAGGATCATAACAATATTGATAGCATGGGGCCCAACAAAAGCATCAATATGTAATCTATGGGAGGAGAATGAAGCATGAAAATCAACATCAATGAAAATGATAACAGGTGATGGGAGATCAATAGCACCAAAAAGGAATCCAAGAGGATGATCGGAAGAATCAAGAGGAGGCCTTTGCATGGTACGCATGATTCAAGATGAATCGATAGTTGAATTTTCATGCTTAGGTAATGGGAATAAAATAAGAGATCCACATATGGGTGTGAAAGAGGTTGGGTTCACCAAATAATTTAATAAAATTAAATCTAAGATAAGGAAACTACTAATTAGATAGATAAAACATTAAATAAGCAAGATCAAGCAAAGGAAATGCAAGCAAGAGTGATAGATAGGGTTTTGAGAATGACTCAACTTGTAATTATAGGTATGAACCGATTCTAAACCTTAGACTAATTTGGAAGGGAAGATTCTAGGCTATGCAAGCTCTGTAGACGTAAACTAGGCCGCAACAATCTCGGGGATAGGAGCGTCTGGTGGGATAGGGATGTCTGGGTGGTAGCATCTGATTTGGGTGCTAATATCTCTAGAAACACTCAGGATATAATTTTTTTTTTTTTGTCACTTCTTACTTGTTGTAATCCACATCAGGTTCGTTGCACCTCTATTATGTTGCACCCGTATTTACAAAATAAACCCTTCTTTGCTGCCTGCACAATACTCAAGTACACACTAGATGAATAAAAATATGCATATGATTGAGTTGGAATGAACTTGATAGTCACCCTAATGTGATCATCACCGAGTGCTACACTACATTTTAGAATCCATATAGTTCGTGTGTGTGTGTGTGTGTGTGTGTGTGTGCGTGTGCGTGTGTGTGTGTGTGTGCGTGCGTGTGTGTGATTGAAATAATGTCCATTGAGCTAGATTTCCCTAGTGCTAGTTACATAAAGAGATAGTGGGATACAACTAATTCATCCCAAATGTATATGTGTGGTATGAAATTTAGAATAACTCCCATATGCAAAGTGAAGTATATAGTTCAAAATTAATTCCTTGATGTAGTAGATAGAAAATATTATCTCCTTTTAAAATTATGTGCCTCTTGAATGTTTTCCCCTTAATGAGGTTAAATAATACATGTATATATATGATTAATTTTCTTAAGTTTTATCATTAACAAGTGAAAGGCTAACCAAGAGTGATAAAAGAAGACAAGAAAGAAGTAACATTCAAAAGATCGAAAAAGTAGTAAAGAGGACAAAGGTGCCCAGAGGGAACAATAGTGGTCGGGCGCTCCTGTCCCTAATGCCGGTCTTGTACAGGAGCTCAAAAGGTTAGATGGTGAGATTAGATCCAAGTAGGATGTTGGCTGGTATGCAAAACTATAAGTTTTCAATCAGAAACAACAAGTAATAAAGATGAAAATGATAAAAGCAATGTCAAATCAAAGTAAAGGGATGTTAATGAGTAATTATCTTTACTTAAGAATCATGCATATAAAGGAAATATTTAGAGGCTAGATGTACATACTAAGTGTGTAATTTAGTGACTATAGGTTGTTTGGCATAAAATCAGGGTTTGCCACTTGCATTAGATAATAAACACCGATGCACAAGTGGAGGCATTGGTTAAACATAAATTTTTTGCTCCACTAGGACAACTTCGTGGTAAATCGAGGACATAGAGGCAAGGGTCACATGGGATTGCCTTATGAACATGGATATTATGGGATTTAAAGCCTTTAAATAAAATTGAACAAATAAATTCTTGGTAATGACAAAGGGATCCCTCAACCTCCTATATATTTGATGAAAATGGATGTTGAAAACCGTAGACATAAAATCATGCACTTTGAGTAATTATCTAGTCATGATTACATACTACTATTCATATGATTTCTAAGTAAGAAAAGTATTAATTAACTCATGTCCTTGGTCATATTTTATTTCTTTCTGTTTCCACTTTTGATCTTACACTCTTTCTAGCTCAGTCTCTCTTTTCACACCTTGACATTTCTCATCCTGGACACCAGCGCCCAGCCAGGATGCCAATGCTAGGTGCCCCCATCCCCTCTAGGCGCCCCTGACCTCTTTGTAATTTGTTCACATATTTTGGGTCCTTTCTAGCCATTTGAGCATCTTATATTTTTGGTAGTCAACCTTTTTGGGGTTAATTACAAATTTCAAGTTAGGGAATCATATGAATATAAAGTTATGCAATCATAATAAAGGACCAAGCACTAAGCATTATCTATCACCACCTAAGGTTACATCCAAAGGATATTCAAGAGCATTCAATCATCCATTATAACATCCATTTAAGGGAGAGGGATTTAATTCTTTTGAATACAGTTCATAAGAGGAAAGTTCATTCTATTCTATGTACACATCTACTTACATCTTCTGCATCTAGCTATTTGCTCGCTATCAAGTGTGACATGCATAAGAGCCACCTAGGGCACAATTCCACATGCACAAAACTAGAACTAAATTGGGTATGAGATGTAGTGCAACACTTAGTCATAATTTCAATCATTTGATAGTTGAGGACCGTTAGAACTCTCATTTTGCATCTTTCTTTTTTAGGATTTGATGTCTTTTTTAGGGTTTTACAGGAGGTTTTTTTATCGTAAATTTATAGGTACTCCTGCAATCAAAATGTGAAACATAGGAAATTAAAGGAGAACAAGTGGGAAACCCTAGTGAAAGTGCCGAAACCAACTCTTGAACTTTTTGCAGACTTGATGCCCACCATAGGTCTAGGATGATCGTAGGCACCCTTGTTCCTTTCCAGGCACGCCCCGATCCAGAGAATTTCCAACACCTTTGCATTTTTAAGAGTAAGATCGTGACATTATGAGTTTCTGTTCCATCGATTACGCTAGCCTAGACAATCTTCAAGATAATCAAAATCAAGGTAAGTGACCTATCTCTTTCATTTGATTTCATAATTAAATTTAATAAATTTCCTAACATCGTATTTCATTATATATCATTGTAGAAATTGTTGCTTTCAGATTTTTACTAAAATATTCAGATTTTATTAAATCATTTTGTTAATATTATCAGTGAGCCTCAAGTCATACCATTACGAGATCCTATCACCTTTGATCACAATACTAAGAAACATGACATTTTTTTATCCGTGCTCCTTAGTCATTAATTGACCATTTTACCATCTACTCACAGGGCTATCCTCCTTACCGACTTGTAAAATATCAAGGTCACCCATATTGTAATTATCATCAGATCAATGGACATAACAAAAATGACTATTACACTTTACAACGAAGAATCACACATCTTGAGTAATAAGGTTTTCTCTCATTCACCGCACAACATTATATTACATGCCCATATGCAATGCTACATCTAAATGAACTCCTAAATCTGTTCCTTCTACGTCTAATGAGCATCATGCTATCATTTCTAAGGTTCCTTCTTTGGATAGTCAAGTTCCACCTATTCAATTCCGCTCAACCCCCTCTTAAGGATGGTCCCACTCCTCCTCCACTCAATTTATCTGTGAAATTTCCAATTCAAACTAAGCAATCACCTCTCAAGGATTGTTCTCCATCTCCTCCCCCTACTAGTTCGTCTACAGTATTAAGAAGTCAATCTAGGCCACCTACTATAAATATTAATTCAACATGGCCTCCACTCAAGTCTTCCACAACATCATCAAATGAGCCACTATCATGCAAGGTCCCTCCCCAATCTCCACTTCCATGTCCAATCACTTTTGTCAAGGAAATTACTCCTTACATTGATCCACTCAACATCATCAACTAGATCTCCATCACTTACACACTTAGGGGAATCACACTATTTCTTCCCCCTTATAACATCAACACACGTCTTATATCCTCATCATTTTACATCTAGTATCACATAAAACATACACATCTTAATACATTAGTATCGTCATTACCCTATGATGCACTCTCATGCTAAGGTTCACACTTAACCATTGAGGGCATCCTATATACATGAACCTCACACACTACATGATACGTAACACGATACAATACACACTACATTACACCTTACCCATTACACATTACACATCTTCACACATTCATCTCTTGCTACGTAATATCTAATCTATGCATTCACGACACATATTTCTTGCATCTTCTTATACACGATGTGGTCATCACCCTATGCCGAACTCTAGTTCCATAGTCCATACTCAACTGTTGAGAGTCTACATATCAAATGGACCTAACCACATTCGTGAATTCAATCATTCACTCATTCAATTATATGCTTACACTCTACACTTTACACTTTGACGATCACATATTTCTAATACAAATAATTCAAACCATTTCCCGAGGCCCCACCCTCTCTATTATATCCTTATCTTCTATGGAGCCCTATCCCCCTATCTAAATCTCTTATTCTACGTTTCATTCTTGACTACTGAGGGGGAATATATAAATAAACCTCATCTCATATATACACATCCACTCGGGGGCATCTTTTCTATCATTCACTTTGTATTTCATTCCATCTCATTCGCAACATACTACACAAGTTGGTCGCATTTAGTCTTACTTACATTTACTTGTTACATGCACACTTTATTACACATGCTAGATAGATATCTTGTATGTCATTATATTTTTCCATACACACATGCACATTCACTTGCTTTCTAGCGGGGAAAATTTTAGTGGCGAATATTCGTAATATGGCGAATATTCCATTTTTGAAAATTTTGAAAAGGTGAATTTTTTGGCATGGGTCAGTGACCTGTTAGCCTAAAAATTACACTTTAATTTTTTTAAGGGGTCGGCTTCACCTACCCTTGAAAAATATTCCCTATATAAACCTAGATTATTTGCCAGGTAGAACACTTCTACTTCACATTTTTCAACAATATGATATATCTTGTATTATAGACGCGTGACAAGGAGGGTTTGCAGACAAGGAGATACTGCAGATATTGACGCATAGTAGATGCATGACAAAGAGTTTGTTAACGAGCGACATGGAGATTTTTTCGATGAGCAAGAAGAGGGCAGAGGCTGCAGACGCGCGATAGGATATTTCTTTATCAGCGCGTCAAAATGCATTGACGCGTCAGCATCAGACCTCATTGATGCGCGTTAACAGACCTCTTTGATGCGCATCAACATTGTTGACGCGCATCAAAGAGGTCTGTTGACGCGCGTCAATGAGGGTTATTTGTTAACGCGTGACCTTGATGGATAGTTGACGCGTGACAAGGAGGTACAATAGATATTGACGCATAGCAGATGCATGACAAAGAGTTTGTTGATGCGCGACACGGAGATTTTTTGATGAGAAAGTAGAGGTCGGAGGCTGCAGACGCGCGATAGGAGATTTTTCTGTCGCGCGTCAAAAAAATTGCATTGACGCGCGCGTCAGCGGACCTCGATGATGCGCGTTAACAACAACCGTAATGACACGCGTCACTGAGGTCTATTGACACGCGTCAATGAGGGTTATTTGTTGATGCGCGACAAGGAGGTACATAGATATTGACGCATAGCGGATGCGCGACACAAAGATTTTTTGATGAGAAAGCAGAGGTTGGAGGCCGTAGGCGCGGCAGAGATTTTGTTGTCGCGCATCAAAAAATGCATTGACATGCGTCAACAGACCTCAGTGACATGCGTCAACAACCGTAATGACGCACGCGTCGAGGTCCGCTGATACGCGTCACTAAGGTCCGCCGGACGCGTGTCAATGAGGGTTATTTGTTGACGCGTGACCTTGAGGGATAGTTGACGCGTGATAAGGAGGTATAACAGATATTGACGCATAAGCGGCACACGACAAAGATTTTGTTGATGTGCGACATGGAGATTTTTTGATGAGAAAGCGAGAGGTTGGAGGCTGCGCAGACGTGCGCGGGAGATTTTCTTTGTCGCACGCGTCAAAAAAATACATTGACGCGCGTTAATAGACCTCGATGGCGTGTGTCATTAAGGTTGTTGTTGACACGTGTCATTGAGGTCCGTGACGCACGTCAATGCCTTTTTTGACGCGTGACAACAAAATCTCCGTCGCCGCGTCTGCAGCCTTCTGTCGCAGCACTTGACAATCAGGCGAAATTTTTTCATACAACCCCCAAAAAATTCGCCTTCCCGCGAAACCGGTTCCGGGGATATTCGCCAGGTATTCTCCACCTCCGATTTCCAAGAGGTCTCTTAAAATGAACCACCTTTCTTCTAGTTGCGATCGCATATCCTATTGATCTAAAAACATAACACGAATGCTTGGCACAATACCTATTACCAGTCCCATAGCAGCTCTTGGGGACATCCACTTTTGTACACTATAGGTGCTATTGTTTCATTTTTCATAGCACATTATTATCAGCTTATGCACATTTTGACATAATTTTTATCTTTCTAACATGCTAACGGGTGCTTCATGTGAAACATTTTTCTTATAGGTCTATTTGCTTGTATGGTGGTACATTTACATTGTTTATCATTATCTGCCATTATTTGCGGGCTTTTTCATTTGTCTTGTGCGCACATGTGCCTATTTTTAGCATATTTGGCCTTGATTGTCTTTTGACATTGTGAGTGATGTCCCATGTATGAAACCCAACTTTTGTGGTCTATATTATCTTCTTGCATTTGAGCTTACACATTGTGCCTTGTTTACTAGCTTACATCTTACATGCATGTTTGTCTTTGCTTACACTAACACTTATTTTCCTAGCCACTTTGTTTGTCTCGTGCTTTGGTATCTACCAAACACACTCCCTCCCCCGTAGGGCATTAATTTAAGCACAATGTCCGGTCCTCCTTTAGGCCACATACTCCTTAGTGATGTCACATGCACCTAAATGAGGGGGCATCATTTGGGTTAATTAGTCACCCCATACAATAGTCTACAGTCATCACACATCAAATTTCAATATTGGTACAACATAGTACTTAGTATTAAACAAGGATCATAATCGACTTGGGTCCTTACTACAACACAAACACTAGCACCCGGACTAGGACAAGAGTACTTGGGTACCCCGACCCTTCCAGGGATGCCTATGACAAGGGAGAAGTTATACAACATTCTTTAGTTCAATAAAGTCTACAACACTTCACATAATAGCTTTTGACAAGATAGAAAATCCTTTAGCTCTCGGCATGCATGCATCACACACTTTATTTTCCTTGTATTGGATTGGAATTGGTCAAACCAGATCAAATTTTTACACACCATCTATAGTGGTGTTCCATACTTCAGGAAGTAGTTAGAGGTTGGAGGATGACACTAGACTTTTCTCCTTACCCTTCTTCTAGTTCTTTACATGATATCGCTTGAAAACCTTGTAGCCGACACAACCGGTGTGAGATCACCCGAAAAACTTGTTCTTATACATCATCTACAAGATCCTTTTACACTCTTTCTCTCAACATAGATTAGGTGCACATGTTCCTTTTTCACATTTTTGCATTTTACATACTTTTTCACATGCTTTTTTACATATTTTGATCATATACACATGTATTTGACTACTTGAGCATTCTTCTCTTTTGCAGGTCCATCCTTATGGGAAGTTATATCAAACATCATCCTACATCAACAACATCAATCACATCAACATCGACATCAACAACATGTATAATGGTAACATCTACACATGCATTTCTGCCCTAGGGTCATCATTCATCATCACTTTTTGCATTTTCTCCTCTCTAGTTTCCACGCTTCACATTTTATCACTCCACGCTTTCTCTTGTCTCGCGAACACTTTTGCCATCGATTTACATGGTTATTAGGTAGACATCTCTTATCTACTTTATGTTATCAATAATTCACTCAACAACATAAAGTGGAGGAAAATGTAGACACAAAATCACACACTTTGGGTAATTATCTAGTCCTGATTGTATACTACTATTAATTTGATTCCTAAGTAAGAAAAGTACTAATTAACCCCTATCCTTGGCCATCTTTTATTTCTCTCTGTTGCCACTTTTGGTCTCACACTCTTTCTAGCTTAGTCTATCTTTTCACACCTCAAAATTTCTCTTCCTGGATACCAGTAAAGGCGCCCCATATCCTCTAGGTGCCCTTGACCTCAATATACTTTGTTCACATATTTTGGGTCCTTTCTAGTTGTTTGAGCATCTTATCTTTTTGGTAGTAAGCCTTTTCGGGTTAATTATGAAATTCAAGCAAGGGAATCATATAAATATAAAGTTATGTGATCATAATAAAGGACCAAACACTAAACATTAGATATCGGCACCTAAGGTTGCATCCAAAGGCTATTCAAGAGCATTCAAGCATCCATTCAAGAGAAAGGGACCGCATTCTTCTATATACACTTCATAAGAGGGGAAGTTCATTCTATTATATGCACACATCTACTTACATATTCTATATCTAGCTATTTTCTCACTATCAAGTACGAAACACACAAGAGCCACTTAGGACACAATTGCACACACACACACACACCTAAAACTACATTGGAGTCTGAGATGTAGTGTAACACTCAATCATAATTTCAATCATTTGATAGTGATGATAGTCAACCCTCATTTTACATCTTTATTTTTTAGGATTTGATGTCTTTATGAAGGTTTTGCAGGAGGTCATTGCATTGCAAATTTATAGGTACTCCAACAGCAAAAGTGTGACACACAGATGATCAAATGCAAGCAAGTGCAAAACCCTAGCGATAGTGCCAAAACTAGTTCCCGACCTTTTACGTAGACTTCAACGCCCATAAGAGGTCTAGGGTGCCCGAATGCACCTCGGTCTAAGAAAATCGTCATCTCACACATTTTTCTGAGGCTTTGTGTGACACTTCTCCCTCTCTATTCACCGTCGGCATTTTGACACGTCTTGATTTGGTTGGGAATCAACTAAGTCTTCTTATCCCTTCTTTATAACTAGGGTTTCATATTTTCTAGCTTAATTTTCTTGGGTCTATTTTTGTACTTAATTGCTTATTCATTTACTACTACATTGCATTAGATTTAGGCATCTATTTATTCA
Source organism: Taxus wallichiana var. yunnanensis (assembly GCA_018340775.1). Taxonomy (NCBI): domain Eukaryota; kingdom Viridiplantae; phylum Streptophyta; class Pinopsida; order Cupressales; family Taxaceae; genus Taxus; species Taxus wallichiana. The sequence continues at coordinate 972,437,710 of CM031237.1, read as the reverse complement.
ATATTTTATTAATTAAAAACACACATGGGTTCATTTTATCCTTTGTGAGTTGACGTAAAATGGATGTTGGCCATTTTGTCTTAGGTTTTCACCGATGTCAAAGGTCATTGATGGAAAAGGTAGTTTAGGTACCATATTAATTTCCATGAAGTGTCATGATGATGTATTGCATTGGTGAGTGTTGCTTGGGTGAAGTAGCATGGTGTTTAGGTGTGTTTGGTGCATGGTCCAAGTATGTATGGTCTAGTGTATGATATAAAAAGTTGGTTAAAGGTCTTCATAAGTTCTATCATGGTTGGTATGACATGTGAGAGGTGTTAATGAGTCTCAGTAGCTTGTCATCATGGTCAACTCATGAGATATCATGGTTGAGTCAAGCCATTCTAGGCCTATTCCTAGACCTAGTGCATGGGGTTTGGTATGGAAACATGATATATGGAGTAGGGGATTCAATTAAAAGCATGGTGAGAGTGTTTTGATATTGCATATGATGTGTATGAGGAGTTTTAGGTCAGTATTCATAGGTTTGATGAGGTTTCATGGTCCTTTGAAGTAAGTTTCTTGGGAACAATGTTAATAAACACATGTAAGTCTCAGTGGTTGGAAAGATTCAGATGTATTTGAGCAGGGGAGAGTTTTGGAATGAACAGAGGAATTTTCATGATGCTTCATGACAATATTTTAGGTCTAGGTGATGAGTATTTTTGAAGATATTGAGTTTTTTTTTTTCCAAACCAGGTTTTCAAAGGTGTGTTTTTGTGCTAAAAGTTGACTTTTAAATGCTCGTTGTGGACTATATGCTTTGCATGGGGACATGATATATTTAACATATCTAATTAGGTTAGCTATGAATATTTTCCAAGAATAATGAGGTAGTTTGATCGTCACATTTTTATGAACGATTGTTAAGAAGGTAAACATGATTGAAATCCTCCTAAAATGTTAGGTTGAAAGTAAGTTACTGAAAAAATGATTATATAGATATAGATTTGATATATTTTTTCAGTATGATGATTTTATGATGAAGAGGAATTCTCCAAATTTCCAATGATGTATTTTAGAGCTTGTGATAGTATGTGGGCCCCACTCAAATATGCTTATTTCTAGAAAGTTTCAATTTTGAAAAAGTTTCCCATTGGACCTATTGAATAATTTACCATTTATTGAAGCATGGGAGTTTTAATAAATGTATATCATGGTTTCAGATTATGTTTGTGCCTTTCAACTTCAAAGTGTGCCCTCTTTATGAAGACTCATTTTTAGGAAGTTTTGGGGTAGTTTGGAGCGGTCTGGTAAAAGTGAAGTTTTGGAAATGCTACAAGTAAATTTATGAATTAGTTTAAATTTTTTCATGATCTTGGTTCCAATATATTTCCAATGATATATCACATTTTATTTTTTTACTAAGGTATGAGCAAGTTATGACTGTTCTTTGAAGGTCAATTTTGAGGGTGCTTGGTTGAGCATGGTCTTGAGTGGATTCATGAGGCTTGTTGATTATTATAAGTTGTTTAATGTTTGATAGAAGTTTTTGAGTACTTAGAAAATATTTTTAAGTGTGTTCCATGCTTTTTTGAATTTATTTTTGGTCTTTTTCATTCCTTCTATGGCGAGTTGCTTGTTTTGGGGTTTCAGGACTTGTTGTGTCCCAATGGAGCTTTTGGTGATAGTGGTGACCTACTTGGTCATATGGGTGATATTTTTATCATGTTATTATGATGTGTTTTTTTAATATATTAATGCAAACATAGGTGATTTATAATGAATAAACATGTATAAAAGCAAGTTTAAAAGGCACATTTGAACTAGTTTTTATATGAGAGCTTGAGCGAACAAGGTCGTATTTTTGGAGATTCAAAGATATGAATGACCATCATGAGAGTGAAATGAGTGTTTAATTCTATTCTAGAGAGAAAGAAGATAATGGTGAACTAGGGAAAGAAGAAAATAACTTGAAGAAGATGAAGTTTTGAGCAAAGAAGGAGAGAGCTTGTTTTGAGAGGGTTTGAAGATTAGTGAGAAGAATTTGTGATCACCATCGGTTGTTCCAAATTTTTTTTTTTCAGTGATTATCCACTTTATGTGGATGATTTGGTTTTTGGTCATCTTGGGGGTTTTAGCCTCCGTTTAGGATTGGTGTCCTACTAAACTAGGAGTTGGTGCTTCTTGTGGGTTGGTGCCCTACTAAACAAATCTCATATGATGTATAATATTCACTTGAGTCATTTATTATGATTATTATTAGTAGAGGTTACAATGGGTTTTCTTCCCCTTGATGGTTTTCCACTTATATATGGTTTTCATGTGTTCTCTCTCATGTTTTATGTTCTTGTGAATGGATGTTGCACACTTAATAAGCTCATATTGAATGTATATGGTTAATGGTTGTTTTGGATGATGTTTTAAGTTATGGTAAATGAATTGAAATATTTGTAGGACTGATTCACCCCCTCAGTCCTTTGTGCTTCTAATAATGGAAAAGTGAGAGTGCATGGTTAATGTGAATCATAAAGGCATTAAGAAATTTAGTCTAAAAATATCACAAGATATGATTGACCCTTATAGATTGTAAATATGTCACCGGTAAACCATATCATCATCATTGAAAGTGAAGAGAAATAGGTGGCGGGATATTTATTTATGGAAGACTAATAATCTAATCAAAGTTTCCTTGAAGGCTTCTATGTTCTCCTCTATAGCTATGGCTCCTTTGTGTTCATATTTTTGTACACCATTTCTAGTAATCCTTAGGTAGATCACGTTGGAATCCGGAATAACTATTAGACATTGGAATTTTCCCAACTAGGGCACAACTATGATGGGACATATTTTTAGAGGGTATGTGGTAAAAATTCTAGAAACCACACTCCTACAGGGACATTTTCCACTTAGTATCAAAGACTTCTATGCTACATATCACACTAGAATTCGATATGTCACTCTCCTTCTAAAGCACTAATAATGTTGTTCTCCATAAGTGAAAAACATATTTTCCCTTAAATATGCCAAGGATGTTGGGGATATAAGGAAAAGATGCACATGTGCAAGTGTAGGCAACCTAGAAAGGGTACTATGGATCACATGACTCCACCTCTCTTGAAAGGAGGTAATTAATGGATTGTTTAAGTCTTCCTAAGGTTAAATCTCACAAGGTCTTGATGAGAAAAATATTTTCTAGGAATATCTATGTGCCAATAGGGTTTCTATATTTCTTTAGGGAATTTACTATTTTTTTCTAGGTAATTACACACAAATTGTGCAAAGTGGGAAAAATTAAGGGATTGAGTCTTTAAAAATTTAACATAATTACGTAAGATGATGTGTCATTAATTAATTACATATGTCTCTCTCCTTGTATGAGGGATTTTCTACAATGAGTATCAATTGCAATCATAATGATTAACAATCTAAATCAAGATCAAGCTCTAGTCCTATATTAAATACAATCTAACAAGGGGATAAAAAATGTAAAAGACAACAAAGTAAAGAGAAAGAGAAAATGAATTTGAAGTTGTGACAAAGACCCCTTTCGGTTGGTGAAGATATATCTAAGAGATCATATTGATACTTATACCAACATTCACTCGATCAAGACATGAACAGATGTAAGAGTATGAGGAAATTTTCTATAGAGAAAAGAGGGATGCAACATTGTTGAACATGTAATAAGAAATAATTAACTCAATGCAACATCCAAAAGATATATCAATTGATAAATAAAATAAATCCGCTCTAGTCATATGGAAAGATTACACACACACATCAAAATTTAGGATGAAAAGTAAATTAGAAATAAGGAAACCAAGGTAATTACATTAAAATTTTCCAAAACTTACTTCTAAAAGGATCCAAATTCTACATAGTCTTTCAATTGGGTACTTATAGGAAAACCATAGCTCTCATGGGAACAATTAGAAGTGTTTACAATAAATTCTACCTAGTGGCATTCAATCACAAATTACCCGCAACTTGCTACCAATCACACGTGCACACTTGGAAAATTAGGTGGTAGTAGCTACATTTTCAAAATCAAATTGAATTCCCATTAGGTGTTCTAGATGATATCAGATATGATCTCTAATCTAATAGCATTGAATGTTTTGTGGTGTGTATGGGAAGCTTGTTTGCATAAGTAAATATTTATATTAAATTTTCCAACTTCAATTCTTGACATGATTTGGCCAAGGAGATCCTCACACATTATATTATTGTCTAGTGGACAAGATCTAGATTCTTTAACATAAATACCAACTCGAAACACCACCGTGTCAAAAATAGTGGCTTCATTGAATTTTGTCTTCTAATGACTAGATATTGTTTGTCTTATTACAATGTGTATACTATATGTGGTGCCACATAGGATTCATTTATGATTTTATGTTACTTTTTTGTAAAAATTAACATGATAATACCTTTGTGTGACCATATTATTTATTTTGTAGGAATGTTTTTTAGAATTGCACACCATTTGGTACTTTTGCAGGATAACATCTTGGTATGGATTTTTGGAATTAAAGATTCCCCAAAATGTTCTCTTGATTGGTTTCTTGCATATAAAAAGACAGTGCAATGTTATGATCAAATAATGGGAACTCAAAATAATTTCAATATAGTGTGTGTCTTCCTTTATAGTTTTGCACATAAGAAAACTTGTGCTTTTGGTGTCTTTAGTTTTGTATGATGTGGATGATGTGTTTGCATTCCAGATGTTAGGTAGTATCTTATTTAGGAGAATATCTATAAATTTAGTGTCATTGTGTAATCCTTTGAAGTATTCCAAATGTGTGTATATTATCTATGCAGAAAAGGATTGAGAAAAAAAAGTATTAAGTGTTAGTTATGCCTAATTAAGACTTATTTAATTTAAATTACACATGCATTAGATAATTATAAGGTCATGGAAAGCCACGAGGTATATGCCCAATTGAGGCTTAAGCCACGAGGACAAGTTGCTTAGAATTTGGGTCATGTATAATATATGGTGGGAAGTGGTATAAATGAACTACACCACATAGGATTTTGATAAGTTTTAAATCCGTAGAGCACGGGGAATGTCATATGACTCATGATGTCACCACACAATGAAGCGTGAGGTTTAGGCTGAATGTAGGAGATCATGAAATGATCTTGGGATTAGGTTGAAAATTTCAAGGTAAATGTGATCCCATGGAATATTATATAATTATTTGTGTGGAACATAGGCTAAGGAAAGTGTTGCAAAATATACTAATGGTCATGGATATTGTGTAACGTATTAAGTGAGATAAAAAAAAAAGGAACTTTGGTAGGCCTAAAATGTCTTGTGTAGTGTGTTGTGTAAGGTGAAATGCATGTCATGTAGAAAGGGATGGTGCCAAAGGTTGTGTCAAAATACACACATTATGTAGAGAAGCATTGCAAAGGAATTAAAACACCACAATTGAAGGCAATAATGTCACTAAATATTGCACATGTAAAGGGAATGTTGAGTAAAACTAATTTGTAACTCTTTGATGTCACACAAAGAGAAAATTTCTTAAACACTCAAAATGAGAGTCAAGGGATTCCACATGCACCTAAAAATGAAGAGCACCAAGACAAGAAACATGTGAAAGGGACCAAAATAAGAAAATTTGAACTGCATAGGGAATGAGAAAATGGAACTTGAGAATCAATTTAGTCTTTCAAGGAAAGATAAGGGTTTAATGACTTCTTGAATGGAATTAAGGGCGTGTTTTGTGATAATAACAACAACATCCCTCAAAAATTTCTCTAACTTGGCATAGGTAGCTTCAGAGGTCGACAACAAAAGGAATAATAAACACAAGTAGACTCAAACACTTTAGAACATACCTAAAACTTCACATCCAATGATGGAGGTTTGGTGACCCAAAAAAAAAACATTTTCTCAACTCTTTGAATCACATGTGCCTATAGCTCAGAGGGAGAGGACTAAAAATCCAAGGATATGCCTAGAAACATAAATGATTAAACTAGTTGAATCCACTTTTATTGATATCCCTCCAACCAAGGGGATGTGGGCGAGAAATATTATCTATAAAACAAAGTATTTATCCCGTAAATGGAGGAGCCATAAATAAGGAAAAAATATCAAGGCATTCCATATAATACTTAATAGAACACTCCTCTTCCAAATGAGTTAGAAATAATTCATCAAAAAATGTTCATTGATGAGTTTGTGACCAAATTTGTTGGCTAGATTTTTGCATGACTAAAACCTAGGCAGTCATGAGATAAATCTCCCTCATTTACCGGTGAGGCTCCCGTGTAATATTTTGTCAATTATATGTCCTAATATCTATTTGTTGGTATTACTTTAACTATGTAGCTCATGACCCATAGCTAGATAGTTTTATAACAAGTAAGTAGCTGTAAGAGAAAAGAAATATCTTTAGAAGAGGAAAATAATAGAAATTAGGATGAAAGGAGGGAAGATGTGCAACCCAATAAATAGTTCACAGAGTTGATCACATGCACATCGATAAAACAAATAGATCTTTAAATAAAGAATTTAAAGAAAATGATAGTTTCAGATCAGATCTATAATAACACAAAGTTTATGAATAGATCTAGAAAGAAATAAGAAGAAAAATGCACCGTTGACACAAAGTTCTCCAGAAATCTCTTCTCTATTCCTCTGCTTACAAAAATCAGGGGTTTCAGCTCAAAGTCTAGAACACAAGAATGCTAATTAAAAATTTCGATCCCTTTAACTTGAAGGTTCTTCCTCTACTTATAGTGTGTAGAGGGGAAATTACAAATGGGAAAATCCAACCGAAACATTTGGAAATCATCTTCCTTTATTTCCTCTCTTAGTGACATGCATCATAAGTTTAAGATAAAATTGTGCACAACTGTCACCTATCTTAAAGAATCTTTCCAAATAACTTAAAGTAATAGTTTTTAAACCAATAACTTTAATTTTACATTTTCATCTGGGAACATAAGAAATAAGAGAAGAAAGAAAAGAAGAAAGAAGATCTGCCAACTGTAACATTTATACTTTCTTTTTGTTCTGATATTGAATATACTTGTCAAACATGTAATTCAATATCTTCCCATCCGTTTTAACAATAACATCTCTCTCGGTTCTGAACTACAACAATCCTCTGGACAAAGCAACAATGTTAGCCTTTACCTTCTCTAAACTAGGCCCATATCCCTCAACATATGCCTGAAGCTTTATGAGTCTACCAATTGAATACATCGTGAAAGGCATGGTGGCTTCATCAACTTCTTTCCATAAAACTAGAATAAATTTCTCACAGAAGCGGTAATTCATCTAGGATGCTCTCCGACACTTCTCCCATCTTACTCTCCAACAACTGCATCCTTTTCAGCATGAGATTGAGGATCTCTATGTGGAAGGAAACTGAAATTTCTAACTACTTCCCTTTTTCCATCAATCCACCAGGTAAAATTTGCTTTGCCCTTAGCATGTCCTCTAGCAATGAGTGTATCTTAGCTAAAGTATCCAGATGACTTTTAACAACTATGTTCTCATATTCTATCTATGTCATCAGTTCCTTTAGTTGAGATACTACCCTATGCATGTTCTCCAATTCAGCTGGTATTCATTTGAATTTCTCTAAAGCTTGGTGAATGATTTGTTCTTTCCACTGGGAAATAGCTTTGACCTGGTCCCTTGCATCTTCTACCTCTTGCATCAGATGATTACTTACCTACTCATGTGCTAGAATGGGCTGAGAGGAAGGTTTGACAACCTTAGCAATGATCTCACATAGCTGGAACACCTACTTTTGAAGCTTGGCTCTCTCAGCCTTCTCTTTGTCAAGCTTAAGGAATAAAGTGTTCATTAGTGTCTGTGTATCCTGCTTTAATCCTTCGGTGGTAGTTCGACCTATTGGCACTTTGGTCACTATTATATCAGCCACCATGATCTCTACCTTGTTCTTTCCTTCTACTAGCACTAATAACTCAGTGAAATTCTGTTCTGATTCCTCAATAATCAACCTAGAAGTCATTTTGGCAACTTTAGGCCTTTTATCTCTTTCACCCAAACTCAGGAGTAGCTGAAAGTCGTGTTCCTCCAGGTTGATATCCTCTCTAGATTCTAGGATTTTCTCCAAATAAAACCATGATGAAAAGTTACTTATCGGGGAATGAGAAGCCACCAAGTGCACCACCATCTCATGCTCTGATTATACTCTATCTGAATTTACCACCGTGTTGTGACTACCAGCCTTTGACTTGTCCAAAGATAATGATTTTTCAAACTCTGCCATCTGTGCTTTTAACTTCTACACATGGAGAGGTGAAGACCTGAGTGGTTGAGGAGAAAATACAAATGACACTGGATTCAATGGAGGAACAACAAGATCTCTCTGTGGTGTCGGGGCTGCCAAATTGCTATGAGTTGATCTTTGGAGAAGTTTGGAACTAGCACGATAGCTATAGATTTGGCCTTCTCCTGCATGTGAGACTTCTTGTGAACCTTAAGCTTCTCTAGCCTTCTACTACTTTCACCTTCGTGCTTCCTTTTCTTTGGAGTCTCATGCAGTAAAGTTTCCTATGATTTGATTCATCAAAGCTTCATCTAGGCAATACCCCTTTGTCAACAACCAGTTCGAAGTGTTAACCAGAACTACGGAAGATCTTTCTTCAATCATCTGAAACCACCAATGTTTTCCTGAAGAGCAGCTCTATCCCTCCCATCTGATGATACAAGTCAAGTATCACATGGCCATCATCTGTGAGATCTTTAGGTATCCATGCCAAACCATAATTAGACACTTGTTGCGCCGATAACCTACTAAAGTCTTTCTTTCTGACTTCATACTTGTTTCTGCACTTCATCCAGAAGTCTTCCAATGAAGGCACATGTGAGTATTCCTGGGATATTTTCTTCCTCGCTACCCCATATGGGTCAAAGTTCAGCCGTGTTGGGAAGAACTCGGGCTCATGCTCAGAAAACATTTCAGTTTCGACTCCTCTAGCTTTGTGGATGCTCTGGTAGCTGTAATAACCCACTATGACTGGAAAGAAACATGTAGACTTATGTTACTTTGATTGTAAGTCATGTGTATCCATGAGATTTCTACAAAACTCCATGATGACCCACTTTTCATTTGGATACCTTGGAACTTTAATGGTTCTCTCAAAAATCCGGTTACCCTGAGATAGGTGAAGTCTACAAACTAGATGAAAATACAGCCATGCTGGGATACAACTTCCCAAGATTCTTTTCTTACCCTGTTGGTCTTCAAATCACTATTTAATTTGTAGATGAATTCATAGAAGAACCCATCATTGACCAATTTGTAATCTTTGTGGCATTCAGAACTATCAACTGTGGGAAGCACTCAAAAATAGGATCTTTCACCAGTACGCCCCGTCTATCCATCTTGGAAAATATACTCTACGAGTCTACTACATATACTAGGTATGAAGTCATTTTGAAGCTGTACGCCTGCCTCACACTCCAGAGTTACTCACTAATGATCTATTCCCAATTGATTATTGAATCAACTATGTTGATCTCAATGGTCCTTATGAAATCATACATCCATGAGTGGAAGTTGTGAGTATTGGCTTCTCCACTTAACCTGCAAAGCAATTTAGTAATATCATCCACCTCCTGCACCAAATTGGATCACAGAAGAGTCCTCAAGAACTTGATGGAGACCTGAGATTCTTCATATATCTGCTATTTATTATGCCCACACAATACGCTTTGTGTTTCTCCCATCTGTTTCCTGCATCCAACATGCTAATTGAAATTACTACCATTTGTGTCAGAATCTTCAGACAATAATTAAAAAACTGTGCATCCAACCTGATTATTGTCTTTCCTGTAACATCCCGGATTGTTTTGGAAAGAGGATAATATGACCATGCACACTCCATAACAATTTCGAGAAATCGAGTTGTATGATCGGGAATGCTTTGATGCTTGAATAATTCCACTACTTTTTATTGCCTACATGATAAATGTCTTTCTAGCCCTGGATTTGTCAATTATTTCAGAGGGGTTTAGGGCCTATGTCCATGTCATTGATATCGAGAAAATGCGGGCGGTATGCATGATTCTCACTGATGCTTCTCTTTCATCACACTTCATCATGGCTGGAGCAATATTTGTCTGAGAAATCTTTGTCTGTGTTCTTTTTCTTTTAATCATGCCGAATTCTTTACAACTAGATCAATTTGTGCAGATCTAGCAATTTCTTCAGATTCAGAAGATATATTCAATGTACCTGATATTGATTTGAACTCCCTTTCACCTATATGAACACTTATAATGAATACCTATAATTATTTATGACAAAGATAAAGTATAGAGCTTGAATACTTGATTTTTGTCACCAAAAATATACATATAAAGCTTTTTGACCTAAAATTTGAGGCTTTTGCTTGCATGCAAAGCAATCATAACTATTTTTAAATTCACCTACGAACTTATAGTAACATGCGATAATTATCATAACATAAATCAAGCTATTCCAACCCTAGGTGCCAAACCTTGAAGCTTCTCGGCAAATAAAAACACCTTATGAGCACAAATCCTCCTTTTCTTGGCGCCAAAACTGTTTAGGATGCAATCCTTAGCAAAAAGAATTAATTTCTTCTTCATTATGGAAGCCCATGCTTATATAACCCTCAACATTCTATTTTTAATAATATTCCTTCATATTCCTGGCAATTTAATTAATAAACAATCATGTTTATTCACCCAAATTGGGTGCCCAATTATGCATGATGTTGGCTGCCTTTAAATAAATTTATTTTATTTATTTTTAGCATGCATACATGATCTATTTTCAGCTCACCCTCTTGCATTGACTTTCATCCTATTCCTGGCGCCAAAATTAGGCAGAGAAGCTATTAATAAATATTAATAAAATCATTGTTTAATGCCTAAATGGGTTGCACTTTTTGGCAAGGGTGAATGCTAAAAATAAGAAGTCAACTTTGATGGGATTTTCTACCCTGCACTGCAGCTCCAAAAATCCCTTCTTTCACTTAAGTTGTTTGACTTCTATAATGGGAAAATTTACCCTAAGGTAGGTAAGAAATTCCCACCTTCCTGCCACTGCCAAAATTCCCATTATCAAATTAAAACATCTCCCAAAAAGTGCGACTTGCATAAAAATTAGCCTCCTTTGATAAAGTGCGACTTGCATGGGTGAATAAATCTCTTTGGTGGAAAAAGTTAGCCTTAGGGAGGGCGAAAAATTCCGTCGGTGCTTTAAGTGATTTTTCTTTATTTTATAATAGGAATTTTCACCCTGTAAGGCAGGTAAGAAATTCCCGCATGCCTACCGCCTCTAATTTCCCATTGTAGCTTAAAATCACTTATTCCAAAAAGTGTGACTTGCCTAGGAGAGGCTTTTTGTGCATGAATTCATCTTTTTTGGTCAGAAGTTTGCATTCTGAGGCTCATTCCTTCTGGTGTTGAGGTCGTAGATGATCTCTAGATGCTTTAGGAAATTAAATAGACTATATTGGAAAAGGAGCAAACCTAGGGGAATTTCATAGAGAAATTGCGAAGAAAACTAGATAAAATGCAAAAGAAATAAATAAAACGAAAAACGTTGCCGGAAGTTGCGGATAAGGCTCAATTCATTCATGGTGAAAACCCTATTGAGATGTGTGAATACTGGCATGAAAAACATCAACAGGATTCAATCGGAGCACAATTTACTCCAAATAGGGCATTATTTATTTAATAAATAGTTGAATAAAGATTTCCATGAGACAAAACTTGGCAAAGGGATAAAATGAGTTTGGCCATCCCGGGTATTTGTTGAAATTGGATCATATGATTCACTAGGAATATCCTAACATAATATAGACATCTTTTGGCAATAAAAACATAAAAATACCCGTTATTTTCAAGAAATGAAATTTTTTAAACATGGGGTAGGCTTAGATTTTAGGGTGAAATCTGGTGACACCAAAATTAAAGGATAGAAATGCATTAGACCAAACATATAGAAGAGTATTTGGTAAGAAAATAGCTAAATCCATTTATAACTAAAACATATAAAGAGGGAGCTAATGGAAAAATATGCGTAATGGATTTGTGGACATCAAACTTGATATATTCTACCCTATTAATAGCAATATAAGCTCCCAAATCTTGGAATAACATATTAATAGTATGTAAAAAATAAATGCCTGATACTGAGGCTTGAAGCATGGTAAGAATAAAGGTCCACTTGATCTTATCACAAACTTTCTCAAAGTCAATCTTGAAAAACAACACTTTTTGGTTGGATAATATAGTTCATTGCATACCCTCCCAATCAATAAGAACACTATTTAAATTTGAACTATGATGTATAAATCCATACTACTCAGATTTAATAGTGAGGTAAGAGATGTATCAATCTAAAACCAATATCTTAGAAAATTATTTAATAAGATACATTGAGGAGAGTGATAGGTCTCCAATTAGAGATAAGGTTAGGATCAACAACCTTGGGAATAAACTTGATGTTACCTTGATTGATAAAGGAACCCAAAGAGTTAGAGTGTAAAAATTCCAAATATACTTTGTGGATATATAATCGAATTATATCCCAAAGGTTTTAGTAGAATTCACGAGAGATACCATCAATTCCAAGTAATTTATCGATTACTATTTGCATTAATATCTTTAAGACCAGTCACGATGAGAGGCCTAACACAAGGAACTATTTGAGCTTCCAAAATCTTACAGGGCACACCTTGAAGGAATTGTAAGGGGGAAATTTCTTTCATTGGAGAAGAAACTTGGGCAAAAATACTCCATGGTAATCATCATAAAATACTAAAGGATTTTAGGAAGCTTAGCAATACATGCTATATACCTTGGGCTATGATATTATAATGTACATGGGTTGATGGAGATTCTGACATGTGGCATACATCCCCATTAGTTACTTATATGTTTATAATATATGGGGTCACATAGGAATTAGTTATATTGGGTAATGAGTCGGCCTACATTGGATTAGGTGTTATCCATCCATTAAGAGTAATGTATGTCTATATAAAGGATATGAGTATCATTATGAGCTATATGATGGAGGTATGAGTTGAGTTCTACTTGGTAGAGGTATGTTAGAGATGCCTCCCTCGAAGTGGATTCCCATCTTGGGAGATTTCGGAGTTACTCCTTCCTTAAGGAACATTTCCTAGTATTTCCCTACATTAAGGGTATTATTTTGCATATATTGAATATTTGGACATCTTTGCCCATAAATATATCTTGTGTTGTGTTATATTCTACATATTATTTAGATTATTTATTTATTATATGCAAATATCTTATCAAGTGGTATCAGAGCATCGATTTGGTAGTTTGTGGGATGAAACCCTAATTTCAGTTATTTGCTTATATCTTGAGATTGAATAATTTTTTTAGAGATCTTTTATGAGAATGGAAAAATCATACAAAGAATATTCCCTCAAAAATTTAGATTTTTGGAGTACATTTTTGTGACAGATATGCTAGGTGTAGTTTTAAAACCTAATTTTCATGTTTCATCTATATCTTTTGAAAGTTTGGTGAATTTTCTATTGATTTTTTTGGGTTGAGGTGAATTGGCTTCAAGGTGAAACATTAATTTTTTAATAAAATTTAGATATGTTTTTTCATAGTTATTTTATATTTATGGTTTTTCACAAATTCACTTTAGAGGCTGCAATATTGGGTTTTTTTACATTTTCGGAAAGCTCTCAAAAGTATAACTTGAGTTTGTATTCTGTATTTTCTAATTTTGGGCTGACCTCTAGGCTTTGAAAGGGGCGGGAAATTTTTTTATCAAAAGGGTTTATTCTTAAAACCCTAGTTTTTGTGGATCATGGCGATGGAATATTTTTGTGGAGATGGTGCAATTGATGCTAGATAAAATTTAAGGAGAGATGCTTTCCATCATTAGATATTTGGAGGTTCAAATTTTGGATTAGTGGCCTTGCACGGATTTGGTTTTCTGAGTTAGAAAAGGAAAGGTCTAATTGGTCTTAGGAGGAACTAGAACAAGTTTTCATGGATAGATGGGACACAAAAGAAGAAGAGGAGGAAGAAGAATGTAAGGATAATAGTGAGGAAGAGGAAAAATCAGAAGAAGAAGAAGAATAAAACGTTGATGTTGAAGATGCTACACATGATTTAATAAACCCTAACAACAAATATAACTTCATCAATATGGATGTAGCTTAACATGTACATGTTCAAGAAAAGAATATGAAGGAAGCTCGGGTGGATTGTAAGAAAATTAAAGACTTTGAAGATTTAAAGATCTCTACGGATAAATATGTTTTTCATTCATATTTTATGCTTTAGATATGTATGATATGGATATTTTCTTGGATATCCTTGGTTAGAGATTATAGACACCTAAATCGAATATGGAATTCTAATACTAAAATTGCACTATTTATCTTCTTTCCCGACATTTTGTTATAATTAGTGATTTATCGCTAATTAGCTAACATTCCCCTCCATTTTAGTCAATTAAAAACACTCTGTTAATTAACTAACCTTTCCCCCATCTTGGATGTCAATTAACGACACTTCGTTAGTTATAATCCTCTTTTAATTAATTAATTAAGAATTTTAATATTCTATTTAATTAAAAAACCCTCTTATTGGTTAAATCCCCCTTTCAAACCCTTTAAATTCTACTAATTTCCTTCTAAATCACCTCCAAATGGATTTTTAAGCTTATCTTGGTCTATTAATTAATCCTAGTTGATTAATTAAATCATCTCCAACTCCCATGAGTTACTAATCCTTTATTAATCTCTTCTAATCATACGTATCCCTTTCTAATCCTACTTTACCTTTATCCCACATTCATAAGTTCAAGCTTCTCTCAAATTGGAAAGCTATATAAAGAACCTAATACACCTTGTCCAAATTTATACCAATGTTACATCTTTACACTATATGCATATGATAAGAGCAATTCAACTTTGAAAAGCTTATTGATCTAACATCAATTCTATCCTTTACTTGCAAAGAGTAATAAGGGAAGAACCAAACATGGAAATAAAAAATATTGGTGATATCCCTTCCGCTTCATAGAGATAGCATTCTTTTGATCGTTCGTAATCATGATCGGCTCAACAAAAGGAGCAACTACATTTTAAAAAGCCCATACAAAACAACGAGGGATGGATTAGTATTTCATGTTTAATTGGATGCATTGGTTATTTTTTCCCTTACATGGCTTTATCATGATGATTTGATAGATTAGCTTAGTTATGGAGACTATGTGGTGTTAGTTTTCATTAAATAACTTAGCTTGGTTTATTCACTTGCATACATATGGCAGGCTCGATGGGACACTCCTTTGTCTCATGCACATTTCTTAAGTTTTTGTAGTTAAGTTTCATTTTTTCTTACTAACCTCTTTTACACATGTTGATATAACTTGTATTTATTAACATGTTTTGTTGAGTTTGCTTGTGTTGAGTGTTCCTTGTAGGTTTGAAGGAGGTAAAGTGCTGCCAAATTTGAAGCTTATCAACAAAAATTTGAGATTTTTTTGAAATTTTTGGTTGTTTTCGCGTGTTTTTGAAGAGACATAGGCTCCTGCGCTAGTGTTAATTCAATCTACATATGCTTTACTATTTGAGTACTACCATTGTTACATGTGCATTAGCGTTGATATTTCTTACATGTGCGCGGCTATCAGACATGCTAGCGTAGTTGTTCTTTGTGCTACCATTGTCAAAGTGTGCTACCATTGGTCCGTATTTTTCACCTATGTGAAAGTGTGTCCGCATGCTGGTTCTGTGCCCTAGTGTAGTTATTATTTGAACTACCATTCTCTAGAAGTGTGTTGCCATTTTTATGTGTTTTTCATCTTTGTGAAAGTGCATTGGCATTGTCATAAGTGCATCTAAGTTGTCATCTATTCATCTACATTACTCTTATCTACGCTAACGTCGGCCTTAAGTGTACAACCATTTACCTTCGTGCGCTTGGTGTTAACCTTTCGTGTGCTAGCGTTTGATGTGGGTTTTGGGATCAAATTTCAAAATTTCCATAATCTGATTTTTGGTGTTTTCTGTTGTTTTACAGGTTTTCTAACTTCTATTTTATAGGTTTTACTTTTGAAATCATTTTCTAACATGTTTAAATGTTGTGATAAATGTTGTTTTTCCATTTTTTTTGAGTTAGATCAAATTTTTGTATGCTCTTCTCTTGTACCTTTGGGCGATCTTGAGAATCAAAAGTAACTTTGGTCTCCATTCCTAAAATGTCTTAGTTTATTTGGAAATTTCATCATTTAAATTTTTTAAAGGAATCAATCTTTCAAACACACTTAATTATCATTGGTTACATTTTTTCCTTCTCTAATAGTTGGATCAAATGTCGGATATGCTCTTCTCTTGCACCTTTAGGTGATCTTGAGAACCAAAAGCAATCTTGATCCCCTTCCAAAACATTGTGGGTTTTATAGAAAACTATTAAAATTATGAGTGTAGGACCATACGCTTGCCAAAGAATCAAATCGAAATAAATACTAACGACATTGTGTGTAGGTTTCCAATGGTGTGAAAAACCACATTAAGACTCAAAATATAAAAAAACACACCATTTCATTCAAAACACTATATTTGCAAGTTTGGATAAGGGCTTAAATATGTTTGCTTTAAACTGTGAGAAGTATCTTGACATAAGCCATACAAATCATTATGAGGATTACGACATGAAACCTAAAGTATTCAATACATTGAGGGAACTGGTTTGCGAAACATGAAGTTCCCCACTACCTACTTGACTAGAAATTCCCATGAGGAGTGCTAAATGTTTTCTGTATGAGGCCTCATTCATTAAATTGATTATGGGGTAATGGTCCTTTGTCTAGGATTTATTATAGAAAAGTGTACCTCTCTTAGACAAGTTATTGATGAGTGTTGAGAACAAAGCCTAGGGATCCATTTGGCATTGGGGCCAACTTGACCATTATCCAGTCATGTTTCAAAGATCCTTTACAAATAAAAGACTTCCTCAGAGTCAAAACCTTGTTTGTCAAACAAGGTGAGAGTCCATTGAAGTTTGTGTTGCATATCTTTCATCACGAATCTTACAATGCAAAACTTTGTCCTAGTTTCTACCTTGTTATCAAATAAGGAGAAACTCTACCAAAGTTGCGCCACATATTTTTCATCACCAATCTTAAATTCCCTTGTTCTCTTTTTTTGGCATTATTGGTAAAAAGAAAGCAACTTGAAGTGCTACCAAAATTGTGTCCACCACTTTTGCACCCACTTACATCATTTCCTCTTTGCGATGTGGATGTAAGTGTTGAAAGTGTGTTGGTACATCTTCATATTTTACTAGTCTTGTCTTGAAATCCATATTGAGACGTGTATTTATAGAAGGTATCTTGTATTGTTCTCACTTTGCATCATTAAGTTTCTCACATTACATCAATCCATTTTTGATACTTACATCTTGTTTTGTTAAACTTGATATAAATGTCCAAATTATATTGTTACACTATTTGCATTGTGTCAACTCATTGTTATACTTAGACCTTGCTTTTCTTCAAACTTGATTTGAGTATTGAAGGTGTTGTTATGTTGATTGAATTGTGTCAATACCTTTTGATACTTACATCTTGTTTTCTTAAACTTGATTTAAGTATCCAAATTGTATTGTTACGCTGCTTGCATTTGTATCCTCCACTTTTAGGACTTAAACCTTGTTTGTATTAAACTTGTTTTGAGTGTATACCTTGCATTGTTATGCTATCTAAATCACTTCAACCCATTTTTAATACTTAAATCTTGTTTGTTCAAAACTTGATTTAAATATTGAAATTGTGTTATCTTATCAAAGCAACCTTTGAGACAAATTCGAACATAGGAAACAATTTCCTTTACAGTCATTCTAGGATTTGAGAAATTTTCCTTGGTGACTTTCACATCTAGGAAAAGTTTCCTTTGCACCATTATCTTGTCAAATTTTCATCAAATTTTTGACTATTCACACTTGCACCTTGTTGTCCAAATCTTGCTAGATCATCAAAATTGTGTTATCGTGATGTTTGTTTTCCTTAGATTCCCTTGAAAATCACATGAGTATCCCCATATTTGAAAAATGTCTAGTTGGTTTTCGTTATGTTGCTTGAATTGACATGGAACTTCCTTCCATTTGAAGGAGTTCAATCATACAATC
This sequence comes from Taxus wallichiana var. yunnanensis, assembly GCA_018340775.1. Lineage (NCBI taxonomy): Eukaryota > Viridiplantae > Streptophyta > Pinopsida > Cupressales > Taxaceae > Taxus > Taxus wallichiana. The sequence goes on along the minus strand of CM031237.1, from coordinate 972,419,565 downwards.
TAGGTCTAGGAATTTGGTCCCAATGATGCCAACCATGACTAAATATCACATGGTTCCTCACACTTACGACAATAGGGAACCTAGGTTTTGGCATTCACATCAAAAATATGCCTATCATGACTAAACCTTGATTGGTTCTTCATGCTAGAGAACCCATTTGGTTACCCATTTCCCCACCTTCATCTCATAGTCAATGGTATGATTCTGATGCTTCTAATCCATGTTATTCTTCTGATTCCCCTTAGTCTCCTAATTATTATGATCCATGCTATTATTCTAATTCCCCTTAGTCTCCTAAGCCTCATCTAATTGAATTTATTCTAAGGAATAATCAGTCTCAACAATGTTTTCCTCCTCTAAGGATTTGTGTCACCAAAAATTATCCCCATCATTCCTCTAATTTGACTCTTGATTCATGGTCCTCCCTTTCTCCGCAGGACCCCCTTTATTAGTCACCTCAATGATGTCTTCCTCCTTTGAAGATCTGTGTGACTAAAAATTCCTTTAATCAATAACCCAAGTTAACCCCTACGTTGCAATCCACTGATTGGATACATGATCCTTTTTTTCTACCTACACTATGTCATTTTATATGAAAACCTATAAATTTGCAAATCAAACCAATTCCAAATCCACCTATTCTTCCACTTGTGAGACATGTAAATCGAAATCTACTTTATCTCTTGAGTCATCTTATTCTATCAATAAAAATCCAATCCCTCTTTTTCCCTTGGGTCATTTTGATCATTCCTTATTAAATATTCATCAATTTTCTAAAGATTGATGTTTGTGCCATCTTATTGTAAAGGTATCTTGCCTTGATCTCCCTTTACGTCATTACATTGCTCACATTATATCAATCCATTTTTATATTTACATTTTTTTGTTAAAACTTGATATAAGTGTCCAAATTGTATTGTTATGCTACTCTCATTATGTCGACCCATTCTGTACTTAGACCTTGTTTTTCTTCAAACTTGATTTGAGTATTGAAGGTGATGATGTTACGCTGCTCACATTGTGTCAATACATTTTTATACTTACATATTTTTTTATTAAACCTTGATATAAGTGTCCAAATTGTATTGTTATGCTACTCGCATTTGTATCCCGACTTTCGGGACTTAAATTTTGTTTGTGTTAAACTTGTTTTAAGTGTATACCTTGTGTTGTTACATTGTCAAAATCACTTCAACCCCTTTTTAATACTTAAATCTTGTTTATTCAAAACTTAATTAAAATATTGAAATTGTGTTGTTATCTTATCAAAATAACGTTTGAGACACAATTGAATAATAGGAAACAATTTCCTTGTGGTCATTCCTTTGTCCATGATTTCAAATATTTTCCTTGGTTACTTTCATTATACATTTCACACTCTTGGAAAAGTTTCCTTTGCAGCCATTATGTTACTAAATTTTAATCAACCATTTTGAATTTCACACTTGTAACTTATTTTTTGAACCTTGTTGGATCGTCAAAATTATGTCATCACGATGTCTATTTTCCTTAGATTTCCTTAAGAAAATCACATAAGAATCCCCATATTTGTAAAATGTCTATTTGGTTTCATTATCTTTGCTAATCGACATGAAACTTCCTTCCATTTGAAGGAGTTCAATCATACAATCTAGGTCTAGGAATTTGGTGCAAATGATGTCAACCATGACCGATCATCGCATGGTTCCTCACACTTAAGAAAATGGGGAACCTAGGTTTCAAAATTCACATCAAAATATTCCCATCATGACCAAACCTTGATTAGTTATTTGTGCTATAGAACTCGTTCGGTTACCCCTTTCCCCACCTTCATCTCATATTCGGTGGTATGATTATTATGCTTCTAATCCATGTTATTCTTCTGATTCCCCTCAATATCCTAATTATTTTGATCCATGCTATTATTTTGAGTCCCCTCGGTTCTTGATCCTCATCCAATAAAATTTCTTCTAAGGAATAATCATTCACCTTAACGAAGTTCTCCTCATATAAGGATTTGTGTCACCACAAATTCTCCCCATCATTCCTCTAATTCAACTCTTGATTCATGGTCCTCTCTTTCTCCACAAGACCCCATTTATTAGTCATTGCAAAAACATATTCCTCCTTTGAAAATCCATAAGACTCAAAATTTATGTAACCAATCATCCAAGTCGACCTCTACGTCATAATCCACTAATTTTCTACACAATCCTCTTTGTCTACCTACACTATGTCGTCTTCTAGGAAAACCTATACCAACCAATTCCAAATCCACATCTTCTTTAACTCATGAGACATGTAAATCAAAATATACTTTGTCTCTTGAGTCATCTTCTTCTATCAATAAAAATCCAATCCCTCTTTGGCCCCTGGGTCATTTCGATCATTCCTTATTCTATATTCATCAATATTCTAAAGATCAATGTTTGCATCCATGTCATACCATTCACAATAAACAATGTGCTAAGATATCTTTTCAAAGCACTATCTAATTCATTTATAGAAGCAATAATGTCAAACCTTCCCCTCATCTACATCATCAAACATCTTCTAAATCTTCCACACTTGTTATACCTCTTTCTTCTAATCAACCTACTATCATCAACCAATAACGACCCATACTGATTGATTTTTGTTAGAATGAAGAAGCAATTGGAGAATTCATGTGGCTGCATGATGAAATTCCTCTATAGGACCAGAAGAAAGGATTATATTTTGACCTCAATGCATTCATGTATTGTGGGGAAGAAGTTGATTCCTTTTGTCAGAAAATAGAGGAAGATCCTAAGATCATCAAAATTGATCCTCCTCTTATTCTTCCATCTTCACATTCCCCATTACATGACAAAATGAACAAGTCTATCCTTGATCCATCTTCTATCCTATCATCACCTCATCATTCCTTACATATCACGATTCCTCAATCACAATCTCTCTTTGGGTCACCTTCTAGGATCCCATCATCTTCTTCTATATGTGGGCCACCTCCTAATAGCCCTTCATCTTCTATTTGTGGGTCACCTCCGGTAGCCCTTTATCCTCTATTCTTGGGCCACATCCTAGTAGCCCTTCATCTTCTATACTTGGGCCACATCCTAGTAGCCCTCCATCTTCTATTTATGGGACACCTTTGAGTAGTCCTTCGTCTTCCATCTATGGGACACCTCTTGGTAGCCCATTATATTCTATACTTGGGCCACGTCCTAGTAGCTCTTCATCTTCTATCTATGGCTCACCTCCTGGTAGCCCATTCTCTTCCATCCTTGGGCCACATCCTAGTAGCCCTTCATCTTATATCTATGGATTACCTCATAGTAGCCCATTTCCTTCAATCTTTGGACCATATCCTCTTTGTTCATCATATCATCCTTCTATCAACAAAGGGTGGCAAGCCAACCGTCATCCCTACCATTCCACTCATCAATAATAAACTTCCATTTTCTTATCCCACTTCTCGGGATCAGTAAAATCATGCATTAGTTGGTATGAAACATAAACAATTTCTTCATCAAGATAAAATAAAAAATCCTAAGAGCTTTAAAGCTCCAAGCAAATCCAATACTCACAAATCCAATTTGTAAACCCGATTCAAGAATGTACATCAATTCCCATGGTAGGAATGACACAAAGTGCAAAAATATATGGATAGGGAACTCAAGCCCCCACATACAAAATCCATGTTGAAATATAAGTCACAGTAACTTATCGAATATGATCTCACCACAGTCATTGAGATTAGAGATAATATCACTCTTGATAAGCAAAAACTCCTAGTATCCCTTATCAAAGAAATCAAAAACATTGTTTTTGGATCTTATCACGTGGAGTGAAATTTTTGGTCCAAACTTACCAATCATTCATCTTCATTGCATTCTCCTTTGTGGTTTCCCTTTGTAAAACCGTCTAGAATTAGAAAAATTCAAAAATAAAAAAAAGAGAAAACATTAAAACATTAAAAAATCAAAGGTACAAAGATCAAACATTGCAATCAAGTTTTGCATACACATGGATGTTCTTTCCTTTCCTTCCATTCCCCTACAAGTATCCTACCATGCTCATCCCTTTTATGATCTTTTGGTTAGTATATTCACACTCATTATGTGGCATTTATCTCTATTGTATCCGTTTGACCTTGGTCTTTCATCACCTTGGTAAATTAAAGAACGATGACCTCTTAGAGATTGTATCACTATCATACATCTAATAAACTTGTTGTGAAGACCTTTAGGCCTATTTTTGACACTAGCCATTTTCGACATCACCATCACTTCCACATCCTTCCATTAAGCCATCATTATTTCTTAACCCATTGTTGAAACAATCAAGAGAGCTGAAATACTTTTCAGAAAGCAAAAATAAAATCAATCAAAAAATAGAAACCAAAGCCATAAAACTCTCTCTAAGGTTATTTCTAATATCTCTACTAGGGTTATGGATGCTTGGTGACGACAGAGAGAAATGCTTTGCGACTAGAACTAGATACATCTCCGTTAGGGCCATGGAAACTTGACCGGTGGTGGAGAAACGTATGGCTCTCCTTCCACCCTCATTCACAATCAAATTTATAAATCAATCATTCCTACACATTTGATAGTTTGTCCTCACTTGCTACCTAAAAAATCTTCACTTTAAGAGGTAATTAATTTCTAGGTGCACACACTAGATCTTGATGAACAACAAGATAGTATGTTACCAAGTGTTTTTTTGGACTTTGATCAAACTCTTGCTATAGTCCATATTTTTTCTCGTGATTTGTGCCTTTATTTCATCCCTTTTTCATCTTGAGTCTTCTAGCTACATTGTAACACCTAATTTTCATTACTTCTAATTATAATGCCCGTTCCTCGTTCTTCTTTTTCTTCTTCGACGACCGTGTTGCTAAGAATTTAACGTTATTGTGCTCCTTTGATCCTTGTTGGCTTCACCTTTTTGATTACCTTGTTAAGGAAAAATCTCTTTCTTGAATTTGATAGGTGGTTTGAATGATGACTTGATGTTGTTGTTAGGGCGTGACCGGCTAGAGGGAACATCTACATAATAATAATTATTCTTTTGAATTGTCGATTCTTGTTATTATTGTTTTGGTCAAGCTTGTATGTTGGTCCTTGTCAATGTGATTAATAAGTAGTATTAAGTTGTAATAATAATAGTAATAATATTATTATTTTAATTATCGATCGATGATAACTTCATTATCTGATCATTGATTTGTTATAAACTTTGTTGTTAACTATCGATAAGTGATTTTATTGTTTAGATTGGTCGCTTCACGGATCGATCCTCGAGTCACGTAAAAGGAGAGCTTGTTTGTTGGTGGTTCCATTGTTGCGGAAGTGGTATTCATGTTTTATTTATTTTTAGTTAAAACAAAAATAAATAAATAAATAAATAAAATAAAAGAATAAAAAATAAAAAAAAAGACCCGTGCATGTGGGGCGGCGGTTGAGGGCAAAAGGGGGCTGGTTCCTTTTGTTTTTTTTTTTTTTTTTTTGGTTTCATATTTTTGGGTTTGTTGTGGGGAGAAGTTGCCACCATGGAGAGAGGGAGGAAAACTCAACCAGTTTCATGCTCACCACAGAGGTTGAAGAAGGTGTGGAGGAGGGGTTTTGTCCATTGTGGCACTTGGAAAATGCGTAGGTTTGGAAAAAAAGCTTGAAGAGATGTGGTTCCATGGATTCCTATGGTTCGCTGTTTTTTTACACGAGATCCATTTTCTCGGGGCACCTTTTGTTTTGTTTTAAAGAAATGCCTTGCCAACTATCATCTCATAGAGTGCCATGGATTTGCTGTGACCTATGCCAACATCCTCCTAGCCTGTGTCAAAAAATGAGCCCCCAAGACCTGTGTGACATCTAGCAAAGCATAAAAGATAGAGGGATTCTGTCAGATGTTGTAGTCACATATGCTTTGGGGGAGCTTTTTCAATGTTTGACCAAATGAAAGAACAAGACAACTCCTCATGGAATATGTATGTTGTTGTGCGTGGAAGGACATGGGTCCCTCATAAGGTAGTCACACTGTTTCACCATGCACCAAAAAGGTCTCCAACCTGATGAGTTTACATTTTCCAGTGTGCATCTAGCCTGTGCCAAGATGGAAGGTTTGGAGCAGGGTATGAACAATAGAATCTATTTTTTTTAGGATTTTCGTTCTTGCAAGTGTCATAGTTGATATGTGTGAAAAATGTGGAAGTATGTCATAGTTGGTATGTATGAAAAATGTGGAAGTGTATTCAAGGCATATGAATTGTTTGACAAAATGCCTCAAATATTTCATCTCATGGAATGCAATGGTTTCAGGGTATTCATAGATGAGCTTGTTGTAAAGGCCTTTAAAACTTTGAGGGAAATGTTTTTGGCAGTTGTAAAGCAACACTTAACAACCTTTTCCAACACCCTCTCAGCTGCACCAAAATAAGTGTTTTAAATTGGGTATGGACATCCTTCAAAGAATTATGGAAAAGGGTTTTTGACATTTTATACAGTTGGAGAAAAGCATACACACAGGGTAGGAGAAATATTTGACAAAATGCCTCAAAGAAATGTTGTCTCATGGAATGCCATGATTTCAGGATATGCACATAATGGGCAACTTATTCTGTTGAAAAACTTCAAGTGATCGGGAAGTTTGTGTGACATTGTGGAGGTTAGATCGAGGCTCATGAACTGGTTGATGAAGTGCCCAAGCGAGATGTTGGACCGAAGCTGCGGGTTTGACCGACTCCGTTCCTTCCAGGCATGGTTCATCTTCCCTTACCTCTCATAATTCTCATGTTTTAGTTCTCTTTTGCAACTTAATATAATTTTAAAATATTAGGATTTTAATACCGTTAAATGTTTATTTCAACTCGTTGCAAAAACAATGAAATGTCATGTCGAAAACTCACGAAGTCAAAATAACCCGTTTGCATTAAAACATGAACTTCCACCCTCATTCTGAGGTGATTTAGAAAACTTCCTACCCCATGTGGGCACTATAATATTGTTTTATCGACCAGATGAAATTTACTTCCTAGTAATAAAGTTGATAATCTCCTTGTTTAAATAGTTAATTTTTGCATTTTTCGAGACTCATTAAGTACCCTTCATAACTCTGAAAACGAGATGTTAAGCTTCATTCGTGTACCTTGTTATGTGAGGAGTCACCTTGACCTTTGGATTGACCTCAAATGAACATATGTGATCTTTTTGACGCTCTTATAGGAGCCCTGTTACACTAGTTTACAATAGTAGAAAGTTGTTAAATCTAGAAAGTTGGCTTTCGTTTTGAACCGCCATTTGAAACCTGGATAAAGAAAATGTTTTTTGCCTTCGAAAACCTCTAGGGTTATTACTAGACAATTGTTAGGAACCTTCAATTTAGGGAAAAAAAATTTTCTGGATATTTTGACGATGACATTTTGTAGGCCTCTGGTTGTAGTTTGACAAGGTCAAACTAGACCAACTAGGACCGGTGGCTTCAGAAAACTTGTCGCCGTTTGAAAATGGTTTTCTAGTTCTTAGTCCCGTCGACTCTGATGAATTCTCCTTATATAAGGGAACTTGTAGGAAGTGTCTTGTTGTGTGCTCATCCATCGAACGTCAGTTTTGGACGTGGTTTTTTGGGCCCTCAAACTAACTTTTGTTCATTTGCAACTGGGTCAACTACGACCAGTGGCCTTGGAAAACTAGCCGCCAAATGCAAACCGTTCGCTCTTTCCCAATTTCGTCAGTTGCTATGAACTCTTGGTATATCTGGGGACACGTAGAAAGTTAATCATGGTGTGTGTTCTCATTGGAAGACAACTTTTGGAAGTGGTTTCTTAGCCTCCGAGCCTGTTTTGAACATTTTTGTAGCTAGTAAGAAAATGTTAAAATAGAAAGCCGTGGGACCCTCGTCAGTTGCCAAATCACCGTAGATACTTTTAAAACATGTAAATAATCTGTTTAAAACTATATAGTGTAAATTGTTGTGTGAAATAGAAATTTTGAAAAATGGTGTTTTCTCTCTCTTCCTTTCTTTTTCTCTCTCCTAGGTTACAAAATGAAGTAAAATGAAATGTAATGAATACGGGTCTCTAAACCTTATTATTTCGATGGAAAATTGTAATTACTATCATATGTAAATGGGAAAACTGAAAAATGATAATTATGTTAGATTAGGGTGGATGCCATGCCAACAAATTATCGCTGATATCATGCTCACATGGTTTTGCAGGATGAAAGAATGACGACAAAAAGGCGATGTGTAATTCATTTATTTATCTTTGAAATTTATATAGTTCATTTGTTAAATGAATAAATATATAATGTTGTCTCATGTTACAAACTATTATATTTGATAAGTTGTTGATATGTGTGAGATGTTGGTTTCAAGGACATCTAGGAAATGTGCATGTAATCATAGTTCAATTTTGATTTATAGTACACCTGGTAAAAAGGTTTGATATTTATATAAGGTAAATGAATTTGAAGTGATATCGTGTAGTGCATATTTAGTGTTCAATAAATGGTTAATGGGTCATCTTGTGCATTCATACTTTGTAAATGTAATAAAGAGAATTAAATCGAAACACTCTACCCTTGTTCAATATCGGAGCATAACTTGTCTTCATGTGTGTTACTTTTACCCTAGAAGACATTGAAAACCATAGAATGAACTCAACCTTGCACTCGATGGAACGTCCTAATTTAGGAAAATCAGAGCCCAAGAATGGGCTTAACGTCTTAGTCAGAATGTTTAGTGACATTGTCATAAACCTATTTGATAGGAGTGACACAGTCAAAATTTTCTTGGAGTGTGTAGAGCTAACTCCTCCTTTGTAGCCTAGCGGACTACCTTGTCATCCAAAGATAGATTTAAAATTAAAGTTCTTCATCGAGTGAAAACCCTGTTGGATCTAGACGACATGGATGGAGGTGGTGACTTAGTTGTTCAAGGTCTTAAACTCTTGTTAATGAACCCCTTAACTCCGCTCGGCCAAATGTGTGACCTTGGTTTCTCTCAACATAACACCTTGGTCCCTTCTAGAAGGTGGTTTAGCATAAAATTGTCCTCTCGCTTAAAACTCATTTATAGTTGAGGGATAGACCCTTAGGTGAAGTTGGAATTAATCTAAACCTCAGTTGATTTGGATGTTATCTTGGGTTCATGTGAAGCTTCAAGTATTCTAATCTTTTATGCCTTCAAGAGGTTAGTCAAACACTTCGTAACTCCTTGTACAAGACAATGCTAAAAATAAGACCATAATGTGACGTAGAAAATAAAGCTTATAAGAGTAAAAATGAAAATTGAGGTTAGGGATACTGCCACTCTTGGAGACCTTATAACTCATTTAAATATCTTTATGTGTTTCAAAGAATATGTATTGCATTGTTGTGATCAAACTACGAGAAATCCAAAGATATATAAATATAAAAGGAAGTCATTAAGTTATTGCACTTTATTAACTATGGTAGCGAAATAACTAACCCATGATTGAGGTATGTTTTTGGTAATGAGCTATCTCGCATCTAAATCTCTGTTAAATCCTAATATCGCTATATGGACACCAAGTCACATTCACATGAGTTGTAAGAGTAAAAAGGTAGACAATGAATATATGTTCGAGAAGAAGATTCTTAACATAAGAACAAGATAATTAAGTATTTTATATGCATTCGAATTATGCCAAATAAGTATGCAAGTTATGGAAAGTTTTGTAAAGAATAAGCACCAACTTAAAATGGTCAAACTGCAAATTAAATGTGGAATGAACTTAAAGTTTCTGTAGGTGGACAAACGAGGAATTTATCCTTGTACAATAATGTTCTTGGAATGTTAATCATAACTAAAATACAATTAAAGAAATGATGTGTTGTGGGTTCGCCATTCCTTGACTCTTATTTTTGTGAGTGGGGCATTGGCTAGTATTCCATCATTAGGAAAAGTGTGGCATCGACATGCCTATGTTGTTTTCATGTGTCGATGACTTATGTGAATTGTCGTATGAGAGTTGAGTTTCGTACTTAGAGCCCTTACTTGTGTTGTGTGTAGTGAGCAATGTAAGTAAAAAAAAATTATCTTGGTATTTTATTGTTGTATTTGGGTGTGTAAAATGTGGGCACTACATATGGTATCAGAGCAAAGGTTCATGCTCTCAAACCTCAGGATGGATTGGAGTTGTGATGATTCTACATGATGGTGGTGGATATTGGAAGAGTAATGTGATATATGTTGTTATGTGAACTATGTCATAATTGTGACCTTATGGAAGCACATGTGGTGCATGTCACTTAGTGCGTATTTGTTATCATATTGATGTGCTTGTGATGAGAGTATTCACTCTCTATGTTGTTGATTCAATGAGGAATCATGTGTGATGTACCGCCTTGTTGTTTGTGAACGAAATGTTATTGTGGATTGCAGAGGGTTAAAACATGTTGGATTTATGTGATGTGAAGGTGTATTGATGTATTGCATGACAAAATTGATGTAAAGTGAATCATGGTTTATCGTGATGTCATCACCGTATTGTGATTAGTTGTGTACATCGTCATGTTGTATCGCAAATTACTATATGTTGTAAGGTTAGACATTGTGTTCCTCATACATAAAATTCATGTAATATGTGATGGTTCATGTTGTGATTTAGGGGTATATGGTGAGTATGAGCCCTAGTGTATAGTGATTGCACTTTGGGTGCAGGATGTGGTAATGTGATGTATCGTAACCTATGAAAGTAGTGATTGTGTTACACCATGTATATAAATACCATGCGTAAGACATTATAGTTAATGTGTGTGAATCACCATTGTGTTAGTGATGTAGTTATGTGTATGTTGTGAACCTTACACTAGATGACCCTAAGGGGATAAACTGTCAAGAGTGTATGTGTGGAGAGAGGAGGCATGGACAAGGTTTTCATAATCTTGAGCTAAGTATGAGTGAGAAAGTGGAGTCTTATATAGACTGAAAACCCACTTCTATCTATTTAGTATACTTCGAGCTTTCTCAGTATATTGTGGGTGCACACCACCTTAGGCTCAACTTATGCAACTAGAGTTCCCTACTCTTTCCTATTGGATTGTTCATTGAATAATCCTATGTAATTTTGACTATGTTGATCCTTGTGGGAGTATGGAGGAATGATTCAGCAGAGATGATGACAGTTACATTATTTGATATACTCATTTTTGGTTACATGTATATTTCTACGAGTTGAGGCTTGATGTCCGAGTGCCAAAGAACTCGATGAGTACCCCTTTGGTGGTGGTATGAGGCCACATAGTGATTGTAATGTGCTATTTTATCAATACGTATTTTATTCGTAAATTGATCATTATCTCTTTTAGCTAGAACCGATCATTTTCTTGATTGACATGTTCTTATATTTTGGGCATTTATTTGATTGTTGCATTAACATTTGGATTTTGCACTAACCATGGATAATTAGCCGTTTGTTTTTCTTAGTTTTACAACTTTCTTTTCATATTTAAAAGTTTTGTAGCCTAGCTCAAGGCTTTTGATTTTGCCACTTGGCATTTGATTTGATTGTTATGCTTTGGTTCTAATGTCGTAATGTGTTGGAATAGGGTCATGGGATTAACCATGGAGTGGTTGAACCTATGGACCCACTTCGTTGTATGGGGTACACCCCAAGGAGTTACAGATAACTAGCGGGTTGTTGAACCACGAGTTATTATGTCACTTGGGTTGGGGGTGACGGGGCTCTATGTGCCCAGGGCCATAGGGTGACCCGACCTCATTAAAAGGAGAAAGGAGATGGGCCTCTATGGTTGAGTGACTTGTTATTCTTGATGGGGCTCTATGGTTGAGTGACCCGACTTGGTTTTGGCACTATGATTATTTCTCCTTGGGAGGTATATGGAGTTGTTTTATGATGCTTTAGGAGACATATGGAGTTATTTCTTGATATTTTGAGATGTGTGGAGTTGGTATAATGAGTTATGTGTACTCTTGTGAGTCTCGTTAGACATTGTTATGATTGAGGCTTGACTCTCCCCTTGGTTGGTATGGACTATTGGATATTGTCTTGGCACTATGTTGGTACAGTCATGGATTTTGGGTCATGTAATACCCATTGTATATGCATTGGCGTGATCATTTTGTGTGTCAGTCATATATGTGTGACTAATACTATGTTATGTGGAACGTGTATGTTCCATCCATGGTTTGGTGAAACCCTTGTGATGTGATATGGTCGTGAAAGTATGTAAAAGTATGCTTGTGAAATTTTAGTGTTGTGTATGACCTTGGTAGGGTGTTGTGACTTGTAGTTCATGATGGGAACCCATAGGAATGAATAAACTAAAATTCTACAAAAATGAAATTTTAAAGGACTTGAATTAAGAATAATGTTAATAGAAAGAGATTAATGAAATAACAAATAAGAGGGAACTACCAATCTTCACAGAACCTTGAAAGTTAAAATTTCTACCAATTGTTCCTAGGGCCACCCCATGACCGTGCTTTTGTGTCTGAAATCTTAACCTTAGAGTGTGCCTTCACCATATTTGTTCCTTGTTGCTTACCATTTCTCCTTCTTCATTGTATGTCGCATCGAGGACGATGCTTTCTTAAGGGGAGGAGGATGTAATGCCTTGTTCCTCGTTCTTATTTTTTTCTTCTTCGACTACCATGTTACTAAGCATTTAATGTTGTTGTGCTCCTGTTGATCCTTGTTGGCTTCACCTTTTTGATTACCCTGTTAAGGAAAAATCTCTTTCTCGAATTTGATAGGTGGTTTGAATGATGACTTGATGTTGTTGTTAGGGCGTGACCGGCTAGAGGGAACATCTACATAATAATAATTATTCTTTTGAATTGTCGATTCTTGCTATTATTGTTTTGGTCAAGCTTGTATGTTGGTCCTTGTCAATGTGATTAATAAGTAGTATTAAGTCGTAATAATAATAGTAATATAAATAGTAATAATATTATTATTTTAATTATCGATCGACGATAACTTCATTATCTGATCGTCGATTTGTTATAAACTTTATTGTTAACTATCGATAAGTGATTTTATTGTTTAGATTGGTCGCTTTCATGGATCGATCCTTGAGTCGTGTAAAAGGAGAGCTTGTTTGTTGGTGGTTCCTTTGTTGCGGAAGTGGTATTGAGGTTTTATTTATTTTTAGTTAAAACAAAAATAAATAAATAAATAAATAAATAAAATAAAAGAATTAAAAATTAAAAAAAAAGACCCATGCATGTGGGGTGGTTTAGGGCAAAAGGGGGCTCGGGCTCCTTTTGTTATTTTTTCTTTTTTTTTTTTTGGTTTTATCTTTTGGGTTTGTTGTGGGGAGAAGCCGCCGCCATGGAGGGAGGGAGGAAAACTCGGACCGCCATGCTCACCATAGAGGTTGAAGAAGGCATGGAGGAGGAGGTTTTGTCTATTGTGGCACTTGGAAAATGCGCGGTTTGGAAAAAATGCCTGAAGAAACGTGGTTTCACGGATTCCTATGGTCACTATTTTTTTACACAGATCCATTTGCTCAGGGCACCTTTTGTTTTGTTTCAAAGAAATGCCTCACCATCTGTCATCTCATGGAGTGCCATGGATTTGTTGTGACCTGTGCCAACATCCTCCTAGCCTGTGTCAAAAAATGAGCCCCAGACACTGCGTGAAATCTAGCAAAGCATAGAAGATAGAGGGATTATGTTAGATGTTGTAGTCGCATATGCTTTGGGGGTGCTTTTTTAGTGTTTGACCAAATGAAAGAATGAGACAACTCCTCATGGAATATGTATGCTGCTATGCGTGGAAGGATGTGGGTCCCTCATAAGGCAGTCACACTATTTCACCATGCAACAAACAGGTCTCCAACCTGATGAGTTTACATTTTCCAGCGTGCTTCCAGCCTGTGCCAAGATGGAAGCTTTGGAGTAGGGTATGAACAATAGAATCTGTTTTTTTTTGTAGGATTTTGTTCTTACAAGCGTCATAGTTGATATGCGTGAAAAATGTGGAAGTGTGTCATAGTTGGTATGTATGAAAAATGTGGAAGTGTATTCAAGGCATGTGAATTGTTTGACAAAATGCCTCAGATATTTCATCTCATGGAATGCAATGGTTTCAAGGTATTCATAGATGAGCTTGTTGTAAAGGCCTTTGAAACTTTGAGGGAAATGTTTTTGGCAGTTGTAAAGCAACACTTAACAACCTTTTCCAACACCCTCTCAGCTTGCACCAAAATAAGTGTTTTAAATTGGGTATGGACATCCTTCAAAGAATTATGGAAAAGGGTTTTTTGACATTTTATACAATTGGAGAAAAGCATACCTACACAGGGTAGGAGAAATATTTGAAAAAATTCCTCAAAGAAATGCTGTGTCATGGAATGCCACGATTTCAGGATATGCACATAATGGGTAACTTATTCTGCTAGAAACACTTCAAGTGATCGGGAAGTTTGTGTGACGTTGTGGAGGTTGGATCGAGGCTCGTGAATTGGTTGACGAAGTGCCCAAGCGAGATGCTGGACCGAAGCCTACGGGTTCGATCGACTCCGTTCCTCCAGGCATGGTTCATTTTCCCTTACATCTCATAATTCTCGTGTTTTAGTTCTCTTTTACAACTTAATAGAATTTTAAAATATTAGGATTTTAATACCGTTAAATGTTTATTTCAACTCGTTGCAAAAACAATGAAATGTCATGTCAAAAACTCTCAAAATAACCCATTTGTATTAAAACATGAACTTCCACCCTCATTCTAAGGTGATTTAGAAAATTCCTACCCCACTAGATTGCTACAATATTTGTAGTGCCCATTCCCGGACAACGAACCAAACCAGGAATTTCTCAAATTTGGGGTAAATTTTTTTTTTTTTTGAAAGGCGAACTAATGTTTCGCCTGAACATTTTCATTAAGTAATTATATTCTTAATGATATAATTTTAACCATATTGCTAAGACATTGTTTTTAATTACTTTGATTTATCCAACTTTTAACAATATTCACACATTTAAAAAAAAAGCATATATATTATTGACTAAAACAACCTACAAGAGAAAATAGCTACCCATTTTAATTAATATTTCCTCCCCATTTAAAAATTTAATCCCACAATATTACTCATTTTCAAAAGTATGTAGGGATTCTCTTGAGCCCTAGGATCAAACCATTATGGGCCCTAGATTTGGAATAATCCTAAAGTTTGCCCTAAACCACTAATAGAGTTTTTCTTCTCTTCCTCTTTATTTTTTTCTCATTTTGCTTTGGTTGTGGCTCTTGAATGTGCAGGTTTTTTTTTTTTTTGATTCATGGAGATTTCCAAGAATGGAATTACCATATTGTGTTTTGTTAGTTTGTTAAATTATATCAATTTAAAACCAATGCATCTGTATTTATATAAATATATTTATTGGTATGAACAGGGGCAGCTAGGGTTTTCAAAGAAAGAAGAGGTCAGGTGCGTCTCTTTTTTTTTGTATGAAATATATATATTAATTTTTGTTTTGTTTTTTTAGAGGAGTGGCAGATTGTGGAGGAGGGTGGTGAAAAGCGGCCACGTGGAGGAGGAGTTCGGGGTTGATAGGGTAGGGGGAAGGCGTGGAGGGAGGGGGCGGGACAGGGTAGCCATGGGTAGGGCGACAGGGGGCACATCGGGGAGGTGCTTTGCGGTGGTGGCGGCAGATGGAGGGGGAGCTACGTGTGGCGGCGGCGGGGGATGTACGGGGGTGGGGAGGGGTTCGCCCTCCCAATCCCTTTGTTTATTTATAAGTTTATATTAATAAAAAAAATGTTTTTTTTGTTTTAATATATGTGTGTGTGTGTGTGTGTGTGTGTGTGTGTGTGTGTGTGTGATATATATGATTTATTAAATATATATAATTTAATATCTATTTAAAATCTTACTTATTTACGAAATATTATGTATATATATGTATACATTTTAATGTATATAAAATTTTGTTTATATATATATAATAATATATATATATATATATATAACACTATATTAACACTATAATAAATATGATGTTATAAAAATAAACATATGATATATAATATAAAATATAATAAAATAAAAATATGTTATAATATATATATATATATATATATATATATATATATATATATATATGTATATGTATATATATTTTATTTACGGAAATTGAACTTACCAATATTTACATTTTTTTATGATAAGCTCATGTAAATAATTTAAAATTATAAGCTCATGTAAATAATTTAAATAGAGTATGCAACTATTTGGTGGTATTAAGATAAAGAAATGTATTGACTATTCATTTATAAGAACAGGAGGAAATTATTTCAAGAAAAAAAAAAAGATTTCTATTTATTAATTTATTGTCTAGTAAGCCTACAATTTTTCCAACATTTAGTTTTGTAGAAAAGGAATAACATACTTATGAGCTAATGAAAAGAAACAATGCAAGAGGGAACTACTTCCTTTTCAAAGGCAATGCTAAAATATTATGTCAGATTTTTTTTTTAAACAAATGAGTCTTTCAACAAAATGATATTATTTCTCTTATAATGACACTTTTCCAATAACTAAAATTTCTTTACCAAAATGATGTTCAACAACAAAGCATGTTAAAGGAATTTTGATATGTTACAAGACTATTATTTTTTTTTGCAAAAGCCTTTAGTACATCATATTTCAAGATCATGCTCAAATACATAAGGTGACAACTTATCACTCATTTCCAAGATTGAAAGAGGGTTTCCAAAAACAAGGAGGAAGAGGAATTACATTAAAGAGGAAGTTTTCCCATCCGCCATACATTAGAGGTTACAAAGCCTTACGCAAAAAGAGAGAACAAGAAGAGGCCAAGATGCCACCAACTCCAAGCTTGAGATACAATCTTCATGCCTTCAAGAAAACCACAAGGAGAAAAAGCTTGTTTGCCACCCAACCATAGGCATCATTACATGCCTCTCCCAAGGTTGGGATGCATGCTAGCCTCCCCCAAGCCCATGGGAAAGAGGGCAACTAACCACAACTTACACAAGAAAGAGGGTGTAGCAACCAAGAACACTTTCACATGGAAACAAAACAAACATAAATCAAGACTCTAAGTTTTACAAGGAGGAGAACCCATGTTCTACCTCAAAGGTGGGGAAGAGAGGAGAAAGTTATTCAAAAATTATATTCCTAATTACTTGCACAAAGCAAAATTCTCCATACCATCCTTATTGATCCTAATTTAAATCAAAACCCTTCTTATTCCTCCACCCTTTCTCCAAGTCCTTCTTGGAAGGATTTTCAAACCCCAAAGGGGTTTCCTTACCAAGAATGGGGAAGGAGATTCAAGCCAAATGAATCAACTTCCCCACCTCAACCATTTGAGGGGAAAATAAGACCTTACAGGATTGTCCATCAAGCCCGAGGATTGAGAGGAAAAATCCCTCTCTCTTCCCCCACAACTCCAAAACTCCATCATGCCATATGATGGAGGGAGTAAAACAAGCAAACAACAACCAAAATCCACATGCAACAATAACAATTTCAAACACCCAATCTAACATCTAAAAGGAAAACAACACAAACAAAAGACATAAGAGCCTACCTCAAGGAAAGCTCTCCAAAAATCTCTCCAACTTCAAATTTCTCCACTCTTGACTCAAGCAAATCACAAGCTCCAAATCACCCAAGCATCCAAGCAAGAAGTTCTAAAGAAAAAAGTCCCTCTCTTTTCCCATGAATGGGAATTTGAAGAGGAGCAAGCAAGCATCCTCACAAATGAGGGGTGACATGTGTCACCCCTCTCCTTCTTCAAGGTCAAAGATGCCAAAACAAAAGAGAGAAAGGGTAAAATTGTCTTTTGCCCTCTTCTCCCAAATTCCCCTAAATGTTAGCAAGACAAAATTAGTGAAACTTTTAATAAGCACTCCAATCCACACCCCTTACATGGAACCAAACAAGAGGTAAGAAGGAGGAAAATTCCCCTAGCCTTGAAAATAAGCCCCCTACCCATTAGGTAGGGTCCTGGGAACTCATTTTTATGTTAGGGAACTCCCAAGCTTCTGAGGGGTCCCCAAAAATGCCCAAAATAACCTAATTTCGGGTTTTGCATTTTTGGCACAAGGGTAGAGGGTGTGGGGACCACCCAAGGGTCTCACATGTGACCCTAAACCCTTGTGATTAAGTGACTCATTAAACAAAATCAAAAATTTAAATGAAAGTGGGATTATTAACTCCCAAAACAAGTTTACATCATAATCAACTACCCTAAACAAAATTAATAATTCAAAGCACAATACATTACAAAAATTGGGGTCACTCATAGTGCCCAAAATAATAATCTCCTATACTAAGGCTTCACACAATGAACATGGCTAGGACTCAGCCCGTGGGCTACTTATGCAAGATTGTGTAGCTGATCCAATCCCACGTTCTCATGTAAACTTGTCACTGCACACTCATTACACACATTAACCATACCTATCCGATAAAATATAAAACAATGACACAGTAAGATATCAATAAGTTCTAAACTAGCCTAACATCCTACTGAAATCAAAATGCGACAACGTGCACAATTATACTCAATATTCCAAAAGTTAGACAAGATGATAAAGTGACATATAACCATGGAATTTCCACATGCACCAATATCCATCAATATAATTATGTTCCAAACATAGCATCATATCCATTAGTATCCATGACATCATAAGAAAATGCGACAACATAGAAATCAAGCTAAATTGGCGCTATACGCCCGAATGTTCACACATGTCGATAAGATCAAATCTTTAATATAATGGTCACGATATAACAAAACTCACAAAACATGCCTATGAGAAAAGAAACAACAAGATACTTGAGCTATAAAAATGTGGGCACTACAATATTGTTTTATCGACCAGATGAAATTTACTTCCCAGTAATAAAGTTGATAATCTCCCTATTTAAATAGTTAATTTTTGCATTTTTCGGAGACTCATTAAGTACCCTTCGTAACTCTAAAAACAAGATGTTAAGCTTCATTCGTGTACCTTGTTATGTGAGGAGTCACCTTGACCTTTGGATTGACCCCAAACAAACATATGTGATCCTTTTGACGCTCTTATAGGAGCCCTGTTACATTGGTTTACAGCAGTAGAAAGCTGTTAAATCTAGAATGGCTTTTGTTTTGAACCGCCATTTGAAACTGGATAAAGAAAATGTTTTCTGCCTTCAAAACCTCTAGGGTTATTACTAGACAATTGTTAGGAACCTTCAATTTAGGGAAAAAAACTTTTCTGGATATTTTGACGATGACATTTTGTAGGCCTCTGGTTGTAGTTTGACAAGGTCAAACTAGACCAACTAGGACCGTGGCTTCAGAAAACTTGTCGCCGTTTGAAAATGGTTTTCTAGTTCTTAGTCCCATCGACTCTGATGAATTCTCCTTATATAGGGAACTTGTAGGAAGTGTCTTGTTGCGTGCTCATCCATCGAACGTTAGTTTTGGACGTGGTTTTCTGGGCCCTCAAACTAACTTTTGTTCATTTGTAACTGGGTCAACTACGACCAGTGGCCCCGGAAAACTAGCCGCCAAACGCAAACCGTTCGCTCTTTCCCAATTTCATCGATTCTTTATGAACTCTTGGTATATCTGGGGACACGTAGAAAGTTAATTATGGTGTGTGTTCTCATTGGAAGACAACTTTTGGAAGTGGTTTCTTAGCCTCCGAGCCCATTTTGAACATTTTTGTAGCTAGTAAGAAAATGTTAAAATAGAAAGTCTATGGGACCCTCGTCAGGTTGCCAAATCACCGTAGATACTTTTGACACATGTAAATAACTGTTTAAAACTCTATAGTGTAAATTTTTGTGTGAAATAGAACTTTTGACAAAATGGTGTTTTCTCTCTCTTCCTTTCTTTTTCTCTCTCCTAGGTTACAAAATGAAGTAAAATGAAATGTAATGAATACAGGTCTCTAAACCTTATTATTTCGATTGCAAATTGTAATTACTATCATATGTAAATTGGAAAACTAAAAAATGATAATTATGTTAGATTAGGTGGATGCCATTCCAACAAATTATCGCTGATATCATGCTCTCGTGGTTTTGCAGGATGAAAGAATGATGACGAAAAGGCGATGTGTAATTCATTTATTTATCTTTGAAATTTATATAGTTCATTTGTTAAATGAATAAATATATAATGTTGTCTCATGTTACAGAATGTTATATTTGATAATTTGTTGATATGTGCGAGATGTTGGTTTCAAGGACATCTAGGAAATGTGCATGTAATCATAGTTCAATTTTGATTTATAGTACACTTGGTAAAAAGGTTTGATATTTATATAAGGTAAATGAATTTGAAGTGATATCGTGTAGTGCATATTTAGTGTTCAATAAATGGTTAATGGGTCATCTTGTGCATTCATACTTTGTAAATGTAATAAAGAGAATTAAATTGAAACACTCTACCCTTGTTCAATATCGGAGCATAACTTGTCTTCATGTGTGTTAATTTTACCCTAGAAGAAATTGAAAACCGTAGAATGAACTCAACCTTGCACTCGATGGAACGTCCTAATTTAGGAAAATCAGAGCCCAAGAATGGGCTTAACGTCTTACTCGAACGTTTAGTGACATTGTCATAAACCCATTTGATAGGAGTGACACGGTCAAAATTTTCTTGGAGTGTGTAAAGCTAACTCCTCCTTTGTAGCCTAACTGCGGACTACCTTGTCATCCAAAGATAGATTTAAAATTAAAGTTTTTCATCTAGTGAAAACCCTGTTGGATCCAGACGACATGGATGGAGGTGGTGAATTAGTTGTTCAAGGTCTTAAACTCTTGTTAATGAACCCCTTAACTCCACTCGGCCAAACGTGTGACCTTGGTTTCTCTCAACATAACACCTTGGTCCCTTCTGGAAGGTGGTTTAGCATAAATTTTTCCTCTCGCTTAAAACTCATTTATAGTCGAGGGATAGACCCTTAGGTGAAGTTGGAATTAATCTAAACCTCAGTTGATTTGGATGTTATCTTGGGTTCGTGTGAAGCTTCAAGTCTTCTAATCTTTTATGCCTTCAAGAGGTTAGTCAAACACTTTGTAACTCCTTGTACAAGACAATGCTAAAAATAAGACCATAATGTGATGTAGAAAATAAAGTTATAAGAGTAAAAATGAAAATTGAGGTTAGGGATACTGCCACTCTTGGAGACCTTATAACTCATTTAAATATCTTTATGTGTTTCAAAGAATATGTATTGCATTGTTGTGATCAAACTACGAGAAATCCAAAGATATATAAATATAAAAGGAAGTCATTAAGTTATTGCACTTTATTAACTATGGTAGCGAAATAACTAACCCATGATCGAGGTATGTTTTTGGTAATGAGCTATCTCGCATCTAAATCTCTATTAAATCCTAATATCACTATATGGACACCAAGTCACATTCACATGAGTTGTAAGAGTAAAAAGGTAGACAATGAATATATGTTTGAGAAGAAGATTCTTAACATAAGAACAAGATAATTAAGTATTTTATATGCATTTGAATTATGCCAAATAAGTATGCAAGTTATGGAAAGTTTTGTAAAGAATAAGCAGCCAACTTAAAATGGTCAAACTGCAAATTAAATGTGGAATGAACTTAAAGTTTCTGTAGGTGGAAAAATGAGGAATTTATCCTTGTACAATAATGTTCTTGGAATGTTAATCGTAACTAAAATACAATTAAAGAAATGATGTGTTGTGGGTTCGCCATTCCTTGAGTCTTCTTTTTGTGGTTGGGGCATTGGCTAGTATTCGTTCATTGGGAAAAGTGTGGCATCGACATGCCTATGTTGTTTTCATGTGTCTATGTGAGTTGAGTTTCTGTACTTGGAGCCCTTGCATGTTGTGTGTAGTGAGCAATGTAATTCAAAATTTTTTTATCTTGGTATTTTACTTGTTGTATTTGGGTGTGTAAAATGTGGGCACTACACTAATTATGGGATTTTTTTCCTCTTCCCAAACTAACTTTTTCCTTCAATAATTTAAATATACAACTTAACATTTAAATCCAATAACATTACAATTTCAATTCTTGAGATAACAAATCAAAAAATCATGTGTATAACTATGGGTCAATTGGATCCAACGATCCCCCATAGATTACTCTTTCGAGTATGTATATAGAGTATACATTTAGTACCCTTCTCGGCATTGATTTAAAAGTGTTGGTTCTAAATGTCTACCTGTAATTTTTTCAATCGAATCCCATCCAACATCTCACACTTTTGTTTAGAACTACGTGAACTTGACAGTGTAATTACTTACACTAATTCGATTAGAGTTTAAGAGTCATGTATTACATGCTCGGTTTCTAGAAAACACATTTTTCAAAAGAAACATGTCCCTTCACCACATCACTTGGTTCAGTTATTAGAATTGAATCAGTTAGTTGAGTTTACTTAAATTCAAGCTACACACATGGTACAAAACATGTTCAACCAAAGTGTGAAGAAGCCCTTCTATGAAAAATTAGGTTACATATAGGAGAGAAAGTTCTTACATAATTAACTACATTGTTACATAACTAATTTCTTCCCCTTAGCTAACATAAGTTGGTATCGAGGTGATTTTCTCATGCAGTATAAGAAACTTTTACAGCTTAAGCGTAACACAATTCTTTAATGGATTGCAACAAACGTAATAAGTGGAGATTTAGGATATCTCTTGTATGATAGTATTCATTTAATGACACATGTCATTAAATGTACAATGATCTACAACATCCATCGAAGTTAGCTCATCAAGTCCATATATTAAATATGTCACAATTCTTAACTTATTTATTAATAAAGGAATTAGTTTTATGACAAGTTTCCTTCAAATCACAATGATACATTATCATATATGACTTCAATCCTAATGTCCTTAAATTATTTTCGATAATAGATCGCAATAATTTTCAAATTTATTTACTTTCACCAATTATGTATCTTACTAGAATTTAAGATAATTTACTGTGTTGTTTCACAGTCCATAATTAGTTATTAATCTACGACATTGTCATAATAATCCAAAAGAACATTTTAATCAAATGAAATAGTTACAACACTCATAATAGTATTTTTGTTATACATATATCTTCATATAAAATAATTCTCATTCATTTACCTTAATAGTTTATAACTCATTAATTTCATGTATATTTAATTCAACATAGTCACTTAAAGCTAATTCACATAAGTATATCTATTACATAATTGATCCTCAATAAATAATATAATATTTCATAACTAATTAGAAATCAAATTTCTTAAAGCAATATAATCCATATCATACTTTGGATTCAACAAATAACAATAATAATTTATACAAACAATTTGAATTCACTTAATAAATAATATCTCAATATTACATACAATATTTGATATTCCTTTTCCAAATAGTACAATAACTTTAAGACTAAATGCCCTTCATCCAAATAAAACAAAAAATGTAAGCTCACTTTTTCAAATATGTCAAGTAACAATTACAACTTTAATACATAATCACCTTATTGAAATCAATATAGTCTTTTAAAATCATCCGCCAAAAAGACTTAATTTCCGCCATCATCTGTAAAATTTTTAGACAACGGTCGTTTGAAAGAAATGACATTAAAAGGTCACCCACCTTATCTTTATAATTTATAGCACTAAAATATATCAATGATCAAAATCTATCTATTCAATCTTTTTTCGAAATCAATAAAAGAGAACATTATACCTTTTCCCCCTTTTACTTTTTCCTATCTTTCATAAAACATTATAAAAAGGAAAAGTATGATTTCTTAAACTCACAATCAGTTAAATATCTTGAACAACTACAAGATAGATCATACATTTTAACTATCAACTTCTATAAACATATTAACTATGTTTTACACACACCAAGGTTATGCAAGAAACAATGAAGTAATCATTGAACTATTTTACCAGGCATTCATTTAGATTCCCAATCATCATAATGTAATGTTTTGATAAGTGAATAGATGCCATCTAATCCAAATAATTCAAACAACCTTGATACATGAACCATTCAGGATGGCATTTAAAGAATGATAATAGTCATTAAAATGTCCTCATAGAATAAAATATTAGCAATGATTACCTTAAAATTATCAAACTTATCTTAACCAATCCAGATCAAAACTATTCCTTTAAGTATAACTAAAAGTACCAAGATCAAATTAATGATTTGGAACAAAGAGATATTTGACTGAGTCTTCAAGACGACGTAGGGCCTTTGTAACTTGAACTAAGCCTAGCCCCACAAAACTCTCATAATGGCCAAAAAATATTTATTAACATAATATGGGTTTTAATGTAACCCATTCCTATTGCCATCATTAGTTTTCAACAGATACAAAGACTCGGATGGAGTTATAAAATGAGTACACTTGCACTACCGACAACGGGGTGGTCGACTCAAATCAAAAGAAACCATACGGGTTTGATTCGAAGTGACAATAATTAACCTTTGATAGGGGTATAGCCATTCGACACCCATTTTTGATTCAAAAAAACACACATACGAGAAGATGTTGGCAACCAAGGCTTATACACACCACATATATTCACAAGCCGTAAACCCAAATGGGTTTGTTTGGAAAACAATGTATATTCCATCGGCTAACTTGATCCAAATAGTCAATACCAAATCCTGCTAAGAAAATATTACACTTAGTTACATGTAAAAATATGTATATATAATACCCACAAATCAATAATTCCTTGAAATAGTTATTTAAGAGGAAAAGAATTAAACTCCAATATCCAAACCTTAATCCAACTAA
Source organism: Taxus wallichiana var. yunnanensis (assembly GCA_018340775.1). NCBI lineage: Eukaryota > Viridiplantae > Streptophyta > Pinopsida > Cupressales > Taxaceae > Taxus > Taxus wallichiana. The sequence goes on along the minus strand of CM031237.1, from coordinate 972,394,843 downwards.
AATCCAAAATGGGTGTTCACGAATGCATTCAACTTTTATATCTAATACCCATATATAACAAAATCGTGAGGATAATAATCAAACTTCGGGTATACGAGCTGAAAAGAGATCATCTCGGCTGAAATACATCTTCACGCAACCAATCGTGAATGCGAGACAACGAAGATGGTTAGAATATTTATCAAAATATGAATTTGATATAATTTATATAAAAGGTAAGGAAAATAGAATGACAGATGCGCTAAGTCATATAAAGCACATTTCTTCCCTTGTCACTTTGAGAACCCAATTCAAAGAATATGTAAATAAATCAATGTTGTCTTATTCTTATTATCAACAAGTTAAAACAACGCTTGCTGCAAATCCTAACGATAAAAGATACAAAGGATTCATATTCAATAATGAAGGAGTCTTAAGGTTTGAAAATTGAGTTTATGTACCCTTGGAAAATGAACTAAGGATGAAAGTGATAAAGGAATTTCATGATGCACCTTATTTTGGACATCCCAGAGTGACTACGATGCTTACTGATGTAAAAAATGATATTTTTGGAAAGGGATGAAAAAGGATATAGTAAATTATGTATCTCATTGCTTGTAATGTTAGAGTGTCAAGGCTGAACATATGCATCGAATAGGACTATTGTACCCTTGCATAATTTTCTAGTATAAATGACAAGTAATCAACATGGATTTTGTCCAAGAGATGCCAATGTCTAAAAATAGGCATGATGTCATTTTGGTTGTAGTTGAAAAAATAATAAAAGTATCTCAATTTATACCAGAGTCTCGAAAGATGATTCACATGTACTTGAAAAAGGTTCATGCATGATATTTTCAAATTGCACAGAATTACCGAATTAATAATTTCAGATCGGGATCCTAGGATGAATTATCATTTTTGAAAACTTTGAATTTAGCCTTAGGGAAAAAACTAATTTCAGCTCCGCTTACCATCCGAAAAAAAGATGGACATACTTGAAAGGGTAAATCAAATCATGGAAGACATGCTCAAGATGTACTACATGGATCAATAGTACAAGTGGGAAGAATATCTTCCTCTGGTTGAGTTTTCTTACAATAACACTTACCACTCCTCGTTAAAAATGGCTCCTTTGAGGGATTGTATGGACGGAAGTGTAGAACACCTGTTAGTTGTGACAACATGGAAGACAAGGAAGTAATATTACCGATATGTTAACTAAAATGGGACAACAACTTAAACTAATTCGCGAGTGATTAAAATAAGCTACCGATAGGTAGAAGAGTTATGTTGATTTAAAGAGAGTTGACAAAAAATTGAACTAAGAGATAAAGTATTCTTAAGGGTCAAACCTAAGAAAAGTTCAATTTTGTTTAGAAAATCAGCTAAGTTGTCACCTCATTTTGTTGGACCCTTTGAAATAATTGAAGTAATCTTCCTGCGGTATACCAATTAGCATTGATCCCTGCATTTTCCAAGATGCATGATGTTTTTCATATTTATTTTCTTAAAAATTATGTATCTGATTTATCACATGTACTTAACTAGAACTCATTACAGGTTCAGGATCCGGGAATCATCGTGGTTGAACCCATTAGGGTGCTAGAAACTCATAGGTTGCACTTGTAAAACAAAGAAATAAGTCAGTGCAAGGTCCAATGGGACCAATTTTATGAAGAAACTAAAACTTGGGAGAAATTAGAGGAAATAATAAATAGTTTTCTCTGTTTCAGTGATAAAACATAAAGATTTGTTATGTATTATAATACTTTTTCTATTCCTGATTGATTAAATGAATGAGAAATGTCATAATTTTTGCTATTTTGGAAAGAACTTGATTAGAATGGGTTAATACAACCAATATAATTCTATTTGAAAGCTCTAAAAACTTGATGTTTGCAAGTTTCAATTATATTTTGCTTTTTTTGCAAGTAATCAAAATTTTATTATTTATATTCCATTTGATTTGGCTGAAATCTATAAATGAATGGAAATAATCATCGGGATGATATTCTTAAGGAGGAGGTATGTCATATCTCTGTTGGTTTCATTTTTGATGAGTATATAGTTTATTTGGCTATAGGTAATCATATGCTTTATTATCTTACTTTTATAAATACTTGACCGAGTCACATTCATGTTTGGATATTGCGAATAAAGTGATAAAGAAAACAGGTTGACAATGAGTTTATTTATAATCATAATATCGATTCTATATACTTGTGATATTTCATTTTTGTGTTATGACTTTGACTGTGATATAATGCAAACTATATAAATTTTTTACTAACCTAGTTGCTTAAATGGTGATACAACATTACACCTATAATGAAAGAAGGTGAAGAGGCCTTGATAAATGGGGCCGGTAAGAATGAGTATTGGTAAGAGTCAATTACTACTTTGTTATTTATATATTGATTGGTTTTTAGACATAAGTGACCATATGAATATATGAATTTTCCATGGTTGCGTACATTATAAAAACTACACTCTTGGTTCATAAGGCCAAATGGGCCTTCAAAAATGTGGATATTGATATTATTGTTTGTTGTCTTGATCATGAAATTAGAAAAAAATAGGAAATTATTATTGTGATACACACACACACACACACACACACACACACACACACACACACACACACACACACACACACACACACACACACACACACACACACACACACACACACACACACACACACACACACACACACACACACACACACACACACGCTTTGCATAGGAAACCTTTTTCTCACACGGGTGAATGCCAATCTTTGGAAGCCACCAACAACTTAGAATGATGGAGGGCTTAGGACCTCGAGATGCAAATATGGATCTACGGGCACAAAGAATATAGATATGTGATAAAAGAAGATAGATCTGCAAAACAAAAACATATGTGATAAACGAAGATATATATGCAAAAAAAAAAAAAATGTGATTAGATAACAATATCTATCTTCTCTGTGTGCTCGTAGATCCATATCCACATCTGTGGCCCTAGGCCCTCCATCATTCAAAGTTGTTGGTGGCTTCTAATATCAATATTCACCCGCATGAGAATGAGGTTTATTGTAAACATTTTGGCACGCCAGTGGGAAAGAATCCTATATCTGGTCATTTTTTTGTTATTTTACTCATCTTGTCTAACTGTTTGTTTACATGGTCTTAGTATTCGTCGATCTCGGTATAGCACAACCCATCGTTTAGGGCGCCTTGAGGTACGCGCTCTTCTTATTTTCGATTAGCTTAGTATTTAGTTGTGTATAGTAAGTATCCACTTTCTATTTATTGTTACATAATTAATCATATTCAAATGAAACAAAAAAATTTTTTTTACGTTCTACCCGCATGGGAGATAAATCCGGAAATTGACCTTATGGCTTGACTTTTGTTTTCGAACTTGGTCTTGTAATAAATATATATCTTGTTTTTATTACTTGCTTTATTTATATTTTATAAATGTCGTAAGTATCACGATTAATCGTCACCAAGAGATTAGTATTTGGAGGATAAAATTTTATATATTAATTAATATTGATTAATTGTGTTGTCAGTTACACTTTTTGTTTGTATCCATCTGTTTGGTTTATGATACTTTCGTTGATTTTCTTTGAATAATCGTTACTATACAATCTCATTTATATTATTTTATATAATAATACTAACCTTCATTATACAATAAATTAAAGAAAATAAAATGTAATTATTATTAAATTCAATTAAATTAAATTACAAAATAATAATAATAATAACTAAAACTTTTCTTCCTAATAATCAAATTCAATTTACCATATGTCTACCCACTCCACTCGATGAACTCTCCTCATAGCTCTCTACTCCTAAGCTACACCCCACCCGAGCTCCTCATCTCCCACATAGATCTCTCCATGCAAATATCTCCCACGCCAACAATCCACTTGTTCCTAACTCACATCTTTGACACCTTCCCAATTAACCGTGCCACTCGGATTGCCTATCTTTCCTCACTCCTCTTAACCCACACGAGCTCCCATCTCTCCTCAACCTTTAACAATGCCAATCTCCACACCAATCCTCGCCACTTCACCACACCCCTCTCTCCTCTCCTCGGTCACCACGCACACTCCACTCTCCACCAAACTCCCATTTCCAACTTGGCTGCTCTCTCCACTCAGCCACCTCATATCCTGACTCCTACTAAATCGTCTCCTCTACCTCATTCCCAACTCCAACCTACACATGTCACCTACTCATCTACTCACTTTGAATCCATTTTACCCATACTCCTCAATCCTTCCCCATCTCCCTTCCACCCAACTCGACTCCCTACCTGCTCAACCGCCGTTATCTCCTCCCTCAATCCACATCTCTCCTACTCCAACTCATATGCTTGCTCTCACTACTCAACACCAACCCTATCACCATGCTCAAACTTCTATGACTCGAGAGCCACTCCCATCTCCACTCCTTATGCCAAGCTCCCATCTCCCTGAGCTATCCCCGTCCACTTGAGCTCTCTCTCGCGAAGACTGAGATCCTTCCCATGTTGACCACCTCTCCCATGCACTCAACCTCCCGATCCATGTATCCCACGTAGACCCTTCCCTCTGCTCACACGTCTTCCCCACTCCCCGAGCATGTATCTTCATGGTGTCTCATGTCCCACACAGATAATAAATATCCATGTTGACTTGCAATATTCCGATGCATGATGCTGCTAACAATTCTCGCAACATCAACATAGCCAATTATATATTTCTCATTTAGATTTTTGTGATTCTCATTATGTCATCCATCATGTGAAGAGCCACGTCCATTTGCAGTAAGTCTTTCCAACAACAGTTGAACTTTTGTTGTTTTTCCTAAAAGCAACATTTGATTTGCTTTTTTTTGTGTTTTCCAACCAGGCCTGTCAAATTATAGTTTCTGTCAAATCAAAATTTTCCGATGGCTTAGCTCTTTCCGGTGGCTATAATTTTTAGTCGGATATATATATATATATAATTAGATCTATATATACTAATTATATAAGAGCAATATAATTGGAATTTTATATGTATATACATAAACCACATTAAATAAAATGGTCTGACATTATCTACCTACGTATAAATACATATATCTATTAATCATTTTTAATCGATTAAATTAAAATATATCCCTCATCAAAACATTTTTTTGCTTCTTGGTATCTTACTGATCATTTATCTCACCTATCGGTACTATTTTTGTTTAGGGCATGATGCTTTGCTTCATTATTTAGATAACCTTTATTATTATTTTCTCTTTAATTTGTCCATAGTTCAACGTCTTTATATAATTCGTAATATGTTCCATAAGTCATAATCTCTTTTATCGTTCATTTTGTCATTTTTCCTTTAATTTTCATATCTTAATTACTCTAATTGAAAAGGAGCATTAAATTAGAACTTCATTAGAGTAATTTTACATTGTCCGACGACACTTTTTGACATCATCTAATTATGTTTATTCTCTTTTGTAGGTAAAATCTACGGACTTCACAATGTTGTGACCACAAAATAACGCTATCAAAGACCAATATTTGAATCAAACACACCTCACATAACACTTTCACCGACCTCATCCACAATTATAAACGGTGCAATTTTAGGGTACCAGACGTTCGACCACCACGGTGTCGCTTCCAAGTACAACATCATGACGTGCAATCAAATAACGGGAAAAGCGTTCTCCAGGTTTTACTCGTTTTCTCTATTTTCTCTCTTCTGCATTGTAATTTCCCTTTCCTAAGTGATTTTCTACATTGAACGTCACATTTCAAATTTTGTCTAAAACAAACCTTGTGCATCCTGCTTGCTCACATAGCCTAAATAAGGGGTCTAACCTTCTACATTTCACTTATCACACACTACCTAAAACTTCATGAACAAAATCAACACATCGAAATACTCCTCTCACCTGGTTAACTGATTGGGACTTGAACACCCAACAAGAAACCATCTCAGACATTTCCCTAGCCAAAACTACCTGAAACCAGCCTTAGACTTCCGTTCTTTAGGCACCTTCATTATCCATTTTTTTTTCACATCTCGTAATTAATCATGATGATAAAAATATGTTGCTTGATTTGTTTGTCAACAAATTACATAAACAAATGTTTCTCTATTTCACGCCTATTTTCACTCTCTCTCAAATCAAAATAAAACAAAAATGTCCTCCATCCAATAAAATTACTTCTCCTAATGATCTCTCCCAACAAGATTCTAAACTCAAAACCACGTTTTCAGTCACCCAACCTCTAGTCTCCATGACCTCGCTTCCTGAGAACCATGTCATGCATGATTATACCTATCTTAAAACTAATCCTCATATCCCTCACCAAGCCAATCTTCCTAAATTAATCACATCACCATCTCCCACTCCTCTAGAGATACTCCGGCCTCCTCCTAACCCCATATATGACTTCTTACTCCAAAAATATCCTACAATCTCTCAATCCTCCCAATCTCCTAAATTGGTGGATTGCATTCCACCCACATCCCTTTTTGTCAATTCTCTTTCATCCGCTACTAATATTCCCTGTCCAACCATCTCAACCTCTTCACACTTACATTCCTACCCATCATATGATCCAACTATCTCAACCTCTTAACACCCATATCTCCACTTATCATTTACCACAACAACCTACCCCACTGCAATGAACACATCATGTCCCTATTGTTTAAAGTTATTTTTTACAACAATCTCAATCTGTGACACATGTTAATCCTTACCAAACAGTCCCTCACACACATGCACACCCACAAGTTTATCAACCATCTTATCAAACGATTTCACAAACATCCCACCCACAAGTTTGTCAACCACCTTATCAAATGATTCCCCAAGTACCCATACATCCGAAACACATAATTTTCCTTATCAAACTACATTTCAAACCACACAACCAATCCAATCTCAACCTAACAACACATCGAGTGATCCAATTCATGCCTTAATAAATCGGTTGGCTAGTTTAGAGGCTACTACCTTGGCACCCAAGGATACATTATCCTATGAACAAATATGTAATGAACTCGATTCATCTATCGGTTCTAATCAAACCCTACCCTCCTCATTGGAAACTTCCCGAGTTTATTAATTTCAACAATAAGGAAGATCCCCAACAACATCTCCTCGCATTTAAACACACATGTTGTTTTTTTGCGCATGATCATGATCTCTTTAGCGCACTTTACCCCTGTCCTTGTCCAATCCCGTTAGATTAGTACAACAATATCCCGCAACATTCCATATTATGTTTCACCCAACTTGTGAAGTTATTCTTAGAACACTTTTCTATAAATAGCACACGCAAAACTACTATCAATGACTTATATACCATCGGCGGTTTAAAGACAAGCCCATCGCCAACTTCATCGCATGATGGCATGGTGTTATAAACCAACTATTCTTCACTCTTCCGTAAACCAAACTCATCGAACTATTCTCATGTTCGTGTGAAAAATATATCATCTACTTTGAAAATCTAAAATTTTGAACCTTTGATGAATATTTCACAATGGCTCACAAACTTGAAACTCGTGTCATTGAGAAGGTCATCTTAAACTCGAGATCAGCTAAACCTAAACTTGAATCTACCAAACCATTCACACATAACGAAAAATTTAAGGGTGCGGCCAACACTGTGGTCATTAAACCCTCATCCACATCTATATCCATCATGGCCTCAACAATGAGTCCCTCAACCAACAGTCAACTATACCCCCTTGGGAGAATCATATAGCTCCGTATTTGACCGGTTGATGGCCATAAACTCCATCCATCTTCCACCCATACAACCCATGTATAATTTGTGTAAGCCAAGCTGCTTGGTATCACAAAGCCCACTATTGTAAATATCATCGAGTCAAAGGTCACAACATTGAGAAATGTCGTTCCTTCAAATATCATGTCCAACAACTCATAAATCAAAGGGATATCCAAATCGACGACTCTACTACTCAAACTTTACCTAATCAACCACCAAGAAATCACGTCACCCCCTTTACATCTCAACTGTCAAATGCTTACACCATTAACACTATCAATCAAGATCCCATCTCGTCGACAACTCCACATGTTCCTACCTTAGACATTATTCCCACTCCTTATTCAAAACATAACACACCTATGTCAACTTTTACCATTTTCTCCCGAACCTACACCTTCTCCTATCCTTATCACATTCACATAGAATTTAACTATACCATCCACTTCATCCACTTTTATTACACCCCAATCTACCACATTAGATTCATCATTAGCACCTATTTCAGCCCCATTGATATCCACACATATCCCTACATCTCTCACACCTATTCCTTCACCCACATCTTCATCAAATACACCTATTACTACACCTACATTACTCACAACCATCCCAACTAAACTTTGTTCTACTACATGTACCTTTACAGCCCCACCTTTGACATCAACCCCATTAGCAAACATATCGTTCTTACCCCTCGAAAAATTTATGAAACAACCAGTCCCACCTACTTCTACACTAGAAATTACTCCTGCATTTTCTGCATTACCCATAATGTCTACTCCATCAGTTATCACATCACCCACATCTCCAAATATCCCAAATATGCCTACATCCCTATCTATCCCAACTACCCCTATATCTATCATACCAAAACATCCACCTATCCCTACCTTAACATCTTTACCTATATCCTTGCCCATGGCCACATCACCCAGTCTATCCCAATACTCTTTACCTAATTTGGCTCTCTCGACAACAAAATCCTCTTGATCTATAACCCTTCCAAAGATACCCTTTGAAAAATCTATTAATAAAACACCTCCACCTAAATCAAATAAAGATGGTTGCATTCTCCAAGATTAAATCTTTCCTTACCAAAACCTAAACAATCCACATCTCACATAGATCTCATTAATTGCATCATACAAACACATATCTCTCCATTAACATCCCCGTCTTGTTTTAGAACATTTTCTCCATTAATAACCACACCACCACTATTAGATCCTCCGGTTGAGATTATTATCATCCCCGCTAGAAGTAAATCTTCTCGGTTGAAGTCTAAGGCTCATGGAAAACATCCTGACGACAGTCTCCTATGCATCCATGAAAACATTCATATTTTCCCTCTTCTCAACAATCTAATGCCACAACATCTATTTTAGGATCATTCGCTCCATTGAAGACATATCGCAACAATAAATTCACATCCAAACAATACAATCCTTCAACCAAATTTGATTTGTCTTCCAAAACACATAATTTACCCATCTAATCTACATCCACTTTTTCTCCTAACTCCAAGCTGAGATATCCTATCAAAACCCACAAGAGTTACCTTCCCCATGACACTTCAATGGGGTCCTACACAAATATCCTTTGACATTTAACTCAAATATCTGCTATCACACTTTTTCCCTTTAAATCCTTTAATCCCTATGGTCCAAAGCCATCATGGTTCAATCCTAATTACAGTTGCACTTATCATCATACCCTGGGCTATGAAATTGAACATTGTAAGGAATTTTAAACAATCATCCACAAACTTATTGAGAAAGATGATTTCCTCATTCAGAAGAAATATCCTTCTCCATATACATTGAATCCAATTCATATCCCATCTTTTGGGTCTCCCATGATTCCTCCATCCACATCATCCCTTAACATCCATCCGACACACACCTAAATTCCTCCTAAGGAAGGTCCTCCATTTTCCATCAATACCACTTATCTTTCCAAGCACACTTGTGACCTCAAATCATTTATCTCATCCAAATCTAAAACAATCTCATCTGAACTCTTTTGACATATTTTAATTCCTCTACATTTAATTCATTGGGAAACAACCTTCCCTCGCCCTTGAGTATATCATCCATAAAACTCCCTTGACACTAGGGGACTTCACTCCTTGACATTGTTTTGTTTACCTCCTTCACATTCATCCAATCTAAACTAATTTTGTCCAAATCCTCATCTCATTCTAAGTCCACCATTGTGGCCATATTTGTGTCTCTTTTGGGGCACCATCTATTTCATCAAGTCCACATTTGTGGCCATTTTTGTCCTACCATATTTGTGTCTCTTTTGGGGCACCATCTATTTCATCAAGTCCACATTTGTGGCCATTTTTTTCCTACCATATTTGTGTCTCTCTCGAGGCATCATTTATTTTCATCCAAATTCACCGTCATGATCATATTTTTGTTTCCTTAAGGACATAGTTTTATTTCCTGCTTGTCTATCATCTCATCTTGTTGCAACTTAATGTCTTCCCTCTCTTGATGGTAAACCAAAAACATAACCTCTTAATGCATTACACTTGCAACCAGTCTACTGTTAGCATATCTACCAATGAGCACTTAGTTATATCCTTAGATCATTCCTCCATCCTTAGCCCCTTCCATTTGTCATTGTAATGATATGAATTATGTGGTCTACCTTCACTGCTTTGATATGACCCCATAACCATTACATCCATCACCTTCTCATTCTCCTATTACAGCCATGCAAAAGGTCTAGGGGTGTCTCTTGTACATTCATTATCCCCTCCTAAATGGTCTACTTAGCTATTCCTAGCTCTCCCCATGTGAAGCTAAAATTCATGTATGCAAAAGGAAAAATCAAAGTTATAAAAATAGACCGATCCTTGACAAAAACTATTCATGAAAAAAAGAAGAGAAAGAGACAAAGAAACACATACAAATCCAAGTCAAAATCAAAGAAAAATCAAAATAAATAGACCAATCCATCGAAGGAAGGCTGCCATATATATATATATATATATATATATATATTATCCATCCATGTTATGTATAAAGTAGACCATACCCTTGAAGGATGGCTACTTTGTTACTATGGCATTTGGAAGGTTTCCCGCATTGATCAACCTTCATTTTATCAACATTTTCAGAAAGCTTCTCGCATTGATCAGCTTTCTTCTGTTGTTCTTTGCCTTTCCCAGATGGGGCATAGTTCTAGAAACAACCATCTATGGAGATCCCTCTTCCGCATACAAGTTACATCTCCAATCCCTTTTTCATGTCAACATTAGGATTACGAGCATCTTTCATCCATATTTCCCTCACGATCTTTTGGTATAACTAACTATCGTTGGTTATGTGTTAACACTTGCTATTGGCTACAAGTGTAATGCCTTGAGTGGTAACCTTTCTTGTTTATCTCTAATATAGTTCAAACATAGTTTCCCTATATGCCCTTGCTACAACTATGTTTCATTCATCTCATCAAGATCATCTTTTATCAAAATCACATCAAATTTCACACTATGAATTCTATATCTATCCATAATATCCATGAATGCACTCGCAAATACACTTTTCAGTTTGCGAATTCTACTTGATTGCCATTGCAGTTTACAAATCCTACTTGAGGATCCTTCTCAAGGAAAGTTTGTTATCTATAGCTCCTTATCTCCCAACATGTTCAACAATGTCTTTGATCCATTTCTCTTCGCTCCCCATTTCCACTCATCACCATTTGTCTCCACATCATCCTTCTCACCTTTCTATCCCCTTTCATCATGCTTGAATATCTTACTTGTCTTTCCTCTTTAGTTTGTCTTTCACTCTTCCAATTTCAGTTTAAAAATCTTACTTAACCATCCATATAACTAGAGAATATTAGTTAAGGTATATGTTCTTCCTTGGATCCTCCTACTATAGAAGCTTAGCCACCATTTCCTCTTTCAAAGGGAAGACAATCACCACCACAAACATCTTTCCACTCCTTTTTTTTCTTGACACTCTTCCATCATCACTACCACCACGTGGGCATCCCAATTAAGGATTTCCTTTACACCCTCCATCTACACTACAAATGTTCCTCCATCCACTCATGTCACACTCCTTTGTTTCCTTGTTATCACCCCCTTTCATCTCTTTTTCCATTTTGGTATACACTTCTCAAAGCATTTTCATCATTATTCTTCTTCTTCACTTGACGATCCTACTAAACAATATTTGTTGCATGGAAATATTACTTAAGAGTCTCTCTTAAGAATGGTTTTCCATCCGACCCTTCCACCTCCCATCATATCTTTCTCATCTTTTGTCTCCCGCCTATCATCATACTGCGTCTACTCCAACCAACCAATCCACGCATGTATCGAATACAATGTTGTCTTTCTCCTTCCATATCATCATTTGCCGGTTTGGTGATCTTACTTAACTCCCCTGCGGCATGGCGATCTTACCTAAGATTCCCTCTTAAGGATGATCTATCATCCTACACTTGCCCACCACTCCGCATTCTCATTGTCTATATTTTCTTGTCATTCCCCATCATCACATCATTTCACCTCCTCTTACATTCTCGCAAAACCACTTTCTACTTACCCCTGTTCATCTCCATCATCCCTTAATTGGTAATATTACTTAACCGTTTCTTCCCCATTCATTTTGTGTCTTGTTTCTTCATCTTTCTCTCATTCATTCTCATCCACTATGTCCTCTCCTCACCTTCATCATCATACACATCATTATCCATCCTTTCTTTACTCTTTCCACTCCATCTTCTAGAGTTCTCCCACGTATCTACCCCCATGCTTACCCATCATTTTCATTTTTCATCTCATAAGATTCTTTCATCATCATCTTCTGCTTCTCGCTAATAGTTATCGATAGAATTCTCCTAAAAATCACTCATTCCCATTCAGTAGAGTATGGATCCTTCTCTTTGATTTCCCCCATTCTATCTTCATTCTATCTTTCCTATGGGCCCTCTAATCATTATCGAGGGACTTCTCCTAACATCCCTTCATTGGTGTTCCCCCTTTCATTCCTTGTTTACTTTCCTCCACTTCTCACCTTTTGTCCCATCCTTCCCTACTGATCATTATCAGTGGATTTATCCTAATATCCATTCATTGGCATTGCCTTTCCTATCTATCCCTTCCTCTATTTTTCCTCGCCACCTCATCATTTTTCATTCTTCCTTTCCAATTTATCCACCGTATTCATCATACACCCCCTCTCTATTTTCTCATCATCAACTTATCCTCATCTCATGCATCTTCGCATCTTTGCATCTTTTCCAATCCGTGTCATTCCTCCCCTCAAGCTTCTCTTTACATTCCATGCTTCTCACTCTTTATCAAATATCTCTATCCTTGGTTGCCTTCCACCGCATAATTTTCAACATTGTCCTCTCCTCCTTTCTCGATCCTTATCATATTTCACTTCTGTATATCATCTTCTTCCTTATTTTACCTCGCACTTCCTTCTTACTTCCCCATCGATAACCTGACTCTTCAACATTGTCCCATCTTTTTATCATCCCACCATCCACATGCATTTCCATGCGGTTAGTTCCATATTCTTTGCCTTGGATTTCTTCACTATGATCTAGTTCCTTCAATTTTCTTTGCTTTATCATCTCTTTCATTTTCCATTACTTCTCTACCTTCCTCTACTTCACCCTCCTTCATGCCTTTTATTTTAAATAACTCTCTCCCTTTTTCATAATTTCACCTTCTGCTCTGTCATTTTCTTGTCTTCTCCTTGTTTTTCCTTCATCATTTCCCCCTTTCTCTATAATCCTTCTTTGTTATATTCTTCCTCCCCTTTCATTCCTTCTTTTCTCCTCCTCCGTCTCCATCCCTTTATTCCATACCCTTGTCGCCTTCACCTTCGACCTTTCTTGATCTTCTCATAATCAATTACTCCTCCTTTCCATTCCCTTTTCTCTTTCTCATTACATCCTTCAACTCATCCCTCACACCTGGCATTCACGGTCAATGCCAATGTCTCTCCATTTATGTACCACCATCGATCCATTTCATTACCATTCTTGTTCTTCTCTCTCTACAACATTTAACTCTTCTCTTTTTGAGAACCCCGTCATATCTTTTATCTTCATTAGTTCTCTTGTAGGGGCATCAAAGATATCCATTTCTAAGAATATCTTCCCATATTCCTTTGACATTTTTGTCTTGGACGATATCATAACATCCATCACCTATTTGATCTTATTCTCTTCCATGGATTTTTGTCAAAGAAGGTGTCGATTTCCTTTTTCTTCACCCCATAATTCATTTGTGTTAAACTTGCAAACCTTTCTTAAGAAACATGTATTCAACATCCTATTTAACACCCTCTTGGGGAATTTTATCCAATCTATTCTTCATATCCACATTCGTGGTCATACTCGTTCCCCTTGGGATATTTTATTTCAACATCCATCTCCCATTATGTCATTTTCGTGTCCTATGTTGGGTTACCTTTTCATCCGTGTACTTATTGACACATATAACTCACTTTCCATCCATCTCGTGCCCCGTTCAGGGCATCATTATTTTCATCCTCATCCCTTTTGCAGACGCATGATTTTTCACTTGATTCCTCATAGAAAAAGGATTTCGCATACCTTTCGCATTTAGTTGCACATATTTTGATGTTTTCATATGACCCATTGGGCATCATGGTTTACATCCATATTACTATGGTCTTCACCCACTCACCGTGTCTCAGAATGTTGTCGCATGTCTCCGTTGAGACAACAATTTTCCTCTACTTGATGTGATATTGGAGTCATCGCCATATTTTTCATTGTCATTGTGATCCCTTTTCACTTGGGGCATCTTGCCTTTGGTCATTTTTTTGTTCATCCCCATCCCTTTTATGGACACATATTTCATCTAACCTTTTTTTTGTCTCGTGGCTTGCTATCGCAAACCACTCAACAAAAAGGGGCAAATGTAGACACCAATTTTTGGTATAGTGCCCCTCCGTCATCTCACATTCATTCAACTTTCACTCTCGCTTTTATTTTTCTTAAATTTAAATAAATCCCATCCATTTACTCACCCAAATTTAATTAATTATCAAATGGGCTCCATATAAACCCATTTAATAATTAAATTTTGGCATTATCTCCCATATCAAATTATTCAATTCATGGGCAATAATACACCCATCCGACACTCCACTCTTAATTTCAAGAATGGAATCTATTATCTCACCTACCCATTCAAATCATGCTCCCCACTCCACCTAATAAGTCAAACCATGGGCCCCGCATGATCAAATCATGTCTCTCAACCATGGTTAATTTATCAAACCCCGGTTACTAGTTAACCACAATCTAACTATTAGTGCAGAATCACAAAGATTCTTGAATTTTTGCAACCAGATGGGTTGATGCTCTCAATTTGATTTCACAACATGGATCATATCTCAAAGGTTTGGGACCTTGTGGGTTGAGAGAGATCTCTAGATTGAGGCCGGTTCCTATCCCTCTTTTCGTGTATGCAAAAATTTGCAGAGGATCTATTCTAAGTCTATTCTATCTACCAAGGAGATAGGGTTAGAGAGATGTAAGAAAATAAACCTAAGCTAATGAGGTGGTACACCAAAGGAATGTTAGAGACTCATTCTTTAGTTTAACACAGACCACAAGAATGTAACACAAACAACATGCATAGATGACCAAATCGTAATAATAGATCAGAGAGATAATAATGAATACATGGGAGGGTCGAGAAACATCCACGGACATATATATTATTTCTTAGAGTCAATACAATTTATTGTAGTAGCCAAGAGGCAAAAATTTCATTACTACTCGAAGGAGAGGGTATAAAAGCTCCACAAATTATTTCGTGAATAAAAGAAGAAGGAGGGAACAAAACAAAATGTCTAACCTTTTACAATGAGTCCCGACCACCGCTTTTATAGATTCAACACGAGGGGAGAAAGAGAGAGAGGAGGGAAAACTAGTTCGAAGATCAACATTGCCATCAATACTTCTTGCTAAAATCTGCCCCAAATTTGTCATGCCCGCATCAACTTATTGTTAGTTGCCTCAAAGGAGGAGGAAATGGTGATTAGATCGAATCCGATCTAGTTGTTGGAAAAAATAGATCCTGTATTAATGGCTTGAAGATGTTTCTCCATTTTTACCACCTAACCTCTCCAAACTTAAAGTTTTAGATCTTCATGGTGTAGACGAGGCTGAGATATTCCCAATGGTGCCAGATTTTTTTGATTTCGAGCACCGAGTCAAAAGATATGCCCATTTGAAATTTGAATTGGCTCCGTACAAAATAGTAGGAACCAACTACCAAAATGGGCCCCCTTTTGAAACTAGAGATGTGGAGGGCTAGTGCATGTCTGAGGGAAGCCTTTGTATTTTTCTTTGGAGTGGCGTGGGGCTGACACGTGGTTTCCTCCATGACTTTCCTATCTCAATGCATTGACTATTCAACCCGACCATGTCCCTTTATGAAACTGGACGCGTGGAGGCTCTACGCTCACTAAAAACCCTCTCGGGATTTTACCTTTAAAGGAGCATTGGGTTGACATGTGGAGACCATCGCAGGCTCTTGGACTTTTTGATGGCCTCTTTTACCTTTTCAGACCCTAGAAAACGTGGTGAGCTCGCGCTCATTTAGGTCTCCACTTTTGGATTAAATTTTAGGGATGCGCCAAGCTGACGCGTGGCAGCTTCTGCTAGCACTTCTATACTTAGTATTTTTGAGGCCCATCCTGTTCACCTTTTTACTTTTAGCTTTGAATCGCCCCCATTTTGGGATTGGGACATGTGGGGCTTGACGCTTGTTCAAGTCTCCCTTTTTGGATTCAATTTTGGAGATGTGCCATTTGGACACTTGGTAGCGTCCACTGTCTCCTCCATACTTAGTCATTTTTGAACTCATTCTAAACCATTTGAGCCTAAAGACTTCAAACCTTGGCCATTCCTTCTCTTTTGAGTATATGGCTTTTTGACACTGTCTTCTCCTTCGCTTGAACTTGCTATTCCATTTTTGAGCCCGCCTATAATCTATTATTGGATTTGAATCATGGATTCACTTACAGAGCCGTTTCTTGAATTTCTTCTTACATGGGGCCGTTTGATCTTTTGTAGGCCCCGCCATTCCATTGTAGATTCCCTCTGTAACATGTTTACGAGGATTTGAACATGATTTATCTAGTTTCTTCAGTGCAAGGTGGTCATGGCTAATCCAATTTTTTTAGGGAACAAAATAATGATAACACTAACCTCACCTCTAAGCTATAAATATGGGTTCCCCCTTTTACAAGGATGGACTGGACCAAAAGTTAGACCTAGACCAGAACCAAAAGAATACCTTGAAAAGAGGAAGAAGAATCGATGTATGAAATCTCTGCTTACTGAAGTTTTGAGGGAGAAATATTTTCCATTGTTTGTCATCTTGCCATCCTGATGCCCATTTCATCTCCATATTAGAGCACAAGCTAAATCCCCTCATCATTTCGCCACTTGTCATTTTGTATTTCATTATTTCTGCATGATATCTATTGTTCATCATTTATTGTTATCTTTCTAGACATAGGGGTTGACATCCTCCAAGGGAGTTAACATCCTCTTGGAACCGGGATTTTCTGGGAAACCCCACATATTGTTATCTAATCACATTTGTTTATGTTTTGCATATTTATCTTCTTTTATCACATATCTATCTTCTCTGTGCTCGTAGATCCATATCCGCATTTGAGGTCCTAAGCCCTCCATCATTCAAAGTTTCTAGTGGCTTCCAGTATTAGCATTCAACCATGTGAGAACGAGGTTTCCTATACAACACATGCATACATATACATGTACATGTACATATACATATACATATAAATATACATATACATATACATATACATATACACATACACATACATATATACATTGTATGGTCAAATGACCATATCTTAAGATAGAACTTTAAATGGTCTTCGACCATATTAAATATCAATGTTAGTTTAATTAAATCAATGTTAAATATTTTTTTAAGGATGACAACTCGGTTGAACTGCCACTCGAGCTTGTGGTGAGCGAGTTGGCTAGGTTATCGCCCAAGCTATGTGTTAACCATTTAACCTACCTTGAAGGAAATGTGTTAGACAAATTTTTTAGAAATTCCTCGTATGATGAAATTCTCCAAGGCCGAAATATGAAATTTTCAATCTTCGACTTCGAGATTTTCTTTTTGAGTTTTATTGCTTAGATTTGGGGTTTCTTTTTTGACTCTCCAAAGTCCAAAACCCCGAAAGTCTGAAAATTTGGACTTTCGGGCTTTCGGGTTTTAGAACTTTTGGCCCCATTTTGTTTAAATCCCTCTCGAATTTCAAAGTATGAAGTTAAAATTCAAAATTTTTGGAATTTTGGGCTTTCGGGTTTTAGAAATTTCCGAGTCATTTTTAGGATTTTTACTTTAAAACTTCCAAAGTTTGAAATTCCGAAAGTCTAAATTTTTGGACTTTTGGGTTTTAGGTTTCAAATTTTCCATTGCTAATTCATTTTTCGTCTCCCAATCTCTGAAGTCCAAAACCCAAAATTCTGAATTTCGGGCTTTTAGGTTTCAGACTTTCAAAGGTCCTCTACGTAATTAATTTTTCACCTACCTCTGTATGGATCATATTTCTACCATTAATATCAGGTTTTCTATTTAAACTCAGTTTTTTACTCGTCATTTTTACCTAACACATTTTCTCTAACATTCTCGTTTCTTGTACTTTGCGACGTATTTTTCAAGGTATGGTAATTTGTTTATTTTATTTTTGGTTTAAGATCCTTTTCTTTGTTTCCCTCTCATTTTGTTTTCTCTTTGGTCTTCCTCTGTGTTTTTTTTGATGTCGCTCCCTTTTTTCACCATGTTTCACATTTTGAGTTTTCTTTAGTATTTCAGTAGTTGTTCAAAGGATTTTGAGTCTCCCATAGGATTTCTCATTTCTCGAATTTGGGAGTTAGTGATTGTTTGGAAAAGTCTTTTCCTTTCTTTCAGTTCTCAATTCTCATTTCTTCAGGAGAATTTTGGAGTTAGTGATTGTTTGGATAAGTCCTTTTCCAACTTTCTTTCAAGTTTTTTCGAGAGATTTTTTCAGAAAGTTTTCGAGAGATTTCGATTCGGTAAATTTTTTTGAGAAAATTTTTCAGAATTTTTTCAAGATTTTTCTTTGGTTTCTTTTCGAACTTTTCAGCTTTTGGATTTTTTTTGAAGGTTTTCTTTTAGGTTTTCAGAATTTCTACAACTTTGGCTTCCAAAACACATGGCTTGATGTCTGCTTCCACTTCAAAGGGAAAGGAGAAGATGAAATACTCATTTCTTGGGGTTTCTCCTCACTCCTACCTATCTTCCAACTTAGGGAATATAGGGGACACTGATCTAGGAAAAATTGATTTTCCATATTTCTGGGAAATATTAAAGGCTCCAAACAAGAAACCATGGATGCAGGCCATCTACAATAGTGGGCTTGCCCTTGCCACTAGTTTTCCCACATCCATGCATTGCCCATAATTTGTTTTAGCTACAACAACCCACTTTGACAAAGACTCCATGTCAGTCGAGAGATAGTGATGATAAGGTGGTAATCCATTTGGACCCATACTTCTTCAAGATCTTCTTAAACTTCCTGACATTCAAGATTACGCCACAATTTCACTAGAGTTAGTAGTGGAACATTGGGATAAGAAAGAGGAAATATGCTCAAGGATCATGATGAAAAATTATCTAGCCAAGAAATTCTCCAAATTACCCAAAACTATGCATCGGTTAGATTTTATTCAGGAAGTCATCGATCTTATTGTGTTGTTAAAAAGTTTCAGTCTTCCTTCTGTAAAAGAATTCTAGGAATGGATGTTTTTATACATCGCGACCATCAAGAAGAATGATGATTTTATCCATGGGGGAGCATATTAGTAGCTCCATTTTCTATCAATTGGGTAGAGTGTCAGATACAAAGACTTTCTACATGACATCCTTCCTGGTGTATGTGGCTACTGCTATGGGAGATTTTGCTGGTTTGAATACTAGGGGTGTTCACAACACCTCCCAAATATATGAATTTTATCCCCAACTCACTCTGATGAGGGAAGCAGGCATTTCCATAGAGTCAATGATGCTTTCTTCACTGTCATCCTCTATCATTTTGACAAAGAACTATATAATCGGAGGATTTCCGATGAGGCTTTCCAAGAAGTGTGAGAATGGGGAGCAATCTACTTTCAGTTTCCTACATTCACCTACATCTCAGATTCCGGGTTTCATAGGTGCCCCAAGAAAATTGCCAAGGTGCCCCACTAACAAATGGATTCTATTGGAATTAGTTTGATAGTTGTTGGATTATCATCGAATCCAAAATAAGTGTCAACAAAGTGGAATGCATTTCCCTATTTTGATTGGCAGGTACTCTTGCCCAAATATTCACAAGGCAAAAAATGTTGATGCAGAAATGGCCGAGGTAACCTTATGGACCTTTCATCCATGGACTAATTTTGATTATTAGGGTAAGTTTGGGGAAACATGTCGGTCTAGTGCCCACGTGCCCCAATTGGAAGATATCTGGATTCATTTTTGGGATGAATACATCATGTGACAAAGGGATTATGAAATATTAACCCTTGACAGAGATTCGACAATTTGGTTTGGCCGATGTGCCAAAGGACATGCAAGACAATGATGAGGTTTTGGATTCATCATACAAGGATGATAATGTTGCCAATCAACCACTTCCATGGATTGATTGGTATGTGGAAGAATGCAGTAATACAAAGGAGAGGGGGACCCATTTTAAAGAGGACTTTTAGTTGGTTGGCCACCTTGGGAATCTCACCCAAAGGGGAAAATCAACCTATAAATACGGGGCTATACCAGCAATAAGCCAACCAACACCCACTAAGGGAAAAAGGTCAACTCAAAAGGCTCCTACAATCCCAAAGAAGATTTCATTTGTTGTTGGTGGCTCATCTCTCTCCAAGGATTCTACTCCCAAGATCACATCTCCTGCAGTGCCTATGACAGAAGTGGTTGAAGTCAGTGACTCTCCTAGTATCATCCAAGATCCATCACACCTTCTTCTTCCTCCATTATCACTTCCAATATCAGTTCCTTCCACTTCCACAATCATTTCTTCCTTCCCATCCCCTTCTATGGCCCAAGTATTCTCATCACTTCCAGTTCTATCAGTTGGGGAAAATATTGGGTCACCCATTTCCTCTTCATTTCCTTTAACACTTCCATTTTCTTCAATCACAACCCCCAACATTGTTCTATCAATTCCTATGGCTGTTCCTACATCCACGCCTTCCATCATTGCTACCTCTTCTCAAATACTAGCTGGTATTTCTAGTGATCTTGCTTTAACCAATGTTTCAGGTATTGGATCTACAACCCCATCTTCATCAGCTCTAGCCATACCAGAATGGTTGTTTAGGAAAACTCCCAAGCAAAAGAAGAAGGTTCCTCTGGGAGATGTCATAGATCTCAGCATATTGGAGCATATGCCCAAGAGACAGGCCAAGAGACCAAGAACTGTGTCAAGTCTGATGGTTAACCCATCTGGAGAACGTGATAGAGGTTGCCACCCCCATTGAGGGGAAAACTAAAGAAACTATCATAGCTGTGGATTACAGATTTTCAAAATTCTCATTGGGAAGGCTACTCATGAAGGAGCCAAGAAAGATGTGCACACTACTCTTGGGGCCCTTTTGAGAAATATGACAAAGATAAGGCCACCAAGGATGAGCTCAAAGCCAAGGTCAAGTAGCTCACTACACTGCTGTGCAAAGTAACCCAACCCACTCCATCCACTGAAGTCTCAACTACTACGGCTATGAAAATTTCATCTACAATCGATGATATTTCTTATCACAAGCTCAAGAAGCTAGGCCGAGAAAGGAGATCGGAGTGGATGGATGGAGAGAATTTCACAGAAGCCAATCCTTTAATCAAGGAAGTAGTTGAGATATATAATGATCTGTAGGTTGCAAAAACCACCATTTCCAAGATGGATGAGGCCTTCTCTGAAGATAATAATAATCTAAATTTAAATTTGGCAACATGGAGTGACATCAGAGAAGAGGATCCCAACTTGCTTCTTTAGGAAGAGGTGATCGATGATGTCTCTAAATTATTTGAATATCAAAAGGCCATGGAATTCTGGTGTCAAGTATTGTAGGATCTGATTAAGAAATTGGAGGAGAAATGTGGAGATCACAGATGCCCTGAATGACATCTCAGAGGAGTTTGATATCACCAATTGTAAATTCTTCAATGAAAATATCGATGCTCTTCTTGAGGATCAGATTAAGGGAAATTTCAAAGATTTGGTGAAGCGTGATGATGAGGTCACCAAGACTTTCAATAGTGACTCCATTGACCGATTGGTCTTATGTCAAAATTTCATAGGGAGACTAAAGAAAGTTACAAATAAACTTTGAATATTTCCAGCCAGGATCACAAAGAGATCGAGACAACAAATGTAGTGAATCACTATGCATGTGGGCCTAGAGATGAAGAAATTTAGGGGATTATCAAGTGCTTCATTGAGTACAAACACCGAATGGCTGTGTGGGAAGAAGGACAACAAAAAATTGTAGGTGAGGGAGGTGTAGCTGAACCAGCCAAAGCTTGAGTGGCCATGAAAGGACAAGTCCAAGCTCTAATCGGTCAAAGTTGCAGGGTTGACTGAGTCAAACCCTTGCAAAAATTTTCTATTTTCATGGGAGCATGTTCCCTTAATATTAATGACATTTCTATTTTTAGTTAAATGTTAGTTAAGGGCCCAGCTGTAATGGCTCAACCTAAGAACTTATAAATAGTTGATGCTTCCAGTTAGTAGAGATAGATTATTTTTTGAGAGGAGTTTCTCTTCAAGCTTGGAAGAGTGCTTATGAGATTCTAAGATACCTTTTAATTATATTCAGAGTTACACCTTGCTGTTGAAAATCTGATTTATTGTGTTGAATGGTTAATCAATGTTTACTTTGTGAATTTACAATTCCTTAGTGAGAGTGATTATCCTACCTTTATTTCAGAATATTTATTTCATGTTGTGAAGGAATAATACTACTATCTTTTATGTCAGTTGTGGAAATCTTATTTTCCTTCTACATTAATTTTATGTCATTATTATCCCTAGTTGCAGAAATAGATGTTTGATATATGCATGTGTGGTTTCCTTATGATGAATTAATTGTGTGTCAATCTGATTTGATCTACCCTTATGTACACTCAAGTTTAACAGAGGAACATCCCACATTGGTTTGTGGTATTTTGTGCCCTTTCTAGTTGCGATAGGTGAAGGTGGTCAGTGATGTAAGCATACCTCCCACATTAACCCTTCCAGATGTTGAACATCCCTTAATTTGGTGCATCACCACTTCTAGTATAGGTTTTATTTCCTTGCAAATCTCTTTCCCTAATCCCATGAAATGTTAGCATAGGACTAGATAACCCTTTTATCTTGCATTAGAAGTAGTGTTGTGTTTAGTTTAGGAAGAGGAAGCTGGCCTTCTTCGCTGAGGTTCACCTCGAGCCCAAGTCCCACAACTTGAGAGGTGATCCCATGTGTCCCAATCACACCAAATGTCATGTTCACATTTTGGCCATTCGGAGGGTGCAGTGATTTGGTGACAACATTTTTTGGCATGCCTGGTGGGACAAGTTGGTACTTCTCTTCTCATTCCATTAACCTAAAAGTACCTGGCAACTCCATCTCTCTAGATTTCAAAGTTTAGTACATCAACTTATGTGAAGAATTCACACAAGAGATTCTTCAAGGTGGGAAAATTATAAGCATACAGAGCTTTCCTTGTCTCCCCCAAGGAGAAGGGAAGAAGTCTTTCAAGCAGTACCACCACCACTTTACCTCGTAGAGGACATTCAACCTCCTGAGGGACATTTTCCTCCACCGAGACACAACCAAATTTTGAACATCATGGCAGCCAATGCTTGTCCTCCTTTCAATGCCAGCTAGTCCTTTGTTGTTAGCACAAAGAGATGCCATACCAACAATTGCCTTAAAAAGTTTACCATTTTACACTAGGGAGACTAATGTTTCACCTCGGGAGCACATACTGGATGTAGCTAGCATTTTTGTGGTACACAGTATTATAGAAGACAACGTGGCAGTTTGACTCCTTGCTACTTCATTCAAAGGTAGAGAACTTCAATGGTTCCAGAGTTTAACTACTAGATCTGTTACCACTTGGAATGAGTTAGGCATGAAACTTTGTAAGTAGTTTGAGGACAAAAGTGATAATCTCTCACTTGTGGAACAATTCCACACTATCAAGCGGTCCCCTCAAGAGTATATGAGTGACTTCAACCTCTCATTTTGACAAGACTTGGAAATGAATCCCAACACTCATAAGGCCATCTCTCAGAGAGTGCATTTCTATATTACTTATGGGCATTGAATAGTGATGTCACCATCATGATTCAATCCATGGGGGGTACCATTATTATCCCTGATGCTTATGAAATCATCCATAAGAGTAGAAAATTTCTTGATTCAAGTAGGTAAAATTGCTCCTAGACCTCCCATACCTATATTTATAGAGCTTGTAGGAAAACAACTAGTCATTGCCCCATTTTGAAAGCTTCTAGTCTGAATGGCTATGCATGCATCCAATTCCTCAAATGATCTAGGCTGAGGTAAAATCATTGTTACAAACTTTTGGGAATGAACTCATAGCAATGAAGAGGCAAGCAGTCCTAGTATGCTCACCCCTTTCAACCCCAATATCAGATGAGCCATCCTCCATTCCAAGGAAATGGTTAGTCACAAAATCAGGCCACAAGCCAAGCTGTGAATGTAAAACCTTTGAACTTTCAAAATCCTTCTACCACCAAATCTCTTCCAGAGCTATAGTCCCAGTCCAAAATAACCTTATCCAAGACTATGAATGGTGCTACCCTTGTTCTCAGCCCCATAACAAAAATCTTCCCAAATGGAGTTTTAAGTCAAGCCCTTATGGTCCAAAGCATATCCGCTCTACCTGAATCATCTGTTGAACCATCCACTCCCGAAAGTCAAGACCAACCTCTGATGAAACCACACTACTAAATTGGAAAGAAAAAGACTTTTGTGGTTTGAATACTGATGCCTCCACTATAGCATCCAACACATGTTCCAAGAAAAGGCAATAGATCCACAGTCTTCCAATACTTGATCAGGCATCTACTTCTCATCCCCCAACACAAATACCAGATGATAAAGGCATGAAAAATAAATCATCAGAAGTATCCATAGAGTAGTCTACAAAGAAGGGGACTCCAAGTGTCACAATGCCCAATAGGCATTTTCCAAAAGAGGACCCCAATGCCCCAAAAGGCATTAGCAAAAGTGGGAGTGATTCCATTTCAGCATCATGGAGCAAATGAAGAAGACCAATTTGAGTGTCACAATGTGGGATGCACTCTCTATTCCTTCTCAGAGGAACTTGCTACGGGAGGCTTTGAACAACTTTAGCACTACTAACAGATCATCAGGTCAAGAAGTAGTGGTGGCAACCAACTTATGCCAACCCAAAACAAAAATATATGCTAAGCCCAACAAACCTCCACCATTCTATATCTCACTTGATTATCGGTGACCATTTGGTACACAATTGTATGATCGATTCTAGAGCTAGTAGTTTCCATAATGCCCAAGCAGGTCACGATGTACTTGTAAATTCCATATACTCCAATTTTAAGAGGGGTTGTTCAACTAGATGGTACTACAGTCCAAACTATGGGGGTCATTAAGGGGCTTCACTTACTATCCATGCATGTCCTAGCTTGACATTCACATAGGACATATCATCATTGATCTTCCTCCCCTCTTTTCCATTTGCTTATCACGGGATTTCACCACAAAAATGGGTGGTTATTTGTCATCAGATTGGTCACATATGATCTGAGGACCCGATATGGGACTAAGGTAACTATAAGGGTAGAACCAATCTGTCATAATCACATGGAACCTTACACATCCAAACCCATAAATGGTAACTATGCCATTTGTGACCTCAAGATGAGGATGCAGATCATGAGCCAACTACTCTCATAGAAGAGGTTCCGGATACAATTCTCGATGAGGTGAGTATAGATCATCAATATGACCCTTATGCTGATTTATTGGAAAATGAAGAATCTAGTCTGTTGTTTTTGGAAGAGACTAGATTAGGTACATATTGCATTCATGAAGAAGATGTCATCATACCTCAACTTGGTTAAGGCATCAAGTGATACAAACAGGATATGGTAGATGTTCTTTGATGGCTCACGAAGTAAAAATGGATCTGGTGTAGGGGTTATGTTAATTTCTCTAGAAGGAAACAAATATTTCTCTTCCTTTTCGGTTGCAGTTCAGTTGCACTAATAATGTTGTTGAATATGAAGCTCTTATACAAGGAATTCAGTTGGCCCAAAGAAGAGGAATCCAAACCTTGACTATCTTTGGTGATAGCGAATTGGTTGTGCACCAAGTTACAGCCCATAGTGCATCAAAAAATGATCTATCTGGGTCATACAAAAATTGGTTTGGGATCTGATAGAAGATTTTGAGGCTTTTGAATTCATGCAATTCCTAGGAAGAAAAATCAAGATGCTGACAGATGGCTACTATTGGTTCTCAATACGATGTACCTACGGACATCATGAAAGAAGAGAAGCAGTAGAGATAGTCAAAATGGTGGTCCATCCCATGGTACCAGATAATGTGAGTAGTTGGTAGGTGTTCGATAGTGATCAATAAATTGTTCTCTTCCTACAACAAGAAGCAGAGTTCACTTGCCAAACATCAAGATAAACTCCAAAATTCTTACGGTGATCAAATTATATAGCTGAAAGGAAACAAGCTACCAAAAGGCCTGGTTACATTGGAATCTATCTTCAATTCGGATGATCAAGCCAAGCAGAGCACTAATATGGTGGTCAAGGAGGAGGATTTTGAAGAGGTCGAGGTGGCAAGTGAAAAGGTTCTAAAAATTGGTAAGGTATGCACTACTCATGAAAAGAAAGCTTTCATCGAATTATGTCAGGAATATCATGATATCTTCATGTGGAGCTACAAGGACTTGCATGGTTTTGATCCTAGCTTAGCTCAACATACTATTGAACTAGATCCAAACTCCAAGCTAGTTCATCAAAAACAGAGGCCAATCAATCCCAAAATTGAGCCTTTGATGAGGAAAGAGCTAACCAAGCTTATCGAGGCCTGCATAATTTTTCCCATCAAGCATTCTTTGTGGGTTGCCAATCTGGTGCTATAAGGAAAAAGAATGGTGAAATCTAGTTGTGCGTAGATTTCAGGATCTGAACCAAGCCTCGTTGAAGGATCACTACCCTCTCCCTTCAATGGAGAAAATCCTCCAAATAGTGGTAGGGGCTCAAATATTTTCTTTGCTTGATGGATATTTAGGATATAATCAGATTCTGGTTCAAGAATCTGATCAATTCAAAATGGCTTTCACCACCAAATGGGGCACATACGCTTACAACAAGATGCCCTTTGGATTATCTAATGCGGGGCTACCTTTCAGAGAGCCATGGATATGGCATTTAAAGGACTCATCAATGACATGATCTTGGTTTACCTTGATGACATCACTATCTACTCCAAACATGTTGAGGATCATATCACTCATCTAAGGAAAGTTTTTCAAAGGTGTAGAGAATTTGGTGTCTCACTAAACCCTAAAGAAGTGCATTTTCACAGTAGTACGGAAGGAAATTGTTGTTGGGCATATTGTTTCAGCAGAGGGGCTGTCTATCGACCCAACTAGGATTCAGTCAATTATGTCCTTATCCCTCCCAAGTCATAAAAAAGGTCTCCAGAGTTTTTTAGGAACTATAAATTTTGTTCGGAGATTCATTCCTCAGTTTGCAACATTGGAAAAACCATTGATGGCCATGCTTAAAAATAATATCCCATTTTCATGGATGAAGGAGGGAAGAGAAAGTTTTGAAGCCATCAAGACAACTATTTCCCAAGCTCCGACACTTGGTAAATCCCCGGTTTGATAGGGACTTCATTCTCTATGCTTTTAGAGTCAGGAAAGTATTTCAGGAATCCTCACCCAACATAATGATGACTGATGGAGCAGCCCATTTCCTTTTTCAGTCAGTCTCTTAAGGAATACGAACTCAAATATTCCTTCATCAAAAAGTAGGTCTTTGTAGTCATTCGAGCCCTAAAGAAGTTTAGGCATATGTTGTCTAACAACAAAATCCATTTAATGGTTTCTCATCCTAGCGTCAAAGAATTTTTGTTGAATAAAGAGATGAATGAGAAACACTGGGTGGATTATGAAAGTAATGGAGTATGACGTACACATCAAGGTCACTAAGCTTGTTAGGGAAAAGGGTTATGTCAACATTGGCTGGCATGGACATGGAGACCAAAGATATGGAAGATGTCATGCTTCTAAATGTTGATGAAGGAAATGATCAGATTGATTGGTCAACTAAGATGCAAAACTTCCTTCTTTCGAGGGATATATCCTCCAAACATGGATAAAGTCCAAAGATGTACTTTCCATCTTCAGTCTATTCCATATGTTGTGATAGATAATGTTCTCTTCCGAAAGGATCTAAATGGTGTTCTTCTACGCTTGCATCAAGCCAAAACAGGTGAACAAGGTATTAGAGGAATTCCACAATGGCTTGTCGGAGGACATTACTCTGCACAAAAAACCACCACCAAGATCATGCGAGCTGGTTATTACTGGCCAAACTTGTTCAAAGACTCTCATATTTGGGTGAGGAAATGTAAGGAGTGTGCTCTTTTTGTAGGAAAACAAAGACTGATAACTCTCCCATTATGCATCCCATTCAGGTGGATCAACCCTTCATTCAGTGGGGATTAGATTTCATTGGGATGATCAATCCTCCATCCAGTGAGGGGCATAAATGGGTCCTTACTACAATATATTATTTCACTCACTGGACAGAGGTAGTGGCCCTAAAGGAAAGTAATGAAAAGGTTGTTCTGGATTTTCTAGAAAATTTGATGACAAGGTTCGGTGTTCCTTTTACTATTATCTCAGACAATGCTATGGCTTTCCTCGGGATGAAGATAAGTGAATGGGCCATCAAGAATGGAGTCTATCTCAAGACTTCATCTAACTATTACCCATAGGGAATGGATTGGCCAAATCCAAGTAACAAGAATCTCATAAGAATCATCAAACACACATGGAGGCCAATAAAAGAACTTGGCATACACAGCTCAAGATCACCCTATGGGCTGATCGGATAACACCTAAAAAGGCCATCGGGGTTTCTCCTTTCATGCTTGTATATGGAAGGGAAGTGAAACTTCCACTTTCCTTGGAGATACCTTCCCTAGGACTTGGCTTATCGGCTTGAAGTTATGGAGGATGATGCCTTAACAGTGAGGTTTTCTGAACTCATGGAGCTGGAGGAAATTTGAAACACTACCATGAATACGTTGACAAACATCAGGCTCAAGTTAAGAAATCCTTTGACAAGAAATCCTCTAGGTTGTTCAGGGAGGGAGATTTGGTTCTAAAATGGGACAAAGATCGCACCAAACCTGAGTAGGCACGCCAAGTTTGATGCTCTCTGGAGTGGGCCCTATGTTATTACAAGTTGCAAAGAGGTGAATTCATTTTGCCTATCCAGACTCAATGGAGAAGAATTTCCCATTCATGTGAATGGGATACACCTCAAATATTTCTTTTGAGGATGTTCCACCTTATACAGTGTTCTTTGTCTTTTCCTCCAAGTGCTCTGCACATCATTTTTTTTTTTTTTTCTTTTGCTTGTGTGTTTTCTTTTTAGTTTTTAGTTTTTTTTTTTAGACTCCTTTGCCCAATGTTTTTCTTAAGGCTACTAGTCTAAAAGCTTAGCAGGAAAGCATTCCCTGGAGGTCACCAAAAATGTTAACCATTTAACCTACCTTGAAGAAAAATGTGTCAGACAATTTTTTTAGAAATTCCTCGTACGATGAAATTCTCTAAGGCCAAAATCTAAAATTTTCAATCTTCGACTTCGAGAGATTTTCTTTTTAGAGTTTTATTGCTCAGATTTGGGGTTGCTTTTTTAGCTCTCAAATTCTAAAACCCCAAAGTCCAAAATTTAGACTTTCGGGCTTTGGGTTTTAGAACTTTTGGCCCCATTTTGTTTAAATCCCTCTCGGACTTCCAAGTCCAAAATTCCAAAGTTTGAATTTTTGAACTTTTGGTTTTGGTTTTGAATTCTTCTCGAGTCATTTTTAGGATTTTTACTTTAAAACTTCCAAAGTCAAAGTCTGAAAGTCTAAATTTTCAGACTTTCGGGTTTTCAAGTTTAAATTTTCCATTGCCAATTCATTTTTTCATCTCCCAATCTCAAAGTCTAAAACCTTGAAATTCCAAATTTTGGGCTTTTGGGTTTTGGACTTTAAGGTCCTCCACATAATTAATTTTTCACCTACCTCCATACGGATCAGATTTCTACCATTAATATCGGGTTTTCTATTTAAACTCAGTTTTTACTCGTCATTTTTACCTGACACATTTTCTCTGACATTCATTTCTTGTACTTTGCGACGTCTTTTTCAAGGTATGGTAATTTGTTTATTTTCTTTTTGGTTTAAGGTCCTTTTCTTTGTTTCCCTCTCATTTTGTTTTCTCTTTGGTCTTCCTCTATGTTTTTTTGAAATGTCACTCCTTTGTTCACCATGTTTCACATTTTGAGTTTCTTCAGTATTCAGAGTTGTTCGAAGGATCTTCTTGAGTCTCCCATACTTCTTCTCAATTCTCATTTCTCAGAATTTGGGAGTTAGTGATTGTTTGGAAAAGTCCTTTTCCTTTTTTTCAAGAAACTTTTTAGAAATTTTTGGAGATTTTAGTTTGAAACTTTTCGGAGAAATTTTTTTAAATTTTTTCAGAGAAAGGTTTTTTTTTGAAAAATTTTTGAGATTTTTTTGAGTTGGAGATTTTTTTGAAAAATTTTTTTTTTTTGAAAAGTTTTCAGAGATTTTGGTTTTAAGATTTTCTAGAGAAAAATTTTTTTGAGATTTTTGAAAAAAATTTTTCGAAAATTTTTTTGAAATTTTTTGAAATATTGTTCGGAAAAATTTTTGATTTCGAACTTTTTTTGAGATTTTTTTGAGAAAGTTTTTGAGATTTTTTGGAAACTTTTTCGGAGAAAGTTTTTGGAGATTTCATTTGGTTTCTTTTTTGAAACTTTTCATTTAGGAATTTTAAAGATTTCTACAACTTTGACTTCCAAAATACAGGGCTTGATGTCTTCCACTTCAAAGGGAAAGGAGAAGATGAAGTACTCATTTCTTGGAGTTTCTCCTCACTCCTGCCTATCCTCCGACTTAGGGAATATAGGGGACACTGATCTAGGAAAATTGATTTTCCAGATTTCTGGGAAAGATTAAAGGCTCCAAACAAGAAACCATGGATGCAGCCATCTACGATAGTGGGCTTGCCCTTGCTTGCCAGTTTTCCCACATCCATGCATTGCCCAAAATTTGTTTTAGCTTGCAATAACCCACTTTGACAAAGACTCCATGTCAGTCAGAGATAGTGATGATAAGGTGGTAATCCATTTGGACCCATACTTCTTTGAAGATCTTCTTAAACTTCCCAACATTTCAAGATTATGCCACAATTTTTCTAGAGTTAGCAGTGGAACATTGGGATAAGAAAGAGGAAGTATGCTCAAGGATCATGATGAAAACTTATCTAGCCAAGAACTTCACCAAATTACCCAAAACTATGCATCGGTCAGATTTTATTCAGGAAGTCATGATCTTATTGTGTTGTTAAGTAGAGTTTCAGGTCTTCCTTCTACAAAGGAATTCTAGGAATGGATGTTTTTGTACATCATGACCATCAAGAAGAATGATGAATTTATCTATGGGGGGAGCATATTAGTAGCTCCATTTTCTATCAATTGGGTAGAGTGTCAGATATGAAGACTTTCTACATGACATCCTTCCTGGTGTATGTTGGCTATTGCTATGGGAGATTTTGTTGGTTTGAATACCATAGGGTGTTCACAACACCTCCCAAATATATGAATTTTATCCCCAACTCACTCTGGATGAGGGAAGCAAGGCATTTCCAGAGTCAATGATGCTTTCTTTGTTTTCATCCTCTATCATTTTTGACAAAGAACTATATAATCGAGGATTTCCAATGAGGCTTTCCAAGAAGTGCGAGAATGGGGAGCAATCTACTTTCAGTTTCCTACATTCACCTACATCTAGATTCCGGTTTCATAGGTGCCCCAAGAAAATTGCCAAGGTGCCCCACTGATAAAATGGATTCTATTGGAATTAGTTTGGTAGTTGTTGGATTATCATCGAATCCAAAATAAGCATCACAAAGTGGGAATGCATTTCCCTATTTCATTGGTAGGTACTCTTGCCCAAATATTCACAAGGCAAAAAAATGTTGATGCAGAAATGGCCGAGGTAACCTTGTGGACCTTTCATCCATGACTAATTTTGATTATTGGGGTAAGTTTGGGAAACAGGTCGGTCCAGTGCCCACGTGCCCCAATTGGAAGATATCTAGATTCATTTTTGGGATGAATACATCATGTGACAAAGGGATTATGAAAGATTAACCCTTGATGAGATTTGACAATTTGGTTTGGCTGATGTGCCAAAGGACATGCAAGACAATGATGAGGTTTTGGATTCATCATACAAGGATGATAATGTTTCCAATCAACCACTGCCATGGATTGATTGGTATGTGGAAGAATGCAGTAATACAAAGGAGAGGGTGGGACCCATTTTAAAGAGGACTTTCAGTTGGTTGGCCACCTTGGGAATCTCACCCAAAGGGAAAATCAACCTATAAATATAGGGCTATACCAAAAATAAGCCAACCAACACCCACTAAGGGGAAAAGGTTGACTCAAAAGGCTCCTACAATCCCAAAGAAGATTTCATTTGTTGTTGGTGGCTCATCTCTCTCCAAGGCTTCTACTCCCAAGATCACATCTCTGTAGTGCCTGTGACAGAAGTGGTTGAAGTCAATGACTCTCCTAGTATCATCCAAGATCCATCACACCTTCTTCTTCCTCCATTATCACTTCCAATATCAGTTCCTTCCACTTCCACAATCATTTCTTCCTTCCCATCCCCTTCTATGGCCCAAGTATTCTCATCACTTCCAGTTCTATCAGCTGGGGAAAATATTGGGTCACCCATTTCCTCTTCACTTCCTTTAACACTTCCATTTTCTTCAATCACAACCCCCAACATTGTTCTATCAATTCCTATGGTTGTTCCTACATCCACACCTTCCATCATTGCTACCTCTTCTCAAATACCAGCTATATTTAGTGATCTTGCTTTAACCAATGTTTCAGTATTGGATCTACAACCCCATCTTCATCAGCTCTAGCCATACTAGAATGGTTATTTAGGAAAACTCCCAAGAAAAAGAAGAAGGTTCCTCTGGGAGATGTCATAGATCTCAGCATATTGGAGCATATGCCCAAGAGACAGGCCAAGAGACCAGAACCATGTCAAGTCTGATGGTTAACCCATCTAGAGAACGTGTGATAGAGGTTGCCACCCCGTTGAGGGGAAAACTAAAGAAACTATCACAACTATGGATTACCAGATTTCAAAATTCTCATTGGGGAAGGCTACTCATGAAGGAGCCAAGAAAGATGTGCACACTTGCTCTTGGGGCCCTTTTGGAGAAATATGACAAAGATAAGGCCACCAAGGATGAGCTCAAATCCAAGGTCGAGCAGCTCACTACATTGCTTACTGCAAAGTAACCCAACCCACTCCATCCATTGAAGTCTCAACTACTACGGCTATGATAAATTTCATCTACAATCGATGATATTTCTTATCACGAGCTTGAGAAGCTAGGCCAGAAAGGGAGATCAATGAGTGGATGGATGGAGATAATTCTACAAGAAGCCAATCCTTTAATCAAGGAAGTAGTTGAGATATATAATGATCTACAGGTTACAAAAACCACCATTTCCAAGATGGATGAGGCCTTCTCTGAAGATAATAATAATCTAAATTTAAATTTGGCAACATGGAGTGACATCAGAGAAGAGGATCCCGACTTGCTTCTTCAAGAAGAGGTGATCGATGATGTCTCTAAATTATTTGAATATCAAAAGGCCATGGAATTCTAGTGTCAAGTATTACAGGATCTGATTAAGAAATTGGAGGAGAAACGAGTGGAGATCATAGATGCCTGAATGACATCTCAGAGGAGTTTGATATCACCAATTGCAAATTCTTCAATGAAAATATCGATGCTCTTCCTAAGGATCAAATTAAGGAAATTTCAAAGATTTGGTGAAGCGTGACAATGAGGTCACCAAGACTTTCAATAGTGACTCCATTGACCGATTGGTCTTATGTCAAAATTTCATAGGGAGACTAAAGAAAGTTACAAATAAAATTTGAAGATTTCCAGCCAGGATCAAAAAAGAGATCGAGACAACATGTAGTGAATCACTACACATGTGGGCCTGGAGATGAAGAAATTCAGGGATTATCAAGCACTTCATTGAGTATAAACACCGAATGGCTATGTGGGAAGAAGGACAACAAAAAATTGCAGGTGAGGGAGGTGTAGCTGAACCAGGCCAAAGCTAAGCGGCCATGAAAGGACAAGTCCAAGCTCTGGATCGTCAAAGTTGCAGGGTTGATTGAGTCAAACCCTTGTAACAAATTTTCTATTTTCATGGGAGCATGTTCCCTTAATATTAATGACATTTCTATTTTTAGTTAAATGTTAGTTAAGGGCCCAAATTGTAATGGCTCAGCCTAAGAACTTATAAATAGTTGAATGCTTCCAATTAGTAGATATAGATTATTTTTGAGAGGAGTTTCTCTTCAAGCTTGGAAGAGTGCTTCTGAGATTCTAAGATACCTTTTAATTATATTCAGAGTTACACCTTGTTGTTGAAAATCTGATTTATTGTGTTGAATGGTTAATCAATGTTTACTTTGTGAATTTACAATTCCTTAGTGAGAGTGATTATCCTACCTTTATTTCATAATATTTATTTCATGTTGTGAAGGAATAATACTACTATCTTTTATGTCATTGTGAAATCTTATTTTCCTTATGTGTTAATTTTATGTCATTATTATCCTAGTTGCAGAAATAGATGTTTGATATATGCATGTGTGGTTTCCTTATGATGAATTAATTGTGTGTTGAATCTGATTTGATCTACCCTTATGTACACTCAAGTTTAACAGAGGAACGTCCGCATTGGTTTGTGGTATTTTGTGCCCTTTCTAGTTGCGATAGGTGAAGGTGGTCAGTGATGTAAGCATACCTCCCACATTAACCCTTCCAGATGTTGAACATCCCTTAATTTGGTGCATCACCACTTCTAGTATAGGTTTTATTTCCTTGCAAATATCTTTCCCTAATGCATAGGACTAGATAACCCTTTTATATTGTATTAGAAGTAGTGTTGTATTTAGTTAGGAAGAGGAAGCCAACCTTCTCCGGAGGTTCACATCGAGCCCAAGTCCCATAGCTTGAGAGGTGATCCCATGTGTCCCAATCACACCGAACGTCCTATTCACATTCTAGTCATTCGGAGGGTGCAGTGATTTGGTGACAACACTATGTTTAATTTTGGCACCAAAATCTCATTATTTAATGTGCTGACTCAGCCAAATATGGGTTCAAGTAGATATGGTATTTGACAATTTGATGGTTAAGAACCACCCAAATGAAGGGCGGCAATGGATGATAGGATTGTGGGATCACCGAATTTCACTGAGATGATGGTCGAATGGGAGTTAGAGAGGGAAACAAGGAGTTGGTACATGCAAAATTAATGGGAATTATGTCATACCCCATTAAGAACTAACTTTGGTTATTGTATATTTTAAAGGCCAGTAGGTGATGTGTGTGAGTGATTAACATGCTTGACTTGATTAGATGAATAGTTTAATAATATGTTTGTTGTTTGATCATGTTGGTTTCATTATCTATGAGATAGTAGTGATAACTTGGTTTATTGTGTAAGGTTGATTTTTGGTTGATCTTATATTATGTACTAATTTACTTTCTGCAACTATGTGCAATAATAAAGTTGTACGATCCTTTTATGGTAGATTAATTTGGCGACACCCTTGTTGCAAAAAAAGGTATAGTCATCGGGCTTCTATTTAAAATATTATTTTAAAATCCTTTAAGAGGCACTCATAGTAGTGTCGACTGGTTCGTAACGATTGTAAATTTTGTCTTAGCGACAGAGAAATACACACACACACACATATCTCTCTCGTGTGTATGTATGTACAACATTACACACACATATATTAATATATATAAGAAATACATATATATATATATATATATATATATATATATATATATATGTATATATATATATATATATATATATATATATATATAGATATATATATATATATATGTATATAGATATATACATATATTAATTGATGTTAATGGCTTATGTTTTAATTATGTATTTAAGACCTTACATGATCAAGCCATATTCGAATGGCAATGCAAAGTGTTGAATTTATATAGGGTTGGGGTTGGCTAGCTCAACCGAGCCCCACCTGAGCTCAAACCAAGCTATATGTTGTTTGAATGCCAACATGTTGACTTTTCATAATTTAGTAAACACATTATTTAATGCACTAGTAAAGGGAAGTTAGGGTTTTTTTGATGATTGGGAAGATTCCCAACCATTGGATGAAGTCTACCACCCAAACATGGGGCTGTGATTACAAGATAGTTTGGGTGAACACGCCAAAGATGGAGGATGGTGATTTAGTAGGGAGTTAGAGGAATTTTGAAGGAAATGTGTACTATTTTCATTGAATGAAAAATTGATGAGGCTCTCAACCTCGGGAGAAGTGGGAAGCTTCTCGAGGAAGCCATTGCCAAGCTAAGTGGTTATTTGGTTTTCATTTTTTCAGTTTGGGTATTTTTCTCGCCATATGAGCTTTGCATGCAAGAATGTTATGGATATTTTTGGGCATCATGTTAGAATCTACATGTGAAATATTAACTCCAGTTTGTTTAGAAGATTATATAGTCAATGAAAATGGGTCTTATTGTGCTCTTGTGGAAATTTGTGATTATTCTTTGGTCTGGTTTTATTTGTGAGATTTGGAGGATCTATGAGGAAATAAGGAAACAAATATAGTCTTCTTCAAGCATATTTCAGGCATGGAATCATCTCTTGCTCATCTTTATCATTTATAACATTAAAATATTTTAATGGAAATGGAGAAAAAAATTGGTGTTTTCTTTTGTATTATCATTTTCTCCTTCATGGGTATGGATAGATTTTTTATTCAAGTCATGGTTGAATGAGCATTGGCTTTGATGGCTTTATTTGAGAAAGTATACGTGTTTAAATGCAAATATGATTTTAATCTTGCATATGGTTAAGTTATATCTAGGCCACTGGTCTTTTGGCCATTGTATTCATGTGAGTATTATTCGGTATCACCCATTTTGCGAACAAACATTTGCATGTTACTCTGGGCATTATATAAGAACTTGGGTTCATTTTTAATGGCTATTCATACACCCATTTTAGGTGGGGTTGATGTAATGATTGGTGCAGGCTATTATAGATGTCTATGAGGTTATTTTTATTTAGCTCAAGCTTGATAGCCTTTAACTTATTGTTTTATGGTCTTTACTCTTTATTGTGGGCATTATTGATGATGTTGCTTATCTTTTTGATTGTATTTCATTTACCTATGTTGTTTTGGGTTTTTTGAGCCAATATACTATCTCATGCAAATTGACCATGTATATGTTAAATACAAGCTTAAGCTTGTATACTTATAGCTTATCGTTTAGTGGCAACTTGTTATGTGGTTTTGGGTTTGGTAGTGGTCTTGGGTTTATCATAAAGTTACCTTAAAAGATATATGTGACTTGGTCACCACTGTTATTGGGGTTGTGCTATTTTTATTATCCATGGTGTGGACTGAGTTGTTGCTCAGGTCGTGGGTTTGGGGTCGGTTCGACCCTTCATGATTCATTTCATTGGTTCTTCAGACCCTTCCATGGTCGATGCAACTTGTGCTTGGGTTATCATTCATTGTATATCGAGTGGTTATAATCTTCAGACAATTATATGGTTGATTTAGACTGTTCTTGGTTATAGATCACCGAATGGTGAAGGTTTATGAACTTTTTTGTAAACACAGTCATTGTGTTGATCTCCTTAGACCACCCTATGGTCGATGTAAACTGTGTGTTTTTACCTTTCACCGTATGGGTGATGGCTTATGATCTTTGATTTTCCTTGGTTCAAATACTTAAATGTTTTTTCAAAGATTTTAAGGTTATTTCATAGAAGTTAAGGTAAATGATGAGATGTAAATACATTGTTTAATAAATTATTATTATTAAACAAATGCTTAAATTATTATATTCTTTTGAAGAATAATGTATTCCTTTTATCAGAGATTATTATTATTTCATTAACGATTATGTTTGATAATATTAAATTATTAAGTTGTATAATTTAAATATTATCCTAACAAAATATATTCTTAATAATGATATTATTATTAAGATGGGACTTGAGTATTATTATACTCTACTCTTTTGCAATCAGATATATAATCTTTGGATGATAATTGTGTGATTTGTAAGACTGAACCTGATTCGTATTATTAACATACGATAATGATATTAACAAGTATGGAAGTTTTTATTATAGATATACTTGTTTGATGTTTTTATATAACCCTGATCGGTATAAAAGACATAAAGGATGTTTTGTAAATTGTTATAGATAATTGTTATCCTTTAGTAATCTGAATTATTCTCTTATTTATTAGAGTTGGAAAATCAGTTGTTTCTTAATGGATTATGAAATAAATGAAAAGAGAAAAAATAAGTTGTATCTTTTATGATTTTTAGATTATGTGGATTATGTTTCATTGAAATATTTCAATGCTATAAATTGTAAAGATAAGATGGTAGAATTTTTCATGCCAGTTATTTTGAATTGATGGTTGCCTAACATTTTTACAGATGGCAAAGTTTAGATCTTATTTGGTGGATGAATTGTTATGGCTATGTTGAATTTATATTGTATGATTAAAAGATGTATTCTTATTTGACTGATGTAAAGAAGCTTATGCTTCGCTAAATAAGTTGTTTAAAATATTATGGCCTCTGATATTTTGTATGAATTTTGGGAAGGAAATAAAATTTTATATTCAAGTTTTGAATATTATTGTAAAATTTATCATGCATTTTTATATTAATTATTCAAATTGTGTACCTATTGGAATGTGAATGTGATTGAATTAATCAATCATTTTTCATGTTAAGTATTGTTATTAAATTAAATATTGACTAAGTGAGAATGATATCCTTAGTGTGATAGCTTTAATGTTATGACATAGACTAAAGCTATAATATGGATATAACACCCAATCTATTAAATTATATAACCGTAGTTTGTTATTTTATAGATTGTATGATGGGACTATCGCATGATGAATTATGAATAATGATAAGTTATTATAGAATCATTATGGATATGAACAAATGTATTATATGCAGTTGATGAGTTTAATGGTTATGTACTTAGGAAATTATAATGACAATGTCATAATTTAATTATATTAGGGACTACGTAACTAATGCAACTTGTTGCCCTAATTATTTTAAATGCTTAATGAATGTACATAAAAAACTTATGGAAATTGATTACGAGTAATTAATCAAAACTGATTTTGGATCTTAGGATTGAATAAATAATGTGATGAATATCACTACATTATGAAATATAAACCCATCGCAAAACTAATTCAATGAGGTGAATAGTTACGACAAACCTAATGCATGGTACTCGACATGCCAACTTCGGATGGTTGTTGTAGTGCGGTGTTCATTGAATGCAAGGGTCATTCAATGAATACTACCATACAAAAATTATCCTAAGTTGTCCCTTGAGTTCCATTTATTATACATGTCATAATCAACATGGAATTGAGTTATGCTAGGATGTAGAGGTTGTCTATCCATTCGGTCTAGTTCCTTTGTACCAACTTATGTTGGCTACGGGAATAAATTGATCGCATGATGATGCAAGTTGTTACATGAGATATTTATCTCCCATGTTCAACCTAAGTTGGCATAATTGTGCTTCGCCTTCTTTGGATGAACAAGTTTTGAATCACTTACGTGACTTGAATTTAATTAAATAGATGATTCAATTATGATAACTAAACCAAGTGATATGGTGATGGGACATGTTTCTATGATGATTGTGCCATCATAAAACTGGGCATGACATACATGAATCTTAAACTTTGACTGAAGTAGTATAAGTCATTACACTATCAGGATACACCTAGTTCTTACAAAAGTGGGTTATGTTAGATGGGATTCGATTGAATGAAATCCCGACAGACACTTAGAACAACTTTTGTAAATCAATACGGAGGAACTACTTGTATACATTGTATATTGACTCAAAAGAGTATTCTATGGGAGATCGAGTAGGATCTATTTAATCCATAGCTATGCACATAATTTATTGATTTGTTATTTGAAGAATTATAATTTATAAGTTGTTGGATTTAAATGTTAGTTTGTACATTTAAATCATTGAAGGCATATGTTTAATTTGGGAAAAAAATCCTGTAATTAAGGTGTTTGGAAAGTATTTGTTACAAATTAAACCTAATCCCATAGTCCTCGGGAGAAGCAAGAAGCTTTTGAGGAAGCTACCATGAAATTAAATGTTATTTTGGATTCATTCTCATGGTTATCCCTTTTGCTCTTGCGAGCTCTGCATAGAATTTTTGGTTTTTCTATTTTCATGCGAGCCGATTTTTAGCTCAGCATGCTATCTTTAAACTGTTGTGACATTTTTAGGGATTAATTAAGATGTTTATGATATTAATGGATTTCTTTGGTCGATTTGAGGAGAGTCTCTTTTCTAGTTTTCTTGGGGTTTCTTTGAAAGTCTGCTGGATAAAGATTTGGGTTCGGTGAAGATTGTGAAGGAAGTCTTGAAGAGATTATGTGTGAATTTTTACAGGTATGAAATTGAATTCCTCCCCATCTTTATTATTTATAACATTCAAATGTTTTAATGGCCGTGTTTTTAAATTGAGAAAGAATGATTCAAGAATGGGTATTTACTTAAGATAATCTCTATTTGATCATCTTTGTTTGAATGCATACTTGGTTGAGTATATTATTATCTGCATATTTTCTTGTTTGTGTATTATCTTGACTATGTGAGGTTGAGTTTTATTTATAGGTGTCATGTTAGATTCGGCCGAGAGATTAAGTGGTTGTGTGTTTAAATGACTATGTGCACTCAAATCGTATACTTGAAGTTTGATTATTATCCTCACGATTTCTTTATATTTGGGTATTAGATATAAAATTTGAATGGATTCATGAACACCCATTTCAGATTTCAGTTGGATTAAGGTTTAGATACTATATTTTAAGTATTTTCCCCTCTCAAATAACTATTTCGAGGGAATTATCAATTTATGGGTATTATATATATATATTTTTACCCGTAGGTAAGTTTAATATTTTCTTAGCGAGGATTTGGTATTGAATTTTTGAATAATATTAGCTAGTGGAATATAAATTGTTTTCCAAAAAAACCCATTTGGGTTTATGACTTGTGAATATATGTGGTGTGTATAAGCCTTAGTCGATAACATCTTCTCGTATGTGTTTTTCTGAATCAAAAATGGGTTTCGAATGGCTATACCCCTATCAAAGGTTGATTCTCGTCACTTCAAATCAAACCCATAAAGTTTCTTTTGCTTTGATTTGACCACCCTATTGGTCGATGGTGCAAGTATGCTCATTTTCTAACTCCATCTAAGTCTTTGTATATGTTGAAAACTAACGATGACAATAAGAATGGGTTACAGTCCAACCCAAATTATGTTAATGCATATTTTTTGGCCATAAAGATAGTTTTGTGGGATTAGTTTGAGTTATGAAGGCCCTAAGTTGTCTTGAAAACTCATTTGAATCTGTCTCTATTCTGAATCATTAATACAATGTTGGTAATTTTAGTTATACTTGAAGGAATAGCTATGATTCAGATTGGTTAATATAAGTTTGATAATTTTAAGGTAATAATTGCCAATATCTTATTTTATGAGGATAATTTAATGATTGTTATCATTCTTGAAATGACATCTGAATGGTCCTTGTATGAAGGTTGTTTGAATTGTTTGAATTAGATAAAATCTATTCACTTAGCAAAACATTACATTATCCCGATTGGGAATGTAAATGAATGCCTTCTAAAAATTAGAAAAAAATCTCTTCAAGACTTCCTTCACAATCGGTCAAACTGAATCTTTCTCCCGAGAGATTTCCAGAGACTCCCAAGAAAAACATAAAAGAGACTCTCCTCAAATCAACAAGAACTCCATTAATATCATAAAAATAGTCTTAAATACTCCCCAAAAAGGCTCACAAAATTTAAAGATAACATACATAGCTAAAAGTAGATCACATGAAAATAGATAAACCAAAATATCCATGTAGAGCTCACAAGAGAAAAAGGGATAACCATGAGGATGAATCTAAAAATAACATTTACTTTCATGTAACTTCCTCGAGAAGATTTTTTCTTCTCACAAGGACTACGAGATTAGGTTTAACTCCCATTAATGCCATAAGTACCGATTCCCTATTTCCCTCTCAAAATCCCATTTTAACCGTTGTATGCCAAATTTGGCGATCCCACAATCATGCCATCCATCACCACCCTCCATCTAGGTGGTTCTTAACCATCGAACAGTCAAATACCATTTCCACTTGAACCCATATTTGGTGAGTCAAGCACATTGGCTGATGATATTTAGTGTCAAATTTAAACATAGATCGGGTGATAACCTAACCAAATCGCTCACCACGAGCTCGGGTGGTATCTCGACCGAGCTGTCATCCTTTAAAAAATACTAAACATTGATTTAATTAAACTAAAATTGATCTTTAATATGTTCAAGACCATTTAAAGTTCTATCTTAAGATAATATGTATATGTATATATATATATATATATATATATATATATATGTGTGTGTGTGTGTGTGTGTGTGTGTATATCAAACAATAATTTATTGATTTTTATTCTAATTTCACAATCAAGACAACCAATAATAATATTAATACCTCCACATTACCGAAGGCCCATTTGGCATGATGAACTAGGAGTGCAGTTTTTATAATGTACGCAACCACGAAAAATTCATATATTGATATGGTCACTTATTTCTAAAATATAGTCAAGATATAAATAATGAAGTAGTAATTTACTCTTACCAAGACTCGTTCTTATCAGCCCCATTTATCAAGGCCTCTTCTCCTTCTTGCATTATAGGTGTAATGTTGTATCACCATTTAAGCAACTAGGTTAGCAATTTTTTTATATAGTTTATATTATATCACAAATCGAGCTTAACACAAAAAATGAAATATCACAGGTATATAGAATCGATATTACAATTATAAATAAACTCATTGTCAACATGTTTTCTTTATCACTTTATTTGCAATATCTAAGCATAACTATGACTACGGTCAAGTATTTGCAAAAGTAAGATAGTAAAGCATATTATTACCTATAGCTAGATAAACTATATACTCATCACAAATGAAACCAATGGGGATATAACATACATTTTCCATATCCTTCCATAACATCCAAATTTTTCTTCTACTTCGTTCAAAACATCCATGTGTATAAGATTGACTTTTTACCATGTTGAGGGAAACTTTGTCCCTTATTTCAATAAACAATCTTGTCCTTTCTATCATCTGTTTCTTGGCCAACTTACACTGGGGGCATGCTTGCTCCTTCTTAAGCACTTCATTGGTTTGAGTTCATCATCACGTTGAACCTATCTATCTTGGCCTTGATCCAAATTATCTTCCTCTTGTATATATGTACAAAATTTTCCCTTGTACATTCTCACCTCTCATTGAGGAATATTTGCATCTTCATTTTCCTATACATATCTTCGAAAATTTTTTAAAACACCTTAAAATTCACAATACCATAAAAATCCAAAACATTGGTAAAACTTCAAAAATCCAAAAACATTGGTAAAACATCAAAATCCAAAACATTGGTAAAACAATCAAAATCCAAAAAAAAGGTAAAACATCAAAACATCTTAAACATTCACAAGACACAACATCCTCAAACATTGAAAACTATCCTAAAAAACATCTTACTTTAAGTGCTTGCTTGTTCTAGCACACAACGTGTGGATCATCTTGATCTTCCTCCATTAACAAACTTGGTTTGCTTGTTATGTCTGTCTTCCCTTGCATATATAATTGCTTGGGGTAGTTTTATAGTGCATGATTACTTTTTCATGGGACTTCTATGTCCTTCATTTATTCCCCTTGCATGTATCCTTTCTTGGGGTGCCATTTTTACACTTTTCGTATAACTCAAACATTTGGGAACTGAAGTTGGATAACAAAAACATTGGTGCAACTGTCTTAAACATTGTTTTTTGAGTATGTTTGTTTGTGCTTGTTTCTTTGTTGGTCTACTTGTTTACTTTCTCGTATTGCATTACTTTATGTATTTTTCTTTGAGTCAGTCCTTTAGCAATGAACAAAAACATTATTATGGATCTTCATGTCATTTTACACTTTTGTTATATGCTTATATCAAATAAAAAGTTACTTATGAGCTAGATGGTTTGTTGGCTACGTTGCGATCTTTCCATTCTCCATTTATATGTTTGTTTCCATTCTACCTAACTTTCTACCTATAATTTTTCAATTCTTTCCCATCCCTTTCTTTTTTCAATTGAGGCATGAGATGGTCCTCTTTTTGTTGATTATAAGAATGGAAAATCATGCCCCATTTGAATCCCTTTCCATTACTATCAACATTTTCTTCCACAACATCTGGGGCAATAGGGATCATATTTATCCCCCTTCCCTCCCTTGTTTCTTCCATCCATCGAACATGAGACTTATTTTCCAATCAATCAATTTGAACAATGGCCTACCAGGCTCGGTTTGAATCTTACTCTTTCCTTCTTTTTGAGCATCGATCGACCTCTTTTATCACCCCATCAACACTCGAGGGGGCAACATCACCCATCCTACTAATTTTTCTTCTAC
This sequence comes from Taxus wallichiana var. yunnanensis, assembly GCA_018340775.1. Lineage (NCBI taxonomy): Eukaryota > Viridiplantae > Streptophyta > Pinopsida > Cupressales > Taxaceae > Taxus > Taxus wallichiana. The sequence goes on along the minus strand of CM031237.1, from coordinate 972,349,969 downwards.
TCCTTCAAATTTTATAGTATATTTGAAATGGAATTGCTTACACTACACCACATCAAAGAGGGAAAATGTAGACACCTAAATATGACTATGTAGTTATAATACTAAAATTTCACTATTTATTCTCTTTCTCGACATTTCGTCATATATATTGATTTCTAGCTAATTATCTAACATTCCCCTCCATTTTCGTTAATTAACAAAACTCCATTAACTAACCTTTCCCCAATCCGGATGTTAATTAATGACACTTCGTTAGTTATAATCCTCTTTTAATTAATTAATTAACCATTATTAATTAATTAAGCCTTTTAATCTTCTATTTAATCAATAAACCCTCTTATTGGTTAAATCCCCTTTCAAACCCTTCAAATTCTACTAATTTCCTTCTAAATCACCTCCAAATGGATTTTTAAGCTTATCTTGGTCTATTAATTAATCCTAGTTGATTAATTAAATCATCTCTAACTCCCATGAGTTGCTAATCCTTTATTAATATCTTCTAATCATACTTATCCCTTTCTAATTCTACTTTACCTTTATCCCACATTCACTAGGTTACAAGCTTCTCCCAAATTGGAAAGATATATAAAGAACCTAGTACACCTTGTCCATATTTACACCAGTGTTACATCATTACACTATATGCATATGATAAGAGCAATTCAAATTTGAAAAGCTTATTAATCTAGCATCCACTCTATCCTCTACTTGCAAAGAGTAGTAAGGGAAGAAACATACACGGGAATCAAGCCATATTGCTGAGTTCCCTTCCTCTTCATGGAGATAGCCTTCCTTTGATCACTCATAATCACAATCAACTCAACAAAAGCAGAAAATAAATTTTAAAAATCCCATCAAAAATAAAGGATGGTTTAATATTTCATGTTTAATTAGATGCGAGTTAGTTTTTCTCTTACATGGCTTTATCACGATGTTTTGATAGATTAGATTAGTTATGGAGACTATGTGGTGTTATTTTTCATTAAGTAACTTAGCTTGGTTTATTCACTTGCATAAAGAGACCTTGGGAATAATTAATATTAATGTGCAAAATAAATTCATGAAGATATCGTACAAGAAAAATAAGGCAACCTTGTAGGATATCAAACTTAAGAAAGAACAAAGTAATGTCAAGATGGAGCATAAGTATGAATTCAAATATGGTGAATAAGGGATTAAGGATTATTCATAAGGACAACATGATGAAAAAGAACAAAATAATTCATCTACTCAAGAGAAAAAAATAAATAGTAAACAACAAGGTGGAAGAGGAAAAGAAAGTTGAGGAAAATGTTGATAAGGTTGAGGATACTAAGGTTGTACCATATAGACACCCACATCATCATGAGAGGAAATAATCATGGATAAATGTTAGGACATATGAGAGCATAAATCTATATGGATAAACATGGAATTGGAGGAGCAATCATTATGGCTATACATGACATCAATGGAGCAATAATTATATGATATGGAATCACATGAATAATTATTATGGATATGCATGGATGCCGAGGAGGAAAAAATATGGACATGGATGGAATCAAAGGATTGCAATGGAATATGGAATCAAGTTTGGAGAAGTGTCACTCACTAAGATTTCATATGGTTTGTTGGATGATTGAGCATGATGACAAGTGTGGAATGATTTAAAGAACACTCATTAGATAGATTCTTCTTATGTTTTGAGGATGAAATGTGTCAGGAGGGAGGGAAATTTATGTACCTTGGGATATGATATTTTAATGTATATGGGTTGATGGAGATGTTGACATGTGGCACACATTCCCCTTAGTTAGTTATATATTTATAATAAATGGGGTCATATACGAATTAGATATATTGGGTAATGAGTCGACCTACATTGGGATTAGGTGTTACCCATCCATTAAGAGTAATGTATGTCTATATAAAGGATGTGAGTATCATTATGAGTTATGTCATGGATGTATGAGTTGAGTCTTCTACTTGGTAGAGGTATATTAGAGGTGTCCCCCTCAAAGTGGATTCCCATTTTTGGGAGATTGTGGAGTTACTCCTTCCTTAAGGAGAATTGTCTAGTGTTTCCCTGCCTTAAGGGTATTATTTTGCATACATTGAGTATTTGGGAATCTTTGCCCATAAATAGTTATCATGTTTTGTTATCTTCTACATATTATGAAGTTTATTTATTTATTACATACAAATATCTTATCAATATGATCCTCGACATAAATAATGAATTTTATTATGTTTACCTCTTATCCGGAGTTGAGAAGGGAAAATAATAATTTGGTAACCCTTAATTTAATAAAATTAAATCTAATATAAGTGAATGGTTGGTCGATAAATATAACAATAAATATGCAAGATCAAGCTAAAGAAGTAAAAGCAAGAGTGATAGATAGGGTTTTTAGAATGACTTAGCTTTCCTCTGTATGTTTGAATTGGTTATGGACTAGAGAGTGGTCTATAAGGGCATATTCTGGACTATTTGAGATTTGTTTTTGATTTTGGAAAGTGAAAATCATAGGGATGTAACTACCTAGAATGGAACAAGGCTTCTACGCGCTAGTGTCTGTTTTAGGTGTTGGTGTCTAAGGAATTTTTGGTCCTAGTTCTTTATGTGTCACTTCTTGTTCACTATAGGTTGTGTTAGGTTCACTCAATTTTTTTTTGGGTCATGCCTATACCTACAAAAGAAATTTTATCTACCTGCACAATGCTTAAGTGCACATTATATGAATAAAAATGCATATAAAATAGTCGACTAACCCCAACGGTCACCTTGATGTGATTTTGTTATACGGTGTTGCACTACATTTTAGACTCCATGTAGTTCTTGTGGTGTGTGATTGAAATTATATCCTTTGATCTAGGTTTCCCTAGTGCGAGTGGTACAAAGAATAGTGGGCTATAACTACTTTTTCCCAATGCAAAATGTGTGGTATGGAATTCAAAATAACTCCCCTATGTAGTGAATAATGTAGTCCTTTGATGATGTAGTAGATTGGAAATATTTATCTCCTTGTAGTAGTAAGTTCCTCTTTAAATGCTTCCCCCATTTAACGAGGTTAAATAATTCATGTATATATATGATTCCTTCGCTCAAGTTTCATCATTAACAAGATATAAGATGACTAAGGGTGATAACATTAGATAATGAAGAAGTAACATATGAAAAGTTGGCAAAAAAAGAGGAAAAGGACGAAGTGCCTAGAGGGGTCAACAATGCTGGCACTCCTTTCCCTAACGGGTTGTTCTGTACTAGCTTCCCAAAAGTATAAATAATGAAATTAGAATAGGTTATGATGCCAACTAGTATGCAAAATGAATAATAAAGATGAAAAGGATAAAAGTAATATCAAAGCAAACTAGAAGGTTGTTAATGAGTAATTCTCTTGCTTAGGAGTCATGCATATAAATGACATATTTAGAGGCAATATTTACATAGTAAGTACATTATCTAGAGACTACATTTCCCCCACTTTATGTTTGTGAATAAGGATTCGGTAGCATAAAGTAGAAAAGAAAAGCGTACCTTGGGGAGTTAAAAGAAGATTGTGCCTAGTAGCGTATCAAATGAGTGTTGTAGTGTGTTGAATGGAATAGTGAAAAATATGTACCATGGAAATCTAAGGGAAGGGAAGGATAATGATCCTAGGGGTGACCTTTGTGTACATGGAGTGATAATGATGTGTGCGTGTAGTTCCTTGGAATATCATCTTTGCTTTAGAGTGTGCTTGATATTTGCTTCATGGTTGTTTGTGTGCTTTTCCTTCATTGGGATAGGATAGGACCTATAAAAGAAAACAAGTGTAGTCAATGCTCTAGGTAAATGCAATTGAACTTTAACTTGAAAAATATGTAAAATTAGAAATGCATATTGGAAAAATCTAAACCAAGGGGTTAGAGTACACTTGAAATGCTAAAAGAGAAAGGGGTAGAAATTTGTTCCTAATTATAGACTTGTTTCTTAGGATTTGGTTGGAATAATACGAAGAATTTGGGCATCCTACCATTAAACTAGGGATTTGAGCGTCCTAGCGCTAAACTTCAAATTTAAGCATCTTGTTGCTATTAAGGGAAAGTGTATTGGGAGATCTCATAGGATTTTTCCTCCAAACTTTAACACTTCCCCATAGATAAGTGTCCTTTGTAGATGATCACAAACCCAATTTGTAACTTACCTCGAGTGAGACATTGTTACATGCATATCATTATCCTGAATATTCCCTATGTGCCACTTCCTTATTTGTTCCTAATTTAGTTCTTGAGTTAGTGCTTTGTGACATGCCACTAACTTTAGTTCTTGTTAGTAACTGATTACAATCCAAAATTGACTATGGAATTGTTGAAACTAGAGAAGAATATAACTACATAACTCCTAAAAACTACTTTGTAACTATTTTTACCCCATGTAGGATCATGTAGGATGCTAGTGCTCATCATTTATGCCTATACTAGGTGGTTTTGTCCAGTTTGTGAATTTTGGCCAAGTTTGTTTCTAGCCCAATTCTATAGCTAATTACTACTTTGATCATGCTGACTTTGATTTTGTAATTGTTGTTTGTAACTAATGGGAGGGTGAAAAGGTTCACCCGATGTTTTCCCCACTCATTTGGGGTATGTGAGATGAAAAAAGTGAATGAAGCCCAAATGAGGAAGGCTGAAACTGATATGTATATTTTATATAGGGATTACACATGATAGTTACCATGACACAAGTAAAATAATTGGAAAATGCTAGCATAGAAGTGTTAGTGACAAAAAAATGTGCATAGAAATAATAACTAGTAAAAACATATAGGAAAATAACAAACAAGGAAACAACGAGTAGTTGGTTACATATATGGGACACTACTTAGAATGTCACAAGACAATCAAAACCATCAAGGATTGTGAAAACAAGGTAACAAGAAAACATAGGGTATAATCCATAAATAATAACAAACAAGGTACAAACAAATCAAACAACCATGATTGTAAGGAGTCCCTGAGAAAATTCTACATATAAAGCACCCATTAGTATGTTAGGAAATATAAATAGTATGCCACAATGTAATATTTGAATATAGGAATGAAAATTTGAAATATTGCAATGATAGAACTTGATAATAAGTGGAAAAAGGTAGATGCCCCCAAGAGCCTCAATGGGACTGGTAATGGATAGGGCCAAGAATCATACATCATGTAATAACTTGTAAGTGACCTACATTCACCTCAAGATAACATGTGAACATACATATGTGTATGAAAAATGATAAATCATACTATGAACCATAGTAACATGATAAGAAAAGGTGTAACATATAGTAGTATAAGGAAACAAGAGTACATCCAATCAAGATATAAGAAAACATATTTTTGGATTTTTAATTGCAAATATGTGAAAGAAAAACTGGAAGGTAGGTATAAGGATTCCCCCCATTGTGTGTGTGTGGAAAGTGAGGTTCATGTAGGTAAGGATGCCCTTAATAGTGAAGTATGAACTAGGAACAAGAGTGCATCATTGGGTAGTGTGAGGGAATTAGGATCCCCCAAATGTGAATGCCAAAAGGATCTATGTGATATCATCAATAATATCATCTAAACCTAGAACAAAGCCAAAGGGGGTGGTTGAGATGCATGGTATGCAAAGAATTTTGGTTTACCTATGAAAAATCCCAAGATACAGAGATCATACATGCCCATAGCATATTCCTCATCAATGAACAGTGCAATCCGGGAACTTGAGTGCATTCCATCATGTAAAAATAGGAGAATAATCGAGAGAATAAATAATTTCAAATAGTAATAGACTCTGAAGAAACTAGAAAAGTGCAAAGATTATTATGTAAATCATTAGTATGACTAATGTAACTAAGCCAATATTTCTGAGAGTAAGGGGAGAAGGATGAGGGTCAAGTGCAACCCAAAATTTCATGTGGAAGACACGTGGGCCAAGAGATGCTAGGAGGAATATATAGCCTTGATATTGAGGGTGAGGTGTAAAAGGGATGATATTAGTAAGAGTAAAGCCCAATTGGGTGAGGCCTTCATATGTGCAAACATTTTTAGAACAAGTAGGATCATAAGGAACATGTTGCCAATACTTGTGATCAATGTATAATGTGCAAGTAAAGTAATCAAAAATAGGAAATGATATAGGAGAAGAGGTAATAGTAACATTGTGACCATGACTTGGATGAGGAAGGGACCACATGAGGAGGAATAGGCTCTAGAGCATGTACGGTATTGGAATAAGGAATCATAGTAGTAGTGGTGGGTTGGGTGGTGGGAGATTTGACTTGATATTCACCAGGACTAGTAGCAATATAGTGAGTATGAAAGAGAGACTCATCAAAATCCATGGGAGTGAAATCCAAAGCACACAAGGTACCATTAGTGATATCTTCATTATTAACATCATCATCATCGAATCATCACTATTAACATGGTGAAATTGATAGAATGGTCAAGGAGATTGGGAACGGATGCAAATGGAGGAGGATAAGAAATGGTAGGAGAAATGAGATCGATAGTTTCAATATAAATAGAGGAAGTATCAAGAGGTGAAGGAATGTAAGTAGGATTTCTAGACTCCCCATATCATATATATCAAGACGATGTGAAGGAATAGGCCTATTTAGGGGAATGACCATGGAGGTGGAAGAGTCCATGCGGAAATACTTGAATGGTTCAGGATCAACGGTAATAGTATGCTCATAGTCATCAAAGATAAACTTGACACAATGATGGATAGTAGAAGGAATAACTTGCATATTATAGATATAGGGTTGGCCAAGGAGTAGATTAAATTGTAATGGGAATCAAAGACATAAAAGGGGGTACAAAGAGTGTGGTATCCTACTTGCAACTCTAAAGTGATAATACCAATGCATGCATGAGTAGTAGTATCATAGCCACAAACAATAGTAGTAGAATTTTCAATTACACTATGAGGAATGTGGAGTTGGGAAAGTAATGATAAAGGAAAAATATTCAATGTAGAGCCATTATCGATAAGTACATGCTTAATTTAGAAATCTTGAATGCGAGCCATGATAAGAAGAGGAGGAGAATTAGTGGAAGACTGGGAGTAATGTTGTCATAAGAAAATGTGATAGAATTGGTGATATGATTGAAATAATCCATGAGATGGAAAAAGCTATTAGAGGTTCATCACTTTAGATTTGAATAGAATGAAGAAAAACCTATAAGTTCAGAATGACAATTATGAGCCTGGGTAATATATCAAAGAGAGATATCTTAGCAAGGGTATTCTTTAATTTATGAATGATATCATAGGTTTTAGATGGAGAGGAAGGTTGGGGAAGTGGTGCACTAATAGGAGGAAGAATAGAGGTAGGAAGCTAAAAAGGTGTCTTATTGTGGCAAGTGGTGACAACATTGACAAAGGGAGTTACAAAAGCATTTGTGTAGTGAGGTAGATATTGCGTAGTAATAGGGATGTATTTAGATCTGATGACATCCCAGGAATAGACATGATTAGACATGGAGGTAGAATAATTAGTCATGATATTAAAAGAAGAACAAGAAGAATGGAAATAAATATGGGGTATGGGCATAGTTTTTGGGTTCACCAAATGATGCAATAAAATTCAATCTAACTTATGGGAACTGTTGATCATATGCATATAATTGTAGATATTTAAGATCAAGATAAAGAAGAATAAGAAAGAGTTATAAATAGGATGTGTAGAATGACTTAGCTTATCTCCATAGGTATAAATTGGTTCTAGGCTGGATAATCTTGGTCTAGAAGGGCGATATTCTAGAATGTTCAATCCGGTTTTTGATTATGAAAAGTGACGATCACAAGGACAAAACCTCTTGGAAAAGAACAAGGCCACCCAAGCACTAGTGTTTATTTTGGATGATAACATTTTTAGAATAGATTTGGTCATGGTTCTTTACGTGTCACTTCTTATTTATTGTAGGTCACATCAGGTTTGTTAGAATTCTACCCGGTCACACTTGTACACATGAAATAAACCTTAGCTACATGTACAATTCTTAAGTACACATTAGATGAATAAAAAATGGACATGAAAGAGTTGGAATGACCTCGGTGGTCACCCCAATGTGATTTTATTGTCGGCGCTGCACTACATTTCAGACTCCTTGTAGTTCTTATGGCATGTGATTGAATTTTTTTCCCTTGATCTAGGTTTCCTACTACCAATGGCATAAATAATAGTGGGATACAAGTAATGTGTCCCAATTCAAAATGTGTGGTATGGAGTTTATAATAGATCCCCATATGCAGTCCTTTGATGATGTAGTAGATTGGAAATATTTATCTCTTTGTAGTAGTAAGTGCCTCTTGAAATGTTTCCCCCATTTTAATGAGGTTAAATAATCCTGTATATATATGATTCCTTCACTCAAGGTTCATCATTAACAAGATAAAATCTAACTAAGGGTGATGACATAAGATAAGGAAGAAGTAACATAAAAGAGAGAAAATGACATAAGCACCCATATGAGACAACATCACTTGGGTGATCTTGTCTGTAATGGTTGGTTACGTGTAGGGTGCCCAAAAGGATAAACAATGAAATTAGAGTAGGCTAGAATTTTTACTTGGTATGCAAAAAAACAAGCAATAAAGATGAACATGATAAAAGTAATGTCAAAAAAGTAAATGGTTTTTAATGACCAATTCTCTTGCTTAGGAATCATGTACATAAATGACATATTTAAAGGCTATATGTACATGGTAAGTGTGTTATCTAATGACTGCGAACCCTATCACCAACCTTGAACCATTTTGTTATGGATTTGAGATGATTTCCCCTAGATTTAAATGCTTCGTGAAATTTGAGCTTGTATTTACACTAAGTAGATTAGATAAAAATTCACATTAAAAAGAGAGAGATTAATATCATGTGAACCTCTAGTGGATTCATGGTGTGAGGCCTCATGAGCCCACTCGACATAAGATGGCTACCTTCTTGTCATGTATTTTAAGGTAGTCCCTTGAATGGTAACATTTTCCCACCTACATGTCCCTTGGGTCTAGGAATTAAATTCTAAACTCTCTTAATGTGCGAGAGATTTTGTTCATGCCTAATATAAATAATGTTGAGGTAGAACTATGTTTTTACCAACACATCCTACAAACTAGACCATGCGATGAAGAAGCAAATCGAGAATATGGTAAAAAGAGTAATACCATACATGATATTGACATTCCAATCATTATAGTTAAAAATTAAAATATACTTCATTCTATAAGCTAGACATGATATAGCCTTTTAACAACTCTAACTTGTCTTTGCCTCAAGTTGGACCATGTGAAAAAGTCAAGACATAGTCTCCTCATTGATGATGGATGGATAAAATTTCATAGTTTATTTCACATATAGAACCAAACCTACTACTAACTAACACAACAACACATATGAAGTAACCTTATTTATCCTCCATGGATTCCACCTTGTTAAAATTTCCACATACGTGTTTACACCCTTTTAAATATTTTATTGTATTTTAAATAGTGTTATGGAATGCACAACACTATAAAAGAAATGTAAGGTTTGATACTAGGATCTATTCTGACTAATTAACTTCCAACAATAAATATATAATATCAAAATAATATATTGGTACTTGTAATTAATTACTACAATATGCTACAAGCTTGAAAACACAAGGAAGAAGATGTACTTAGCTACATAGGTCTTTATAGGAGAGAAACCTAAGAGTGCGTAGAGAAGATGCTTTGTTTTTGAGATCACAAGAAAACCTCTTGTTCAAGACCATGTAATTCTGCAAGGAATGGTTGTATGACCCAGACCCAAAGAGTGTACAAATTACTTTTCCCTCGGTGGCCTAGAAATGTGGTATGTTATCAAAACCTAATTTTTGTATGTATGTTGTCCACTCAAAATTCCCGCTTTCGATAAGAGTAAAATTTCAAATTTTGAGTTTAAGTGTTTTTCTCTGAAGTGCCTAAGTCGTGAAATTGAAAAAATCTGTGTTTTGGGTCATTTTGTGTGATTTTCGGGCCTGTCGGAACTTTTTGTCCCAACTGTCCCAAGTACGAAAGTGCACTCTGTTCCCCGATCGGCCGAAATCCCCGAAGCTGTCCCATTTTCGGGCCCGTCGGAAAATTTTGTCCCAAGTGTCCCAAAACTTTTTGTGCGAGTTGTTCCAATTTCGGCCGAAACACCCGAACCGCGTACTACGCACTTTCATGTCTCAAATGTCCCAAAGTTAAAAAGTGCAAGCTTTCCAATTTTACGGAAAACTCCCGTGTCACGTACTTCAGAGCTCCTTGTCCCAAATCGAAAAATGCAAACTGTTCCAATTTCGGCCGAATCACCCGAACCGCGTACTCCGCGCATTTTCGTCCCAATCGTTCCAAAAAGCATTTGTGCATCCTCTCCCTGTTTCACCCGAATCGGCCGAGCCGCGTGTTTCACGCATTCGCGTCTCACATGTCCCAAGCGTACCAAGTGTCATTCACACTTAGTTTTTCCCGCTCACTCCGAGTATGATGCTATTCAAATTGGTGGTTGTGTATTCAATGCGCATTAAATTCATTCCTCTCTCCAAATGGCTATATAACGAGCATTTCCCCTTTGCATTTTTCGCATTGCTTCCATGCTATCTTTGCTCGAACCCTTGCAATTTGAAAACCTGCGCAAATATCCCCTCCCTTTGCAAATTCCTTCCCGAGTCTAGGTTGCAGCTCCGAGACTATCAATATGAAGATCAAGTTTCAGGGACAGGAGCAAATTTCTCCGCTTGAGTCTGCTGTTAGCAATATTGGGGACAGCGAAGCTCGTCATCTCGACTTCGGTGATTTTTGGGCAAGAATGGCAGATGCAAACCCTACACCAATAGCACAAATGATTCATGATAGCGGTTTGGCTTTTGCTAAAATCTTAGTACAATGTCTTGACATCTTTGTGCTTTCATGCGGAGCTCACTTGACCCGCTTGAGTGAATTGACAAATGTACATGGGGAACTCATTGCCAAGCTGGACGCTGCCGCCATTGGTGCTGCTCTGAGGATTCCGGAGTTGGACAATGCTATAGTCGTCTCCCGGGATCAAGCACAGACCCTATTCGATCAAGACAGTGACAAATATAAGGCACGAGTGGCAAAGTCTTGGTTGAAGAACCCTAAGAAAGGTGCTTCTCGCCTAACCAAAACCCTCTTCCGAGTAGATTTCAATGAAGAATTGTCAGACTTCATAATCCTGCTGGCTCGAGTTATGGGTTTGCCCTCCACCAATGAGTTTCATTTCTGGATGTGCCCGCTCATCAGCATGGTGTGCGAGGGAACACAAAACATCAATCAAGCAGAGATCATCGATGAATTTGGCGGAGCAAAATATCCAACATTCGGCAAATAAAGAAGTTCTATATGACTTCATACCTTATGTATACCCTAGCAGCATCAAGGCAGTGGTTTGGTTTCTCCTATATAGATGCACACAAAGATGATCCAGTGTATGCATATTGCCTATTCACAGTTCACCTTGGAGACCAGCAATCGGAATTTCAGAAGGGTCAATGATGCTTTCACCATGTACGTGGTCAGATTGCTCGAAGGTGATACTGCTAGAAGGTTTTCAGATGAAGCCATGAACCTGATATCGCAGTATGGAGCCTATTTCATCCAATTCAGGAAATTTTCCTATATCAGGCTTGCTGGCTATGAAAGCACTCCTCTACGGCTTCCCATGTTCTGCAATGATAAAATGGCCTTGATAGAAATATGCAGGCAACTAGACAAGTTGCACAGAACTTGCAGAGACAAGAAGATTTCTGGCTTGCACTTTCCCATCTCTCTGGGAAACTACACATGCAAAACAACTCTGGATGCTCGAAAAATGAAAGAGCCCTGGTCCCTATCACTGTTCATTTCTTCAAGCCAAGAACCTGCTTTGACTTGAAGAAGTTTATTGAACAGAACATCAAGATAATCTACCATCATAGGGCAGATACAGAAGACTACTGGGCTGACTGTGCAGATGATTTTGAAGCCAGGAGAAGGCATTGTGGCAGGTTCTCCCTGCAATTGATTCAAGAACTCGGTCTGTACCAAGTTCCTGAAGGTCTCCAGGATGACAATTCTGACCTATACTCGTATGAGTATGAAAATGTGATTAAGCACACCCCTCTGGAGGACCTGGATTGGAACAGGAAAGAGAGGGATGATCTGGCTGAGATTCTTGCTCCAGTCTTAGTCAGGACTAAGGTCTGGTTCAGTAAGAAGATCCGAGAATTCAAGAGGCACTCAGGAGAATCCTCCTCCAAGGATGATTCGACACCAATAAGAGAGGCATCAGTTCCAAGGTCTGAAACACCAATGCAAACCCTCCTGCCTCATCAACACAAGGACCTACTGAATCTACTCCCTCTCCATCTACCCAGGTATATAAGAAGAAACTCAAAGAGGTAAAGAAGGAGCCTGCAGAGAATGACCCTCCAAGAAAACAGGCAGAGTTGCCTATAGGGCCAGAGAACATCATTGTTCTCAGTGAAAGTGAAGAAAGTGAGATGCCAACTCCTGCAAATGTTCCTGAAGATCCAGCAGATAAGGACAAGGAGGTCCAGAGCACTGAACTTCCAGGTGCTACTGATTCTTCTACCGCCATTGCCTCCAGTGCTCTACTCACATCTCAGCTTGAGTCAACAGCTGCGCAGACCCTGAGTGTCATGAGCTCCCTGTCTCTTGGTCCCCTTGCTTCTCCTGCAGATTCTTCTTCCTCTTTTGCTTGGGTGCAACCTTTGGTTGACAAAAGGAAGAGAAAATCCTCCTCTCAAAGCTTGGGACCAAATTTCGATGCTGTTGCAGCCTTGTTGGGCACCACTCCTTCTCGTGCCAAGAAAGCCAGAACCACTTCCAGAATAGTGTCTGATGCCCAAGGTCAGCAATTCTTGGAGATTGCTAAGCCCACAGTAGACAGATCAGAATCAGACTTGCTGGCATCTGACTTGGAGCTTTCAAGAATCCCTATGGGAGAGTCTACTCCTGAAGGTGAAATTCACAACCTCCAGGAAACAGTCACAAGAGTCATTGGAAGGGTTGAGAAAGGGCAGCAAACTATTGAACAGTTGGAAGAACAAGCCCAGATTCTCACAGGTTTCATCAAGTCTCTTTTATCTAAGGATAAAGTCTTGGACCCTACCCCATTGACTACTCTTCCACCTCCTGTAATTCTAAGCCAAGATGAAGTGCAAAGTATCAAAGATATGCACAAGTATTCTGTCTATGGTAGAGCTATTGAAGCCATGGTGGATGACATGCTTGTTGCTGGATTAAACTTTATCGATGAAGCTTTCAAACTCCACGAAAAGGTGAGTAATGTGCAACTGAAGCTCTCCTCCACTATCAATACCATGGATAAAGAACTAAAAATCTGGAGCAGTTGTATAGTAGACCTTCGCCTCATGGGACAGACAGATGAGAACATCTTACTGGCAAATAAGATTTTCGATGATGCTAAGGACAATCTATCAAAATCCACAGGTCTACATTAGGTGTGTGGAGTGGAAGATCGAGTTTTGGAGGAAGGCGTCAGGGAGAAATGAAGAACAATGGCGTGAAGGAGAAGCTTTCAAGACACTGGCTGTTGCTGCTTTCAAGGATATACATTGTCATCTTCAGGATGAAAACTCTGGTGTTTCCTGTCCTTGCAAGAAATCAAAGCTCAGTTCAGAGCTTTTGTCAAAGATAATCTATTAAAGGAAAGCTCCATCTCTAAGGAAAGATGAAGGAAATTTGTTCTCTTCAATCTGCCATTGAAGAAGCAAATAAAGATTATCATACTCACGTCGAGTTTGATAAAGAGATGGAGAAGTGTCTGGGATTTTGGACTCAGTCTGCAGCCAACACGTCAGTTCCACGTGGCAGAGACATAGCTGAGGCATTGAAGAAATTCAGGCAGTGGATTAAGAGACAGGGGTCCCTCCCGAAATGGCCCACTGTCTCCTTCTCCTTTCTTTTCTCTTCTTCCCATTCTTTTTGTATTCTTTGTAATTAGTTAAGGTATTGCAATCGGCGATCCTTAACTATTCTTTAGTTAAAAGAAACGGTTACGAAGAGTAACTGACTTGTAAGCTATATAATGGCCTTTCCATGCCATTTTGGAGGAGGAAGAACTTGGATATTTGCTGAAAGTGTAAATAGATCTTAAAGAAATCAATACAAAAGGGCTTTCCATTCTTTGTCTATCTAATTCTTGTTATCTCTGTGTTTTCCTTTAATATTGTGGAGATCATTTTGTTCCTAACTCGTTAGTCTCTCTGATTGCATACTGTTCAGTTTTGCAAATACAGTGATCTTGTACAACCAAGAAGGAACTTTGTGTCCTTGATTAATAAATCTGAAGAAGGTTATTTATGGAACTTTGTGTCTTTAAATTTAATCTCATTCAGCCAACGCAAATGATCTTGTCTTAAATTCTTTGAAGCTTCGCATACACGAAGAATTATTCTGCTATCTATAATTCTGAATGTTGCTATTCTGCTCATCTTCTTATTCCCTTTCCTCAGTCCTTGTGTAATTGATGATCCTTGTGGAAAACACTTTCGTAAAATCCAAGTTTGACCATAAAACAATGTTCTGTACATTTGTAAATAAGTTCGTTTCTGAATAAGGGAACCTCTCCCATTAAAGAGGAGGGACTTCTTGTCCCCTGACTGTTGCTCTTCTAAAAAGTCCTATTTGACGACCAACATACAGTCATAACACCATCTATAATAAATTAAATCACGATCAAATTCTAACCATGTGTAGAATTCCCTACAAAAAGGTTAGTGTTTGGGTTTAAGTATAATATTTACATTGGCTACATTGACACTACTCCAAAGAGGCCTCAAACCACAAATATCTCTCCACCCAAAGACGTGACATCTATATGAATATAAATAGTTGGAAATTTGAACTAATTTGAACATGTTTGAGAGGATTGTGCTCTTGTTAAGACTTTGAAGTAGGGATCATGGTGTTCTTGGAAGTGAGAGAATATAAACTCCTTGACCCAATTTAGTGCTTGAAAACTATATTAGTGACTACCCTAATGGATATACATTAGATTTAGGAAGATTTAGGGAGCCTTGAGTAACTTTTATATATATTGTAATGAGAGTGCCAAGTGATTTTCTATATACTTGCTAGGTGAGTAAATGAGGCGATGTTAACTTGCTTATGTAGGGTTCTAAAGATAAATTATCATGATAAGACCAACCTAAGAAGATGAAAAGACATTAAAAATGTTATTTTATCTATTGGAAGCATAATGGAATGAAAGGGGGGTGAATTAGTCATTCAATTCCTTTAATTCATTTACCATTAATTGAATCATACATTAACATCCATCTATTCACATACATTCAACCACAACTTATTAAGTGTGCACAATACATTCAAATAACCATAACACATAGAAGAGAGCTCATAGACACAATATTTAAGTGGGAAACCCTCATGGGGAAGAAAACCCACTTTGAAACATAAACATTATATTTTCATGCTTCAAATTTAGTGAGGCACCAACCCCTAGTTTAGTATAACACCAACCCTACAAGGAGATCCAACCCATAATTTAGTGAAGCACCCAATGCACAAGGAGGATACAATCCCATAGGATGACCAAGAAATAAATCAACCACTTAATGATGTTTAATATCTATTCTTTTTTTGCCACAACCGATGGAGATCTCTAATTCAGCTCAAACCCTAGGTCTTCAAACTTGCTCTATCTTCTTCTTCTTGATCTTTCTTTGGCTCTAAAATATTACACACATGATCTCAATCATTCCTCAACCTGTCATGCTCTTCCTTATCCTTCAAATCAAGTACTCATACCTAAAAATACTCACACTAAGTTCACATTTTTCCCTCTAGAGCACTAGTTCATAAATGAACTCAAACATCACCTTTATAGGCTTCTCTTCCTCATAAAATAAACATAGGTCAGTATTATACCTCATGAATTACAAAATAAACTTAATTACATCCCATTTTAATCATTAAAATTGTTACATATGACCCAAGTAGGTCATCCTAGCCAAAAACCATTCACGATGCACCAAAATCCTCAAAACCTTGCCATTGGAATGAGAAAATTCTCTAACACAAAAAATATTTTTAGTCAAGATATAAAAATCACCACACATGTGTAATATAAAATTTAAACATCATCCATGGTCACAATTTACATGAACCAATCAAATTATTTCATTTAATGGGCCCACTGGTTCATTACATTCTCAAAATAAATGTTTCCAATAACCCGATTTTACCTTTGCGCCTTAGGACCCATCAATATGAGATCAACCATGACAAGTGAACACTATATGAAATTTATAGAAATATGTATAAAAATTATAAGAAAGTTATAACACATGAAACATCCACTGTTTCAAACCACAACAAATTTTTCCTTCACCAAATCAAGCTACCTAAAAAGTAGTTTTATAAATGCAACTAGTGTGCACCCGTTATGACACTTTAAATACCTAAAAATGGATACAATGGATGAAAAATTAATCCCTCTTCACTTTCCAAGTGATATCAAGCATCACTCAATCCATTTCATACTCTAACCAACTCAAGATCAACAAATAATGTCCTATCCTAAAAAGTAGTTACCTTATTCTTCACAAATTAACTAAAAGACACAACAAATGACCTCATAAAGACAAAAATAATGCATCGAAAATGTATTATAATAATATTTCTAAAAAATAATTTAAATACTTAACTCAAAGCTCAAGGTCTTCAACCAGTCCATCTCTCGCAAATTACTTTTTATCCTTCTAGGGCTCAAGAAGTGAGTATGATCTCAACACACTCCATCGCTCCAAAAATTCAATTCCATACTTTATAAAAGCATTGAAAACACTTATAGATGATTCCTAAGCACTCAAAAAACTTCATCAAGCTTGAATCACTCAGAAACATCATCTTACCTCATGGAGCCATTTGCACTCTTAGATTGAGCATCCTTTAAAATTTTCCCTTAAAGAATGAATCAAAATTTTTGAATACCACATAAAAAACAAAATTTTGATATAGTATTGGAAATATTTTTGAACCTACTTCACAAAAAAACTTGAATGGATTCCGAACTCCCGTGAAGCTCTTGCAATATCAATTTTACTAAATGATACACCTAAAATCTATGTAGAAAACCTAGGCGAGTTGACACATCACTCACCCTGAGCCGAGCTCTCACTTAAAGCACGTAAAGGTACCACTGCACTCTATTTAGAGTTTCTTATGTAAGATGTTAGTGTGAAAATGATAATACATATTCATATCCATAACTAATCATAAACATTTCACGGTGTATAAACTAGATCTAGACCTTAGGAAATCATGAACTAAACAATACATATAATAAGGCTAACCATACAAGAACTAGATTCAGTTATGTCTAGCAATATTATCTAACTAATATACTCCATTTCATTAAATAATGTAAAAAATAGAAGCTTCTTACTCTATAAAGTATCTCCATGAGTCATGCACGCATTATGTTCAAAGAACATAACTCTATAATACATCAGTCTCTCTAAACTACACAATTCAATACATATTTATAGAGGTTGGTACTTTCCCTTCATTTCCCATAGACTTCTCAAAATAGGTCACATACTGATAATAGCCATGTGCCTTTATAATGGCATGCGCAACATGAAATTTTTATAATAATAGATGTCCTATAGTTAACTCTAAGAAGAAATCCTATTATTAGCCTGAACTATGTATGGCACTTAACAACCACTTGTTCCAAAAATACCACTGCATGTAGTGAAAGTCTTCATATCTATGTGTGCTCTGCATGCTATCTTCAAAATTATCCCTTATCCATAAAAATGGCTAAGTCCCGAGCCAAAGTGTTATGGCACGCGTTTCCTTTCCTATCTTCCCACGCCTTTAAATGTGCCTTGTTCCTGTGCGCACATCCTTTATGCATCTTCTCTTTAGAGAAACATTATGTCTACTCAAAATCACCCCACACTAAAGTACATTTCCGTCTCGAAAATGGGAATTATTTATGTTATTCCCTAATAATAAATGATAAGGAATGAAAGAATTAATGAAATATTGTACAAAAAGAATGAATTTTCACTCTGTAACACCTTCTTCTTCAACTAGGAGGATTATCTCTGGATATTCATTTTTGATTTCAGCCTCCAATGTCTGTCATTCATTTAGCATGGTCCTTGTCTTCTCTGGAATATCTGTGGCTATGGCATCTAGTTCATCCTGACTAATATTTTCTTTCTTATTCTATAGTATCCAGACAACATTAGCCTTACCTAACATCATTCCTTCCAAGAGGTCTATATTTTATGCTATGAACTTCCTAATCTCATCAATCCTCTCTTTGTGTGGATCCTTGGTTGTTGCTAGGGCCTCTCACTTTTGTTTCACTAGTTCCAAAGTATTTCGTGTGCTCTAGTGTCTCATATTTCATTTCCGCTTAAACTTCATTATCTTCAACTAGAGTTTTGGTCCTTATTACTACTTTTGGTGCCACACATAAATTGAGAGCTTGGTTAGATTTCTTCAGCTCATCCTTTAAAGTTTGGAGTAATGTGTCGTAAGTTGAAAATTTTCTAACCATAGAGGCCCTTTCTCTCTCTACCTCTTGTTCATAATCCTTTGGTGCGGGCATCCAAATTGGTCCGTCATCTAGCACCAAATTGACCAAAGTGCGCACATAATGTATAGCAAAAGGAAATTTTTTGGGAACCTGAGATTCTAAATAAGGCCTTGCTTTAAGGATGTGATCACCAATTTCCTCCACCATGCTAACAAAGGCCTCATTATTTTCCCATTCTTGTTCCTTCTCTTCCTTTAAATGCACTATCTCTACAATTTTAGCCTTGTTATCCTCAAGCAACACTCGAATGGTGGCGGCCTTATCAATGTTTCTCCACACCACCTCAGCAGATACTTTGACCATTACATTACTGACCTACTCATCAGACATTAGAGTAGGTTTTATTGTCATGTGCTTACTCTAGGGTGCCTTCTTCACCCTTCGACAGACACAAGATTCCTTATAAACGTCAATATATGGTTCATCCATATGAGTATGTATGGACCAGATAATTTCTTCCTTGTGTGTGTAGTGGCCATATCTGGATCCATCAACTCCCACCCATATAAATCCTTAAGTCCCAAAGTTCTCTGAAAACAGGCATGGATGATTTTTCTTATGTCCTCAGTATAGCCCATACTAGGGACAACATACTCTTCACTTGCTTTCTCTCTTTTTGTTCTTGTCCCCTTAGGAACCTAGGTGCCAAGGTTTGGAGTTGGTCCTTCTTTTACCTGAGTTGTAATGGGAACATTGGGTTGTTCTTACATAATTTCTTCTGTTTCTTTTACCCCTTCCTCTTCATCTCTCATTTCTTCATCCTAGGGTTCCTCCACATCTTTAGGATGGAACGAGGTTCTTCGATCACTTTCTTCGACTCCTCCTCCTCGTTAAGCTTTAGCATTATCCTTTTCTTTATTTGGGGTGATTATTTTTGAGGGGAGAGTTGAGGTGACCTTCGTAAAGGTTGATATGTTCATGTGCCTTGTGTTTTGGTTCTTCTGAACACCTTTTAAACTAGCGATCCTCATAGATTGTACCTACATCCAAGTCTTCCTCTCCTCCTTGTGTCTATGGGGGAGTATCTATGCACTCACTCTCCACTTTTTCTATGGGCCGTCTCCAACCTCTATGGTCCAAGCCTTCACTATCATCTTCAATATCTTCTTCCTCGTCTCCTTCTATGATCGAGGCATGCTTTGGATCTATCACATTCTCAACTCGTGTGTTTTACCTTAGGCGGCCTTGGGAGCATAAACTCACTCTCCACATACTTGTCATTTTCCAACCTAGGCTTAAATTGAAGATAGATAAGCGCAGCCCCACTGTCCCTAATAGCCAAACTTACCAAATTCATGATTATAACATTAGAAATAAGTCTCTCGATATAGGTAGACCTACCTGATAAACATATGTTTTCCTTAGAGTATGGTAGTCATAGTCTACCTTATCCACATTGTAGATCAACTAGCACACATTAGTAAACTTGTGTACTTATTTCTAGAAGTAACACGTTGTGAAGGCATATGGCAGTTTGTACTAGGGACTCCATGTCCCATCCTTCATCACGAACCATGTGATGTAAAAATGTTGATACATCGCGAACTGTACTGTCTTTCCCACTACTAAGGGTAACTCCTTTAGAAAGCACCATTCCTCCTCAAAGGCCGCATGAAGTTGATCATACCATAGTTTTACCGTTTGTTTAAATGGACCACTCATTTTTCCTTCACATAAATATTTCTCAAACCTCTCTGCAAGGGACTTATTTCCATGGGGTATTCGAAAATTTTGTTATTTGGCCCATCAAGCACTCCAATTTATACAAACATAAGAGATAATAAGATAGTGCCAAAACATATCTTCTCACCTATGCGCACTTCCTCAATAATTATTTCTGCTATGAAGCCAACTAAGTTATACACTTCTCCTTGTGACATTTTCTTCACAATATGTAGCCACATGGTATTTACCTATGACCATCTCTCTTGATCATTCAACTTAGTGAGTAGATGCATGGTTACCTACACCATAGGATACTTCCTTAATTTGTAGATGTCCATTCCATGTGGACCCTTGGCATATCCCAACTCCTTTCTTGTAGCTATAACAACTACCTTATCAGTTAGATCACTACTAACCTCTATCCTTGTGCCCTTCAATCCTGTCAATGTAGCAATCAAAGGCATGGTGATCCTTACCTGTAGTCAACAAAATAGAAAAAGTCCTCATGGAATCTACTCATAAGCCATTGGTATAAAATTTCTAGTTTTCCAAAATATGGGAGTTCGTACAGCTGATACACCCCTACCTTCTTGAGAAAATTCTCCCCAACATCATCATATACTGGCATGTCATCCACCATGTGCTTGTTGGTCTTCTTATTTAACACCGCGTCCAACTCCCCCTTGTTGTGCGTGGTGCGAGTGGTCAGTAGTCACTTACTTTGCATCTGTGAATATGGGAATCCCAATCCCGTCCAATGATCACTCCTAGATATTGCATTTATGAAAAATTACTCTCGGGAGCATCTTTGACCTTGATTTCCACCTTTTTCTTCCCCTTCATTCCTATTCTAGGTGTTTTCCTTTGTGCCATGGTAAAATTCTCACCTTTTTCCTCTATCGAGTAAGCTCTCATGCCCTAGCTCCAAATCACATACCCTAGCTCGAAATCACATGCTCTAGCTCGAAACCACATGCCCTAGCTCCTTCTCAATGCTTCGGCTTCACTGAAAACCTTCTCCAATGGAGACGCAAGCCACTTTTATGCACAAATCTGCTCTCCACACCTAGTTTCATAACTCTTTGAACCTCAACACGTTTTGCTCAATTTGGTCACAAATAGATCACTTGAATACTTGTGATTGAAAAGGTAGAAATAACCTCACATCATGTCTTTATATAGAGTTACTAAAAGTTTTTACATTTATTACTCCTTTACCTACCACTGATCCTCTAATTAGTTGACCATCTTCATAATTTCCACGCGATACACCTATGCACCATAGTTATAACCTTCCAACATTCTTTCCTAACTTTTGGCTACAAACCTCCTTCTACACACATCCATGTGCCAAAGTACCTTGCCACTACACCTTCCTCTAGTAGTTTCTACAGCCACCGCTTACCTCACATTATATTTTTCATTCATTTATTTCTAGCTATGGTCTTCCTTATGAGCAATATTCTTTCTAACATCTCCCTTCCATTTTTGAATAACACCTATAACAATATGTTCTGATGTGTACCTATTTTTGAATAAAAAACACCCCACACCAATGGTATGTGTAGTCCTCTCGCATATAAAAATACTTCAGATTAGCTTAGCTTCTAACATACAAATGTGCTTATTACACAAAATACCGAACTAAATTGACAAAACATAGCGATGAAGAAGGAAATACATTAAAAGAAATACAGAAAGGGAAATCTCTACTAAATGGTAATACTTAATTTATTAAAAACACCAAGAATACTTATTTATAGTAGGGCTTCAACCTACTCCCGTTGAAGTAACCGGGTAACCATGTTCCATCAAGCGCCTCTAACTGACAAGTGCTTGATTCAAGGATGTGAGTGATAACATATGGTCCCAACCAATGCACCTTAAGTTTTCCTGGATGGAACAAAAATTGGAATCATATAGAAGTACCATCTTTCCTACTTCAAGATTCTTTTCCTCGATGTGTCTATCATGTCATGCCTTCTTCCTTCTTCCTAGCATATTCCTACTTTTGACTCCAACGTGCTATGGAACACCTCTCATCTTGCTATATTAACTTATTAATTATTTCTTCTAATGCCTACTCATCAACTAGACCTCCCACGTGCATAATACATAAAAAAGGTAACATGAATTCCATGGGAAGAACTACTTCTACGCCAAACACCAATTGAAAGGGTGTGGCCTTATTTAAATTTTGTAGGTTGTTATATATGCCAAAAGTACAATAGAAACTTTATCATCCCAATATTTCCATCCGTCATCACAAATTTTTGTTAAGTTTTGGCTCAATATCTTGTTGAAGGCCTTAGCAGTCCCATTTGCTTGAGGGTGATAAGGTGTAGTCTTATGGTGCGTGACCATAAATTCATCCAAAAATATCCTGATTGTCTCATTTAAGAAGTGTGTGCCCTTATCACTTGTCAAACTCAAATGGACATCCATACCTAGGAAGAATATTTTCCAATAAGAACCCTTTGTTGTAGCTACTATACAATCCTTTGTAGGTGCTACTTCGCCATCATGTAAGATAATATGTATAAGTGATGATGTAGTGCGATCTGGTTCTACGTGCGGCTGGGGAAATAGGACCCACAAAGTCTATTTCCCATTTTTCAAATTCTTTGCATTAGTAATAGGCCTCAAATACATTTCATCTCTTTGTCCAGGTTTTCCAAGGCATCGATGGTGATCAAACGGCTTACAATACTCTTTACAATATTTGTACAGGGTCTCCCACCATAATCTAATGAGTAGAATCTTGTGTGTGGTGGCATCACCTACATAATGCCCACCTATAATACTTGTCATGCACCTCTTCCATGATATCCGTGTGCTCATGCTCTAATACACACCGGTACATCACTTCATCTCAGCCTAGTTTGTATAAGTCACACCGAATAACATGAAGGGTGCATCATAAATTGTAAGTTGTTTCTTCTCCAAGGCTTTCATTCCTTCTGGTGCCATACATGTGCGTAAAAGACAAAAATATCCTCCACTCAAGGCGAGTGATGTAACTGTATAACCGTGCATCCAACATTGTATCTTTAATTTTCTACGTGTCCTCTCCTGATTGAATTCTTGATAAGTGGTCTAGGCTAGAATTACTTTTCCTAGTTTTACCATGACTATAAAGTCAAATTCTTGGAATAAGAGATCCCATCGACATATGCGCCTCTAAAAACAGCTTATTGACCAAGTATTTTAGTGCCATGTGATCTTTATAAAATATAAAAGGGGTTACTAGCAAGTATTGTCTCGAACTTATGCAGCTCGTAGATTATCGACAAAGCCTCACACTCGTAGTCGTATAATTTTGTTATGCGGGAGTCAAATTTCTACTACCAATACAAATATGATGATCTATAATACCTTCTCTATGCTGAGCTAACACTACGCCAATGACTTTGTCGAGGTTTCCACATGTACGTGAAATGCAGTTGGTTCCATAATGGAAAATGCGGGAATAGACATTGTAGTAAGTCTCTCCTTCAATGCCTCAAATGCGCGTTGTTGCAGTTCTCCCCAATAGTATGTCCCTTTTCCCTTTAGTAACTCCTCCAGGGGTGTGAAAATATTCACATATCCTTTGATAATTTTTGGTAATACCTGTATGGATGAAGAACCCACACACCTCACTCTAACCGGTAGGATCCTCTGGCCTCTAATAACGACAACCTTAGTTGGATCTATTAACAAACCTTCCTTGTAGATGATATGCCCTAGCATACTTCCAAAAGGTGTAGAAAATATGCACTTCTTGATGTTTAAAGAGATGCTTAACTGTCTACATCTTTCAAACACTAAGCACAAGTTGTCATAATGATCCTTAGCAAGCCCATATACAGCCAATCATCCAAGTAAACCTGCAAGAATTTGTGAATAAAATCCTGGAATGCTTGAATAACTATGTGCAAAAATATAACAGGCATGTTCTTCAAACCAAAGGGCATCACCGTATATGCAAAGCTTCCCCATTCAGTGGTGAAAGTTGTCTTCTCTTGATCCTCCTGTGTAATTCTTACCTAATGATACCTAGAGAATCCATCTGTAAAAGAGTAAATTTCGTGCCTGCAATGCCTTCTAATATTTCCTCAATGAAATGCGTAGGAAAAGGATCAATCACACATGCAACATTCAGCTCCTTGTAATCCACACAAATCCTAATCCGACCATATTTCTTTATACTAATTACCATGGGGCTAACCCACTCTAATTATTCTAGGGGCTTAATGATGCCAAATTTCAAAATTTTGTCAATTTCTTCTTTAACTTTTATGTGTAGGTTAGGTTTCATCTTGTAAGGTCTCTTCCTAACCATGCATACACCTTCCTTTAGCTTAATCCTCATCTCACCTAATGTCTCATGTAGTCCCTTTAAATCATGGCAGCCCCTAGGAAATAAGTCCTAGAAATCACGTAGTAACTCAATTATCTTTGGCACTTCAGAATTAGACCAATAATCTCCAATTATGGCCTCTTTAGGTTCAACATCCATGCCAATGTTCACTTTCTTGGTCTTCATAGGTTCATGATAGGCGTGTGCATTGTTATCCACATGGTCTAAAACCTCATTTGTACCTTCAGAGTTATCAATTTATAAATTTTCTACTTCTTCATCATCCACTATGTAGACCATCTTTCCTTTCTCCTTCTCAAAACAAGTGTACTTAAATAGTTCGACATCTGTCTCGTCTATTTCACCAAAATACACTCTGGTTCTTCCTCACCAAATAAATCTTGAATGAGTTCTTCATCCTTTACACTATCTCACATAGTCAAGTGTTCCATAACCCATAATGCCTCTCTCACCGGAGGTTTAGTAGAGAAGTAGTCAAAAGTCTAGACCATTCCTATAATCAAGTCTTGCCAATTTCTAGTCTCCCTATGTAGTTCCACATAAACATACTAAGTGTGTGCGTAACCTTGCAACATGGAATAAAGTTTGTGCACCCAAAGTGAAGGTGGTAAAGCTTCCTACCCCTCTGTCTAGAGTCTCTCACACTGCTAAACGTGGTGTTGAATAGGTTGATTACCATGATATATGCAGATCTGAGTAGGTGCATTGCTCCTGAGAAACCGGGTTTTAGATTAATTCTTAATTCATTCCATTTTATGAGATTATCCCTATGATCCATCCACCAGCGTGTTACCATCCCACACAAGGTATACACTAACATATTTCTTCTCTTCACTTGATTTGTCCACTGCTCCTCCATGATGTGCAAGAATACTATAGGATATCCTTCTCCAAAGGTACCGAGTGGTACAAAGTTGTTACCTATCCGCCTAATACAACGAGGTTTTCTCCTCCATGCAAAGGTTCTTCTTACTTCACACCTAACCATCTCATAGGTTTCATGTGCCCAATTTTCACAAGCAATACTTGTAGTATCATTAATAGATTGTGCATCCTCCCAATGGAGGATTCCTTCCTTAGATGGCTCAAGTATTTTTGGATCTCTAATTATGTGCACATAAATTCAATTGAGATTTTCCTCACTCAAAGGTTCAACATAAGGTGCTGACTTTCCATATATTAAAGGGATAATAACTTGTTATTCCTTGTTCTCAAAACTTATATATCCCTTGTTGAACCGTAGATCAACATTATTTGCATAACACCAAGGGTGCCTAAGTAGAGCTGGGAAGTTGTCCGCTTCTCCAAGTGCTAATACTTCAAAGTCCCCAGTGAACTTGGCCCCTTTTATAGTAATGGATGCATCCTTTAGAACCTTGATGAGAGTGTCCTTAGTCTGATTAGCCATAAACAATACATTAGAGGATGGTTGTAATGGAGGTCTACCTATTTGCACCCATGCATCTAAAGTAAACACATTTACTTCCACACCTATGTCAATTAATATATTTCTCAAAGCTACCCATCCACAACAACATTAAGAGTGATTTCCTTGTCATAATCCAAGCTATGAGGGGGAATATTAACATGTAGGATCTGCCATCCATTCTCTATACCTATGTGAGTTTTTCCCTTTAACCAATTCCCTAGTAATGGAATAATATTCTCTTGGCGCAACATCTTGCATACCTATCTAAAATTATCAACATCTGACTAGACTGTCTCTACTACCTTCTTTTGTTCCAACTTTCATGACTGCTCCTTTAAACACTATATTTCACCCTAAATATTTTTGAGTACCTCCATGGTTTCCTAATAAACCTCCTTTTGGTGTGTAGGATCTGGGTATTTTTCATGTAAAACCTCCTCCTTAGTAATAGTAGACTTCTATTGTAACATCTCTCTAGCATGCCAAGCTTCAACGCGTGTAGTAATCTTCATAGGAAAACCTAAGGTTCTCAGTGCTAACTTTGGCATCCAATGATTTTCCATGGTGCAATCGTATTTTAACCATCCCTACACCCTTGTTCTCTTATTTATGCTATTTTCTAAGATGCTGATATAAGTCTGAAATTACTCATAGTTATGATTCTTCACACAAAAAGAACAAATAATATTATGAGGGAATTCACGCCTGTAGTGGTCAGGATATCTGCATGTATAACACATTCCATGAGGAAACTCACATCTTGCACCACCACGGCCTCAACCTTACATGAATCCACTATAATATCCTTGACCTCCGCCACAACTTCCTTCAAAGTGTCCCTCGTTCGATCGTAGCACCCTTGGGTGTGATCATGGTCATGGTTATCACTTTTACTTTTATAATTATCCAATATTCCTTTTTGTCATACACCAATATCAATGGCATCATGGATCTCGATCAATCAAACCGTAGTCATCTCTATTATGAGTCGTGGACCGAAAATCTTACAATAAAGCAAGATACATTCTTTCGATCACGCATTGTAATAATGGGCAGTGGCATACATCATGGTCTAAATGACATATCTTGTATTCTATCAATAATGAACATACTGATTTGTAGGGACAGTTATCCTTAGTTTGTCCTTCCACTTCACAATCTATACACCAAATCCTAGTGCGCATCTCATGTGCTGAATTGGCCAATAGTTTCTCCAACTACTTTTCCATAGCTGTAATTTGTGCTTCTAGGAATGGGCTCACTCCAACGTCTATACTTCTAATCGCTTTGCACACAACATTTCTTCAAGTGCTTCATGCAGGTCAGTTTAGGTCTTATGTGACAACGCCCTCCTAAATGGTGTGATCAAGTCCCCAACAAACCACTGTGCATGTTGGCTTGCATGGATATCAAATGAAATCTTAGAAAATGTGCTTTGAAATGGGAATCATATTAGCAAATGCTCTCGTAGTTCCTACTTAATATACTTGAGTGCGCTTATACTCTTCTGCTCAAACTCAAGGATATAAAACTCCTTAATGAAAGCATCTCGCAATGCTGCATAATCTACACAAGTCTGATCAGGGTCAAATTTATTATACCAATTGTGAGCACATCCTTGTAATGTAGTTGCAAACTAACTTGCCTTGCACTCGAGAGGATGTAATTCCTTTTACATGTCATAGTATCTCACACATGTGCACATGCTCAGTAGCATCTTCTATTCCCCTATAATATTGAAGAAGAAGTGACATCTCCGTGTAAATATTTTGGGGTTGGTGAGGACCATGCCCACCTGATACAAAACATCCTGTGTTACCTATGCCTCTAGACCCACCAAATCCACTAGAACTAGAGCCACCTATGCCCCCTGATCCTTCACCTGTAGCCCAAAGTGGACTAGCGAGATGTCTTGTCCCGTGTGTCCCAACAATGGTACTAAACTGAACTCCTATAGTATGTGAGGTGGTTCTACTCCCATAAGTGAGCCCAAAATTATGTGCACTTGAGTTTTGTGCCAACGATGTGCTGAAAAGGTACCTCTAAATAAAAATAAGATGTTTTCCTAGCCATAGATGCACTTTCTACTTGATTTACTCATGTTCTTCTACTCCCCAAACTAGCTTACTGACCACTGGTTGTATTAGATACTGGAAAACCAAGCGCAAGGGATAGGTTGCCAGGTAGATTTAGATGTGCGCCTATAGCCCATGTCATCTCTCTTTGGAACACTCTCATATGAGGCCATGAGGGTTGCTTCTATTATGCTTGTCCAAATGGGGGATTTTCGGATGCTCGCTCCACACATTCTACGTGATCTCTAAATCTTTCATGCACCATCTCTCTCCTCAACACCATCCATTCTCGTAATATAGTGATGCTTCTCTATCTCCCTCTCGTGTGTGTCATTGTACTTAAGTCACATTTCTTCTCTTTGCCTCTCTTTCGCTAGGTCCACCATCCTTCACCAAACTTTCTCCTAACCCCACTTGTGGTAGGGTTTAGCTATCCATCGGGATTTCTTCCAAGTTTAGGGCTACCATGAAGATTTTGATCACCAGTGGAATGCCTTGCAAATAGACTCCCTTGGGATAATGTAAAAATTGGAACTCAGCTACCTTCGGGAAAGAGTAAGTAGAAATTGAGTACTCTAAAATATATCTATTCGAACACCATAGAACCAAGTGTCCACATCGTGTGTCCAAATTAGATCAAAATCATAGAGGGCCTGAAATTATTCCTACGTATAGACAAGCGTGTGATACCTCCAATTCCTTTTAGATGCATAAGTAACTAGCCACTTGTGTAGTTTTATCGGAAAGATAACAAAGAAACTCTCATATAAACAATCATACAAGTTTTACTCCACCCACATGCGTGTGTCAAACTCGAGACCAGTCTTTGGACCTCCAAGCATACTCTTCTTCTAGATCTATTATCCACTCCTCAATACTTACTAGGGTCAATTTGGTACATATGTTAGGATAAAATATTAATTATGCATTATATGATCTATTATTCAATTTATTTTATTAATTAAATAATCATATGGTTATATTATAAACCATAATATAATTGTAAGTTGTTATATGGTTTTAAACCATACTTGTCTTTTTGTCTCACAGGGATAATTGTTACATTTATTTATGCTTCCCGGATGTATTATTGGAAGCAGTTGTAAGTATGGTTTTACCTGTGCAACATATTTGTTTGTCTGCACATTGCTGTCCAATATGTATAAATATTGCAGCACTCCATTGTAATGGTTAATCAATTTCACATTAATAAATTATACAGGCTTCCGTCCCTGTTTGTGAAATTACATTTGGTACCAGAGCGAATTGAAGCTCCTGGCAAGGTTGGAGAAGGTTGCAGAAGAAGGAGAATTTGTGGAGAAGAAATCTGCAACAAAAGGAGAGCTAGTGCTGCCTCCTGCAGCTTCCCAGAACCCCCTGCAAACCCACAACCTCTTGTTCAGTTCCAGGTGTTTGGAACATAAATTTTTTTTGCACTGGTGCACTCAGCACTAGGCAAAATTTGTTGCAGGTATAAAGAATTAATTTTTTTCCCATTAGGGGTTTTGTCTCTAATTTAGAGAGGCTATTTAGTCTCTGCTACATTTAGCAGACCACTGGATTTGGAGGTCTGTGTGTATGTGGACCTGCTGAGTGAGTTTGCATTCAGAGGCTTGCCATATTAGAGCACATATATTTCATATATTGGAGATCATGTATTACATTGTGTTGTAGGTGTAACACAACACTTCTTAGCCAATATTACAGTGGCTGAGTCAAATTATGTCTACCCGAACCTGCAGCAAGCAAACAACCTCCTACACACCGGACCTGTGCATGCACAAACACAATCTTTAGTTGTTGTTAGTCATAACGTGTTTCCTCTCCAACAAAGTATTCATGCTTATGAATTCGGTCTTGGAATTGAACTATGATCAGTACACATGCATGCAAGTTTCGAGTATTGAATGCATGATCACATAGACCAAAGTGGAAACGTTTTATATTTACGTTTCTCCTTTTGGACATTACATTGAGTGGCATTTGACATTCTCTAACAGGATGTTGACAAATGTATTAGCGAAGAAAATCCTATCACTAATAATACCTTGTCTCAAATCTATTCGGCCTTGCATGTTAGTTTGATATACTCAATGCACTGCACACAAGAAACAAAATCGGATCAAATCAATAAAAATGGTGGAAACGTGTGTCAAAAGCGGCTGAGAAAAAAAAACAAAAGGAGGCGGCATAAGACAAAGAAAGAAAATAAATCCAGCGGTGGAGAAATCGAACATGGAGATAAAAGGCATTTTTGATCCTTATTTTGAGCAAAGAAACCCTAAATCACCTCCAATACGTGGACTCCAACTCAAATATTCCAAATCACCTCTTTTTAACAAAGTCGGATCCTTTATTTTACTCATTAAATATCATTTGCTTCATTTGTCTACACAATGTGAGCCCGAGTTGGATAGGGAAAATGCCTTGGGAATGAGAGGTGTGGGGGTCGAATCCTGCCCCAACACACAAAAACTCATTTTTGAAATTTAGCGGCATATTTGGCGGATTTACCAAATTTAGTGGCAAAATTTGAATTTAGTTATAACTAACTAAATTTAGCGGAGGAATCCCTAAGTTAGGGTAAATTTTTTTTTTTCTCCCATTTGGTCTGTTTTTTCATTTCGGACATTTTTTGCAAAGGGAGACCCATCTAAAAATTGCATCTTCAGCTTTTTTTTGCAATTTTTAGCATTTTGGGTCGTATTGGGCTCAGGAGGCCACCAGACCCGCGAAACAGAATTTTTTTGCCTGCCATTCAAATTTTCTAGTTTTTTGAATGTAAATTATATACTGCTGTACATATTGTACTAATTTGCAAGTTGCCATAGTCAACTGCAAACTTTGTAACTGCGCCGTAAACTCAAGCGAGAATTGTAATAAAAACAATAAAAAAATTGGTTCTGTAACACTCACGAGATCCTAGATCTCATTCGCAGCGTTGGTATATGGTGCCTCTAGGAAGCACTTACGAGTAAAGCCATCGTGACTACTACTGCACTTAATGCCTAATATAGCTACAACAATGTTGTCTGGGCATCGTCCCTATAAATCGACGAGGAGTAATAAGGTCACACCGCACACACACTATGAACCATCCCATCCGTCTCAGGAATGATTGCAAGACATAAATCCAGACTGAGAAATTATCTGAGTATATAGCAAAGTTACGTGCGCGTATGAGGATATTTCTTTGAGCCGGTGTCAATAATCACACAGACCCATCAATATTGTCTTGGTACCACGTATTGAATTCTTTCACGTACGTTAACGCCTCTTTCACGTACTCGGGTATATAGAAAGGGTGAGCTTCTTCCACGTACCGACGGGTATATCGGAAGGGCGTATATAGAAAGGTTCGGTATATCAGACTGACGGTATATAGATTGGGAGACCTAATACCTGGAGTGATAAGAGCCAAACCTTGTCAGTGATCTCTGCAAAATGGGCACCAATGCCCCCAAATTTTTTCTTCCGATTCACAATTGCTCAGAGGAAGCAACTATGCTGCATGGAAGACAAAAACAAAGACACAACTTGAGTTTGAAGAAATCTGGCCTATTGTGACTGGTACTCTAACCAGATCAACAATTGATACAACACAACAACGACAGTTTGATAGAGCAGATCAGAAAGCAAAACTCATCATCTTGTTTGGAGTGTCCGATGATGTGCAAGCCCAAATTCGAGATGCCACAACAACAAAAGAAGCATGGGATAAGCTAAGCACAATATATGAGGCCAAGAACAAGAATGTCATACTAAATTTGTAAAGTCAGTTACACACATTGAAGTTCAAGCAGAATGAGAAAATTGAAGCTTTCTAAGAAGAGTTGCAGAGTTGAGGGCTTCACTTCTAGCCCTAGGAGAAGAGGTCAAAGATGAATCTCTCATTCCCATTGTTCTGAGAGCTCTCCCTTCTTCTTACCACATTTTTGTCACAACTCTAAACTTGTCAGATACGACAATTAGTTTTGACAAGCTGGTAAACCTACTGCAACAAGAGGAAGCAATGCACAATAAGGATGATGAAGAGGAGCAGGCACTATCTTCACATCAAAAATGGAAAGGAAAAGGTAAAGGAAAACCTAAATCCTATCAGAAGTCCCAACATCAGAATCAGTATCATGGGGACAATCAACAGAAGAAGCAATGTCCAATTTGCAAAAGAGGACATGACTTAAAAGATTGTTGGTATAACACTTATAAGAAAGGTTCATCAAGCAACTCTGGACCACAACAACAACAATCTTACAAGGGACATTCTAAAACTATCATGGGCGAAAAGGGGAATTGGAAAAGAATACCCCACCAAAGGTAAGGTAATATTGCTTTGAGCAACAAGAACAATGACAATGAAGACTTCTTGTTCACCGCTTCGATCAAGTGAACCATCCACGTCATCTAGTGATGTCTGGTATGTTGATTCGGGAGCCACTCGACACATGATCGACCATAGAGATTGGTTTATTTCAATGAGGGACACACCATCGAAAAATCATGTTTCGTTGGGACATGATTCCTCATATACGCCTCAGTGGGATATGGAACATCTCTCTACCCCTTGGTTCACACAAATGCAAACTATCAGATGTCCTATATGTCCCTGGGTTGACAAAGAATCTTCTTTCAGTTAGTCAACTCCTAGATCACAACCTAAAAATTGACTTTGATAGTCAATCCGGCAAGAAAACGTGTTTGATTCGAGATAAATCAAGAGGCTCGAAAATAATTGCAAAAGCCTCCAATGTGGGACGCATGTTCCAACTTGATTTTGTTTATAGAGATGATCAAGCACTTGTGGCTAAAAATTCCACCTCAGTGCAGTTGTGGCATTGGAGATTTGGTCATGTTAGTTTCAAATATCTTGAAACACTTTGCCGGTGTAATATGGTACATGGGCTACCTTCTCTTCAGAAGGATACAGACAAGTGTCCTCACTGCCTAGCAGGAAAACAACACAGAGCTTCATTCCAAAAGAGTACTTTTCGAGCTCATGGTAAACTTGACCTGGTTCATACCGATCTTTGTGGTCCGATGCAGCCAAGTCATTCTGGGTTCCAATACTTCATGCTTTGTGTTGACGATTATTCAAGGAAAATGTGGATTTTCTGTCTTCGCAAGAAAAGTGAAGCATTTGAAACCTTCAAAAAGTTCAAAGTTAGCAGTTGAGAAAGAAATTGGTCATCACATCAGAACCCTCCGCTCAGATCAAGGGGGAATTCACCAGTGATGAGTTCAGAGACTACCTACAAACTCATGGGATTCGTCGACAAATGCCTCCTCCACACACACCGCAGCAAAATGGTGTTGTTGAGAGAAGAAATCGTACTATCATGGAAATGGTGTGATGCATGATCGATGATTCCTAGACTTGCAAAGACATTTTGGGAAGAAGCAGCAAAACAATAGTGTATTTGTTAAATAGAGCACCCACAACTGCTCTTGATGGAATTACACCACAAGAAGCATGGTCAAAAAGGAAACCATCCATTGCACACCTCAGAGTATTCGGGTGCAAAGCAAGCATGCACATACCCAAACAGAACAGAAAGAAATTGGACATGAAGTCACAAAAACTCATCTTCATTGGGTACAGTGAAGAGACTCTTGGGTATAGATTGATGGATCCTAAGACCAGAAAAGTCTACACCAGCAGAGATGTTGAGTTTTTCGAGAAGAAGGAAGTAGAGTCTCCTTCTCCGACTCGCAAGATGTAGATTTTTCACCTATTGTAAAAATTGAAGCTAATGTTCCCTCAGAAGATGAAAGTGATGATGGGGATGATGGTGTTGATCAAATAGAACCACAACCCATGGGAATAGTTCAACGTATGCCTAAATGGTGTACAAGTACATTACGAGATGCAAGATTGGATGCTCCACCGGATACATCCACCCCTGGACCACGGACTCACAATAAAGCAAGAGAAGAAGTTAACTTTGCTTTGATGAGTAGAGTTATTGAATCGATGAGCCCTCTATAGTCCAGAAGCCCTACAAAAAAAGCTTGGAAAGATGCCATGGATTCTGAATATCAATCAGTGATGAAGAATAACACTTGGCAGCTTGTTGATCTTCCACCAAGGAAGAAACCCATTGGATGCAGATGGATATTCAAAACTAAGTACAAAGTAGATGGGACAATGGACAAGTGCAAAGCAATACTTGTAGCAAAGGGGTATGCACAAAAAGAAGGCATTGACTATGAGGATACATTTGCTCCCATAGCTAAGATCAAAACAATCAGGATGATCTTTGCTCTAGCTGCTCAGTTTGGATGGAAAGTTCACCAAATGGACGTAAAAAGTGCCTTCCTAAATGGAGATTTACAAGAAGAAGTCTACATGACTCAACCTGAGGGATATGTTGTACTTGGTCAAGAAACAAAGGTATGCAGACTCAGAAATCTCTGTATGGCCTCAAACAGGCACCCTGGGCATGGTACATCAAGATTGATGAGCATCTCGTATAACATGGATTTGTTAGAAATCCATACGATCCCAATCTCTACCTCAAAAAGAAAGGGGGGAGATGGTGATTGTTGTTGTCTATGTCGATGATCTAGTCATCACTGGTAGTTTAGTGAGGATGATCGATGCAACGAAGAAAGATCTTAATCGATCATTCAACATGACCGATCTCGGCCGATGCACTATTGTCTTGATTAGAAGTATGGTAGAAAGAGAATCATATTTTTGTTTCTCAGATGAAATATACCAAGACTACGCTCGAGAAGTTTAGGATGATGGATTGCACACCAATTGCTACACCTATGGAGAATAGATTACAGTTATCTCATTCAGATCCATCTCCTGAGGTAAGTGCCACTCTCTATCGGTAGCTGATTGGGAGTCTCATTTACCTGACCTACACTAGACCAGATATTAGCTTTGCAGTGAGCTATCTATCCAGTTCATGTAGGAACCCAAAGTTTGTCATTGGAAAGCAGCAAAGCGCATTTTGAGATATCTCAAAGGATCAGTGGATCTTGGTCTAGAATACAAGAAGAATGAAAACTTCTTCTTGACTGGATATTCGGATTCGATCACGCAGTAACATATCGATGATAGAAAATCCACTTTGGATTTGTATTCTTTATGGGATCTGGACCAATATCATGGGGAAGTAAGAAACAACACTTTGTTTCTCGCTCTTCCACAGAAGCCAAGTATCGTTCTACAGGAGAAGCTTTATCTGTGAAGCGATTTGGCTACGTCGCATACTGGAAGGACTTGGAATACCACAGGACAAACCGACCACCATGTATGTTGACAATGAAGGTGTTCTCAAACTTGTTCGCAATCCATTTTTTCACGAGAGAACAAAGCACATTGAGGTTCAGGTTCATTTCATATGCGAACATGTGTTGAAGCACAACATCCAGCTTCAATTTTGTCCAACTGCTGAACAACAAGCATATATTTTCACAAAGTCACTTGCACGTGACAAGTTCGAGTTGTTCAGAGATTTCCTCTCCTCATCTCTTCAGACAATGCACAATTAAGGGGGGGAATGTTAGGATAAAATATTAATTATGCATTATATGATTTATTGTTAATTAAATAATCATATGGTTATATTATAAACCATAATATAATTGTAAGTTGTTATATGGTTTTAAACCATACTTGTCTTTTTGTCTCACAGGGATAATTGTTACATTTATTTATGCTTCCCGGATGTATTATTGGAAGCAGTTGTAAGTATGGTTTTACCTGTGCAACATATTTGTTTGTCTGCACATTGCTGTCCAATATGTATAAATATTGTAGCACTCCATTGTAATGGTTAATCAATTTCACATTAATAAATTATACAAGATTCCGTCCTGTTCATGAAATTACAACATATTCATCATGAAACATCTTGAAAACAACTAAAAAGAGGTCCCGATAACGAAACCAATGGCACAACCTAGAATCTACTCAGAAAACCTGGACACGCTAGCACATCACTCACTGATTCGAGAGCTCACCCAAAGCACACAAAGGTACCAAGCCCCTCTTTAGAGTTTCTTGTGTAGGATGTTAGTGTGAAGATGATAATACATATTCAAATCCATAACTAATATTAAATGTTTCATAGTGCATAAACCGGATCTAGATCTTAGGAAATCATGAGCTAAACAATAACTATAATAAGGCTAACCATAACAAGAATCGATTCAGTTATGTCTAACATCATTATCCAGCCAATATACTCCATTTCATTAAACATTATAAAACACATAATCTTCTTACACTATAAAATATCTCCATGATTCATGCACGCATTAAGTTCAACAAAATAACTCTATAATAAATTAGTCTCTCTAAACTACATAGTTCAATATATATTTATAGAGGTCGGGACTTGCCCTTCACCACCCATGGAATTTTCAAAATAGGTCACATACTCGTTAATGGCCACACACCTTTTTAATGACATGCACAACATGCTAGTGTTATAATAATAGATGTCCTATAGTTAAATCTAAGAAGAAATCCTATTATTAGCCTAAACTATGCATGGTGCTTAACAACCGCTTGTTCCCAAAATACCATTACGTGTAGCGCAAGTCTTCATCTCTATGTGTGCTCTACACGCTATCTCCAAAATAGCCCTTATCCATAAAAATGGCTAAGTCCTGAGCCAAAGTGTTCTAGTGTGCATTTCCTTTCCTATCTTCCGTGCCTTCAAATGCACCTTGTTCCCACGCGTGCATCCTTTGTGTGTCTTCTCCTTAGAGAAAAAATTTGTCTCGCTCAACACTAAATGTTACTCTTAACGCGCCCAAAACTAGTCCTCATAGATAGGGTACACTTTGCAATTTTTAGCATCACCATGACCTGAAACCTTCATGAACATATAGAAAAATGTCATGGATAAAATTAATGTCAATTTAATCATTACCTTCTTTGGATAAACTCTTCACAACCGGAACTCTTCGAAATAAACATTTTAGGTGAGGCCCACATATCACCACAAGCAATATCTTACCTTTCTAGAAATCTAGAAGATTCCTCTACAATATCAATCATCAATTTTTCATTAGTAATATAAAATGGGCTGATATACACACTTTTATGAAAGATACTCCTAGCTATGGTTTTTCTAGGGTTTCAAACCACTTTCCTTGTTAATGATTATTCATAAAAATGTGACAATAAAACCACCTAATTATTTTTGTGGAAGATTAATAAATGACCTTAGAAGCAATATCAAATATTTTAGGTCCCCATGAAAAAGCATACAGATTCACAATGAGCATCAAAAGGTCTAACTTTGCTTTAAAATCACACTTTGAAACTTACCTAGTTTTGCTAGAACTTGCATAACTTAAAATTTCTTCATCAATTTGACCTGAAACTTGTCATGAATCATCATGAAAACATCCTCTAATTTTCCAAACTCACCACATAGCCAAATACATCTCGAACTCTCCATCACAATGACTTACCTATGCCAAATTGTTTATTTCTCATTGTTTTCTTCCCAAGGACCTCATAGAAGCACAAAACCTTTGAGTGTAGGCCTGCAATTCACCATACATGACTTGTATACCATCACCATACTGCTACCATGCTTGAATAGAGTGATTAGGTCTAAATATCACATCTCCATCTCATTCTACATGCTCTAGGGCTAGAAACACGCCGAAATGGCATGACTTAACCATGCCACACCATGAATTGACCTTTTTGACATCATGCGCAGAACCATGTACACCAAAGAAACATCATACCAAACATGTTTGACCTCATGAAATCAACCAATCAACTCAATAGAGCTCATACAGTGACTCAACTAACTAGATCATGCACCTAGGCATCCTAGAACTCACCAAATCGACAAAGCACCAATCAACCTTCATAATTGACAACATAACAACATCATATGGAGACTCATACAATGCCATGAAACCATTTTCCATCAATGGAGTTAACATCAATGAAAACACCAATGCACAATGTCCAACAATCTCCCTTTGTCATTGATGGCAACCATCTTCAGAAACATTGATGGAAACCAACATGATCAACTCCTACATGAATCTTTTCCATGTTTTTAATGATTATCTCCCTATTTTCCATTTATTCAAAATGATACTTTGAATACTAGACATGGAAAAAGATAACACAAGACTAGAAATAATGACAACAATGCAAATACAAACTTACCGACCATGTAGCTCCCCTAGGACTAAATTATCTTCTCATAATCTAGAAACATGTAAAGATCCATGGACCTGATATGAGATCAAAATATCTCCTCCTCATTTGATACTACTATTTTGTCTTTTATTGATGTTTTTCATCATTCTTTAGGTCTAAATCATGATCAAGAACACAAATTTGTTTCCAAACTCATCATGAAACACTCTAAGACCATTGTCCCTAAAAACCATCTTCAATAAATTTTAGAAAAACTTTTCCAAGCTCTAGAACCTCATACACATGATGAATCATCCTCTTATGACTCCCCCTACTGAGAAAATATTTCATATCTCTAGTGAATGACATAAAATTTGATAACATACCTTGATTTATTTCCTTGGGAAGAACACAATCTCTTTGCCACAATCCCTAAAGATCCATTTCAATATACTATACCTCTTTTCATTTCATTTCATCCTTTTCAAAGTAATCACTTTCTTACCTATGATATCACATGTGTATATTATAATTTACTTTGTCTTATAGGTCTTCAAAAATACTATTACACCTAGTCAAAGGAGAGAAAATCACTCCCCCTTCCTCTAAGTGAATCACACACACCTATAGGACATAATCACACCCTTCTACAATACCCTCTTATACATGAAAAAATCAATACACCGTACTAGTCACAAATGAACTGATAGACTTCTTTGGTATCATTGATACTCCTCAACAATCAGACCTATGCCCCTTTCATCAGACCAAAAGAACTGTAGCATACTGATTCCAGTTTTCATAAATCACATAATGATAATGGGCTAAGAACTCCCCTCAACAACTCGTATCATAGATAACATGTCTTAGAAACACATTCATGGTAGGCTAGTTATAAAAATTTGACAAACCTTTAGTTTCCATGAACTCTTGAGAATCATGTCTATCTCTTCACAATTGTATCTATTTCACTTAATATAGTCCAAATGTGCTATGTTCACAATAACACCTTCTCAAGTTTGGTAACAAGCATAACTTGCTAACGCCAATGTACTAGATCATCATCTAAGTCATTTCACCTTCTTTTACCCCAACAAAACTTTGCTCAAGATTATTTTATCCATGCATCAGGTCTTTAGGATTTCTATAGTCATACAAATATGGAAAATTTTATTTTACACTGATGATATGACCTCCACAAGATTGAAATGTATGGAAACCATGATAGACACCAAAATCACTCTCTAGATCAATTCAAACCGAAATCTTTCATGTTTAGGGACTTAGGACCCTTTGAGATGATGTTAAGAAGCTTCTCACACCCATAGAGTGTAATTTCTTGTCTTTACAAACTCTATCAAGCATCATTCATGCATTCCTTCTTCCTGTAGAAGACCATCACACAACTGTAACTCACTATTAGAAACACAAGAGTGCGCAAATTTATCATTTTAGACTCATTCATCAACATAATCAACACTTATTATGAATCCCTTAGTTAACTTTGACTAGTATTGAACCATTGTAGCATGTTTTGATCAACTCAGACCCTTCTAATCAAATTTCTCTTGATTATACCAATCATTATGTGTCATGTAGACACTTGCTTAGACCTTTAATTTGAAACTATACATGTAGGTCATTGCTTCAAGGCTCATCAATCTCATGAGTACAAGACATAGAATTTTACAAGAATATTATTCCTTGATATACATATTCAAAGCCCTATCTAAAACTTGAAGCATACACTACCTCCTTTGGCTAAGATAACCCATATATGCAACATTTTTGACCACTGAAGAGATTTGTGAAATATTCCTCTAACCATGTATATCGAGTGTAGAAATATATATGCTTAACACTTTACCAGTCCTCCTTTTTCATCACGAGAACACCATGATTTCAAATCATCTTACAACACTTCAAGAGAAGGATACCTTGTTTTGAGGCGCAAACATATATTCCATATAGCTTGTGGAATAAAGAAATTATGTAATGCACTCCTTACATGTTTACACACTTATCCTCAGGTTATTCTCGAGTTGTCTTTTCAAGAAGCAACAATCAACTTGTATCTTGTTCATCTTTACTCAAATACAAACTTGAAAACAACTTGAACTTAGGTTTAATATATCATTGTGGTCTTGAACACCTGTAATATTTCATCTCTTTAACAAATACTCACGTCACAAACTCCTTATTTCATCGATAACACCTAAACCTCGGACTTCAATCTTTCTTAGGACACTTAATCATATTAACACAAACCTTTAGACTTATTTGACTAAGAGCACATGACATATTGAAACTAAGTAATTTTACAAATTGAGACTAATCTTTATTTCACTACATACACATAGTCATACTCCTTTGATGAACTTAATGACTTCTCGTATGCAAAAAAACATAATCAAAAAATATTGATAGAGATGCCAATTTCTCAATGAGATTTTAGATAAATTTGATTTGATTATGACCAATGAAAAAAACACCAAGGGTACATAGATAAGATCCTCAACTTGACTTTGTTTGAATGAATTTTTAAAAGCACACAAACCTCACATCAAGTTTAGTGAATATACCGGATCTCTCTTAAACCTTCTAAGTACATTCATTACTTAGGCATTTAAAATAGAGAACCTTTTGTAGCAACTCTCACAAAAAGGTACAAAAATCTTGGAGATAAATTTCATCAATAACTCAGAAGATATACACAATTTAGACTACATCACAGTTAAAACCAAGAACAATACCCTTATGGTTTAATTTTTTCTTCAATCTCTAGACCTTATTTTTAAGGAGAAATAGGATTGGACACAATATATGCATCATGAGAGCACTAGAAGCTACCATTTCAAATATTGATTAACAAAAAAAAATCTTATAGAAAATTTTTAGCTCACATAAGGGTTTTGAGTTCAAAGCCACGAAGACATCCTTCAAATGGTGTAACACCTTGCATAATGTCTTACTTTGATGTTTTGGTACATCTTGACCCAAAGTGGTCACCAACATATATCACTCGAGAAATTATTCACTATCACACTTGTACAATGGATGACACAAATTTTCAAAAGGCCTTACACTCTTGAAGTCATGCTTAGCCAACACTCTAAAACTTGAAATACATAAAGAAAATAAACATAGACATGATACTTGATGAAACTTCCACTTGTGTGTAAACCATATTAATGACAAATTTTTTGACCAAATATTTAATTTCAAGGCACATGACAAAATTAAGACACATCTTATACTCATATCCATTTAATAGATCACAATCATTCCTTGAAGGATCATAAGCAAGAACTAATGGACACAACCAATGAAAACACTAATAACAAGACTACTTGACACATTTAAGGACTTGACACATACATCTAAACCTTATGACTAATGATTGACATCTTAACATGACCTTCAACATATTTAAAAATATAAGATTAGACTTATGACATTGCTAATTCAATAATTTTTCTTAAAGAGCTAGGACTGAGACAATGCACATGACAAATGACACACATTCTATATTGATGAAGACTATCACTTGACACACAACGTTAGAGAAAAATACAAACCACATACAAGATGACAAAATGACACGCTACTACAACCTACAAAGCACAAGGAATGAAGAATATTCATGTGTAGATCGCTTGACATACCTTATATTGAAGTGTTCCAAAATCCAAGTGACTTTAACTTCTCATGCACATGAGAATGAATGGCTAAAAGACACAAAATATGTTCTTCAATTTTGATCCCTTTAACTAAGATAAACATATCTCTTTGAACAGGTTTAGACCCTTCCTTGATGCCACAAGAAACTTCTTTGACAAACTTCACTTTGGATTAGGATGCATTTTAAAGAATTTGATCCCTTAGCTTTCCTTGCTTGAATAACCACCTTTTTCCCCTTAATATCTGTCAAAGCATCCTTAATATCGTGACAATCTTCTTCTTGAAAAACAATCCACTTTGAGCTTAAAATGTACTTGTGTACCCTAAAGATCCCATTTGGTGAAAATATCTTGTAATATGCCCTTGTTTATGAAATTTGTGACATACAATCCCACCCTTTTTCATTCTTGGTTCAAACCCACTAACAACATGAAAAACATTCACCATTGAAGATGCCTACACCATTCCCAAAATACCTTCTCTTGTAATATCTAGCTCTATAACCAAAACCATGATAAAAAAGCGTATCCATGAAATGATGAACCATACCTCATGGAATTAGGTTGTCTAATGGAGTTAGACCTTCTCAAAATAGTCTTCTTGGTCACTATCACATTTTATTTAGAACTTGGACCAGTTTCATCATCACTCTTTGCATGTTTTATTTCAAACTTGAGGCTGTTTTTTCATTTGTATCTATTTAACCCTCTAGGATCCCATTAAGAGCTTCATATCTCTTCTCAAGTATTTCATACATCTTAAAATTACTATGTGCAATTTACAAATCTAATTTAAGGGTTTCATACCTAGAACAAGCATCCTCTTTCTCCTTTAGGGCATTAGATAAACTTTCCACTTGAGATTTCAAACCCTTGATGGCTTGATCATGCTCTATCTCCATGTTCTTGACCTGATCTTAGTAGGAATTAATAAATGACTGAGCTATTTTGTTCCTTATCTTTAATATTACCTCAATATCTGAAGACTTACCCATTACTTGTGCTTCTAGGATCTCCTTCAAGTTGTTATAGTTACTTCTTAAGGACCTACTCTGATACCAATTATTGGAAGCACAATGGACTAAGAGGGGGAGTGAATTAGTACTTCAATTCCTTAAATTAATTTACCATTAATTGAATCATACTTTAACATCCATCCATTCACATACATTCAACCATAGATTATTAAGTGTGCACAATACATTCAAATAATCATAACACATAGAAGAGAGATCATAGAAAAAATATTTAAGTGGGAAAGAAGACAAAAAAATGATACATAAACACTATATTTCCATGCTTCAAATTTAGTGAGGCACCAACCCACAAGGAGTACTAACCCCTAGTTTAGTAGAGCACCAACCCTACAAGGAGCACTAACCCTAATTTAGTGAAGCACCCACTCCAAAAGGAGGATACAACCCCTAGGATTACCAAGAAAAACCTCAACCACATAATAATGTTTGATATTTGATTTTTTTTTTTCTACCACAATTGATGGAAATCTCTAATTCATCTCACAAACCCTTGCTCAAACCCTAGGTCTTAAAACTTATTATATTCTTCTTCTTCTTGATGTTGCTTTAGATATAAACTATTGAAAAAATTATCTCAATCATTCCTCAACCTATCATAATATTCCCCAAACTTTCAAATCATGCACTCATACCTGCAAAACACTCACACTAGGGTCACATTTTTCCCTCCAAGAGCACTAGTTCA
This sequence comes from Taxus wallichiana var. yunnanensis, assembly GCA_018340775.1. NCBI lineage: Eukaryota > Viridiplantae > Streptophyta > Pinopsida > Cupressales > Taxaceae > Taxus > Taxus wallichiana. The sequence goes on along the minus strand of CM031237.1, from coordinate 972,306,277 downwards.
AAAATAAACTCAAACATCACCTTTTTAGGTTTATCTTCCTCATAAAATGAACATAGGTCAGTCCTATACCTCATGAAAGAAAACATAAACTTACTTACATCCAATTTGAATCAGTAAAATGGTCATATATGACCCAAGTTGGTTGGCCTAGCCAAAAACCACTCACCATGCACCAAAAATCCTCAAAACCTTGCCATTGGAATGAGAAAAATCCTCTAACACCAATTTTTTTAGTAAATATCTAAAAATCACCACACATGTGTAATATTACATTTATACATCATCCATGGTTGAAATTTATAGAACCAATCAAAGTATTTTAGTTAATTGACCCATTGGCTCGTTACCTTCTCAAAACAATTGTTTCCACCACCTAATTTCACCTTTAGGCCTTAAGAACCATAAGTATTAACTCAACCATGGCATGTGACCAATATATGGAATTAGAAAAACATTTATAACACTTATAATCAAGTTATAGCTCATGAAACATCCACTAGTTCAAACCACATCAACTTTTGCCTTCACTAAATCAAGCTACCCAAAAAGTAGTTTTAAAAACGCAACTAGTTTTATAACTTGATAACAATTTCAAGACCTAAAAATGGATTAAATGGATGAAAAATTCATCCATATTCAATTTACAACTTATAGAAAGCATCACCCAATCCATTTCATACTATAGCCAACTCAATATTTCATGAAACATTGTCTTGTCCTGAAAATCGCTTACCTTCTTCTTCACAAATCAACCTGAAAGACATGAAAAATTAGATCATAAAAAAATCCATACCTATTTTTAAATATATTTGAATCCTCTTTCCATAACATATTATAACTCCTTCCAACTCTAAGTGGAAGACCTTCAACTAGGTCCATCTCTGCAAACTACTTTTTATGCTTCTAGAGCTCAAGAACTGAGTATGAGACCAACACAATCCATCACTCTAAAAACTCACTTCCACACTTGATAAAATAATTAAACAAACTTGGACATGATTCCTAAGCACTAAGAAACCTTCATCAATCTTGAATCACTCAAAAACATCATCTTACCTCATGGAGCCATTTGCACTTTGTTAGATTTAACATCCTTCAAACTTGGACCTTAAAGAACGAGTCACAAATTATTCATACCACATCAATTTTTTTTTTTGATATACCATTAGAAATATTTATGAAGCATATTCACAAAAAAACTTGACTAGAGTCCTAACTCCCCATGTAGCTCTTGTAATCTCAATTTTACTTAATGTTGTTTAAACTACCTCAAAAATCAGTCCTCATAGATAGGGAATAATGAAAAAATTTCAGCATCACCATAACCTTAAACCTTCACAAAAATATATGAAATCACCAGGGCTAAAAACAATGTCAATTTAATCATTACCTTCTTTGGATAAACTCTTCATAAACTCGAACTCTTAAGAAATAAGCCATTTCGGTGGGGCCCACATCACCACAAGAAATATTTTACCTTTATGTAAATATGGAAGATTCCTCTACAACATCAACCATAAATTTTTCAATAGTAATCGAAACTAGGATGATATACTCACTTTTATGCAAGCTGCTCATAGCTAGGGTCTTGTTAGGGTGTCAAACCACTTTACCTTCTAAACAATCATTCATAAAAACGTGACAATAAAACCACCTTGTTATTTTTTTGAAAGATTCATAACTAACCTTATAATATATGAAAAATATCTCAGGTACCCATTCAAAGCATACAATTCACAATGAGCATAAGAAGGTCCAACTTTGCTTTAAAATCACATTAAAACTTACCCGGTTTTGCTTAAACTTGCATAACTTCATATTTCTTTTGCACATTGGCATGAAAATTTTCTTGAATCATCATGAAAACATCCTATAACTTCCCAAACTCACCACATAGCCCAAATACATATCAAAATCTCCATCCATAATGACTTACCCATGCCAAATTGTTTGTTTCTCATTGTTTACTTCCCAAGGACCTTATAGAAGCACCAAACCTCCGAGTGTAGGACATAAATTCACCATACATGACCTGTATACCATCACCATGTTTCTATGATGCTTAGAAAATATTTATTAGGTCCAAATATCACATATTCATCTCATTTTGCATGCTTTAGGGATAGAAACAAGACTATAATGACCTAATTCAACCATGAAATGCCATGAACTGATCTTGCTAACATCATGAAAACCCATGTATGCCAAAGACACATCATACCAACCATGTTTGACCTCATAAAATCAACCACTCACCTCAATAGATCTCATATAGTGACTCAACTCACTAGACCATGCACTAGGACCTCCTAGAACTCACCAAATCTTAACACTACTAATCAAACTTCATACTTGACATCGAAAAACATCACATGGAGACTAATACAATGCCATAAAACCCTTTGTAATTAATGGATTTGAAATAAATTACAACACTAACACACGATGGCCAACAATATCAAAAGAAAAGTTGTAAGATATTCCAAATTGAAGATGTATAGGTCAGCTAGGACATGATTTCAAATCTTGATCTAGGTAATTGTATGGTTTGAAATAGGGATGTAGTGAATGAAATATGTAAGTTACTCAATGAAAAATATACTTTAAGTACTAAAACTATGCATTAATTCTTCAAAGTTTTTGGCGCGTCAATGTGTGGGAATAAGTAAGTTTGGAAAGATATGACAATGTGTACTGAGTGGGGATAGGATGTGGGTGTTTGTCTTCAAAAAGGAGCACACTCACAATTATCAATTTTAAAAGGTAAATTGATGAATTAAAGTTTATGCCTTCACCCGTTTTAAGTATGAAATGAAAATTACATCCTTAAAGGAAAAGATACCTCGGTGTGTAGAAACACTTTACCTTTACTCAATTTTTTTGTTGTCCAGATGCATTGGTGTTGGTAGGCTCTTTGATGAAACCTGCAATGCATAGTGTACTTGAATGGCCATAGGTAGAAATTTAACTATAACTCAATTGTAAATATAGAAATTTACATAAAATGAAATTAAGAGATTTAAAACATGGAAATAATACACATATTCTTTCTTGGAGTGAATAACTTCCCTTTTCCTTGCTTACTGAGATTTGGATTTGCATTGCTTGAGCTTTCCAAAGGATTGGGGTTATTAATCCCCAATTGTGCTAGAGAATAAATTAGAGTATTGGGTGCATGTATCCCAATGACGAGTAGAAGGTAGAGAGAGAGAAGAAGTTATAAGTATCAATGCACCTCGTGAAGGAAGGATAAAGTCTATCAAAGTTTTTAGTAACCTTGATATCTTCCCCTTTGAAATGAGGAGAGGAAAGTTTAATAATTGATACTTTTCATAACCCCATGAAAAATACCACTACGTAAAGATCTAAGACCAACTTGGTATATATAAACACAAGGTACAAAAGATAATTAGTACCCCATGCTCTTCCTATGTGTCATAATACTAACTAAGAATGTGTAATATGATGAAATGGTAATGGAGAAGGAGACTTATGCCCCCAAAACACCTGTATTTTGAAACTAGAATTGAGTATTGAAGTGAAAAAGTGAAATATTTATGACCCCTATAAAGTGATAAGAACCGTGTCATATGAATATGAGATTATGCCAAAACTTGTATCAATAAGTGGAAATTTGAAATTGAAGAGGAATATGGTGTAACTTCCTAGAGGTAGAAACCTTTGGAAAAATTATGAATGTTTGTATGGTCTTGATTTTTACGTACGGTCTTGCACCTATGTATTTTTTTTTACCAAATTTTGATATTTAAAAATTTTATGAGGATTTTTCCTTGTAAAAACATGTTCCTAAACGTAGAATTATGCTCATAAGTGTAAGATATATCCCGATGAATACCCCTCTTTTGAGGCACATGTGATAAATTATTTGAACATACAACTCAAAAGAATAGATGTGTGCCAATGCACTTTTTTTTTGAGAATATGGAATTTCGAAGTGGTGTCAACCTATTAGAATGTGTACCTATAAAAGGGGTGAGTGAAAACCATAAAACCCAAAGAGATAAAAAATCATAGAAACAAGAGAAATAATAGGAGTGATAGAAATAAGAAAAATAGTAATAATAGTATGAAAAATGTAATAAGACTAGTATAAAGATAGAAAAAACATCAAGTGAGAAAACAAAAGTCATAACATATAGAGAAGAGTCACATCAAGGCATGTAGACACAAGCATGAGACACCCATAGTGTCATAAGGAAATCAAGGCACTTATAACACATATAAGAGAAGTTATGTCACACTGTAAACACTCAAATTTGGAAATCTATCCTTTGAAATTGTTGATATTGACATTACACACTTGCATGGTCAAATACACTCTCCTCACCCTTTCTTAGCACACCTTGATAGCACTCTTTATATTTGTTTATCTTTTCACACCTCCTGTCAATAGTATCCAAAGCTTAACTACATAAAATACACCTAGGACATCCTGTACTTAGGCCTAGAAAGTCAAAATATGTTTTTCTCCCTCCAGGTCAAAAATGTCAGTTTCAATCAATATTGACATATGTCAATCTTGACCCTATTATAATTTTTTGGACCGACATGTGTTGAGCTAATTATTTTGATTCCATCACATTTTTATGTTCCATATTCATTCTACAAGCAAGAAAAGTAACCCTTCCCAAGTATTTGAGCAAGTGTGAAACTCAAGTGAAGCATTGTCAAAGCACAATTGTCAAGTTTCAATTATACTCATGCTAGGAGAATGAGGTGCAATTTGAACCCTCTTCGTGTCATGATAACTTTGGTGGTGCATAGGGGTGCCCAAAACCCACCTAACTTTGTTTTGCATGAACTCCTACTTTTACTACAAGAGTTAGAGGGTTTGAGTAGAGTTTATAGAGCCATTTTGAAGGTGAGAAAAAAGACCGACACACAATACCAGGTATAAAAAACACTCAATAAGTTGTAGAACCATATTCCAATAAATTATAAAGCTGTACAAAAGGGTCAGGATGGTACAAACACTTTTGACTTCGTTGTATGATTTTGACTAGGTTCGATTTGGTGCGAGTTTCAATAGAATCTAAACATTTTCAATCTTAGATCAACTGTTCCTAAAATCAAATCACAAAGACTCTTCTAGATCCACGCATAATTACCTAAGTGCAATTTTTCCGTTTTGTTTTGATAGTTTCTATATCAATAGTCACTTTGAAAATCATTATTCTTATTTGTTTAATTAATGTTAGAAGTTAATTAAATCAGAATATCCACCTATTACATTATTTCAATATTTTTTATGTATGTTAGTATAACATTCTAAAATATTAAAAATGATTGAAATATTCACCCTAAAAAGTGAAATCAACATAAGAAAGGCATAAATCCACTAAGAAGGGACTCACGCCACATATAATGAAGTAGAAAACTACTAATATAAGCAACTAGAAAACATGTTGTAGAAAATAATAATGTCAAACAATGATAAAAGCAATATAAGTAGTAAGAAAGCACATGAATCAAGATATGCCACCACTTCTCAACACACATGTGTTAGTTTAAAATATAATATGTACACAATATATGTAATCAAGCATAATGAGGAAGTAGAAAGGAACTATAATAAAATAATAACACCTATATTGTGTGAAGAGATGCCCCCAAGAGAAGAATGTAAGGAACCAAACTATCCCATATTAGCATGTAATGATCTATATGTCCCACACAAAGCTTAATATACCTCAAGAAAATTTTTGTAAAGAGTAGAAAATATATGTTATCAATCAACCCGTGATGAAAAATGACATATATAATGTAAAGTGCAAACAACTCAAGCTATGTTTATAGGTAATGGTTTTCTATTTTTGTGAATATGTGAATGTATTTTCATTATTAAATATACCTATGTACAAGGATACATGTAGCACAAGAGCTACCCAATGAGATCCCCATGAGGAGGTGAAGTAGATATAGAATAAATTGGAGGGATGGGCCTCACTTTTGGCAAAATAAGATGCTAAAATTAGTATTATGTGTTGTAGAGATCTTATGATTTTCTTGGGAACTTTTCATTAGCCTTACCTTTGAATGTATATTTTCTTCATAACTTTTCATTATGTGTCGTAGAAGAGATAACATCATACTTAAGATTATTCACATGTAGTAACTTGGCCTAGATTTCTTTCATAATATTGCATATATGATCAAATGAAGAGATATTATCAAAGATAACACACTCTTGCAAGGAGAAAACAATTTTTATGTGAAGATTTATTGAAGTTTTCTATCAGATAGAATATTATTAATTTTAGTAATCATAGTCTTATAGCATAAAACATAGTCATTGATGTGCTCATTAGACCATTGGTGTACTTTATAAAATTGAGTATAAAAACTTTTTCACCAATATTGATAGAGAATCTGTGCAAGAAATTGATTTGCCAAAGTGGTGAAAGATTACTCAAAATGTGTTGGTAGATCATAGAACCATTATAAGCCAAATTCCTTAAGCCTTTGAGGAAAAAGCATTGTAAGTAAGATATCATGAGATGCATATTCAAAGCAAGCCACATGAATGATTGAAGGTGATTTTAGGGTCACTTTTTACATCATACACAGAAGCTAAGGGCAACAAAACCAAGAGGAAAGGGATAAGAATCCATTTATTGGGAAAGATGGTTTTGAAGAAGCTAAGTAGAATCCATAATATAAGAAGCAACACATGTACCTTATTGTAATTGTAAGATTTGAGCTTGTAAAGTATGGACTCAGTAGACACTTAAATTTGGTAGTCTATCATTTGACATTGTTGATCTTGACATTGTACACTTGTATGGACAAATGCACTCTCCTCACTTTTTCTTAGCACACCCTGATAACACTTCATGCACTTGTTTATCTTTACACACCTATTTTTCACTAATATCTAAAATTTAATTACATAAAAGGCATCTGGAAACATTCATGTTTAGGCCCATGAACACAAAATAGAATTTTCTCCCTCCCGTCCAGTCAAAAACGTCAATTTTGGTCAAGAGGTAGAGTTACATATTAATCCTATTGTATAATTTTGGACCTACATGTTTTGAACTAATTATTTCAATTCCATCACATTCTTATGAATAAATATACCCCTTTGGCCATCCTTTCATGACATAAAAACTTTAAAAGAATATATATGCAAGTAAATCATACCTCATTTAGAAACCCGGCACTATATGAAATCCTCATACAAAAAAACACTAAAAGAACTCAAAGATCCATAAAATTTAAAATAAATCATGCACATCCATTAGGATAGCACCCTCTATTAGTATTAAGTCTCCTCTTAGGTCTAAGATTCTCTACCTTCCTACAAATAAGCATAATGACCCTTCTTAAGCATTTGAGAAAGTGTGAAACTCAAGCAAAACATTTTCAAAACATGATTGTCAAGTCTGATTGCACTATGGTAGATATCACATGCTAGGATAATGAAATGTGGTTTAATCCCTCTTCATATTAGTGGTGATGTTGAAAGTGCATGAGGGTGCCCACAACCCACCTAACTTTGTTTTTCAAGAACTCCTTTTTGCATTACAAGAGTTAGAGGGTTTGAGTAGATTTTAAAGAGATATGAAGGTGAGCAAAGAAGACCAACACACAACAAAACACATTTATGGGAAAGAAAAACACTCAAGAAGTTACTGACCAAAATTATAAGTAATTCCAAAACCTTATAGAATTTTTAGGACCGTATGAACGATATACACCAAGTTGTATGATTTTGACTAGGCTCAATTTCGGGTTACATTTTTATCAATGAAGCATTTCCAGTTCTAGATCTGCTTATTCCTACACTCATACCACCCAAAATCTTCCGTTGATATAGAATCAACTAAGTACAATATTTACCTCTTGTTTTGGCATTTATAAAATCAATAGTCACTTTGAAAAGTGTTATTTTGATTTGTGCAATTAATGTTGGAAGTTAATTAAATCAAAATATCCACTTGTAACATTATTCATCCTTTTTATGTAACTTAATTAAAAAGTTTAAAACTTAAAAGGGTAAAATTCACTCCTAAAAAAGTGAAATAATTTGGTGAACTCAACACTCTCTAATTGAAAATTGTAGCCCTAATGGCACTAGGGTTTATTTTTAGAAGCATAGCTTGTTGTTTTTTTCATTGTACCAATCCATTTTCAGTTTCTATATGTTTTCCTTATATGCCCTACTAGAATAGTGCTAGGATTTCTAATCAATGTATTGAGAATCTTGAGCTTTCACCTCCTACTCAAAAGTTTCATAGTACAATGTATTATTTTATTCCTAATTCTAGTTATCTTCTTGATCCTCTTTCACATAAGGTTCCCTTGTATGACATTTGGACCCATAGTGAACACTCCTATGGCCATGATGGGGACAAAAATGTATATCAAGACCAAGTATAACTCTCATCTAATTTTTGTGCTCAACTATGTACTAATCCACATCATATTGAGCCTATTATCAAGATTCTACTTGTTGCTAAGCTTGCTCGTGATCAACAATCTAATGACACATCTTTTACAGATAGATCTCATCCCTCATCTACTATACTCACATATGTTGTGCCTACCTCCTCATGGGAAACTAACATCCCTATGGAAAATGTGTTTATGACTATTCCTATATTGCTACTACATCTCCTATTATCATCATAGTGGCCCACATGCATCTTCATCCAATAGACATGCTCTTAAGTCCAATATTCATTCTTTACAAGCACAAATATTACAATTGCAACAAGGTGTCTCTCATAATTATAATACTATGGAATCTTCTCAATTATTGCATAATCCACTTGTAATCTGAAGATATCTCATAAAATTTTCTTGTTGGTTTTGTTACACCTAATATTCCTATATATGATGGAAAGGGTGATCCCCAAGAGCATCTTAGATCATTCCATGTTTTTTATTTTAACTATGCATCTAATAATATATTTCTTAGCAATTTATTTCCTATGAGTCTTGTTGTCCAAATAAGAACCATTGTTTATTCGAAAAACTCATTCAAGCTCTAAAATTAGGTTGCTCCAAAAATAAGTTTGTGGAACAAAGAAACTTAGTCTATGTGGAAGGAGAAAACACGGTGTATCACGAAAGTTATAAGTATTTGAAACAAAAGAAAAAGACTGAGTTATACATTGTGGGATAAAGCTAAGTGTCACATGACACTCTGGAGAAAAGAAAATTCAAAGTCATGCAAGGATGAAAGTCTGTAGGTTTGTAAAACTTAGTGTTCTACATGTTTTACCTTTTTCTTAGATTGTTTCTTTGAATGATTTACGAAACAGATAGGGTAACGGTGTAGGAGGAATACCTGTTCAAATGTCGGTTGATGGGTTGTTACGCACGTATGACTTCTGAATCCACAGCTGACCATGAGAGATTCCTTTTGGCTAGGAGGAACTACCTGTAATGAAAACAAGACCACCAGAAAGCATTAAACAATATGGGCAGTGAACTGCCTAGCGTGAGCTAGATCCGGGAAGTATGATACTTCCTAGATGGTTGTCAATCCATTGTTTTAAAAAATTAATGTTGTAAATAAAGTAAATCCTATTGTTATTTTAAAATGATTTAGGTATCTCACTTAAAACACAATAAGAAATAGATCTAATCTAACAGGCTAAGCTAGAATAGAATCCATAGGTTAAATGGTTGGTTATGGGTTCTGCAGGTCTGATAAAGGTCTCGGGTAGGTCACAGGTGAGTGAGGGTGAGGTAAAATGGAGCTGATAGGTCTCTATTTAAGGGAGGTGTCAAGTTTATAACGTTATGGTGGTGCCAGTTTATTTAAGGGAGGATTTCCCAAGACCAACCTCCTTAGAAGCTTATTTCATATTTAATCTTATATTAAAATCTCTCCAACCCAGTCGACCTACTTAAGAAGGAAAATACAAAATAAAAATATAATTATTAATTAAATAAAGAATAAAATATAATAAAAGGTATTCCCTTATTCATCTTCTTCTTTCCCTCGGGAAGTGGAATGTGCAATAACCCTTGAACTTGATTAGTTAGAAAAAGGGGACATTACATTCTATGCGCTCTTTTATTGCTTTGGCAAATCATTTTTTTCACAATTTTTAAACAACATTGGGGATAAGATATCTTATGCACAAATGTCAAAAATTAAAAAAATTGATAAGTATATCAATGATTAAGTCTTGTGTTATAGAAAAATGCTTACCAATATGAACAACATATTAACTGATAATGAGTTACAAGACCTTTTTGTTTAATGTTTGCTTCATCCATTATAAAAATCATTCATATTTGATAATTTTCAATCTTTTGACCATCTATGTTGTACAATGAAAGAGTGTGAATCTAAGTTATTACATTGAAAGAGTGGTCTCCTACTATATGTGAAAGTCATTATTCACAATAATTTGATCAAACATGTTCTCATTGATAATGGTTTTGGCCTCAAAATTTGCAATATTTAATTTTTATATCATTTGGGCATTCTTAGCAATGATTTATCCCATTATCTTATTGGTATTAGTGGCTTTGATGATGTACCATGTCATTCCCTTGGCCAAATCACATTGCACATCACTTTAGGATCTCACACCCTCCCCATCCTATGCCATGTTATGCCCAATGACCTCAATTAAAATTTTCTCTTAGGACATCCTTGGATTCAAGATATGTTCGCAATACCTTTTACTCTTCATAATTGTCTGAAGTTTTCTTACCAAGGATTGTTTTCACCATCAAAGTTGATCCTGCTCCTTTTAAACTTGATGATACTACTTCACCTCTATTGAGCACATCATCTTCAATGACTCGTACTACTTTATCTTCCTACACTCCACGAGTAAGTTTTTATTCTCCTATAGTTATCTCCACTGATGTTCACTCTCGATACTCACATCTTTGGGGAAACCCATGTTCCCCTCTATAGTGTTACACATATTATGGATTTCACACAAGGAACATGCTTGGGTCTATATTTACTACTCCACAAACAAATTCTATTTTCTCTTATAATCTTACTTCCATTATAGTTGATGCACTTCTCTATGCTATTTTTTCCCTAACTTGTATACATGGTGCCACTCTTGATAATATTACATATGCTACTTTTTGTACACATTGACATGTTTTTCATGGTTTTAATGCTTCTATATCACCTCTTATGGTTATGGTCAGCCTTGTGTCTCTCCCTCTTTCCAAGGTTAATATAGGCTACCATCATTGCATTGAGTTTCTTACATATTTATTAGATCCTTATCTCCCTCCTTCTAATACAATCAGTTCTTAATTCATACATGGTTCAACATTTTGTCTCTATAGGGTTTTTTTCTCATTGATCTCATGTAGCGACAATAGCCCCTACTATTTTGATTGTTTACAACAAGATCAATTAAACTTAGTAGTTTTTTTTTACTTTTGTGAATCTAAAAGTAATTAAAATCTGAATTTTAAAATTTTATTACTGATCTAGAAATGATTAAAGATTCCCAAAATTTAACTTATTTCATAGTTCAATCAAACCATCAAGATTTTCCATAAATTATCATAAATTGATTTAAATTTGCATATCCCACTTAAAATTTGACTGATTGAAGGCATAAAATATGAAACCAAATTTTTATGAAGTTTGGCAATTGCCTACGCCTCTTTGGGTTCATTCAAACCGATCCATTAATATTTGTCAAAATTGCAAGTACAATCAAACTTACAATAAATAAATATTGATCCAAAACCCATGAATTCATGCCCTTTGACCTTCAGAAGACTTTGGTGATGCTCAACGTTCATCCTCCACTTTCCTGAAGCACTTACACAGTCTCTTCCCTTCATTCTTTGTCAACAAGAAAATTTCATGCCTTAAAAAGACATAAAAACAACTCCAAAATGGGAAAATTATAGATGCACCATGAGAATCTTAGAATTATAGAAAAATTTCTAGTTTACACCAAGATTCAAAAATTCCCCTAAGATACCCTAAAATTCACTTTTCTAATAATTCTATGTTATAAAAAAACACAAGATGTAACTTAACCTTCAACAAAACCCAATTCACATATTTATAGGTTTGATAAAGTGTTGTGGTGTAAAAAATAATATATTTTTTTAGTAAAGATGAGGTTGGGGGTTCGAACCACCCTAACCTCCCATTTCCCATGTTTTATTTTATTGGGAGATTAGTCCCACATTTTGTGGGAATAGGTTTAACAAAGGCTTTATTAACGCATGCACCACCCATTTTTATGTGGCTTGGGCCACACCACATCCCTTTTTAATTTAAAATGTCCACATGGGACATGGCATAGAGATTTGGGATCGGTTGGTTAGTGGTTGAGTTGGTTGTGGGTGTCGGTGTTGGGTTGGCTTCTTAGGCGGTCAAGTTGGTGTGGAGGTTGTTGGTGTCCAAAATTTACGGTTTGGTGGCATGTGTCCTAAGTGAGTTGTCCGTGTCCCAAGTGAGCTAGATGCATACCTAACACTTTGTCTCCTCCAACATGGTCTATAACTCACCCATCTTGATTAGAAACTCATTCTTATAAAAAAATGGGGATTTAATCTCACATGCACCAAACAAATATAATGTGTGGCATTAAATACAAAAATGTGACAATGGTAATATGAGGTTACATAGGAAAAGGAACCCTCCACAAAAATATTTTATCGACCACTGGTTGAGGGCCCCCAACTAGTAAATAGTCGGGCCAATTAATACCCAAATTTGTTCTCCTTTTCGATCTGAGAAGCATCAAAGATATGGCATGAATCTTGAGGATAGATGGATCATGGTGTGTGTCATTTTGTAGTGGGGATATGATCTAGCTGGAACTTAGATTTGTGGAGAGATGGATAGCACTCAAATAGGACTTGATCTTTTCCTAACTATTTGAGGTTGTGCCTTTCAACCAAGGTAAGAGAACCTATTTTGTAACCCTCAAATGGTTAAGGAGATAAATATATCCCTCAATTTGCACAAATAGTATGGAAAGGGCCTTGGGAAAATATGATCAACACTCCAAATATGACTTTCACAAGTTGTCACTTGCAAATTATGGAGATATTTTCAATGAAAGGAAATGGTTCTCAAGACATTTTGAAATCTGATATGTTCGCATACTTTAGTAAATGGATTTTTATCTTCTCAGTGGGTATACAAGTCAAAATAGGGGTAGTGTGGGGTAGGATTGGTTGTTTTGAATGATTTTTTTTTCGATGGGGTTTCAACAAGATAGATTGGACTTTGCAGGATCCTTGAGGAACTTCACAACAATGGAGAACTTCAATAATAGAAAGCTTTAAAATAGTTAAAACATTCCTTCAACTAGAATGTGTGTGCATCAATGGAGGCCTAGATCTGTAACTTTTCACACAATATTTGATATTCTAGCGGAAGGCTCGAGTTAGAAAACCCAATAAAACATCAAAATCTAAGATAAATCATGCCTAAGGTACACCCAAAAGCTTACAAACAATCTCTATCAATAGATGAAAGAAAAGTGATTTTAAATCATTTATTTCATTCCCAGATGAAAGCTCTTCTGGAAAATGAAATTATAGATGCCACTAAACTATCAAAAGGATTGAGACCTATGTGATTCAGATAGATTTTGATACAATATTGTAATAGGAACTAGAACAACTACTTGTAGACATTCTGAAATGAAATAAACACAAAATTTCTAGAGATTTAACACAAATTAACTCAAAGTTTATCAGATTCATCAGCAGGGGAGAGTTATTTAAACAATCTCAGAGCTTGTTGATGGCTATACACTTGTAACTAACTCAACATGAATGAAAATATGACATAGAGGAAGTTAACCTGGTTTCTCAGAAATATTTCTCAGAGGATGAGCTTTTCTCAAAATTTTCTCATGAAAATGAACTCTCAACCTTTTGCATGTCTCAAAACATGTATTATATATCTCTCTATTACATTCAAGCCTTCTCTCCCAAGAAAATAATATGCCAAGCATCAAGTTTGTTACAAAATTTCATCATGATTTGCAGACAGGGACGTTTAACATATTTGCAACAAAAGTTGCCAGGTGTTTGAAAAGGTGAATCATTGAGGATTTTTGCATCATAATTTCAACTAGGAGCATGTTTTCCTCCTTCTTTCATGCAGCATGCTCCTCTTTCATCATTTCACCTTTACACTTTCCAAATTTTCCTCTACAACTTTTGGATCTGGTATTTTACGCTTTAGACGGGTTAGGAAAAAAACATTTTGAAATGTGCCTTGGATCTACAAATTGACCCTCCAAAATGATCGATTTGAATCATGTAGGCCAAAATAACATGAATCCACAAAAATTTGATCAAAAACGATGCAAAAATGCATTTCCACACTTCCTGGAGCCAACATAGCGGTAAAAATGAAAAAATGTACAATTTTTGTTGATCTTCCTTTATCCTTTAATCTGAGCCCTCCACGTGTCACAAAGTGATTGGAAATGGGCTTGGGATCACTTTTTGACATTTTAACACTTTTGGAAAAATGTAAAATTTGACATTTTTCTCCGTCCCTCTGCCCTTGAGATTTGGCACTGACACGTGGCATAAAGTGGGCCCATTGGAATCGCGGACCGATTCTACACATTTCCACCTTTTTGGAAAAAGGAATTTTTTTCAATTTTCCTCCACGGCTCCGCCCTCCCGTAAGACATGTGTCCTCATATGATTGGCTGAGGGGAAGCACTTCTCATTTCATATTTTAATCATATTCCGTGAAGGAAAATTTTTAACATTTCCTCCGCCATCCCGCACCTCCGCCTTTCCCTGCCACGTGGTGATCGCCGATTCGCTACGGGACCATAACTCCCCTTTTTGCTCCATACTTCCTTCACAAAAATTCAAAGTTTTCAAAACTCACCAACTGCACTCCCCTCTTACATTACTTTTGACACGTGTCTCCCTCTGATTCATTGTGGAGCCACGCTTCAAATTACCACTTTAACTCATTTTGCAACATTTCCCTTTTTCCTTTGGCAGCCCGCACTCTCCTTTGCCTCGATTACTGCCACATGTCCACTCTTGATTGGCCTGGTGGACCCACAGCCCTTTTCACAACCTTTTTTTCCCTTTCGCCTAAAATAAATTTTTTCTAAGTCTTCTGCTAGCCTCCATTCCTGCCTTTGATGCAAACATGACACGTGTCCACCTGTGGGGCTTGCGGAGCTGTGGGGGTAACTTGCACTTTTTCCAAAACACAAAAATGTTAAGTTTTTTAGAAATGATCCGCCGATCCTTGTCCAATTACGAACGGCCATGTATGTAAGGTATATGAGCTAGAATTTTATAGCCAAAGGACGCCCATATGATCGTAAAAAAATGTAGAAATTGCCAGTGACCCCCAAAATTGATTTTTTTCTTTGTGGGTGAAGAATTTTTCAATAAAAAGACAAATGGAAAGTGTTTTAGGCAATTTACAACCATGACAAGGGATATTTGAGGGAAAATAATTACAAATCAAATGATTTTGAGATCCCAAGGCCGGGAAAACATGGGAAAAATGGCGAGGTATTTGAGCAGGAAAAATTAGGGCAAAATGCAGGAAAACTTAGAGATTCCTTCAAAATGGGGCAAAAATGGAGAAAAAATGAACAAATCAAAGCATTTAAACACAGGTATGAGTTGTTTTTCATCAAATTCGAAGGATGGGAAGATCCAAGGATGTTTTTCTCGAAAAGGGAAAAAAACTTCTCCTCGGCAAATTAGGGCAATGTAATGAGTTTACAAACAATCCATGCACAAGAATGGAGCTGCAACTTCACACCATCGATTTCATGAGGAAAAAATGTTTCAAAGCACAAAGAGCAAAGGGGAAACATGGAAAAATAGTAGAGGATAAAAATGGGCACCAACATCAGCTCATACTCGGGATGGGCACTCTCGGTGAGTTCCACAAGAATTAAAGTAGACCGAATTCCAAAATAATCCATTGGGCAAACGGAGTCATGAGCCAAAGCCACCAAAAACTAGTTGAGAAAGCAAAAAAATGGCTTCCTCACACCAAGGAAAACCACGAATTGAAAAAACACAAAAAATAGAGCAAAAGCCAAACACTATACACTGTACAAGTTGGTGCATACCTCAAATTTGGGGATTAATCCAAGAAATGCTTTAGATGTCTGCCATTAACAGAAGTTCAAGCAATTCCCCATCTAAGTCCTTGAGAAAAAAGGTATTTTCACCAATTCTAATATCAATGGAGTAAGGGCCCATCCACAATGCATCAAATTTACCATGTTTTCCCTTATCTTCATGTCTACTATCCCACAACAAAACTAGATCTCCAACATTGAAGGCCCTAGGAGTGACCTTCTTGTCAAACAACCTCTTCAACTTCTCTCTAAATCTGACATGCCTTTAGTGTGATGCTCTTCTTTCTTCATCCAGCTCAACAATATAATTAATCCTTGCTTCATATGGACTGACCTCTTGATCTTCAAGTTGTTGAACAAATTGAAATGAAGATAATTACAGATGTAAGGGCAGCAGAGCTTGAGTTCCATACACCAACTCAAATGGGCTCTTACCAGTAGCTCTTTTGGCAGTGATTCTATTCAGCCCAAACTACAAATTTTATTGTTCACCCCATTTTTTCTTATTCAAACCCAAGGTTCTCCTAATGATATTCAACAAGTTCTTATTATTGGACTCAGCTTGTGTATTTCCTTTAGGGTTATAGTTTGAAGCATAAGTTAGATTGGTTCCATACTCCTTGCACATTACCATCAAGGGTTTAGCTCTGAAACATATGGCATTATCAGTAACAATCTTGGTGGCACACCAATTTTTCATATGATATGATTCAACAAGAAGTCCATAATAGCTTGGTGTGTCGCTTTCTTGGTGGGTATTGCTTCTACCCACTTGGTGAAGTAATTTGTGGCTACAAGGATCCACTTATATCCAGCACTAGAAAGGTCTAAAATCTCACCAATGAAGTCTATTCCCCATTGTTTGAAAGGAGCTTCAATTGATACAGTTTTAAAGGAAGGGAACCTAAAGCTTTCAATTCTTCCAGAGAAATGCTTTGCAACTTTCACATTTTATAACTAGTAGGGTTGCATCTTTGAAAATTTTATGCCACCAATAACCGTGTCTCAACATTTTTTGTTGTAACCCTTCCAAAGCAAAGTTTCCTCCACAAACTCCCCCATAAAAATTAGCAACTATTTTTGGGAGCTTCTTCTTCAGTTATACATTTCAAGATGACACCTTTAGGATTCTTCCAAGCCAGCCCAAAGTCAGTGATGATGTATTTTTGAGAAGCTAGCTTAAGGGCTCTTTTATGATTTTTATTTAAATGATCAGGGCAGCATAGGTGTCTGAGGTAAAAGATTACATCCTTGTACCACTCATAACTTACCAATTTCTCAAGAACATCTACCCTTTCTTCCTCTACTTCATTCACTTCCATAGTCTGCAAGTTGCTCTCAGCCATGAGCTTAGCAAGACCCAAACCTCTCACCAACTTTGTGGTTTGGATATCCATGTCATATTCCTACAATTTGTTCACCCATCTACATCTTTTTCTTGAGATCTCCATCTCTGATAAGATGTATTTTACCATGGTGTGGGGAACATAAGCAACAACTTTTGAACTTAAGATATAAGGCCTGAAAACCTTTGTTGCTTTCACCAAGGAAAATGCTTGTTTTTCCATGATTGTGTATTTTAACTTAGCAACTTGTAAAGCCTTGCTAAAGAAGGAAATAGGCCTCTCAACACCATCTTCATCCTTTTGCAGCAAAACATATGCAATGGTATTTTCAGAAGCAAAGGAGAAGATTTGGAAAGGCTTCTTGTAATTCGGAGCTGCCAAGACAGGTGCATGTTTCAATGCTTCTTTGATTCCTTCAAAATCTTGAATAGCATCCTCCTCCCATTTGATAACTTGGTCTTTCTTTAACATGCATGTAATAGGAAGAGTCAATTTAGAAAAATTAGACACAAACCTTCTAATGAAATTGATCTACCTAAAGAAGGATTGGATGCCCTTCTTTGTTCTTGGAATTGGAACCTTGTTGATTGCTTCTACCCTCTCAGGGTCAATCATGACACCAACCTTTGAAATAATATGACCAAGCAGCTTAGCCTTTTGCACCCCAATATGACACTTCTTTAGATTGATAGAAATTTCATATTCTCTACATCTGATCAACATTCTTTCCAAGTCTTTGCAAGTGATCTTTTTGCTCCTTGAAAACACATTCACTTCATCCCGATAAAGCTGTAATGAAGTCATTTATGTAACATGAAAAAGCAACATCCATTTCTCTTTGGAAGGTAGCTCCAACATTCATGAGACATAAAGGCATTCTTATATAGACATATGTTCCCCAAGGAGTGGTAGAGGAAGTTTTAAATCTTTCTAAATCCTTGACAACAACTTGATTGTAGCCAGAGAAACCATCCAAGGTGGACAAAAATTTAGATCCAGTCACTAACTGCAACATATTTTCCATGTTTGGCAAAGGATAATTGTCTTTCAATGAATCTCTATTTAGATTTTTGAAGTCTACACAAAGTCTGATATCTCCATTTTTCTTTCTCGACCGTGCAAGGTTTGCAACCCAAGATGAATACGTTGTGGGATGAATGATCCCTCCCTCTTTTAGTTTCTTTAATTCATCTTACATATTCATGGAGAGGAGTGGATTAATTGGTCTTTTTTTTGTCTGAAGGGCTTGGCATTTGTTTCAAGAGGAATCTCATGTTGAAACAAGTCCTCTCTCATGTATGCTTTCACTCTAAATAAGACCAAGCCGAGCAGGTCCGATATTTCTTCAATAGTTGAACATAGGACTATTTTTCTTCTTTTTTTAGATTGCTGCCCAACCAAAATTTTCTTGGTTTATCATTAGTGCCCAAGTTATGCTCTTCCACATCCCTTGAGGTAGACATGTTTCTATTGATGATGCAATCAACATTGTCAAAATTTGACTCAAGTGCAACAAGACCTCTAGGAATGGTGTTAGTTTTCAATTGGATAATATCCTTTCCAAACAAAGTCTCTCTTCCTTTAGTCACACATACCATTGGTTCCCAATCAATATTCTGATCTACAAACTCACCTTGATTTTGTAAGAACCTTTGCACTTGAGCATCATCATTAAACACTTGCCAATGCTTGATGTTGTCAGGGATAGTTGGCCTAGTTAACACTTCAATATTATACTCATAATAAGGTGAAATGGTGCAATTTCCAAATCTTGACCCCAACACTGCAAACTTTTCAAGAGTGACATTGAAACTTCTGTCATGACACACAATGTTGAAGGAGTCAAACATCTCAATTAGATCCCAAAATGCATGTTTGTACTATTTCACTCACTGATTTTTTGTAGCATATAGCTTTCTTATTTGTTTGAAGACTAGCTTAGAATCTCCTTTTGCAATGATGTCCTTGACACCATACTTTCATGCAATTCTCAGACCCAACAACAAGGCTTCATACTCAACAATGTTGTTAGTACATTCAAAATTAAGCTTGAAGGAAAAAAAAAACTCTTCCAAGCTAGGAGAAATTAGAATTATACCAGCACCATTTCCAAATTTGGAGCAAGCTCCATAAAATAGAAAGGTCCAAGGAGAACCTACCTATTAAAGGAACTTTTATTGATCCATCTTGTGTTCTTTTCCATCAAAGCAAACCCAACAAAATTATCAGCATCAACATCAATAAACAACACCTCATAGGAAGCATTGTTGGGATCTTTAATAAGGTGTAACATCTTCTTTTCTCCATAGATCTTGAGAAGGATGCCTTGAATGGGAATAGTGGAAAAATACATGTCCATTTAAACAGTCCCACCAACACTTGCAGCCCACTTGCTTGACAAAAACATACCCCACTTGGCATGGCAATCAAAAATCACAACGTTAAGTTTCAAATTCTTACCCAGATAGGCTGCAAGTTATACCACCAAACCCTTCACACAACCAACTACCGGCACTTCTCTTGAGTCCATGGCAGTACACTTTCCATAGGCTATTGTCACTTTGATATCCAACTCATTCATGACTTCTAGAGGCATGACATTGCATGATGCACTAGAATCAAACATACAATTGTGAAGTAGTCTATCATTTATGATCAAAGTTGTAAAGAATGGATCAAAATTTAATTGGGAATAAACCAAGGATTTCCCCAAGTATACCTCAGGTGTTTCTCTAAAATCCTCTAATGCTAGTGGTGTTTCAAGGTCTGCAATGATTTGAGGAGGAGTTTCATAATGTTTACATTTCTGCTTGGGTACTCTTCTCCTCTTTCAATCCCAAGTACTCAAATGCTCTCTTCTTGTGCTCAGGAATCCTAAGAAACTCAATGATTGGAACACTCACTTTGATTTAGCTCAATACTTGGGCTATGTCATAGGGAACACTCTTTGGCAAAGCAACATTGGAAGGGAGACAAGTAGATTCATTAGATGGCATGGGATTCTTGGCAACTTGGGCATGAGGAGGACTGTAATTTTTTCTTGGGACAATAGAGCTTTTGGCAGGTGTTTCCCTTCTAGGAGCTTCTTTGGGAATGCTTGTAAGCAAGGGTGTTTTAGGTTTGGCTTGAGGCCCAAATCCCTTAACAACTTTGCTCCTAGTGTTATAGTCTTTCTCTTGAGATACAAAAACATTCATAAACAATTTTCTATCTTCCTCTGAAGGGATACCACCATCATACTTCTTAATCATCAAAGCTCTTAAGTATTCAAAGTCATTGTTAGGAATTTCAAAATCTTGCAATACATCAACTTCAAGAGTATGAGGGGAAGAAAGACTTGTACTCGTTTGATGCAATCCCAAAAGGTTACAGCTTGTCCTTGCACTTACTACCTCGGTTGATGTTGATCCTTCTTTTGAGCTTGAAGAATATCCCACCATTCAAATATCATCATCAGTACCATCATCATTATTAGCTTCACCATCTTGCTGGTCCATTTCACATGGAGGATGGGGTAGAAAACACTTATCACACCAATCAATATCAACAACTTCCTCAATAGTAGCAACCCTAGTAGTTAGGGGATCAGGTAACACTCTTCCTTCACGTGCTTGAGGATGTCTATTTGTAGACCCCATGGGTCCTTTCCCTCTATCATCAGATCTCTAATCACCCCTAGGATGATTGGAAAACTGTCATGGTTTTGTGCTCTTTGTTGACCTTGTGAAGTCTACCCAATTCCCTTCTCTAGCCCGGGCTAACTTGTATGAGATTTATTTGACAGCCCCTGCCAATTTTTCACAACCTCCTCCAAATCAACACCCTTGCTAGCTTGAGGTTTTTCAGGGTTTATCAACTTTACACCATCCCTCTTGAGAGGTTTCCCAATGGCCTTAATGTTATTTTCAATCAGAGTGCCATGGTAAAGGCCTGCCTTAAATTGGTAGGGTTCTTGTCTCTTAGGTAATAGGATGCTTTCTTGTCAAATGCATCTGCATATTTGATTAAACAAGATTCATCAAAAGGCCTTAGATTAACAAGCAGTCTTCTCAAAGTTTTGTTAAACCTTGTGTTGAAGTCATGAACTGATTCATTGGGGTTCTTCTTGATATTTTCAAATTCAGACAAGAGAAATCTAGGATCATTTTTGTCACCATATTGCAATCTAAATGCATTATGCATTTTAGTCCATGAATCAATAGAATTATTAGGTAGAGCCTTGTACCAATCCCTTACATCCTCTTATAGTGTATGAACGAACAATTTAATATACACATCCTCAAATCCAATTTCAAAATCCTCCATCATATAATAAAGAGTTTCAAATGTTGATCACTTGTTATAGCATTGTTCCCTTAGAACTTTGGCAATCTACTTCTAACATCCTAAGGCACAACATTAGGATAACCAGCCATTCCCCTAAAATTTATTAGGCCAAAGGTATTGACCACAAATGGAGGCCTAGGTGGAGGCTGAGCCATATTGTCAGGTGGAGGTGATCTCGGGGGTGACACAAGATGATGAGGAGTGTGAGGTATTTGGTGCTCAAGCATGTGGTTCACAAGATTGGTATTCTCTAGGTGATGATTTTCTTGGAAAGTTTTACTAGAATTGAAACACACAGGTGTATATTGAAGAAGGAACTCACCAGGTACAACAAAAGGACCTTCACTAGTTGAAGTAAAAACGTTTATGAGAAGATTTCTTGAATCAAAATCAACTTTGGAAGAAGAGTGATAATCCTCTATTAAAGGCTGATACCTCTCACCAATGGATATTACTTTGCTTGATGTCCGACCTTCAACAACCTTTCAAACTTTTTGTTGGTGTAAATAATTATTTACACCTAATAAGCTCATGTTGAGAAAATATTCATTATTTGTTTTATTAAGAGTTTGTTAAACTCCTGGAACTTATTGAGATCCTCTCCACTCCCCTTTTTGGAGGGTTTGTTATCTCCTAGTTAGATATTCCTATTATCTAGGGATGTTAAAAAATTAGTACATTCTCTATTTAATGAGTCTCCCAGATGGTGGAGACATCAGAGATAAATAATTATTTCTCTGTTCTTCTTTATCGTGCTCTTATTTTCTCCTCTATAATTATTTGTGCTCACTCTTCTTGTGCTAGATCCTGCACTGGTAGTTTTTTCATGGTATCAGAGCTAGTATTGTTGCAAGAGAGCTGAGCCTTTGTTGGTTTATTCCTCCACACCGATCTATGTTGAGTTCGGGTGTTGTTGAGCCGTTTGTTCATTTTCTGCTGCAATTTTTTTAGTTGATCATAGTTTACTGTTAGGAGTCGTTGAGCCTCCCTGCTCACCATTTTTCCTCCAACCTCGTGGACTGCTCCTTTCCCTCATGGACACGTCTTCTTTATGCCTCTCCCGATCCTCTTGCTCTGTGTTTGGTGGACATTTTTTTCTCTGCAAGAACTCTCTTGACTAGAATGTGTTGCATTGGCCTTCATCTTCCCTCTATTGTGTTCCCTCTCTGCGTTCCTTCTGCTGGGTTCACAATTAAGGAATCACACCTATATGTGGAGGAATCGTATCTCCTTTACCAGCAAATGAATGCTATAAATTCCGTGCAGCTATTTGACTAATAGGTCAATATATATATTCTTTATTGGCGAGTGAGATTGATACGAGACTCAAGGGAACAAACATTAGTAAGTCTTTATCTGATTTTTCCATGAATACTTTGCTACATGCACAACCGTATCTAATTGGTCCATTTAAAGCAATTTAAGAAACTATAGTATTAAATTTTTCTATAGTTTTTTTAATAATTGCATTATGGGGGCAATTAATGTTTTGGGGCCAATTAAGACTCTGTTGGCGGGCTGTTTGTAAACCGAGGAAAATTTGTATTCCTTGTTTCCTCCTAGTTCTGACGAGTGGTCACACAACCATACTTTCCTTCTATTTGGTCAGTATTATAATCAGTGAGCAATTTTTAATTAAAATTGGCTTATTTTACAGAAATTGAAAGTTTAATAACTTTTGCACGGTAACTCGTAATTGAGTGCCATTTTTTGCAAAAGTTGATTATTTTTCATTCCCATCGCATTGAAGCAAATTTCATTAAAAAAGGGAAACTTTGGAAAATAACCTCATTGAAACCATGTCGAGAGCCTTTTTATCATCCTCGTCTTCTGGCCATATCGGGGATCTATGGTTGTTTGAGCCTCTAAACTCGACGAATTACCATGCCTGGAAACCAAAGATGCAGCAACTCTTACAGTCTCGTGGATTATGGTGTGTGTTCGATGATACAGTTCCCACTTTCACCACAGAGAAGGACAAGTACCTGTATGCATGCAAGCAAGATGAAGCTCTTGGATTGATCACATTGAATGTAGCGGATAACCTCCAGTTTCATATTTCTGCGGCCACAACTCCGAAAGAGGTATGGGAAAAATTTGAATCTTTGTTTGGCAAGATAAACGAGTTCAAATTAATTCAACTAGATCATGAATTAAACTCTTTATCGCCTTCAGATTTTCCTTCCATAGAAGAATTTTTGTCAAAATTTAAAGAGATTCACAGTTAGTTGAAAGTAGGTGGTAGAACTAAAAAGGATGACGAATGCATATATACGATCCTAACTAAACTAAAGGGTCCATTTTCTAGTATTTACGTCAACCTTCTTTTCTACTATGGATGCACTAGACACTCAATTTAAAATGCCTTCATTTGAATAGTTTTGTGAACGTCTCTCACGAGAACAAGAAAAATTAATCTCTCTAGATGCTATGCCTACATTGAATCATGCTCTTGTGGCTAGTTCTGCTAAGAAAATTGGAAAAAAAAACCAAGAAAAGCTATGATAACATGTACCCTCTCACAATATGGTTTCTAATCCTTTTGTTGACACTTCTAAACCACAGAATAATGGTAAAAATAAGAGACCATTTCAAAAGCGGGTGTTTGATCCTTGTTCCTTTTGTGGGGGAAATCATCCTGAATCCAGATGTTTTTGAAGTTGGAAGCATTAGAAAAGGATTTAAAACAACACAAGATCATTGTTCCATCACCTTCATCTACTTCCAATGTTGGCAAGGGTAAGGCTCTTTCTACTAGAGCTTCTTCTCCTTTGCAAGATAGGTGGATTCTTGACTCAGGGGCTTCTCATCATATTACACATTACAGGGATTTGTTGACTTTTGTTTCTGCTTACAGCACTTCACAGATTTTAGTGGGAAATTATGCTTCTGTAGATGTATTGGGTTCTGGTACTGTAAAATGCCAAATGGGCATCTAAATAATGTTCTTTATGTTCCCCATATGTCTAACAATTTGCTTTCCATATATCAAATCTGTAACTCTGGTGATGGTAGAACTGTTGAATTCTCACCAGATAAGGTTGTCATCAGGGAACTTCATGATCATGATGATATTGTAGCTATAGGAACTATGGATTCATGTTCACATTTGTATGTATTTGAGAGCTTTGATAACTCTGTAGGATCTTCACTTATTGCTCATGCTGATTCTTTGAGAAAATTGTGGCACGAGAGGTTTGGTCACCTCAATTATAGATATCTGCAGCAGCTCTCTTTGTAGAATATGGTCACAGGACTTCCGAAGGTAAAATCACATGATGGTGTCTACCCTGGTTGTATGTTGGGTAAGCAACACTTGGATCCTTTTCCAAAAGGTCAAGAAAAAAGAGCTACGACTCGTCTTGAGTTGGTACATAGTGATCTAACTTCTTTTCCTCATAGATCATTTTCTGGTGCTAAGTATGTACTCACATTCATAGATGATTTTACTAGGAAAACTTGGGTGTACTTTCTAAAATACAAAAGTGATGTCCTAGAACATTTCAAAGTTTTTAAGGCTATTGTAGAGAAACAATATGGACATTGTATTAAAATACTCCGCATGGATAATGGGGGGGAATATGAGAGTAATGCATTTACTACTTTTTGTGCTAATCATGGAATTGTGCACCAGTATATTGTTCCTCACACCCCTCAACAAAATGGAGTTGCTGAATGAAAGAACCGAACACTCAAGGAAATGGAAAATTACATGGTTCAGTCCAAGAACATGGCACCTCAGTTCTGGGTGGAAGCAGTCAACTGTGCAAATCATATTCAAAACAGAATGCCACATAAAGTAGTGCAAGGGGTTACTCCTGAGGAGGCATGGTCGGGTGAAAAACTTGACGTATCAAAATTTCAGGTCTTTGGTTGTAAGGCTTGGGCCTTTGTACTTGACAAGTCTTGGAAACCATGGAGAAGAAAAGAAAAGAACTCATTTTTGTTGGTCATTGTGAGCATGTGAAGGCATATCGCCTCTTTGATCCCACTAACAAAGATGTGTTTTGCGGGATATTCGAGTTGATGAGACCGAGGCTCCTTTAGATCATACAGTAGTTCTTCCTTCTCCATTATTACCTCCTGCTCCTACCACTGATGATGATTTTGATGGGCCCCTAATCCTGATCCTGTTGCTCTTGCTTGAAATGGTGAGATCTACATTGGCTGCAGCAGGTGATTTGGTAGGTGATTCACGAGATCTACGACACACTAGAGCTGAGACTTCTGGTGTTTTCGATCATCATCCCTATTCTGGTATGGATCTTATGAGCCAAGCTATTTCTAATGATCCTGTTATTTTTTCACAGGCATCTAGACAACTAGAATGGGATTCAACAATGCAGGATGAGTATTCTTCGCTTGTGAAGAATAATACTTGGGATTTGGTTTCTCTTCCTAAAGGAAGAAAGCTTGTATGATGTAAATGGATATATAAGACCAAATATGTAGCTAATGGATCAATTGAAAAATGTAAGGCACATCTTTTCGCCAAGGGGTATTCTCAAGTCGAAGGAGTAGATTACTCTAAAAAAATTTCTCTTGTCACAAAGATGGATTCTGTTCACCTTGTTCTCTCTCTTGTTGCTTCTCATCGATGGTCAGTACATCAGATGGACGTGAAGAGTGCTTTTTTACATGGTGATATCCATGAGGATATTTATATGGAGCAACCTTAGGGATTTGTACAAGACTCTTCACTGGTTTGTAGACTTCAACGATTCACTCTATGGTCTCAAACAAGCCCCTCGGGCTTGGTATGAGAGGATGGATGCTTTCTTATTATCTATTGGCTTTCATCATTGTAAGACTGATCATACAGTTTATGTTCTGAAGACTGGTGATGAATTACTTCTTTTGGTACTTTGTATGTTGATGATATTCTCATTACTAGTAGTTCAGATTCTCTAACACAGGACATTAAACAAAAATTGAAAGCAAAATTTGACATGACAGATATGGGATTGTTGCACTACTTTCTTGGCCTATAGGTTCCCAATTTGTTGCAGGGAATCTCTATTTGTTAGAAGAAGTATGCTACAGATCTACTTCAGATATTTCATATGGCTGATTGCAAGCCATCTCCCACACCTTACCAATCAGGTATTGAATTGACTGCTACATGTAAGTCTAAACTAGTAGATCCCACTTTGTATAGATAGTTGGTTGGGAGCCTTTTGTATCTCACTCATACTCGTCCCGATATCACCTTTGTTGTTAATCTTGTCTCTCGGTTTTCACATGAGCCTCATGAGAGTCATTGGGAAGTAGCCAAGCAGATTTGAGATATCTTCGGGGGACTTTGAGTTTTGGTATTCATTACACACCTCAAACTGTTCCCAGTATTGAGGGATTTACATATTTTGATTGGGGTGGATGTCGCGATACTCACAAATCCACATCTGGCTATTTTTTTCATCTTGGTTCTGGTCCAGTTGCTTGGTCTTGTAAAAATAGAATACCATTGCATTATCATCCACTGAGGCCGAGTATCAAGGTGTTGTGACAGCAGGGCAGGAGGTTCTTTGGCTTCATCAGATTCTTGGTGAGTTTGGTTTTTCACAGGAGTCTCCTTCCATTCTTTGGTGTGATAACCAAAGTGCTATTCACATTACATGTAATCCTATTGAGCATCAGTGCATGAAGCATATAGAGATCCACATGCACTTCATTTGACAATTGATTTAGGATGGGGTTGTTCAGATGGAGTTTGTTCCTATGGCTGATCAGCTCACAAATATCTTCACTAAACCCTTGGCTTCCCCTCACTATTTGGAGTTACGAGACAAGCTTGGGGTGAAGGAAGTTGTCCTTGGGGGGAGCTTGTATAGTCCTTCCTTATTTTCTAGTATTGTATCAAGTACCTTATCAGGCCTAGTAGCTAGACCCTTCTTTCTTTTGCTCCCTAGCATTTGCTTATGGGAGGGTGTTGGTGTAAATAATTATTTACACCTAATAATCTCATGTTGAGCAAATAGTCATTATTTGTTTTATTAAGAGTTTCTTAAAACTCTCGGAACTTGTTGAGATCCTCTCCACTCCCCTTTTTGGAGGGTTTGTTATCTCCTAGTTAGATATTCCTATTATCTAGGGATGTTAAACAACTAGTACATTCTCTATTTAATGAGTCTCCTAGATGGTAGAGACATCAGAGATAAATAATTATTTCTCTGTTCTTCTTTATCGTGCTCTTATTTTCTCCTCTGTAATTATTTGTGCTCACTCTTCCTATGCTAGATCCCGTTGATATTTTTTTCACTTTTCTCTCCTCTAAAACTGTCTTTCCAAATTCTTGAAATAACTTTCTACTTGGGTCTCTCCTGAAGAGAGATCTTCTTCCTTCCAAGTTTGCAGAGATTAGCAACACAAAAATAAATGACAGAAAGCTAAGACACTGGTATTTATCAAGATCAAATCAGCATGGAGTCGCCACTAAGGACTTTCACCCTAGTTGTGCAAATGCACTAAAATACTCTGTCAAATACCTATCAACACTGAAAATCTTGCAAAACTTTATAGATCAGACCTTCCTTTTTCTTGAATTTATCAACCACAAATGCAAATGAAGTGCAAAATTGCTAGAAATTGATAAAATTACAGATAGAGTTTGAAACCTTTGCATACACCTTACAAATATGAGTATAGAATGATGCTTTAACAATATATTTGTAGACAAAACTTGTAAGAGACATTACCAGGGTTTGATATGCATTCAAATATCTCAAATATGTATGCACATGGATAAAATTGAAATAAATCCTGGAAATGGCATCACCGGTGTTAGTACCCAAATTTGTTCTCATTTTCAGTTTGAGAAGCATCAAAGATATGGCACGAAGCTTGAGGAAAAATGGATCATGATGTGTTTCATTTTGTAGAATGGGATATGATCTAACTGTAATCAAATTTGTGGAGAGATGGATAGCACTCAAATAGGACTTGATCTTGTCCTAATTGTTTTAGGTTTTTCCTTTTAACCAAGGTAAGAGAACCTATTTTGTAACCCTAAAATGGTGAAGGAGATGAAGATATCCCTCAATTTTCACAAATAGTATGGAAAGGTCCTTGGGAAAATATGATCAACACTCCAAATCTGAATTTCACAAGTTGTCACTTCCAGATTATGGAGATATTTCCAATGCAAGGCAAGGGTTACTGAAGACATTTTGAAATCCTGATATGTTTTGCATACTTTAGAAAATGGATTTTGATCTTTTGTGGGTATACAGGTCAAAACAGGGGTAGTGTGTGGTAGGATTGGTTGTTTTGAATGATTTTTTTTGGGTGGGAGTTCAACAAGATAGATTGGAATTTTCCAGATCCTTGAGGAACTTCACAACAATGGAGAAATTCAATAACAAAGCTTTAAAATAGTTAAAACATTCCTTCAACTGTAGAAGGTGTGCATCAATGGAGGCCCAAATCTACACCTTTTCACACAATATTTGAGATTCTAGCATGAAGGCTCAAGTTAGAAAACCCATAAAACATCAAAATCTAAGATAAATCATGCCAAAGGTACACCCAAAAGCTTACAAATAATCTCTGTCAACAAATGAAAGAAAAGTTATTTTAAATCATTTATTTCATTCCCAGATGAAAGTTCTTCTGGAAAATGAAATTGCAGATGCCACTAAACTATCACAAGGATTGAGACCTGTGTGATTCAGATGGATTTTGATACAAGATTGTAATAGGAACTAGAAAAACTACTTGCAGACATTCTGAAATGAAATAAACACAAATTAACTCAAATTTTATTAGATTCATCAGTAGGGGAGAGTTATTTAAACAATCTCAGAGCTTGTTGATGGCTATACACTTGTAAACAACTCAACATGAATGAAAATATGACACAGAGGAAGTTAACCTGGTTTCTCAAAAGATGAGCTTTTCTCAAAATTTTCTCGTGAAAATGAACTCTCAACCTTTTGCATGTCTCAAAACATGCATTATATATCTCTCTATTACATTCAAGCCTTCTCTCCCAAGAAAAGAATATGTCAAGCATCAATTTTGTTACAAAATTCCATCATGATTCATAGACAGGATGTTTAACATATTTGCAACAAAAGTTGTTAGGTGTTTCAAAAAAGGTGAATCATTGAGGATTTTTGCATCATAGTTTCATTTGGGAGCATTTTTTCCTCCATTCTTTCATGCAGCATGCTCCTCTTTCATAATTTCACCTTTACACTTTCCAAATTTTCCTCTGCAAATTTTGGATCTAGTATTTTATGCTTTGGAGGAGTTAGGGAAAAAAGCATTTTGAAATGTGCCTTGGATCTACAAATTGACCCTCCAAAATGATCAATTTGAATCATACAGGCCAAAATGACATGAATCCACAAAAAAATTGATAAAAATGATGCAAAAAATGCATTTTCACACTTCCTGGAGCCAAAATGGTGGTAAAAATGACAAAATGTATAGTTTCCGTTGATCTTCCTTTATCCTTTAATCTGAGCCCTCCACGTGTCACAATGTTATTGGAAATGGGCTTGGGATCACTTTTTGATAGTTTAACACTTTTGGAAAATGTAAAAATTTGACATTTTTCTCTGCCCCTCCCTCCTTGAGATTTGGCACTGAGACGTGGCACAAAGTGGGCCCCATTGGAATCGTGGACCGATTCTACACATTTCCACCTTTTTTGGAAAAAGGAAATTTTTTCAATTTTCCTCCGCGGCTCTGCCCTCCCACAAGACACGTGTCCTCATATGATTGGTTGAGGGGCAATGCTTCTCATTTCATATTTTAATCATATTCTGAAGGAAAATTTTTAACATTTCCTCTGCCATCCCACACCTCTGCCTTTCCCTACCACGTGGTGATTGCTTATTCACATGGGGGCCATAACTCCCTTTTTTGCTTCATACTTCCTTCACAAAATTTCAAAGTTTTCAAAACTCACTAGCAGCCCGCACTCCCCTCTTGCATTACTTTTGACACATATCTCCCTCTGATTCATTACAGAGCCATGCTTCAAATAACCACTTTAACTCATTTTATAACATTTCCCTTTTTCCTTCAAAGGCCCACACTCCCCTCGCCTCTAATCCCGCCACGTGTCCACTCCCGATTGGCCTAGCATACCCACTTCTCTTTTCACAACTTTTGTTCCCTTTCACCCAAAAGAAATTTTTTTCTAAGTCTTCCACTAGCCTCCATTCCCGCCTTTGATGCAAACGTGACATGTGTCCACCTGTGGGGCCTGCGGAGCTACGGGGGTAACTTGCACTTTTTTCCAAAACACAAAAATGTTAAGTTTTTTAGAAATGACCCACCGATCCTTGTCCAATTATTAATGTCCACATATGCAAGGTATATGAGCTAGAATTTTATGGGTAAAGGACACCCGTATGACTCACAAAAATGCATAAATTGCCAATGACCCCTAAAATCAATTTTTTTTTCTTCGTGGGTGAAGAATTTTTTGATTAACAAACAAATGGAAAGTTTTTTTAGGTAATTTACAACCATGGCAAGGGATATTTGAGGGAAAATAAGTAAAAATCAAATGATTTTGAGCTCCAAAGGCTACAAAACATGGGAAAAATGGTAGAGGGATTTAAACAGTAAAATTAGGGCAAAATGCAGGGCAAACTTAGAGATTTCTTCAAAATGGGGAAAAAATGGAGAAAAAATGAACAACTCAAAGCATTTAAACATATGTACAAGTTGTTTTTCATCAAATTCGAAGGATGGGAAGATCCAAGGCCATTTTTTCTCAGAAACATGGCAAAAACAAACTTCTCCTTAGAAAATTAGGGCAAGGTAATGAGTTTGCAAACAATCCAATGCACAAGAATGGAGCTACAACTTCACACCATCGATTTCATGAGGAAAAAATGTTTTAGAGCACAAAGGGCAATGGGTAAACATGGCAAAACAGGTAGAGGATCAAAATGGGCACCAACAAGGCGCACTTTCGAAGTGTCGAAGATCGGGGAACCATTTTACCTTTTTTATTTTCACTACCACATTTCACATTCCAATAGGTATGTTGCCCCTATTTTTGCTCCTCTTACTAGGAACTTATGTGGACAATATCTTGCTCAAATGGAGTCCTTTTTATGCATTCAAATAAGTGTCAAAATATCTCGAAGCCATCTACAATACTATATAATTATTTTTAGAGATATATAGAAATTATGTCCACTAAATTGACCTACAAATAACTCATAGTCTTATTCATATATCATCTAAGTTACACATGACATCTTGTGGATCTAGTCCACTTTTATCTCCTCCCAAGGTTTCTATTGCATATGCACCGAATTCACATTGTTTAACATAATTGAGGCCTAAACCTCCATCTGCCCTAACAAATTCTCCACCTCCTTAAGATTTTCTCATTGGCTATATTTCTTTCTCTTCACCATATATTTTTACATATATGTGCATTATGATAATAATAAAACGTTTAAATATTTGTAATAATACAAATTTAGGACATGCACATTTTACTTGAGTTGTTAACACTTTAAATTATACATGTTATTTTTGACTTTGGTTTAATAGATAACATGCTTTATTTCTCTGCACACATGCATTCACTTGGTTATTAAGTTAGATGTAGGATACACAACTCAATATACATTTATAGGAGCACTCATGTTTCCTTACATTATCATCATTTGGGGACAATCCCTTCACATCCTACAGGTGTTATTTGTTCTATTGTATTTAATTTAGACTTCCTTATTTATGCTTAATTATATACATTGTTTACTTACTACATTTTAGACTAATAGAAGTAACACATGTGTCTTGTGTAGCGTTGACATCTATTGTCTCACATATTTCACTTATGTTGGTTACTACAACACATTATCATGTTTTGACACTCTTGTTTCATGCACACTTTCTTGTGTGTGTATGTTACTTCTTTCTTGTGACCTATGTGCCTTGATTGTCTTGTGGCACAATGGGTGTCTCGTGTTTGCGGCATCATGCCTATCTTTTTTACAATTGTTTTCTCTTTTTATAGGCCTACGAGACTTGATTGTCTTATGAAAACGTGGGTGTCCCATATTTATCGGTCCTAAAGTTTTTGTATGATTTTATGTGTCATTTTTTTCAATTGGATGTAGTGATGTTGTTATTGTGTGCTCTTGCATTTATTTTCCCTATTAAATTCTTTATTTTATACTATCATTTTTATCACTAGAATTATTTTTTCTCATCATGGCTACCACTAGGGTGTAAACACCTTTCCTTTTGTAGGTATATGTTTCCTAAGGTGGCCACCTCTTCAAAACTTTAGAAAAATTATCGACATATCCTTCAATAATAAACACTTATTCTTTTGAGCCACATGTTCAAATATGATTTTTGTAAATGCCTCAAAAATAGGGTACATTTATCTAGGTTTATTCTACATTTTCAATAGATACAAACAACATTTTGGGGGTAGATAAAGGTACAAATAAGGTACAAGCACCCAAAAATGTAGTCATGCACATATTTTTGGCAAAAATATCATAGGGTCAAAATAATACAATTTGGTTAGAACCATATGATACGGTCATGACCCTCGCACACATTTTTGATGAAGGGAAATTTCAATAGGTTTTTTAAAAAATTATATTTTCACCTATGTATATAAGTTTTATGAAAATTTTCACATGTAGGTTACTTCAGATCAATACATGGGCATGAAATTTTTCATTCCTTCTTCGCTTAGTTTTAGTTTTAGGAATCTTGGGGGCATTGATCTCCTTCCTAGTTCAATGTTCATATCATATTTTTAGTATATTTCAAATTTTATTTTAGTTCATACTCAATTTTTTGGCATATGGGGAGAGTTTAGGGGCATCTATTCTCTTTTGTATTGTATGTCATTATTTACAAAATTCGGCCTAGACACTGTCTACAATGGTGTGATCCATGAGGTTATGGAAGGAAACAAAGAAACTAAGGAATTTTTGGGTAGATTTTCCTATCTTATTACACTTAAAGTGGAAGATATTAGAGTTGTTGAGTAACTTTGGTACATGGTCTTCTTCCTTCATAGGGGTGCATTTATACCTCTTTCTTATTCTCTCCATGCACATTTTTGTGTTGGGTTGCATGCACCTAACAATCTGGTTTCTTCTTGGAACTGATTGGGGACTAACCCCCAATCCTTTAGTGAAGTTCAATAAATACAAATCTCCAATCAAAAGTAAAAATGTGTATTATTTCCTCGGTTTATATGTTTTCACTTTACATATATGAAAATGCAAATCTTTTATGTTACATGTTTTATTTGAGTTATGATTACTTATCTATCATGGAAATTGACTACAATTTGTGTTACAAGTTTCATCATGGAGCATTTCAACATTGAGCACAATGACGGAACTACAAAATAAACATTCAAGTAAAGGTAATGTGTGCTTACACACTCAGGTACAATTTCCTTTTTGCATGCAATTTTCAATTTCATACTTAAAGGGGGAATATGTAGACAATCAAATTTGGTAACTTACACTTTTTCAACCCTTGATTTGACTATGCACTCTTGTTATGATAAATAAAACTTCTTCATTCCTACTTAGCACTTTCTGAGGTCTATTTTTTAGCTTTTTTATCCTTACATGGTGACATGTCAAAAATCTGAGAATACAATGCATAAAATACATGGAAAAATGTCATTTGAAAAGCTCCAAACTTCATTTTACATGTTTTTGTCCCATCGGGGCCATGAAGTTTGGTTAGGAACTTATATCCAGTCATGACCTTTCTATACGGTCTTAGAATAACATGTCCTTCAAATTTACTTTCAAATTTACATCTTTTGTTGGGTCTTATACTTCATCTGGGTTGGCCTTTCTTAGATAAATCATCTACAAAACCCTATATAAATAAGTAAACACTACCTCATTTGCTAACCTAGAAATCCTAAGGAATTGTACTAGAGAAATCACTTCATACACTTGCAAAAGGCATCCAAAACTCCCTAAATATTGTAATATCACATCTACAATCACTAGGGTAGCACCCACATTAGATCTCAAACTACAAACCAAGTCAAGGAAGTCATATCTCTCATCTACAAGTACTCAAATGTCCTCTCTCCAAGTATTTTAGTAAGAGCCAAGTCAAATCAATCATGGTCAAAATTATTTCCAAATTTGATCATTGGTACCCAAATCGGTTCTCCCTTTGTATTCGGGCATCATCAACAGTGAGAGAAAGATGCCTAGAGAATGATGGATAAGGATTTAAGACATTTTGTATTCGTGGAAGGGATCTCTTCATCTATTTATTACTCGAGCATGGAAAATTCAGGTAGCACCATGTTGAGGGTATGACCTACCCTCCTACTTTAGGCTCTACCTTCACCAGGGGTGAGAGGACCCGTTTTGTAGTTTGTATTTGTAAGGGGAATGAATATATCAATAGTATTTGATACTCCTTTATAAGGCAATTGAGAAATAACCTTGGGAAGACATGGTCAATTCAAAAAATTATAACTCTCACGAGTTGTCACTTTAGATAGTGCAAATGTCTCCTAAAACAAGGCTTAGACTACTAAAGACAATAATGAAACCATCTTACTTATGTATATTTTGGCTTTAACAAGGAAAACATGGGTAGTTCTGGTGGGATTTTTTGGTTTTAGATGTATTTGGTTGGGGAATTAAGCAGGATAAAGTTGATTATACCAAATTTCAGAGAAATTTTAACAAATGTTGGGAAATCTACCCAGTGAAAGACAAAAACACCTCAAATAGCTCACAATGCACCTTCAACTAGAAGATGTATGTTGGGACCCTAATGTAGCTACCAAATCTTAAAGGCACGTAGGAATGCATGACCGGAGAAAGTGTGTAAGTTAAGGCACACAAGGCGAGAATTCAAAAAGGGTTCTTGGAGAACCAATGACGCGCGCCAGCAAAGCACAATTCGGGACTTCGCCATTTTTGGCCTTTTTTGACATGAGAACACATGAAGAACGTGTTCCATTTAGATAAGGTTCCAGTCTGGCAACATGGTGGCCTAGAAGGAATATACCTTGTGATAAGAAGATCTAAAAATCTAATCATGACATGGAGAGGC
This sequence comes from Taxus wallichiana var. yunnanensis, assembly GCA_018340775.1. Taxonomy (NCBI): domain Eukaryota; kingdom Viridiplantae; phylum Streptophyta; class Pinopsida; order Cupressales; family Taxaceae; genus Taxus; species Taxus wallichiana. The sequence goes on along the minus strand of CM031237.1, from coordinate 972,270,474 downwards.
ATGCACTCCGAGGTGATCCACACCTTGACACTTGGGGCTAGATCTGAGGTTGCAGAGGAGTTTTTTGGAGATCATATGCCTATATATATGCACGCCCTTAGCAAAAATGAGAGGAGAACATGAGGAAGGAAGTGGAGCTATACATAATTACTATGAGAACTATGAGATAAAAGGGGTAGATGATTATAGGAAGGATGTAATAAGGGAATGGGGAATGCAAATTTTGTTTCGAAAGTCTTCATGTATGGATCTAGATATGGCGCATGACTACGGTCTCCCCTTCTGTGATATTCTATAGTAATGCTATGAATGAATATGATAAGGTTACCATGATAATTGTATTAAGATCTTCTCTCTGTATTATCTGCATATTTCTATTATGATTTTGTTCTTGTATAATCATGAACCTTATTTGAATGTTAAGTCTATTTATGGATTTACAACTTCCTAGTTCTATTAATTCTGTTAAGCGCTTTTACTTTTGATATGACTGAAAGGGTATAGAAGTCGTTATGAGCTCTATAGCTTTTTCATGTCCTTTAAAATCACTAATTCAAGATCATGGATGATGCCTTCCACTAAACTCACATAAAAGAGAGACTCATCTCCCTCTCGCATGCCTCGGGTGAGCACCCAACACCCACTAGGTGATAGGCTGTTGCGCATGAGGTTCCCTTGTTCTTGGTGGGTGTAAAAATGACTACAATGTACATTCATGGAGGCCCAAGAATGCACGGTTTCACACAATATTTGAGAAATTAAACACAAAAGATCATGCTAAAAACTCAATAAAATTTCAGGGATCTACAATTTTTCATGCCTAAGATGCACTCAAAGACTTACAAATGACCTTTAACAAAATGGAGACATAATGATTTTAAAATTGTTTACTGCACATATGAAATGAAAGATCTTCTCACAGTACAATTGCAATTCCCATGATGCTACCAAAAGGATAAAGTTTTGTGTGATTTAGAGATATCCCTAATATAAGACTACAACAGAACATGAATAACTATTTTGAAATATTTCATCTTAAAAGAAAACACAAATGCTCATGATCAAAACAAATTAACTCAAAGATCAATCAAATTTATCAGCAAGGGAAAGTTTGATTTATAGTCTCAATGTTTGTCAATGGTTGTACACTTGCAACCATCTTGACATGATTTAATCTGAAAGCTTATAAAAATTAATAGGTTTCTCAGATGAGTTCTTGGGAAAAATGGTTTTCTCTCATTTTTCCTTTCTCTTCTAAAATTTTAAAAAATTTAACCCCCTTTATGCGAGAGTATTCTCATCACATTTATACAATTCTATTTGCTCACTTACTCCCCAATTTTCCCCCAAAAATGTGGATCTTCAAAAGAATATCCTTTTTTACAATATATAATTTGATTTATGTTATTCTCATGGAGATGACTCATCAAATGCTTGTTAGGTGTGAGAAATATGATTTTCACATATTTTTCTCTATTTACATATGACTAGGATGTTATGTCATCACTTTTGGCCATTTATTTAATTATTATTTTTCACTTGGTGACTAGATATCCACTTTTGATGATTTTTGAGTGCCTCCAGGTGATTTTATTTGATGGATGCTCTTACTTTATTTTCTAGAATCCATTTTGGATGTTGCACACTTATTTTCATGCCTTTTTGGGTTAGTTACCACACATGATTCTTGTCAAATCATATCAATTCACCATTTTTTCTCAATGCCAATTCATTTCAACTTTTAATTTCCTCATGCAAGATATCTTATTTGGATCTCGAGGAAATTTTACCATAATTATATCCAGCTCAACTCATGTGTCTCGGGCTTCCTATAAATCACACCATTTACTTCACCAATTCATACTTTCTTTTTCTGAGTATAGGAATTTTGAGGAAATTCATCTGCATTATGGAAAAATAGCAATAACATCCATCTTGAAGGAGATATCCTCTGAAGATTTGCATTCTATTTTTGATTTTTGGGTCCAGATGAAACATTTGTGAGAATGTTGTTTGAGATTGATGACCCTGAGGACTATACTGGGCCTTTGACATTGCAGTTGTTCAAGTTGCACTAGTTAGAAGGCTTGTCAAGATAATTCTCATGTTTTCTACCTTTCAGATGATGTATTTTCATCTATTCCGGCTTGAGTATCAAAAAATTCTTGATGATTTGAGGAGATTTTGGATGGTGAGTAGGCCTAGTGTGCATGGTATAGGAAATCATGTATGCCCATTTATTTGTAATGAAGAATTTGTTGTAAAATATACCCCTAGGATCATATGTGCTTGGATGGAGATATCTCACTGAATACAGTGCCTTCCCTTTACCACAAGTTGAATGCATTGGAACAATGTGTTTCAGTTTTGGAGGCAAAACAACCAATGACTACACCCCCTCCATCTCCTGAACCATCATTTCCTTTTGTGAAAAATCATAAGGGTGAGTCTAGTTCTAGGCCTTATGCTCCAGTTACTACCTCCATGCCTTCTGCTCTAGTTGTTCCAGAGTCAGTTGTGGTTTCCCTTCCAGTTCAAGCTTCTCAGCCAACTTCTTCTACCAAAACTAGAGGAAAAAGGGCATTTTCTAAAGGTGGTTTGGATATGGGTGAATGGGTCTCTTCTTACAAGAGGTGGTCATAATTGCTTAGTTTGTTAGATGGTCCCTTGTCTAGTATGGATGACATTTTGTCAATGGGCATGTCTCACACACTAGAAGGAGACATTATTTTTGTTCAAATGGCACTAGGGATGAGATGAACATGGGCTTAGGAAAAAAAATTAGTGAAAAAACTTCCTCTTTACAAAGAGGATTTTATGGTAAAGGAGTTTGTGGTATTGATGCCTAAAGTTTCTTATTATTTTCCCTTCTTTTTGTGATACAACTCTTGAGGATATATGTAATCTTTATTTTCATGGGTTGGGGCCCCTATAGATCCCCATTTTGCCTTTTTCAAAATACAAAAAGTACAAACATCTCATTAGTTTATATGCTTTTATAATGGACATAAAATTTCATCCAAGCAATATAAAAATCTAATGCATTGTATCAAATTACAATTTATATAAGAGAATAACAAGTTTAAAAGTAATGTTCATCCTTCATGAAGCAATAGTATCAAATAAAACATCAGTTACAAATGAAATATGAAAAGAAGATAAATTTTAAGAATGACAAGCCTAAGCTTGTTTATCATTTTTCATGTCTGCATCCTTTTTCTTCTTCAACTTCTTCTCTTGCTTCTTCTTCTTTTAGTAGCCTTTCCACGTATGCATCATACCTTTGAAAAATCTCATTGATTTCTTCTTCATCTAGCCCTGTATGGTGTTGGAAGATCAAAATCTTCCTATTTATTGCATCCACACAGTGACCCATTTTCCACTTAAACTCTAATGGTTTAGCCCTCAACTTTAGTAATTTTGTTCTCAATTTTCCTCATTGTTTTAATAACTTCATAAGAAAAGTCATCTTTCTGAATGCTTTTCTCAAAAGAACTAAACAAAAATTCAGCCTTTAGATCACCATAGCTTTTCTTGAATTTTTCAAAACCATATCTTCAAGTTTTGAATCAATAGCATCTAAGGTATCATCAACCCATTTCCTTTTGGCTTCTATATTTTCTTTGATTCCATTCAAAACTTCCACCCCAATCCTTGCTAACTCCTCCATAGCATGTTGAGTTCCCTTGAATTCCTATGGCAATCCCTTCTTTTTCAACTAATTCATCACTGAGTTGAGTTATATGGTTTAACTTGGGAAAAATTCCTTCAAATTAGAATATTTCATTATCACACTGCTTCAATCAGTTCATCAATTTCATTAAGTTTATTTTTGAGCTCTTCATACTTTTTCTTGGCTTCTTCAATTTCTTCTTTTCCTTTTGTGTCAACCTCTCAACCCATGTGTCCATAGCTTGAACTTTCTTAATAACCTTATCAATATTTTCCCTTCCTTCAGGAGTGTTAGTAGAGGTACTTGCTTGAGTTTGACTAGACTGCCCAATTAATTGTTGCAGACTAGAACTCAAAGCTTTGACTTGTTATTTCAATTGTTTCTTAGTTATTCTATCCTCATCAACCTTCTGCAACAAGTCACTTACTACCTCTAATACTCCCTATTTCAATTGGTCTCTTGAAGGATTTCCTAAGGGAATAAGTTGGACACTATAATCATTGGTTGTTATATTTTCTCTTGTCTTTCCCTCATGAGGGATTGCCACTTCTAAAGTTTTAGATCCCAGTGGATCAATATGAGTTTTGGTGAGAACTCTAGCCCTTTTGGAGGTTCTTATTGGTTTTGGAAAAGATAGAGTTGTGAGATCTATAGCCTCCATAGGGAAAATTTCCTTTTCTTCCTTTGAGATCAGCTCTCCTATCCAGCCTTTTGTAAGAGTGGTCCCAAATTTTGTTTCCTATGCAGTTCTTGTTGAGGTTTCTTGGGGACAACCACCAACTTCTTGGACATATCTTGTACATTTTGGACTGATGGTTCTTCCTTCTTTTCCTATTCATCTCCCACAGTTATCTCTTTATTCTCATCTTGTGTTGACACTTCCCCTGACTATTTTCCTTCTTGATCTTGAGTTTGGGGTTGGCCAGTCTCCTTCTGAGTTACATCAGTGATTACAATATGTTATTTTCTTCATTTCTTCAACTGATGCAATCTCAACCTTTCTTTGGGGAGTTTCTTGAGCTGATATCTCTCTTGTAGGCACTCTTTTCCTTCCATGACCTCCACCTCCTTTGGAGGTTGCTGAGATGACACATTATCATATTTTTTTCTTTTGATACCTCATGTTGTAACATGGTGGGTTGGATTTCCATTACTTGGTTCCTTAACTTTACCCAAATCTTGTACATCCACACTATCAACAACCTTATCCTTATAGTTACATCTTGTGTAACCTCTATGTATCTTTTCATCTATAGATTTCCTGTTTGAGATGGTTCACTATCCTTAGTGACCTTGACTTCATGGGAGGGATCCTTCTCATCCAATACCTCTATACTTACATTTTTTCCACTAGGTACTTCTGGCTTGTTCAACTTTGGATCTGCTTGATCTACAGAGAATACCTTTGATGTTTGAACTCTAATTTCAGTGGTTGGCATATGAGTAGTTTTTTCTACTTCTTCACTCATTTGAAGATCACTTACATTCTTTAATTTTTTTCATCAATAAAAATTAAATGCATCTAATGTGGTAAAATCCTCACCAATATCAACATCCACTATCTCTACTTGACTCTTTGTTGACTCTTGCAATTGTTCAAATAAAGGTACACTGACACTTTCAACTAACATGGCTTCAGAATTTTTCACACCTTGATTCAAGACATCACTATCTACTGGATCAGATAAGACATTACCTTGAGTTGTTTTTCAGAGTGCTCCCAATTGTCACTCCCTCTAAAGAAAAAGATGAAAATAAAGGCACTAGTTGCCTAACCTGCTGATTTGGACAACTCCTACATGCTACATGTTGTACTTGGGAAACATCAATCCTTTTCCATGTACTAGAGGGTCAATCACTTCATCCCTATGCTTATGTTTCTTGTGTGTATGAGCACCTTCTCTTACCAGAATTGGCTCATACACAACTTTGTGTCTCTTGTGTGCCCTTTCAAATTTCTTAATATCTGGTGCCACCTTTCTTTCAACACTATGTGATTTAGATTGGATGTTTCCACTAGTTATGGCTCCTCTCATTAGCTTTTCAGTATTCTGATATTCTAGCAACACTTCTGGAGGGGCCCTTTGTGTAGTGGACCCTTTCCTTTTGATTGTAGTGGAACTAAAAGTGATAGTAGCATTTTGCATTGATTTTAGGAGAATTTCTTCAGTTTTCTACTTTAGAGAGACATGGAAGTACCAGTTCCACTGGTAGCAGAAGTCCATTCATCCACTATTCCTATGGTAGGCCTTTTGAAGGAAATTGAGGGGCCTTTCCTCCCAAGGGATCCATTTTGTCAGCTCCTTCTTTCAAGGGAGGAAGGTCATCTTTCAATTTTCCCAAATCCTTGAATTTATTAAGAACTCTTGTGCTTTGAATTGACAAATCAATGTTTTTATGGGCTAACCAATTTAATGTTCTTCTCATTACATCAGTTATTTGGGCACATGAGTCATCTGACTCCTCTTCATTCCAATTCAAGGGGGCCATTGGTTGTCCCTCCACCTTTTGATCAAGATAATATTGACTCACAATATGTGGATCATCCATAACTCCCTCAGGGATAACAACAATCTTGAAGTCTATAATTTGGGTGAGGGTCATTCTTGAGAAGTCTCTTAGCTTGACCTCCTCCTCATCTCTACAATTCATCCAATAATCCTCAAATTGAGGCTCATGTTCAAAAGTGTTTGCAAGATTATTGAATACCCACCTGATGTCATAATTGGCCCTTGCCTCAAACCTTTCCATCTCAAACATTTTCATCTCATCTTCCATTAATTTGGCCTTTATAATTGAAGGGCAGGAGTACCTTCCAATATTGATGGGAAACTTGATGTTTGTCTTGTGTTTTCCAACAATTAGTTTGTGAACTGGTGTCAATTGTCTTGCTAATTCACACAAGGCCATTTTGTCATCTAAATATCTGGGCAACTTACATGGTTGGCCTTCAAATCCACTAACCCTGATGTATGTAAACTTCATGTATTAAATGAAATAACATCCATATTCCATGATTAATTTCCTAGCCTCATCCTCGAAAATCTTGTATACTGTTCCCATTCTAGCCTTTAAATAAGCATATGATTGGTGTAAAAATGCATCATTAACCAATCTCACATTTCTTTCCAATTACCCAACTGTAATTAAGGAAGATCTCATGCATTTGGCATTTTAAAATTAGCACGTGCACAAGGCCAGGAAACACTTGTGGCCTGCAATATTATAAATCAAGTAGGTCATCATGTAAAATTCCAACTCTCTAGTGCCACCCATCTTATTCATTTTTGTTAAGTGCTATCATGTGGTCATGAAGTGCTTTTACAATGAAGGTTTCCCAAAAATGTTCCCCTTCTTCTCCAAAACTATCCACATATAGGTGCACATCCACTCCTTGAATTCATTCATTGTCTCTAATCTAGCCATTTGAATCAACAATACCATCACATCCTTTGCTTCCTCAATGAATTGTGCCCTAACAAGTCTTTTAGGGATTCAAGTGGTTGCTTTCTTCTCTATTAAAATCCATTTGGTATTTATAAGTCGGAACATAGTCCTTTTTCTTAGCTTCATAATCTTATAGGGCTAAGTCGATACCTAGGGTTATTGGATTTTTAATCACAGAAATTTTAGCATTATCCTGATGGCTATGGGTGTCAAATTTAATACCACTTCACCACTTCCATCCAGTACTTCCCTCTTCTCTGGATCATAATTCATAGCACAAAGTCTTACCAGTTTTGGGCAATGTATTGAGGGTGGAATAACACCAGCTAAAGCAATATTGCTAGCTTGAATCACCTCCATTAGTTCACTCTTGTTTGGGCTATTGACTCTTTTAGGAATTCATCTAGGTCAACATTCATCAAATCTATATCTATGATTTTGTCTAGATCACTAGTGATTCCGAAGTAACAGAAAACCCGATGGTATGGTCTTCATCTTTAATGCCCTAGTTTTACTTCAAATTTCCTTACAAATGAATAAGATTACGGGAGTGTCTTAGTTCTTACCAATTTTTAGTGAATATCCATGTAATTCAGCTTTGGTTTGAATACTTTTCAATCTTTGGTTCTCAATTCATGTTTTGCAATCAATCTCACGTTGTTCTCCAAGAAATTTTTGCTAACAATGGCATCCAGATCTTAGCAAATGATAGCAAAAAAACTCAATGTGTTTGAAAACTTCAAAGTTCCTCCTTGATTTGTGTAAAAAAATGCATTAATGGTGGTATTCATTAATGTTGTGCATCATGGCCCTCCATTTTTATTTTCCCAATTTTAAATATGAGTCATCCATGTGGAATAGCCTTATGTAATGCGGGCTCGGGGAAACTTTTTACACTTTTGCATCATGTTTTAAATGTAGACACGTTTATCTACTTGACCCAATCACATACCCTTGACTTCCATCTTGATTTTGACATGTGGTTGCATCCTAATGGTGGTGGCAGAGTTGCGGGCCATTTCTGAATATTTGTTCTCTTTCTCAATTGAACCCAAAGTTACCAATTTTCTTCGATGACCCACTTCCCGATCTTTGCATGAGAAAGTGCCACGTGTGTCCTTGGTGGGTCTCGGAGATTATTTACACTTTTATACTTTATCACCTCAGTGTCAAGAAATACAATCAAGCTCCGATCCCCACATTCAACCAACTTGTGACACATGTACTTCTTCGGAGGTGAGTCAATTTCTTTTTTTGCATTTTTGACTACGAATATTCAAAGGAATATTCATCGGGCCTCGAGGCCAAGTTAGAAAATTGTTGATGTTATACAATTGTTGTAACTTTGTAACTTAAATCTATCAAACCACAACCAACTGGAAAATTCCATGTATCATTGGGCGATGAAGCCAAACATGAAATGAAGCCAAACATGAAATTTTGCATGATTTAAAACCAATTCACATGACATGGATCTTTGGGAGCAATACGAATGGTATATAGAGGATTTTCATGATTTAAAACCAATTCACGATCACATTTTTACATGGATCTTTGGGAGCAATACGTCTAACATGATCCTTGACTGTAAAAATTACATACAACCTAAACATGGGATTTTTAGATGGATTTAGCATGACTATAATGTTTGAACTCACATTTTCACATGAGATTTTCATGCACCAACATGATCAATCTATTTAGATATCACATGCTAGGTAGAGAATTACATACGGTTTGAGGCCTCTTTGGAGTAGTGTCATGTTGGTAGCACACAGGTGTACCCACAACCATTCTAATGTTTATTTTACATGAATATTCATCCAAAAATAGGGTTTGATATGATGATCATTCTATTAGAATATCCTCGTTGTGTGCGTGAAAACTAGGGTTTGAAAATGATAGAAAAATATAGGAGGTGAGAAACCTTAAAAGTTGTGAAATTTTATTTTAAGTATGTCCAAGACTATGCGCAACATGGTTAGGACCATATGGTATAGTCCTAGTAGTTTGGTATGACCCTACCCTAGGTTGATTTGTAATCACAGTTCTAGTTCCAATGGTTATCCATGTTCATATCTTCCAGCCACTATTGCATGGTCCCGTGAGCTATCCACAAGTCATTTTAAATCAAATAAGTGCCTCCATACATCTATTTTGGGATTTCATTTACATGTTAGGTTGAATGGTGTATGTTAATTATTTCTATTTGACATAAGTTGTAAATCTAAATTAGTATTTTTACTTGTAAGATCTATAATCAAGTCTAACCTAATCTACACCGTATTAAATTGACCTAAAATTTAATTGAGGGTTAAATAGTTCTATATGGTGTGCCTCATCCTTAGGAATGGCATGGGAATGATTTTCAAAGTTAGCAGAAGTGGACCCTTCACCTTATGCGTGATAAATGATAATAGTCAAAATAGAATTGGAAAAAATATCTACAAATAGAATAAAAGACAATAATAGGGACCATAGTGTCACGATGTCTACCAACATAAGGGGAATAATATCTCATAGAAGCGAGAAGATCAAGAACACCTAGGCTTAAGGGAAATATGGTAGAAGATCTAAGTATTAATCATAGGAACAATAGTAAATAACGGTAAATAAATATAGAAAGTGACCCAAACAACTAGACTAATAAAAATAGAAACCCTAATGTGCAAGAAGAGTGAGTAAATGACTTAGCTGGTCAGGAGGTTGATCTGGACTGTGTCACAAAATAAAATAAATATTCTTGAAGCAAGAAGGAAAATGTAGAGGTTCTAAGAAGGATAAATTTGAGTTGTTTGGCTGGACTAGTGCGCCCGAGAGAGGATCATAGCGCTTGTGGGTTCCCTAGTCCGAGTTATGAGCGCCACTGTGCAGTGTAAGAGGTCCAAAACCAAAATCACGGGGTTGAAAGATGATGTGAATCCCTCAATTTTTGTCACATGTAATTCAATTCTCTATGTCAATTTCATTAATGATCAATCATGAAAGATAGACCTCCTATGTAGTGTGATGCAAATGAACTAGCCTTGTGCCTTGTGATGGAGCTAGATGGATGCAAATGGAGCCTTTGATGGATGCAACCTTAGGTGATGATAGTAGTGACTAGTGCTTGGTCCCTCATTATGGTTTCATAACTTTATATTTATATGGTTCTCTTATTCTAATTTCGTAATTAACCTCGAAAAGGCTAACCACAAGAAATATGAAATGCTCAAATGGCTAGAAAATGCCCAAAAAGTGGTGGGAAAGTGGGAAAAGGATCGGGTGCCTTGACTAGGACTAGGACACCTATGGTTTCCCTAGTACAAAACAGGGCACCCCATTCAAGCCTAAAATTATGTAGAAAGACAAAAAAATTGGGCAAGCATGTGCTAAAAGTCGAAGTAACAATAGAAAGCAAAGTAAAATGACCAAAAGATGGGGGTTAATTAATACTTTCTTCACTCAAAAACCATATGAATAGTAGTATAAGACCAAGACTAAATAATGTCTAAAGTGCATGATTTTGTGTCTACATTTTCCCCCACTTTATATAGCTGAGAAGAAATCTCAAGTAACATAAAGTAGATAGAGATACATACACGATGTCCATGTAGAGTGATGTAGAAAGTGTGTTGATGGACTAGACAAAGTGTGGAATGAGAAAATAGTGGAGCGTGGAAACTAAAGATACAAAAATGTAAAAAGTGATGAGAGTGAACCTAGGGCTAAAGACATGTGTGTAGTTTCCACATAGTGTAGTGTACCTACATGAAAATGTTGTGTGTGATGTAGTGTATTACTGCAAAGTGTTGTTGTTGTTGTCCCCATTGTTGTAGTATTTTTTGTTGACTACTTTCTTCTCATATGGTCAGACCTGTAAGGAGAAGACGATAAAGAAGTCAAATACACATTTATATATGTAAAAACACATGTAAAAGACACATAAATATGTATGTAAATGTAAAATATGAAAATGAAAAATGGAACATGTGCACCTAATCCGTGATGAGATAAAGGGTGTATAAAGAGGATAGCTTGTCTTGGGTTTTTAGGAAATTTGATGCCATAGGCCAAAGAAGTATATAAAGGAATACCATTGTATCCTCCAACCTTTAACTGCTTCCTTGAACATGTATGAAGACATCTTTGTACTTCCTATTTTTTTGGGTGATACGACGCCATTGAATGAAGTAGTGTAGAGAGGAATTCTGTTATATCCTCTAACCAGTAACTTCTCCCTAGAGTGCTAAGGAATACCATGTCCTGTAAACTAATTTGTGTATGGGGTTCATAAATTAGTCTAAATCCACTTGTTGTATATCCCACAATGCCAAGGGAAAAAAATTAACTAAAGCCCAACCGAGTGTAGAAGCATTGTATAGTATGTAAACCCCAAAATTATTTCCTCCCTTTTTGGGGGTGCATGTGACGTCACTGATAGGACAATGTGGCCCCAAAAGAGGACCAACCACATGAACTCTATAACTATACCCTGCAAGGGGAAATTAATCCACTTGGTAGAGACTAAGGCACGCATAAATAGGAGGCTTGCCAAAGACAAGTGTTAGTACAAACAAGCATGCATGCATAAGACAATGTGTAATCTACGCAAACAGTGTATAATCTAGTAAGAAATATAGTAATGTAAACACGCAAGAAGAAAAAGTAAGCCACACAAAGTGGGCTACAAACATGGTACATCACTCACGATATCGCAAGACATGCAAGGTCATCATGGCCACATATAACAAACAATTGTGCACACCAAATAAAGGGAAAGGCCCATATGATAGAAAACAAGAGACAAATGATTATAAACAATAGATAACCATTCAAGCAAGTAATATTACGAACTAATTTCATACATGAAGTACCAATTAGCATGTTAGAAAGATAACCAATATGTAAAAAGTGTGTATAACCATGTAATATAGAGTGCTAAGTACAAAATGAAACAATAACACCTGTGAGAGATGAATGTGGATGCCCCCAATGACCAATGTAGGATGGGTAGAAAGCGAGCATCTGTACTAAGTGTAAAAATACATGTTTTTTTATCACAACTAAGAAAAGGCGTGAACATGCATGTGTGTATGGTATAGATAAATGACATACAAGAGATCTAACTAGCATGTGTAATAAAACGACCATATATAAGCAAATGTAAACAAGAATAAAAGAAACCAAGATATGCATCATGTTTTGGATGGGTGGAATGGAATGATAGAATATGCATGCCCCTTGAGTGAATGGAAATGTATGTAGAGAGGCTCATTTGGTTTTCCCCCTCTGCATTCAAGAATCAACCGTAAACAAGAGTGCGTCATCGAAATGGTTGAAATGTCATTGTGTTTAATGCATTGTGATGAATGTGTATGTGTGATGATATGCGACCTAGAAATGATGTGTGTGTGACCCTTATAGACAAAATGTATATCATGACAAGATGATCGAAAGAGTGATGATGTAGCCTAAAGTGTATATCACTACTAGATGAATAGAGGGAGTGGTGATGTAGCCTAAATCATATACCACTATAAGATGAAGGAATATGTGACCATTTATCCTAAAGCATATGTCATTGACCTAGTAATGTTGCATGATGGTATGTCAAATGGTAAATGTGTAAGTATGATAAGTTCCATTTGATTTGTAAACCCTCGGAAGTTGAGTATGGACCGAGGAACTAAAGTGCGTCATAGGGTAGTGAGTGCAGTGTATAGAAGACGATATAATGTATGTGATAATAGATGACCATATGATGCGTAGGATGTGTAATGTAAGATGTATGAGCTGTAATGTAAGATGTGTATGGAGACTAATAGTAGTAGGCGTGATGAGTAGTATGTAAGGCTAGATGCAAGTGTGACACATGTGTGATGAAGACTAGTACGATGTATGACATGTAGATGTGTAATGATGTAGACTAGCTATAGAGTGTGTGATGTAAGATGTGTGATGTGTGAATAGATGTAGCATGTAGTAACTATTTTGTAGTGTGTGGTGTTCATGTGTGTAGATATCCATCAGTTTTTGAGTGTGAACTAAAGCACAATAGTGTGTCATCGTGTAATGGCAACTTTAAAGTGTGTGATGAGTATGCCTATGTGAGAATATTGACGTATGATAATGCAGAGATGAGAGATAAACCTATGATACTATGAGAAGGGGGTGTGTTAGATGTTATGCCCCCAAGTGTATGGTAGAGAAGGTGACTATGTTCTGCTATCAAGGAGATCATCATTATTGTGGTTAAAGCCTACTGGAGCAAAATCAGAAACATGATGAGCTATAGAGTGAGGAGGGTCGTATAGGACCCATTTTGGCGTAGTGTGTACAAATTCATTTCATATTCCTCATTTGTAAATGCTATCAATGGAAAACCAATGAGAGATATTTGGAGCGTAAGTGGGAGAAGAATCATTAGGAATAGAGATATTTCCAAAAGGCATAGGAAATGTAAACAAAGAATGGCTAGCATCTATCGTACTGCCAATATAGTCAAGCCAAGATTGTCCAAGTGTGAGTGGAGAGTCACGGGGGTATATGTAACAAATATCATCAAATGAAAGACACACAAGCCATAAGCATCCATAATGTGAAAATAGCCATGATAAATATGTGGTGAATGAAGAGGTGGTAATATGTCATTAAGTTTCATGCCAAACCTAACCAACTTTGTCACATGTACAAATAGTATCTAAGCAAGTGGATTCAATTGGGATGTGTTTCCAAAAGGACTTGTTGATAAATAATGTGCATGTAAAAGGAGGTAGTGTATTGAAACCCATGGAGGAGAAGATGAAATAGCATCTACACTATTTACAAACCCCTGGTATAGTACCATAGCATTAGTAGAGGGAGGGGTCTTGAATTTATATTCACTGGGCCATCGGCCACAAATTTTTCTTCAAAATAAGAGTCATCTACATCTATAGGAGTAAAGTTAAGTTGTCCTAATGCTTCATTAGTGAGTTCGATAAGCGTCAACTTCATCATCAAAATCATCTGTGTGGGCATCGTCGTGTTGTATTTCTTTGTCGAGTATATTGTTAGGAGTTACACTAGGGGAAGGAATTTAAGGTTCCTCAATAGATGAAGAAGAAGTGGTCACTGGAGTGGGTATGGTGGGTGAGATGATTTCCGTAGTATGAGTAGAAATAGCCAGAGTATGCGTAGTAGAAAAATAAGGTAGTGAAGCACTAGATTGACCAATGTCATATGTGTCGAGACTACTATATGGGATACGTTGTGGAGGTGGGATAGGTATAGCAGTAATAGGGTCTATGCAAAAATATTTGAATGGTTTTGGATCTATAGTGATAGTATGTTCATAGCCATCATGTAAAAATTTGACACATTGGTGAATAGTAGATGGAACTGCTTGCATTGCATGAATCCAAGGTCTACCTAACAAGAGATTGAATTGAAATGAGGCATCTATAACATATAAATTAGTTAGAATAGTCTTAGGCCCAACTCTAATGTGGAATGAAATAGTTCCTAAGCATGTACGAGTGGTGGAGTCATAACCTTGGATGATAGTAGAATTTCTAGAAATGAGAGTATCACTAATACCTAGTTATTTTAAAAGAGAATAAACACATAATTTTATGGCTGATCCATTATCAATAAGTACTCATTTAATATAAGTGGTGCTAAAAATGATAGTAGAGTAAAGGCGTATATGGATTGCTTCTAGAAAATGGTGACAAATATTCATCAGTGAAAGATATGGCATGTGGTAAATTACGAAGAGACTATATGAGATGTGTACAGGGGCATTACAAAGTTATCACTTTATATATGAATAGAAAATGGGTTATTTCTAGCATGTTACTATAGTCCGGTACATTACGCAACAAGTCATAAAGAGAAATCTTAGCAGGCATATTTTTAAGTTGCTCAATAATGTCATAGCCCTTAGAAGTAGTAGGAGGAGGTGCCAAAGTAATGGGTGGAGGGATAGAAGCAGGTGGAGCCATAGGTGGATTAAGATGAGTATGAAGAGTAGTAACTACATTAATATATGGATCATCCCTAGGCATAACAAAGCGGGAGGATGTTGAGTACGTACACGCATCAAGTCGAAATAGTAGTCACTATATTGGAAACCTTAATAGGTGTAAAAGTAGGTTAAGATGATTGAGTCATGACTTGAAAAGGTGAAGACATGATCAAAAGAAAGGGTTGTATACATCGATTTTACCAAAATGATTAACTATAATTTTGAAGAATGGTACTTAATATAAAATAGGAACAACAAGTAAATAAATATAGAATGTGACCCAAACAACTAGGCTAATGAAAATAAAAACCCTAATGTGCAAGAAGAGTAAGGAAACAAATTGGTTGATTCAGAGGCTGATATAGATTGTGTCACAAAATAAAGTAAATATTTTAGAAGTAGAAATAAACATACAGAGGTCTGAAAATGACATATCTAATCTATTTGGCTAGGACTGGGGCACCCGGGAGAGGATCAGGGCACTTGTGGGCACCCTAGTCTGAGTTATGAGTGCCCCACAGTGCTCATGCAGAGGTCTAGAAACAAAACTTGTAGGGTTGGAAGATGATATGAAGCCCTTTTTTTCTATTGCATGTAATTCGCTACTCTTGTGTCAAATGTCGTAAATGATTAATAATGAAAGATAGACCTATGATGCAATGTGATGCGAGATAAACCACCTTGTGCCTTGTGATAGAGCTAGATAGATGCAAATAGAGCCTTTGATGGATGTAACCTTAGGTGATGATAGTAGTGACTAGTGTTTGGTCCTCTTTATTATTTCATAATTTTATATTTATATGGTTCACTTGTTCTAATTTTGTAATGAACCCAAAAAGGCTGATTATAAGAAAAATGAAGTGCTCAAATGGCTAGAAAGGGCCCAAAAGTGGCGGGAAAGTGGAATAAGGATTAGGGTGCCTCGAATGGGAACAAGGAACTGTTGGCACCCTAGTACAAGCATGATCACCCTGTTCAAGGATAAAATGATGTAAAACAAAAAAAATAGACCGGGAAAACATGTGGTGAAGGTCGGAAGTGATGACAAAAACAAAAGTAAAATGGCCAAAAGATGGGAGTTAATTAGTACTTTCTTCACTCAAAAACCATATAAATAGTAGTATGAGACCGAGACTGAATAATATATAAATTGCATGATTTTGTGTTTACATCAACACAACGGGATGATCTTGAAATAAACACTTGACCCACTAGGGTTTGAGAGAAAAATGTTCGATTCAAGAGTCAATGTCACCAAATGTTTACGCCCTTTTAAAGAGATGATTATCTATTAAATAATGTTATAGAATACACAAAACCATAAAATTAATGTAAGGTTTGAAACTATGAGCTATTTTGATTAATTAACTTCCAACATTAACTATACAATATCATAATAATGTATTGGTACTTGAAATTAATGATTACAATATATATTTCAAGTTTGAAAGCATAAGGAGGAGGATGTACTTAGTTATATAAGAGTGTACAAGAGAGATATAGATACACACACTAGAGAACTTTGGGATTGCGAGAGATTGAATATGCTTCATTATGGAGACCATTACTAAAAACCTTCTAGTTCAGACCATACATGTATTCCAAGAACAAGTTTATAGTCCAATACCTTTTTGTATGGTCTTGGACCTTTCTCATAGGTTATGTAACTTAAATTTTCCTTTAATGTCCTAGAAATGTGTTTCGCTATCTAATCTTAAGTGTCACACAATCCCAAAACCATCTGTAATAAGCTAAATCACACTCAAGCCCTAACCATGGGTAAAAGAAACTGCAAGAAGGTTATTATTTGGGTTAAACTTTAATCCATGTACCACCTATGTTAGGACTACTCAAGTGACCTCAAACCACATGTAGTTCTCCAACTAGCATGCAACAACTATATGAATACAAATAGCTTACAAATTGAACCACTTTAAACATTTTAAATAGAATTGTACTCTTGCCAAGACTTTTAATTAGGGATCATGGTGTGCTTAGAAGTGAGAGAAGCTAGAATCCTTGACCTAGTTGAGTGTTGCGTAACTATAGTAATGGTTTCCTAATGGATGTAGATTAGATTTAGGAATATTTAAGGAGAAAAAGTTTTTTTGTAGTTCCAAGATATTTTCTATATGCTTGCTAGGTGAGTAAATGAAGCTACGTTAACTTACTTATATATGGTTTTGAAGATAAATTATCATGATAAGGCCAACCCAGGAAGATAAAAATACCCAACAAATGTTATTGCATCAAAATCAAAGTTAGAAGATGCCATTTCAAGATCATACAAGTCATTCAGACTGGATTTCACATCTCGACCTAACCGTATGGTTTTGAATAGGGATGCAAAGTGTGAAGTCCGTAAGTTATACAATGAAAAGTATGTTTTAAGTACTAAACCTATGCATTTATGCTTCAGATTTTTTCAACACATCGGTGTCTTTGGAATAAGTTTGGAAAGAGATAGCAAGATGTATTGAGTGTGGATATGATGTGGGTGTTTGTATTAACAAAGAAACATAGTCATAATTAGCAATGCCAAAGGATAAATTTCCAAATTTGAGTATCTATAATACAATCCAATGAAAAGTAAGAAGTGAGTTTACAAGCCATCTCCATAAATTATCCCTTTCCATGACATCATTAGAGGCGTGCGAGTTAGCTAGACCAAGTAGATGTTAATTAAAATAAAAAGGATCCACACTACTTGATGGGTAGGGTTTGAGACCCATAAAATAACATTTCTTGTAAGCTCAGTGCAAGAAGTGTGATCACTTTCCCAAGAATAGACTTTTGATTAGACATGGTAGAGGGTCCCAATCAAATAATTTTAGGGATTAATAGTGTACACATTTTAATCGTATGAGTAGTTATATTATCTTAGATAATATAATAATATTTATGTAAGTTAGTTGTTGAATAAACAACTTAGTTTAATATTAGTGGTGGTTAAAACCACTTATGTAACTAGGATAAGTTATTAGTGAGATGTGGGAGATGTAATTACATATATAAGTGGATGCCTTTCTATTGAATTAAATATGAAGTTTTATGGTGTTTTGTTGTGAAAAATCTAAACCAAACTCTGCATTGTCTTTGATTTTTGGATTGTGTACTCAAAAGTAAGTACGAGTAGTTTATGAATGTCTTTGATTTTTGGATTGTGTACTCAAAAGTAATCTTGGTGTTTATCTACATGTTTTGCGCTCATTTACCTTTACTATGTGTTGCAATAATAGTTGGATTATTATGTTGGTAGATGTTTGTTTGTAGCATTTTGAGAGTATGAGATCTGTGTATTGCTTAAATGCTTGCAAGTTCTCTAATTGAGAATCTATCGTGTTGTATTTATCACAACTATGAAGTGTTTGTTTATTCCTAATACTTGGAAATTTTACTTTAGATTGGTTGTGCGCTCACATCTGAGAAGAGAATAGACATTTACATGACAAAGCATGATGATGACACAACAAAGGTGATTTCTGAGTAGAATAGCAGAAATAGTGAATAACAGAAGAATCACCTATATATTATTTAAGTAAATGATGAAATTATGTCAATGCTTCAACTGGTGATCTCCATAGAGATAGAAAAAAATTGTAAGCTAACTCTGTCATCCCGTGTTCTATGTCGTTTGGGTCATCGAGCACCTGATTGACTTGATCGTATTCATCATTAAATTAGATCTAATCCATTTATCTTCCTCAACTCATGTATTATGCTGCCATGCCATTATTATAACTCTATGTTTCATTTTTATGTTAAAGTTTGATGTTTTCTATTCTTTGCAGTCGTTCAGTTATCAATGATGTTTTAGGTTTGATTATTGATTTAATATAGTGGTATCATAATGGTCAATAAGAAAAGTGTCAAATACCGTTGACAAAGTCTGTTTTTTTTCTTTTTAGTTTGTTTACTCATCTTTAGTAATATAATTTATTATGTTTATAAAGGTATATCACATGTTGAATCTTTCATAAGTCAACCACAAGTAGTTTGACTTATGTAACACCTCTGAATCTGTTGTTACTTTCTCCTAAGCATTCAAGTGTTGATATGTGATTTCTTGTAAAAGGATGTGTTCCTCGATTCAGAAATCATGCTTGATATGTATTGGATTTCTTGCAGATTGCAGATCTTGACTGAGTCAAAATATGAATAGACTCTTTTATTTATTTCATTTTGTGTCTGAATATTAATCTGATCACGGAATGAATTATAGAGATATTCTTCTATAATATCTAGACTTGGATCAGTGGAATTGATCCAAGTAATGCTTTAAATCTGTATGTGATAAATTATATCACAGACCTTGAACAGGTTGCAAGGTATGGAAGTATTTATTAAGCTAGTCAGGATTACGACTCAGGCTGATCTTGAGAAATGAAACGGTTCCCGATATCAAAGTATATCTGGAAGGTCTCGATTGTAGACCAGGTAATAATTCGTTGACATACAATTCTGCAATAAGAACAGGAGTTAACTCTGTTCTAGAAGGTATGATCACGAGTCTTTAGAGTTTTCAGGACAAGGACCAAACTGAATTATTAAGGGTTAGTAACCTAAAACTAAAACCTAACCTAGGGGTTAGATTATTGTTAGTCTAACCTAGACCTAGGCTATTTGTTAATATCTTAAGTTAGTATCTTTGTGTAAATTTGTTAGTGTGGGTATTACCCTAAGCTCTAACCTAAGATACTAACCTAACCTTGGAGGAGATTATGAAGGGGCCTATGAAGGGTGGCGAACCATCGGCGGTGTTTTCCATGGCAATTAATGTAAGGGATAAGGATAAGGGACAGGTCATGGCGGAGGCTTAAGCGGCGGCTAATCTGTGCAGATTTGGCAATTGCTAAGTTTGGAAATGAACTTGAGTTTCTAAATGGACTGTCGCCAATTCTGGCGGTCGGTGGGAGTAGAGTTTAAGCGGGAAAATTGGTTTAATGACATTTAATTTTCTCGGAAAGCGAGCACGGAACTCGCGAGAAGGCATGCAGACGGGAAGTTTGTGGGTTTGTTTGGCTTATCGCGATTTTCGGTTTTTGCTCTGCTGGTTACTGGTTCTTCGCACCAGTTCTCTTTGAGTTGCATGGCAAGAATGAATTTCTCTGGCTCTTTTCTCTGTCATGGAGGATATATATGTGATGGAGACAGCGAAATTTTGTTGGTCGCTTTATCGTGGAAAAGAAAAGGAAGTTTGAGCTCTTCCTGTGGTCTGCTTCGGAAATTTGATCAAAAATACAGGCATGCTAGGCCCTAACCTTTAAATATCTTGCTGTCTTTCAAGTGCTTTCATTAAAACAACTCTGTTCAAATGTTTTAAGAAGATTAGATGAATTTTCTATGAGATCTAGTTTGATTTTTGGCACTGTATCTCTTCTGGTTCGATTTTTCAAATTCCGCTTGATGGGTGTTTGTTGAAATCGAACTTCGACTCTATTTGTTTGAGTATTTATTCTGGCTTATGCATGTGAGGTATTTATTTACAAGATTCGAGTGTTCGGCCTGTTTGGCGTGAGCCCTTAGAATATACCTGTGTGCAGTATAAGACCACTGTATGTTTTAATTCGTGGTCGCTGTTTCTTGTTATAGAAACCGTATGGAATGATTTGGATGAATACAGTAAGATTGATTAGTATTATCGCTTCTTTGGGTACTCTGTCGTGGGATTTGTTGACAGCGACTAATGATACTTTCGGGTTTCATTTGTATTCAATTTTTGGCTTGGAACAGGCAACTGTAGTGTTACCGTAGTCTTTTCGACCTAGCGGGAGTTGTTTTCCTTGTTATTAGGTTAGCGGGATTACTTGTGGACTGTGTATAATATAGATACACCTGTACTTTGTTGTATCGACTCAGTGGAGTCGATGATTGAATCGTATATTGCTATCTATTGCTGGGAATGTAGATTCATCCATAAGTTTTGTGAATGGATTTTTGTGAAAGCCTGGTAAGACGAAACAGGGCTTTTGGCTACTGTTATTTGAAATAATTAAAGGATAAAGACTTCCTGTGTATGCATTTTCATTTCTATGTGAAAGCTGTTCGAAAGTTTCGAAGCGGCCCAATAGATTTCCTTGCTTGAAATGGGTATTCGATTTGCTTCACTTGTTTCATTCTGATTGTTAGCCATGAATGGCATATATGGATTTATCAACCAATTTCATAGTACGTTGCTGTAGGGTTCAGTGGTTATGAGTGCAAACCTTTAACAGTTACAGTGTGAATATATAGATTTATACTATTGTGAATTGGACGACTCTGAGGAGTCGATTGAATGATTCATTTTTTTTTTGAGCTGAATAAAGTTAAGTTGTGGTATTTTAAGTGCCGGCGACTTAATGGAATAACATGTATTTCAATCTTGTTATTGCGATTGGAATTCCTTCGTGTTTTTGGGATTTTGAGGTACAGATTCTTAGGTGGGCATGTACGTCTTCGACCTGTGCAAATTAGTGTAAAATGATTGGCAGAGAGTAATTTGTTGTCTGATTCTTGTTATGCTTCGTTGATGAATATCAGTATGAATTCATATTCATTTGCTTGAATTGTTACCTCCGTTTGAATCATTGGAATTCTGGAAAGGTAACTAGTACTTCTGTCTCTTTCTGAGCTTGACCTTGGACACTGTCTTTGTCACTTTTTGAGGTCCTTGAGCATGGATGACCGTTTCGTGTTCTGACCTTGTTTGGGTAAGTCACGAATATCTCACCAAGACTTGCATGCGGCAAGGTAAGGATCGTTTGGTTGAATTCCTTTCTTTTACTTCAGTCCGATTTTTGATGAGCAAGAATATGTATGCTATGTTCTTTTCCAATTAATCTGTCCGATTTGACTGTGCATGATTTGGAAATACCGTGTGGGCAACATAGCATAGTCCTTTGGGAAACCTTAGATTGTTGATGCAATAAGGTTGTTGTTTTCAACTTGTGTCAATGCCTTACTGTGTAAAAGGAACTAGCATTGGGCTTAAGGTTGTTACATGAATTGTTGATGTGTTAGTTGCTGTACAGGAGTTTTGCTGAGTTTCTATTTTCGCGATTTAGAGCAGTGATCTTGCTTGCGGCTTGTCTAACTTGTTCATTTTTATACTGGTTGAATGTTTTCATATGTGAAGGCAGTACAGTGATGAACTTATGTGAAAGGAAGTATGAATGGTTTGGTTATTTCTCTTCCTTTATTTAATATTATTGATAATTGACTAGCTGTGGGAAATTGTTTGTAACATATTGGTGGAATTCCGAATTGTTATGATATTTCCTTTTTGGAGAATGAAACAATCTGACCAATGTTGTGATTTTGGATTTAATGATTGTTGTGTACATTCGTTCCTTGTTTCTTAATATTTGATGAAATATTAGAAAGTGATTAAGACTATTCTGTAACATTTATAGAGTTACATATTTGTAATCATTTTGTATTACAAGGGCTTAGTCTGATTATGTTTACTTATGTGAATATCTGATCTCATTTAAACAGGGTGTTTAATGAAAACAATTGATGGATTGCAATTGTTTTAAAAGTTAGTGCTTATCATGCTCAGTTCATTGAACTGACTCATGTTGACTATTTTTGCAGATGGTTGCCGTAAGAGGTAAAAGCAATGCAGATCTGACAGGCTGATCAGATAGTTTATTTGATTTATAAAGAATTACAGCTTGATTTTATAGATGTACTATATGTGAAAAGATGTTTCTTTTCCGTTAGCATTTTATCAAGCATGCTGTTGCATAAAATGTAATTGTATGAGTTTCGAAAGGAATGAAAATAAGTGTTGATACTTATGTGTTGTATTCTATTCTGAAAGATGAACTTCTTCGGTTTATGTAACGAAGGGGCATAGTTATCTTTGTATAATATGGATGCTTTTGTGATTGACAATGAAAGCTTGTAAGTAATTAGACTAAATTCTTATGAGTATTTAGTAGTTCTAATTTGTTCTAGCAAAAGCAATATTGTAATTTAATTATTGTCTCTCTAGAAGATAGGTTAAAATTGAGCCTAAAAGAGAACGCTAAACAAGTTGGATTGAATTACTAATCCCTAGTCCTAAGTATAACAGGACAATAGTAAATTGGATTCTAAATCATTTATATCTTTAAACTAAAAAGTATGATATAAATTCAGTTAAGAGAACTGATAGGCAATCAATGGAGTTCAGATGGCAATCTCAAGCATAGGTTATGAGATATTGTCCCATTCCATTTGCTTTAGAATCAGTGTATTCTAATGACTCCTTGATGAGAGCGTGACCGTAATACCTCTACCAGTAATGAGTCTTTTAGAGGAGGGTCGTCTTAAGACAAAGAATCCAGGGATTTGGAAAGGCTAACCTTAGGGAAAAGTCTTTAAAAGTAATTTAAACTCAAGTGCGTAACGCTTGTTATTGGGTAGATCTTCTCGAGGCGGATTTAAAGGTTGACGACATAAAGTCGATGTTAGGTTGTACTCAGAAGATTAGGATCTTCTCGAAGTTACAACAATGCAGGTGACTTATGTGACACCCTTTGCATTGATCGCTAAGATTTACACTTGATTTCGCACGAGTTACCACAGGACCGATTAAGAACGTGGTCATGTTATAAGACTACCTCGAGATTTGGGGTATCATGACACACTTGGTTGAACTGCAGGTTGAACCAAGTATGTCATCATATCCCTAATCCTCGTGGCATCCATATAACATTATCACCTTGTTAATCGCCTCCGAGTGATTCATTGTGAAAAGGAAGGACGCGAAAGTCATATAAGACATTCTATATAACATATGAATGGGGTGAAGGGCGTATTCCAGTTGGCGAGTATGCTCTGGGTAAGGAATGCGAGACATGAATAAAGATGTTTCAAATCTTTGGCCAAAGTATCGCAATCTGGCTGATTGCGTTGTCTGATTCACCTAAGTCTAAGGGATGAGATGCCGATGAATAATGGTACTAACAGCTTATTCGAGTTAGATTCCTTAGGGCCAGAGCATTCTGAATCCCAGATTAGGAAGAGAACCGCAAGAGTGTTGTGTTAAATAAAAACACTAACTCTTTTTACTCATGAATAGATCGGTGGATTACCGAGTCATGGAATGAATAGATCGGAGGTTTTCCGAGTCATTACAATTTTGCATATGGTTTCTGCATTATATAAATGGTTATTTGAATTGTGAGTTCTAAATTATGTATTTAGAACCAAAGATGAAATTATCAAAAAAAAAAATTGACTTGTTCTATTGTCTAAAATGAGGATGTTACATGGTCGATAAGAAAAGTGTCAAATACCGTTGACAAAGTCTATTTTTTTCTTTTTAGTTTGTTTACTCATCTTTAGTAATATAATTTATTATGTTTATAAAGGTATATCACATGTTGAATCTTTCATAAGTCAACCACAAGTAGTTTGTTTTAATTGGATGATGAAAAAAATAATTTTGTAAATACATTTGTGTTATATTATAAGTCAAGTGTGAATTAGAGTTGATTAAATCCAATCATTATTTGGATTTTATGTATGTCATAAAATTTTCAACAACTGTAGACACAAAATCATACATTTATTACTTACATCACGCCTCTAAGTATGCCATTATATGCATGACTCATAAGCAAGAAAACTAGGTATTAACTACACTTGTTTAGCTTTTACATTGTTTTATCCTTTTGATACTCTTATCGCTTTCTTTTTTTGGAATGGCCAATTTACTTGTGAACATTAGACAATGTGTGACTCTAATCTGTATTTTTTGTTCTATCCTCTGAATATCCCGCACACCACCACATATTAGGGACAATAACTCCCACGTGCTTCTACTGTCTCCTTTGGGCACTTATGTTCTTTTCCCTCCTTTTCTCAAATTTGAAATGCCACATCATTTGTTATCTTTTCTAAAACCTTTCTTATTACTTTGGGTCAACCTTTTCAGTTAATAATGATGAAATTCAAACAAGGAAATCATATATATATACATGAATTATTATTATTATGGGTTAGACATCTTGGGCTATAACTTACTATCTACTACTTTGGAAAAGAGCAACATTCAAGGATTACATTTGGGATGCATTAATCACACATGCACTGGATGGGATATTTCGAATTACATTTCACACATTTATCTTAGGGACAAAGTAGTTGTATCATGTTATCTTAGTGAGACTATCATAAGGGAAACCTAGCTTCAAGGGACACGATTCAATCACACACACACACACTAGAACTACATAGAGTCTAAAATTTAGTGCATTGTTTGGTGTCAATCACATTGGGTGACCGCTAATGTAAATCGACTCAAGCATATGCATTATTTATCTAATTTTTATTAATCCTTGTGAATGTAGTTATTTTTTATTTTATAAGTTCAAGTGTGACATTAAAACTCTACAATGAAGGTAGAGCAACAAAGAGTGAAAGGGAGAAGGCAAGTTCGGATCTTGAAAAGATCATATCTAAAGTTGTTACTAGGAAACTAGCCCCAAACTTAGACACTAGCTCTTGGGCAGTCCTGTCTCGAGGGAGTTTGAAATTTTAGTTTTGTAGACGAAGCTTACTCAGTCCAAATCCAACATGTTCCACTTAGTTTCCAGCCTAGAATCAGTCCATATCTTCATATACAAGCTAAGTCACTCCTATGTCACCTGTTTCTTATACTTGTTTATAATGTGATAGATATTGTTTGTTATTGTTATATTCATTTGATCTCAATCCTCTGATTAAGAATTAATTTATATTAAATCAAAAAGTAAAGTTATTAGTTTGTCAAGTTTGACTAGTCAAGATCAAAATCATCAAAAGTGTCAAATTATATATTATATAATAGTTTAAATGTATGTGAGTCTTGTATAAGTGATTAGTGTATCTCCTTATGTAATTCTTTATTGTTTGTACAAGATGCGCTTTCAAGAAAAAACCAACATCCTTTTAGCTTTATGTCAAATTGTGAAAATGGAGAAATTAAGTCTCATGAGAAGTTTAAAGGGTGGGATTTCCATACCTAGAAAATATAGATGCATTTGACCGTGATTGAAAAGGGCCTTTGCATATTATAAATCCTAATGTGGTTAACCCGAAGATTTCAAACAAGCTCTCCAAATGGGTTATAAAAGATCAAAAGGTGTTGGGAACTATTGGTGTTGGCCTATCAAAAGCTTATTTGCATCATGTGGACTTCACGAAGTTAGCAAAATAAATTTGGGATTCACTAAATAAGTTGTTTGAATCTGAAACAAAAAGTTCAAAGACGACATATCAAGCAATGCTTATATGGCTTAAAGGTGGATGAAGGAACAAAAATGACATCATATAAGTAATTTTTTGTTTTCTATTAAATCGGTTAGTTGGTATAAATGAGAAAGTAAAATATAATAGTTTTAAATTAATACCCTAAATAGCATGCCCAAGAGTTTTTCTAGTATGGTTTTTATTTTAAGAAAGTGAAAATCAACTTGGAAGGAGTTATCTCCACTTTACTTGATGAAGGAAACTCAAATGAAAGGTTTGAACCAGAAGAGGTATTATATGTTCAAAACAATGAAAGTACATCTTCAAAAAAGGGCAAGTACAATTCAAAGCATGTTCCTCCAAAAGGAAAAATCAAATGTTACTATTGTAAAGAACAAGGACATGTAATTTTGAATTGTAAGAAGAGGGCACATGATCTTCTCAAGGTTGATAAAGCCGGATAAAAAGGCCTACTTACTCAAAGAAATTGTTTAGGAAGAATATTCAAATGATGAAGAACTATCTTTCCCTAGTGATGAAGAATTTATGTGTTAAATAAATTTAATCCAAATTTGAGGATGGAGGCACCGAGGATGGAGGTTACTTAGTGACCTCTCATTAGCCACTAACAATGGGGCTGCACATCTACAATAGTGACACTTTCTATATTTTCTATTGTTTACTTTGTGTGGTGTGTGAAAAATAAAACTTTGTAATCATTCCCTTCCTAATATCAAAAAGAGGAAAATGTAGCTATCATTAAATTTGTAAACAAGAAGTTTTTGAATTAGAACTAACACCTAAGTAGTCCTACAAGGAGATATAATCAAAGCTAAATTAATTATCATATGAAGTTTTACATCATCATGCTAAGAGCTAAACAAGTAATAAACATCAATACTATGCATTAGAATCTTGAAAATAAACCTCAAGCTAACATACTAACATTTATTGCTCTACTCTTTGGAAAGCTAAATCAATAAACTAGACCTATGTAGATATTTTAGCTATCAAAAGGAGATAGTGGTTGCTTGATCCAAGATGATCAAAGATGGAGGTTCATCAAGCCATGGCTTATTAGGCCTTTCTTGATTAACTCCATTTTTCTTCACAACACTAACTTGATTGTTTGAATGCAAAAGGATGATGCTTAGCTCCACTCTAATGGAGGAATGCTCAAAGATGATAAAATGGCTATAGTGTATTACTATATGCTCACTTTTGTTTATCAAGGAGTAGGTGTAAGTGTAAAGGTAGGAGGAGGGCTCTTTATATAGCCCAATGGATAGAGGAATCTCTACATCCCTTTACATGTGGGATAATAGAGATGTTGGGTTAGTTGTGGATAAGAGGGTTTAGAAAGGGTTGAGTCAACCTTAGGAGAGTTTAGTTTGTCCTTTAGTGACCCATGGGGTTTGAAGGGCTTTATTAATTAATCAAAGTGATTAATTAATAGGTGTGCAAGCTTATAGAAGCTTTTTAGAGGAATAATTAGCATGATTTAGACTATGAGAGGGATTTAATCAAATAAATGATGATCCATTGATTAATGGAAGAAGCTAAAGCTTAATTAATTAATAATTAATTAGTTAGATAGAAAGGGGATTAATTAATTAATATAGAATAAATTAATTAGAAATAATTAATTAATATAGATAGAAAGGGGAGCTTAATTAATTAGAAATAATTAATTAATCTAGATAGAAAGGGGAACTGATTAATGGAAGGTCGTTAATTGGTGTATTTGTTGGATAGAAGAGTTAATTAACTAGCGTAATGTAGCTTAATTAACGATGATAGAAGAAAAATGTGCTATATTGACAATATGTCATCAATTTGTGGGAAAGGGTATAATTAGCGCAATTTAAGTATTTAAATTTCTTGGGTTAAATTATAGGTGTCTACATTTGCCCCTCTTTGGGGTGGTGTAAGTGACGCCACTTCAAAGATAGTAGATAGATAAATTTTGAAAGTGTAGAAGAAAAATTAGTAGAAGTGGTAGATTCCCCCTCGAGTGTCGATGGGGTGATGAAAGAAGGCAATCGACGATCGAAAAAGGTGAGAGAAAGGATAGAAGAATGAGCAGAGAGAAAGATGCCCTAGGTGAATAAGAAGAATAATGTTGATAGGAGAATGATGTAGAGAGGAATGAAGATGGAAAGAAAAGAGAAAGCTTTCATCCAGTGTATTGAAACAACTTTATTGTCATCATATTGCCAAAGATCTACGTCATCGGTCCTTATTAAAAATATAAGCATACAAAAAAAGTAGGATGACATGAAAATCCATACTACGAATAATTTTCCATTGCTGAAAAACACCCACTCAATGCAACATACAAAAAGAAATGCAATATGAGAAGGAAACAAGCTCATTTAATAGGAAAACAAGTATGAACACACATATTCCAACCAACAATGGTCAAAATGGTTGTACAAATGTTTTGTTATCAAGCTGAAGATCCCCAAATGTTCATGATTGATGAAAAGGGTTAAAAATGATGCCCCAAGCAAGGATACATGCAAGGGAAGATGATGAAGGACACTAGATCCAATGAAAAAGTGTAGTGCACTACGAAACAATACCAAGAAACTATATGTGCCCCAGAGTACTGATGAAGCAAGCAGGCTAGCTTTGAAAATGGTTGTAAATCTGATGATCCACAAGTCATTTGATTTGAAAGATGTGAAATTTCCAACAAGATATGGAAAGAATACCATGCATAAGACACAAGTTTCAGCCACTATGAGTGGGTTTACCTATTTTTGTAGGTTTTATAATTTTTAGGATTTTGTGGAGAATTTTGTTTTTTTTAGGATTTTGATGGATATATATTTTTTGTTTTTGTTTTCTCAAATTTGGTGGATGGTGGATGCATAGAAGAAAGTAGAAGAATCAGTATGAATACCCAGATGTAAAATAAATGCCCCAAGGGGAAGAAAGAAGCATAGCCAATGAAAAATAATGTCCCCTTGTAATGAAAATTAATAAAATAATTATTTAATAAAAAATAATTATTCGATGGAGTGTGTAGAGGAAGGAAATCACCTAGGGAAATAAAAATTGTCCTAGTGAGAAGAAAGGGGTACTAGATGGCAAAAATGCCCCAACATGGTGAAAAATGAAAGAAAAATAATTATTTAAATAAAATAATTATTTATGGTGAATAGAAGAAAATTAGAGCGACAACATAAATGGTCAAACAAGCTTCTAAGCACCACAACGAGCAAAATGGCTTAATATACCCCCTGGGGGGGTAAATCATCACGACCAATTCATTTGTTACAACCACTACCAAAATTTTATCATGAGACCCTCGATAGTGATGAGGATGATGGTGAGAGGACGAGCCCACCAGAGATGCGCCGACCGAGTTTAGGAGTACGCCCGACATGCAGATGATGGCTTCTTCGTGAGTAGCTTGACCTACTTCATCAATTTTTGCAATTAAGGCCACATTTAATGCATTTAGTAGTAGGTTAGAGGTAGGGTATGGCACAGCACATGCATACAGCACACCTATCGTGGTGCAGTAGTGCCCAAGTGCATGTGCACATGCACATGTACCATACATGTGCACGCGCATGTGCATATGCCATAAAAAGACGTGCATGCATGTTCGTACACACATATACATATGACACATGCACACATATGCATGCATGAAAACACTAGCACACATGTAGTGACCGAAAACCATGGCGCAAGTGCCCCTGTGCGTATGCACACACACACACACCAAAAGGGACATGCACACACATGCGTGCGCACACACACATGTGTACATGCATGCATGTACACATGCATGCACACACATTTTAAAAGGGGCACACAGACACCTAGGAGAAACAAGAGGGAAGAAATGTCAAAAATGACAGTTAGAAGAAAGAGAAAAATTAGTGGAGGATAGAAGAATAATAGGACTTAGAAGAAATTGTTAGTGTCTAACACATATCATGTTTTTGCAGAGATGGTTTCCAGTGTTGCAGACGCGAGAGTAACACACTCACATTGCGAGATGGAGGGGAGCATGCACCAACGTGACTGTCGCATGCATGATGATGATTCTATTAGAGGCGGTTGGCCTGGGCTATGTAGCATGGATGCCATCTATCACCTTAGACCATGGCCTATTGACCACTTTGATTGAGCGGTGGCACAGTGAGAGCTAATGTTTCAGGCTCCCTATAAGAGAGATGACCATCACACTAGAGGACATGTGGCAGATTTTACGTGTTCCTATTATAGGCTTGATGATCGAGTATACAGTGACTTTGGTCGATTACTACGCTATGATTAGTGACCTTTTTGGTTGTGAGGAGATACCTCATGAGGGTATGAAAGTGTCTTTGCATGACTGCATAGCGGATCCAACCTTACACCGGGGACCACTATATTTGATGGCTCTTATCAGTGGGTTCTTACTCACTGATAAGACTAGGACATCATTTCCGATGGGGCTGATGACATTAGTACATGGAGTGTTCAATGGTGATACTACTATTGGCTGGGCAAGTGCATACTATGCGCACATCATCTATATTGGGATCTACACCTAATTACTTACCACCATCATGTCAAAAGATGGTGGGGCGATCTTTATTGCAGATTTGGTCCTGGGACCATATAGCATCGGGCATCCTATAGGTGCATTACACACCCGAGCACCAGAGGAGCCAACATTCATGGCATGGGTTCCATGGGGGTGATGTATGAGGGCACCTAGGCAACATTTACTACTACCATCAAGAGTTTGATGAGTTACTAGATAGAGACATCATTTGGAGGCCCTACAGACATATACAAGTGGCCCGAGGATGGAGTGGAGCTTAGCATCTGTGTGGTAGAGCACTTCCTTCTTGGTAGTCCGTAGTTATATTACTGAGATATACAGGGTGGACCGATGTCATTGATGCAATAGGCAGAGTTCACGGGGGCATCCCACCCGATATGTGGTATGCCCATCAAGATGCAGAGAGGCAGACCATGGGGCCATGCATACAGGTAGCTTCGAGCTAGGGCTAGCTTCTTATAGGTGGTACCGCAGGTTTGGGATCTTGCATGTGATAGGTTAGAGACCCAGGCACCACACTAGAGTATATGGCATGGTATGCAACCATTTTTATGGCGCTTGCACCTAACCATATCAAATGAGGCATGGGGAGCAGGTGTGCGAGCACCATCCGAGGTCACATATAATAGTGATGAGGCCATAGCCACAAGTCACATGATGATCCATTTGATGGGAAATGACATGATGGGCAGGGTCCAAAGATCAGATCCCGGACAGAGGTCGCATGTGCCCTTACAGGACATGCATAAGGCGAGGCAGGCATGGACATGGTTATGTAGAGGATCCAAGGCCAAGACTACGAGATTAGATTAGGG
Organism: Taxus wallichiana var. yunnanensis; assembly: GCA_018340775.1. NCBI lineage: Eukaryota > Viridiplantae > Streptophyta > Pinopsida > Cupressales > Taxaceae > Taxus > Taxus wallichiana. The sequence continues at coordinate 972,238,771 of CM031237.1, read as the reverse complement.
ACAGCCCATGGATAGGTTCAGGGCCAAGGACAGGATAGCTCCAGTGGTGCCTTTGAGGTTGGCCCAAGCCCAGGGTGGAGATGTCAAGGCACAACTAGTTGTCCTAGGGCAGCATGCGGTGGTTGACAATGGAGAGAGATCAGGCCCGATCTCATATTCTAGCCATGACAACAGAGCATGACTAGGCCAGAGCCTAGGCTGTTAAGGGGGAGATGGGTCCACACATTTCCAATAGATACATCAGATGGCCTCTCAGATGGCTCGGTGATGAGCCTACTTCAACAAGATAAGACCTAGCTACATCCAATGATAGTCGAGAGAGATCGGCTTCAGTGCGAGAGAGCAATGGGCAGTGGCCAAGATTACATGGCTAGTAGCAGAGGTAGTGTCATTTCGACGCATATATGGGATAATAGTGACAACTCATACTCATCGAGACTTAGCTACAATGGAGGGTAGAGCCTCAGTATTATCAGTCACTCTATGATGAGGCAGTTCCAGCTAGCTAGCCAATGGGGGCACCGACCTATAGTTAGTAGTCGAGTGGATCGATGAGATCAAAGAGGCCACAGTATCAGTGGAGCAGCCACGAGAGAATCCTACAGATTGTGTGGGACACAAGTTATGGGTCCTCCATTACATTGCACCAGCCACTCCCTCTGAGGGTTCTAGTCAGCCTTGATTGTCATTGTATTCTTTGATTGTATTTGTATCATGATATACATGCCTCTTATGAAGGTGTTATACTTGGATAGATGTATATGATGTACTAGTTTATGATGCACCTTTGATTTTATTATTTTTATCGATGTATAACATTTTTGATGAAGGCCTTGAAGGCATTATTCTTTTGATCGATGTATAGCATTTTTGATGTACACCTCTGATGAAGGCATTATTCTTGAGTTGTGCCCCTTTGATGGCCCATTTTGTATCGATGATGTATATCTCTTGTGAGACAGACCTTTTATACTTGTATATATGGACATTTTGATGTGGCACCATTGTTATGAGATGATGGACCTTTATTGTTTTGGTGATTGATGCATGGATGATGGATATGTCATGATGTTATATGATTTGATTTCACATTGTGTATGTATCATGATGATAGTTGAGATGTTTGTACCACATGTGTTTAATTTTGATATGATAGATGCATAGATGATATCAATTGATTGTACTTGTGATGCTTTAGATTAGTGGATGATGACATGATGATATTGGTGCGGGGGGATAGATTTTGATATTTGCAATCCCTCTTGCCCCCATTTGATGATACGATATGTGATGATTAGCTTAGCATTCATGTATGATGTATACTTAGCTTTTTATTTATATATGATGTATAGATGATGTTAGATGTGATGATATTGATGGAGATATGATGATGTGATAACAAAACAATGTACATGCAACAAGCAAACACAATCAAATGTTAACAAAATACACAGTGCCAACCAATCATGAATTAACACAACTATGTACAATTATTTACAAGCATGCAAAAACACACTGCATATGTACAAGTAAGAATGAATCTAATCTAAGAAAGAAAAGATGAATCTTATCAAAGTATGTCTAAGCAATAAACTATACAAATGTACAAACAAGCAAAACTATACAAGCAAGCAAACAAAGCAAGAAACAAGATACAAGTAACTAAAGTTATGTTTTTGTAAGAAAGTTTTGTGAAACATCTTTCTATTATTTTGATTTTTGTGAAACAATTTTCTATTGTTTATTTTTGTGAAACAATTTTCTATTGTTTTGATTTTCCAAGATTTTTATTTTTTTAATTTTTTTCAATATTTTTGAATGTTTTTGTATTTTCCAAGATTTTGAATGTTTTTGTGTTTTTCCAAGATTTTTGAATGTTTTTTGTGTTTTCCCAAGATTTCTCAAGTTATCACAGGTGAATGAGTAACATGGATGCCCCCAATGTTAGATGAGGAATATACAAGGCAGGTGCCACATGTTTATGAACAGAAGGTGAAGTCATGGAAGTGCCCCTAACATTAGATGGGGAATAGAAAAAGACCATCCCTTCATAGATTAACAATAGGAGAAAAATTTGGATCAAGGCTTGATAAGAATAGGCTCATAGGGAATCTCGGATGCAGATGCGGAACTAGCCCTAGGCTAAGTAAAAGTACCCTCTAGATGCAAGATGCTTGTGAACAACGAATCCTCCCAAGGCGCTGAAAACCATTTTTCACCCAAGGACTTATCCAAAGTGCCACAATTACGTGGTTTTCACTTATGGATGACCTATTTTCTCTTTTTCTTTTTCTCTTATTTTAATTTTTTTGTATTTTGATCATTTTTACTCTTTTTTATTTTATTTTCTGATTGCCATGCCATATTTAAGCATAGAACCACTTAAGGTGCATGGCATTCATAGGTTCATGGAGCTCATCACCATTAGGGTGGGCAATCTTGTATGCTTCCGTACCATATTTGGCCACAATGATGTAAGGTCCTAACCAATCCGGTTTGAACTTTCCTTTCTTCTCTCTTTCCACCCTCGTGTTGAACTGATTTTCTTTCATGACCAAATCATTGACCTCAAACTAACAAGGTATGATCATTTTGTTGTAATTACAAGAGAATCTGTTACTGATACACTTTAGATGATTTAGGGCATGGATGCACTTCTCATCTAGGAGTTCCAACTCTGCTAGTCTAGCCACTCTATAATCCTCATCCTTGTCCAGATAATCCCTAAGAGAAATTCGTAGGGAGGGAAGCTCAATTTCTAACGGGATGATAGAATCCATTCCAAAACCAGGGAATAGGGTGTCACACTAGTAGGAGTGTGAATAGAGGTCTTGTAAGCCCAAAGAGATGGGTGGATTTGCAAATGCCAGTTGTGACCTATCTTACTTACCATCTTTTCCATGATTCAAACCAAAGTCTTGTTAGTGGCCTCAACTTGTCCATTTCCTTGGGGGTAATACGGTGTAGACCACTTTAATCTTATTTGAAACCGATGACAGAGATATTTCACGGTCTTATTCTTGAATGATTTTCTATTGTTAGTAACTATGGCTACGTGAATGCCATACTAGCAAATAAGATGATTCATGATGAACTTTGAGATCTGAGCACCCATTACATAGGTCAAAGGGATAGCTTCCACCCACTTGGTAAAATATTCAAGAAGCTGTAATGATGTGGGTGTGGCCATTAGATGAAGTAGGGGTAAGCTTCCCTATTAAATCAAGTCCCCATTTGGAAAATGGCCATGGGGTCATGATGGGTTGCAATGGATGTGATGGGGCATGGATGAAATTTCCATACTTTTGATAGAGTACACACTTCCTCACATAGTTGCAACAGTCAGTTTCCATGGTAGGCCAATAGTATCCCACTATCAACAAATTCTTGGCTAGAACCATCCTATTTTTGTGGGCCACACACATCCCTTTGTACACCTCTTTAATCATTTGGACTGACTCTGTTGTATCAAGAAAATGTAATAGATTCCCATCGTAGCCATGATGATAAAGCATACCTCCTAAGAGGGTATAACGGGATATCTGGTAGATAAGGATTTGTTTTTTGGAATGAGAGATGTCAGGAGGGAACGTGTTGTCTTTAAGGTAAGTGAAGATGGGCTCATACCATGGGGAATTGGGACCAAAAATATCACAAGCCAGACAAGATTTTGGCATGTCATACATAGGTTGGTGTAGATTTTCAACAAAGAAAGGCATATCATTACTTTCGTGGAATGCGTAGCATAGAACCTATGGTTGCCATAGCGTCTACAGATCTATTTTGTGCTCTTGGAATCTGTTCAATGTGATATGCACAAAATATTCTTTCAAATTTTTAACCAGCTTCTTATAAGGGATGAGATTCTCATCCTTGAATTTGTACTCATCATTGACTTGTTTGATGATTAACTATGAGTCACCAATGATCTTAACATGATGAATGTCCCATTTGATTGCAAGCTTCATCCTAGCAATGAGCACCTCATACTCTACAATATTATTCATGCAAGGAAAACCAAGGTGAAAATCCTGAGGTATGGGGTCTTAGAAGGATTAATTAGTACAACACCTACCCTTGAACCATGAAAAGTAAAAGATCCATCAAAGTGCACCTGCCACATGATGGATTCCTTAATATACATTAATGAAGCATCTGGTAGATCTAGATTCATAGGTTCTGTTCCTTGTAAAGGTGCTTCTGCTAACTGATCAACAAGTACCTATCCCTTGACCGACTTTTGGTGCACAAAATTGATGTCAAATTCACTCAACAGAATGATCTAGTTAGCCATTCTACCGGTAAGGGTGGGTTTAGACAACAAGTATTTGAGCGGGTCAAATTTTGATATAAGCTTGGTTTTAGTATTTAACAGGTAATGGAAAAGTTTTTGGAAGGTAAAAACTACAACCAAATAAGATTTTTCAATCTGAGGGTAGTTGAGCTCGTAAGCAATGAGAGTACGAATGAGATAGTACACAACTTTTTCTTTATGGCCGAGGTCATATTGGGCTAGCAATGCACCAATAGCGAATTGTGTGGTAGAAATATACAATAGAAGTGGCTCACCAGGAGTTGGAGGCATGAGGACAGGTGGATTGGCTAAGTACTACTTAAGCAAGGTGAAAGCATGTTGTTTCTCTGGTCCCCAGATAAAGGAAACATCCTTTTTTAGCAGATGAGTGAATGAATGACATTTTTCAAAAGTTGGGAAATGAAATGGTGAATAGCCTGTATCTTTCCCTGTAAGTTGCATAGTTGTTTAATGTTTTTGGGAGGAGGCATTTCAGTAATAGTAGTAACTTTAGCCGGTCTACCTCAATCCCTCTTCGTGATACAATGAAACCAAGAAAATTTCCTGACAAAGCATGCCAAACACACATTTCTTTGGGTTCAAACGGACCTTGTACTCCCATAGGTGTTTGAAGATACACCACAAAAAATCGGGTGATCTTCCCGTCTTGGATTTCCCGAGGATATCGTCCACATAGTCTTCCATGATGTCATGGATCATATCATGGAAAATCACCATCATCACCCTTTGATAGGTTGCTCCTACATTTTAAGGCCAAATGGCATTACCTGATAACAGAAAGTACCCTAGGGAGTTGTGAAGGTCATCTTGTGTTGATCTTTGTCGGCTATCTTGATCTAATTGTAGCCTAAAAATCTTGTTTCACCATTTTCTTTACATTTTGGAATGTGACGAAATAGATAATGTTATGGAATGAGGAGGAATACATGTTGTGTTGGTTGATTAGAGGTTGATGTCCACATTCGACTTCTCGATCCGATGCTGATTGTGAGAGCTTTCTTTTGGCTAGGAGGAACTACTTGAAATAGAAAACAAGACCACCAAAGAAGAGTTAAATAATATATGACAGTGGACTGCTTAGCGTATGCTAGATCTAGGAAGTGTGATACTTCCTAAAAGGTTGACAACCCACTATTTTTATAAAACAAATTATGAAGTAAGCTAAATATGTACATAAACGAATCTAGTGCTAGTATTCTGATTTGGATACCTTAGATCACTATCAGTGTCGATCCAATTAAATACTAAAACTATGCAGTCAAGGTCTTTATGCCAAGATGTAAGTTGTTCAAGTGGTTTACTGTGTCACAAACAAGGTCCTAACAGAGTTAGGTAAGGTTTTTTGGTTGTTTTGCTAGGTAGATGGTTGCTTTGGTTTACACACGTATTGACAGCAGCACGAGACCCGGTATCGGTTGGGTATGACCGATCATGGTTAGGTAGAACTAACGATGGTCATGGGTAACCAACATTGGTAGAGGCAAGCTAATAAAACTCAAAAGGATCTGGTTGTAGAGGTTGATATGAGGTTAAACAGAGACAAAAAGGGGGTGGAGAGGTCTGTAGGAATCTTAGTTATACTCAGAGATGTGTAATTGGATATAGGTGATTTAATTGGTTGGGTGGAGGAATGGTTGAGTTTACAGGGCAAGTAAATGGTAGGGGAGTGAGGGTGCAGTAGATAGATACTGATAATAATAGAAGAACCCAATAGACTAAAGTATAAATAGATGATGCAGGTAAAAAGTGTACTTACTATGGTGCAGTTCAAATGGTTAGATGGTGATGACGGTTGATTAGAGGAATGATGTTTGGTACCGTGACAGTGCTTCCCAGAATGTTACCATGAGTGCAATACCTCTGGATCTGTCCTGGTGTTGGCTATGGATGTCTGTAGGTGTGAAAAGACTCTGGTTCTACTTGCATGTAGCTCTCTTCTCTCCTCCTCGATTCTAGAATGTGCCAACCCTTTCCCACAAGGTTCCTAAAGTGAATAAATGGTAACCGATGATGGTTCCTAGTTGACCGCTTGATTAAGGTGGGATTCCCTAGGTTTGCTAAAAATAACATATCTTGCCATCATTTGGGCCAGGTCTGTCCATTTATTTGTGGATCAGAATGGACGTTATGTTTTTATGAGTGGGAAGGTGGTTAGAGGAATAATAGGCCTTGATTTTTAGGGTTGGACCAAGTCTTATTCATTTATAGAAACATGCTATGAATAGGTCTATGGTGAGGTGTGCATCCATTTAATTAAAGTAACTAAGTTAAATTAATAAATGGGGTGAGGATGGGTATTAATTTAATTGTAAATAATTAAATTAATATTAATGTGGGGGATAAGGGTCATGGTTAGGTGAATGTGTTTAAGTTGGTTATTCGAAAGGGGAACAAGGGGAGTGTGACCCAATTTTGGTGTCTACATTATGCCCCTTTTTGTCACGTGACTTGTATTGGTGTTTAGCGCCGAGAAAAATAGGAAAGCAGGAGAGGGTTCGGGTGGACCACCGGTGCAGAGGCCAGTCGTGCCACCATATAGATGACGCCGAGACGAGGTAAGATCTAATCATGTCTACGTATTTGTTATGGGAAAAAGGGGATATGTGTAGGGATTTTTAGGTTTTATTATAATTAAATTTGTAGTTAAAATTGATGAAATGAGGGAGGGGATAGGTCCTAGGTAGGGTAAATAGGTGTGGGGAGGGGTTTAGGGTAGGGGAGGGTAGGGTAGAATAGGTTATTAGGTGAATCTTTGAGAATTTGGTGAGAAAAAATGGGGGTTTTCAGATTTTGTGTGGCGATAGTGACCGACGTCGGTCACGAATTGTGATGTCGCAAGAAGATATAATCGACATCACCAAATAAAAAACAACGATGCCAATTACTAGTGACCGAGGTCAGTCATGATTTTAAGGAAAAAGAGGTCAGACAAGGGTTTTTAGGGGTTGGAAACTGTGAGGTGAAAATATAAGTGGGTTGAGGGTAGGTAAGGTGGGTTACGGAGGTTGTAGGGAAGGAAAATATGAAGGAATTACAGGAATGGGTTAGTCGGGTAAGGGGTGTTGTGGAAATGGTTATGGGTTTAACAACAATGTGATTATTTGGATGCATGTGAGAGATCAGCTACGGATGCAGGATAGAGTTCCACCGCTATTGCTAGTGGTGCGAGGAGACATGACCAATGAGGAGTGGAGGCACATGACCGACGTGGGTCTGATTGGTATCTGACACTATAGGCATATAGTGCGTGATTCTAGTTTTATGGTCACTCTCATTGATAGATGGGATTCCACGACCAACATGTTCCATCTTCTGACAAGTGAGATCATAATCACCTTAGAGGACGTGTACAAGATCCTGAGATTACCGATAGTGGGAGCACAGTGTACTCCATTTCATCATAGGCCTCCAAGGAGCTGATGTTGACATTTTTGGAGAGGGGATGGCCAAGATGAGGTTCCATAGCATGAGCCTGAGCTATGGAGAGATGTATGTGGCCCATCTTGAGGAGATGTAGTTAGTTGTTTTGATTATGGAGGCAATGTGCTATTTTGCACTTGCCGAATGTAGAGGGTGGGAGATTCCCATGGGAATTGATGGGAGTTCTTCATGATATGATGGAGGACATGACCTAGTTTACATGGGCACTTGGTGTAGTTATACAGGGAGTTATGGGCCTATGGGAGGCTACGAAGGTTCAGTGTGTGTTGCACTTTCCTTCTTCATTATTGGGCCTATGAGCACATTGTGTGCATGCGGCTGATTGGTTTGCCTCGGCTGGATGCATTTGAGCTAGGTATGGTCCGGGTTGGTTATAGGTGTTGGGTGCTAGTTGGTGTGTGCATCGGGGGGCTAGGGCTACACATGATGTAGCTCACTATAGGTGGATGTTGGAGGGTTTTCTAGAGTAGACATTATTTAGAGGTCATATGTGGTATATCCATCATACAGTCGAATGGCTGATGAGTTGGATGAGCTACAACCTGCTCGATGGATAGAGGAGCATCGTTTTGTAGAGCACAAGATGATGTAAGTAGATAGAGTCCAGGGCAGTTTGGTTTTCCCCAAGATGTGCCCCCACCATTTCCATAGTATAAGAGGGAGGACATGGAGTGACCTATGTCTCCACCCCAACCTACAGTGCCAATAGGGTAGGAGGAGCAGCTAGTGGACCGATAGATAGATGATGTCGGTTACACAGATGCATATAAACGATGGTGGGTAGCCCAGCTTATGAGTAGCACCACCCAAACCAGGGGTAGCTAGACGTGGTCACCCTCACACCCGTAGAGACACTTTACGAGGGACATGTGGCTGCATTACGAGCCTAGATTACCGGTTTACATGGGTAGTTGATGGGGTCATAGGCAAAGGTGGCCACGTTACAAGAACATGTTATAATGCTTTGCAGGGCGATTGACCACTAGTGCACAAGCACAAATTATGGCCCTACAAGCCCAGGTATAGGCACATGAACCTACACAGTTCGAGGGACAAGGTTCCAATTCATGACAGGGGTGGGATAGGGACCCTCGGTGCACAGGTAGTAGTGGGGTAGGGTCTCGAGAGATAGGTACAGGGGTCGAGACCGATGGCACCTCCGCAGACTATACCAATGGCTAGGTTCATGGATGCCCTAGGTGAGGCACGATACTATCAAGACCACTTGATGGCCATAGGGATAAACGTCCCATCTTATGCCAAGTATAGAGCATAGTAGGCTTTGAGTGAGAGGACCAGTCCCGCACTCATAGTATAGAGATTACAGGGGGATAACGAGCCCAGAGACAGGAGCAGGGTGAGGCCACTAGTGTACGAAGGCCATCTCCAGGTGAGGGGCCATCAGAGGTTAGACTAAGGCCCATGGTGGGTGGGGAGATGCTAGCGGATACCACACATGAGTAGTGGAGGAGGAGGAGACCGGTGAGATAGGCATGGAGGATATCGACATGGGGATACCTAAGAGTTACGCATGTACCTCCATGTTTTATTATGTATGTTGAGATATATTGGCTGCGTGATGAAGAGAGTTAGGATGTACATGAATTTTTTTGAGGATTATATACCGGCCTGCATGCCGAAGATGGTGAGGATGTATTTGAGCGATTTGAGATATTTGTATTTATTTGTATATGTGTACATATGTATGTATACACAAATTTCTGATTTATAGATGATGATTTTTATAGTATGGATGGTGTACTTGTTTTTAATTTCCATTATTATGTGTGTACATGATGGAAACTAGGTGAATTAGGCATGATTGAGTCAAGGTCATGTAGGCATGGCAGAGTGAGGTCAAATAGGCATGATTGAGTCAGGTCAATTTAGGCATGATTGAGTTAGGTTGATTTAGGCATGGTGGAGTTAGGTTAGTTTTAGGCATGGTGGAGTCAAGTTGGTTTAGGCATGATTGAGTCAGGTCAGTTTAGGCTTGATTGATTTAGGTCAGTTTAGGCATGATGGAGTCAGGTCGGTTTAGGCATGATTGAGTTAGGTCGGTTTAGGCATGATGGAGTCAGGTCGGTTTAGGCATGATGGAGTCTTGTTTTTAAGTTAGATTTAATGTCCAAGTTATCGAGTAACATGGGAAATAAATGATGAGTTATATGTATGTTATGGTGTAAATTTCCAAATATGTGCTATAATGGAAATGTGAAAATGAATGATTTGATGATGTGGTAAAAATGTGTATTAATTGATGCTTGTTTGGTTTAATTTCCAGTTATTGATATAAAATGGAAACTAAATAAGGTAGAATGTGAATAGGAAAGTGAAAGGGGGAATTGGTTAGGGTAAAGAGTGGCCGAGCTAACCTCCAAGGGCCATATGCCCTTAAAGTTCTGCCTACATAGCCCCGACAAAAAGGGGCCTTAGGCCAATGTAGTTCTCCCATAAGCTAGGGAAGATTATGATGAAGTAGAGGAATGGGTTGGTAGGTGTTAGGCATGGTTGAATGTAGGTCATAGGCATGATTGGGTGTAGGTCGTAGGCTTGGTTGAGTTGTGTTAAATATAGGTGTCGATGATATGGTCTTGTATAAGATAATCAATAAGTAATGAGGAAGGTGAATGGTAAGAAGTGGCAACAGAGCTTAATTGATAAGAACCCTAATGAGTCTACCATACCCAAGATGGGATTATGAACGTAAGACCCTAAAGGTGTTGCATAATGGACCATTCTAAGGGTGAAGAAAGTCACATAATCACGAAATGTCATGGTTGCGCAAGTCCCTTGAGTAAAGAGGAAATTAGGATGAAAAGGCAATGAGGTGAGAGTGGGTGGTTTAGCGTAACTTAGTGTACAACAACATGTTTCTCCCAAAAAGAAACCCAAGATCAAAAATAGGCAAGTCCATGACAAAAATCTCATCATTTTTGTAATTTTAATAGACTGATCAATGTGGGAAGTCTATATGGGATGAGTATAGTATCTCCTTGAGGTCTTCGTGAAGCTGATCGATGTGGGAAGCTTTTAGATATTTTTATTGTATTTTTGAAATGACTTTATATAGCTGTCCTTCAAGGGAGCAGTCTATTTATAGTGGTGGAAATAGAGCAAAGAGATGTCCCTTTTGAGGGAGTCATCTTTTGCTGGAAGTTTGACTCAAGGAGTTGCATCCCTTTTTGTTTTTGGACATTTAAGTCATGGACAAGACTATAGAGAAAATGTAGGCTCTTTTTCGGAGGACAAAACCATAGTACAAAGGGGTTAACTATGAAATGGGTGGTTTCAATTGATGAATAACCATGGCATTCCATCTTGAAGAAGATGAAAAGTATCCATGAGAATTAGGCCATGAGTAGATTCGTGGTACTCATATTCAAGATAAGGTGAAAGGCGACGGATAATCACATGATTCTTGTTTAGTCGTGGATCCTCAACAACAGGTAATATGGAAGGTGAACAACACTCAAGGGATGAGAAATCAAATAATAGAAAGTGATATAGGACTTTATGTCAACAGTAAAATGGCCGAAGATGTGAGGTGTTTAGAGGCTCATGTTCGGGTTTACCTTTGAGTGAAGATAAACGATAAGCACCTAATCCATAGGCATGGGTTACGATATAGGTTCCAAGCCAACTAGGAGAAAATTTTCCCGCTTACTTTTCTCTTCTTTGGTTACATGTTTATTTTCTTTTAGGATGACTTCGCTGACTGAAAGGTTCGTTCGTGAACACGTTTGTCATAGGAATGTTTGATATGTTTTTGGTAGATTTGGAGATGGTCAAGAGTAATGTTAGAAATCCATTGGAGATGGTCAATGGGTAGGATGAAGGAAACTGATAGAATGCGCCAAGTTCTTCTTTGACTAGAAGAGCAATGCGATGATGCATTTTCTGTATCTTTTTTTTATGGGTTTGGCATTAGGAATGGTTACGATATTATGGACCACAATTTTAGGGTCAATACCGGGCATATTGGCATAGGACCAAGAAAAAGCATTGCTATGGTCTCAAAAGAAAGAGATAAAAATTTTCCTTCTTAGTAGCATCTAAAGATTGGCCTATCTTTAGAATGTGTGGGTCGTCCTGAGTGTTAATGTTGATTTCAATGGTCAATTCGTTTAACATGGTTTGTGTCTCAGAAGGTAACAACCGATGAATATAAGAATCTTCTACACCAAGGTAAGTGAGGATGGACTCATCGTCCTGACATTGAATGACATTTATAGAAGGCGTATCATCATCGATCATGTCAGGGTACAGGAATGGGAGAGAAGAGGGAGCCTTGCCATTGCATTGATAGGTTAGAGGTCCCAGGGAAATTGTGTTTACGAAAAAAAGTTAGGAGGAATAGATTCGGGATCTATGGACTCCGTGGGTGAAGATGGTGACATGGGTGAATGAGGTGGAGAAGGTTCATCTTCCTCCATGAGGTTGACAGAAGTATTCTTGGGATATGGTGTGTCAAAGCCAATGCCACTACAGTCATTTTGTTTTTGAGTGGTACAGGAGATGACAATATGGTGGCCCTATTCGTAAAAAACTGAAGCCAAAGCCTTTCCATGTGCAATGGTGGAGGAAGGTGTGAGCGAAGTGGTGGTCATGTAAGGAGTGTAAGTTAGAAAAAATGGTTGTGTGTGGGATGGAGGTTCGGGTTTGTAAGTGGCAATATCAAGTTCCCCATACGTTAGATTAGCACAAAGGTGGGGAGGACCATAATGAAAAACCTTGCCTACGCGGTATTCATAACTAGGGTGCTTGACGTAAGTACTCATACTCTTATGGAGTCGGGAATGTGTTGATATTAAATAGGTGGTACTCCCCGCAGTGAGGTGTTGAAAAACACCTTCTAAGGGATCAGTAATCGATATGTCGGTAGTGGGGATAGATGACTTGCTAGATGATAGGGTAACAAGTGAGTCACCTGTAGATGTTGTGGTGGCAGTAGGAATAACAAGGTTAGATGTGGGAGAGGTAGTGACAACCTTGGTGGATGGGTTTGTGGGTGAAGGTGAAGTGGGGGTAGTGGTAGATGCCTTGACTGGTATAAGCACATCATTGGGTTGGTATAGCATGTTACAAGTCTTAAAAGGTGATGGGTCAGCCAGGATGGTGTAGTTATGTCCTTCGTGTTCAAATTTGAGGTAGAAATGTAAAGTCAAAGGGACACAACCCATGGCGTAGATCCAAGGTTGGCCAAGCAATAGATTATACTAGAACTCCCCTTCTAGGACATAAAATCGTTTCGGGATAGTGCGGGGACCCATGCGGACATAGGAGAATGACAATACCTGGGTAGAGGTCATGATGTCATTGAAGGAACGCACCATAATCAAGGTTACCATGCATGTAATTGGTAAGTATACACATTTGGTTATATGCATGGGAGGAGATGATGTTTATAATGGCACCACCATCGATCATAACGTGTCGTATGCATATATTATATATAAAGATAGAGATGAAAAGAGCGGGATCGGGGTCATCATACTAGAAGGGGGTGATCTCCTCATCTGAAAAGCTGAGGGTGGCTACTTAGCAAGTAGGTGGGGGTGTAGAGGAAGTGGAATACTTAGTGAGAGAGGCTACGTGATGAGGGGTAATGATGGAGGCTACGGGCGTGGGGTCATTTGGTAAAACCTCAATAGATTGAAGAACCTCCATGAGGGCTTGACAATGTGACTCAGAGGTTTGGATGAGGTAATATAAAGACATTTTGAGGGAGGATTGGTGTAATTTTTTTAACATTGTGCGATGTGTGACCCCATCGAAATAAGATACGTGGGACCTCGAATGGTGACTTTGGGTGTGGGTGTAGATAGTATGTTGGAGTACGGGATTGATTGATGGGCTAGTGGTAATGTGGATCATGTTGATTTCAAATTTTGGGGTTGGATAAAAGGGTTGCGGGGGTAAAGATGTGGTCATTGAGTAGGTAATGGAATAAGATTTGGGGATATTGGCGAAGGTGGAATGGGGAAAACTGCGTCTTTTGAGTCATTTTGTGTAATTTTTGGTTCTGTCAAACATTTTTGTCCCAGATGTCCCAAGTTCATTCGGGCTCCCTGTTCGCCGATCGGCCGCTTTACTCGAAAATTTGTTTTCTTGCAGGCCCATCGGAACTTTTTGTTCCAAATGTCCCAAGTCACTCGGGCTCGTTGTTCACCTTTCACCCGCATGTCGGCCGCATCGCGCACTTTGCATACTTTTGTCCCTCATGTCCCGAAAACATTTGTGCATCTTGTCCCCATGTCACCCACATCGGCCGAATCACTCTTTCGCATCCCACGTGTCCCAAATGAACCAAAGGCCATCTGGGCTAATTTTTCCTACTCTTCCTGAATATCTTACTTTTTAAGTTGGTAGATGTGTATTTAATGCACATTTATTATATTTCTCTCTCCTAACGGCTATTTAATAAGTTGCCCCCCTATGCATTTTTGCACACTGCTTTCTTGTTATCAATTGCTCATACCCTCGCAATCAAAATTTTTGTGTGCATACCCATTCCCCCTGTAATTTCATCAAGAGTTCAGATTGTGACTTTGTTTTTGGATTGCTATCAACATGAAGATCAAATTCCAAGGTCAGGAGCAAGTTTCACCACTTGAGTCTGCTCGTTCTCGATATCGGGGACAAGTGAAGTTCGTCACCTGGACTTTGGATATTTCTGGACTAGGATGACAGACTCGAACCCCTCTCCTATGGCACAAATGATTCATGATAGTGGCTTGGCATTCGCCATTGGTTTCCCAATCTTAGTGCAATGTGCAGATACGGTACTCACCTGTGGTACTCATTTCAATCTTGATTCAAGTGAACTAATAAATGTGCATGGGGAGCTCATTACCAAGCTCGATGCTACCACCATTGGCACTACCCTAAGGATTCCTAAAATGGACAATTCTATAGTAATCTCTCAGAACCAGGCGCAGGCACTCTTCGACCAGGACAGTGAAAAATACAAGGCAAGGGTGGCAAAGTCTTGGCTTAAAAACCCTAAAAAGGGGGCGTCCTGTCTATCCAAAGCTCTGTTTCATGCCAATTTTAATGAGGAGCTGTCAGATTTTATAATCTTACTAGCTCGGGTCATGGGCTTACCCTCTACCAATGAGTTCCATTTCTGGATGTGCCCACTTATCAACATGGTGTGCGAAGGAACTCAGAATATCAACTAGGCAGAAATCATCAGCATGAACCTAGCAGAGTAGCTGTCCAATGTACAACAAAAAAATAATTTTTACATGACTTCATATCTAATGTATACCCTAGCAGCATCAAGGCAATGGTTTGGATTCACATACATTGATGCTCATAAAGGTGACCCTATATATGCTTACTGTCCTCAATTCACCTTGGACACTAGCAATCGTAACTTTAGGAGGGTGAATGATGCTTTCACCATGTACATTGTAAGACTTATGGAGAGCGACACGGCGAGGAGGTTCTCTGATGAATCCATGAACCTAATATCAAAGTACAGTGGCCTACTTCATCTAGTTCAAAAATTCTCCTATATCAAGCTTGCAGGCTATGAGAGCACCCCTCTCAAGCTTCCTATGTTCTGCAACGATAAAATGGCCTTGATTGAGATATGCAGGCAATTGGACAAGTTACACAGAACCTGCAGGGATAAGAAAATCACTGGCCTGCACTTCCCTATATCTTTGGGAAACTACACCTGCAAGACGGCTCTAGATGCACAAAACATAGAGAGAGCCCTGGCTCCCATCACTGTCCATTTCTTCAGGCCAAGAACTTGTTTTGACTTGAAGAAATTTATTGAGCAGAACCTCATAATCAATTACCATCATATGGTAGACACAGAAGACTATTGGGCTGACTGTGCTGATGATTTTGAGGCAAGGAGGAGACACTATGGCAGGTTTTCTCTCCAATTGATCCAAGAGCTTAACTTGTACCAAGTTCCTGAAGGGCTTCAGGATGATAATTCCGACCTGTTTTCATATGAATATGACAACTTGGTCAAACACACTCCCTTGGAGGATTTGGATTGGTTCAAAAAGGAGAAGGATGATCTGGCTGAAATCTTAGCCCCTGTCCTAGTAAGAACCAAAATCTGGTTTGACAGGAGAGTTCATGAGCTTAGAAGGCATTCAGGAGAATCCTCCTCCAAGGATACTTCAACACCAAGAAAGGAGGCATTGACACCTAGTTCGAAGCACCTGTACAGACCCCTCCTGCCTCGTCAACTAAAGGTCCTACATCCTCCACTCCTTCCTCATCCACCCAAGTATATCAGAAGAAAATCAAAGAAGTCAAGAAGGAGCCTGTTGAAGAAGATCCCCTGATGAAGCATTCATAATTTCCCTCAGGACTAGAGAACATCATTGTTCTTAGTGAAAGTGAGGATAGTGAAGTGCCAGTCTCTATAAGTGCTCCAGAAGCCCCAACGGATAAAGAAAAAGAAGTTCAAAGCACTGAGCTTCCGGGCACCATTGACTCCTCTGTACCAGAAGCCCCGAGTGCCCCACTCATATCTCAACTAGAGGCAACAATAGTGCACACTCTGAGTGCCATGAGTTCTCTTTCTCTTGGTCCTCTTGCCCTACCTTCTTCTTCCTCCTCTTCTTTTGCATGGGTATAGCCTTTTGTTGATAGTAGGAAGAGAAAGTCTTCCTCTCAATCTCGGGACCCAATTTTGATGTTGTTGTATCCTTATTGGGTACTACCCCTCCTACTCCTGCCAAGAAGGCTAGGACCACCTCATGAATAGTATATGATGCTCAGGGCCAGTAATTCTTGGAGATAGCTAAGTCCAAGGTTGACAAGCCAGAATATGGATTTGCAGGTGTCTGATCTAGAGCTCTCGAGGATCCCCATGGGAGAGTCCACCCCTGAAGGTGAGATTCACAATCTTCAAGAAACAATCACCAGGGTCATTGGGAGGGTGGAAAAAGGGCAACAAACTATAGAGCAGCTGGAAGAGTAGGCTCAGGTTCTTGCAGGTTTCATCAAGTCACTGCTGTCCAAAGATAAAGTTTTAGACCCTACCCCACTGACTACTCTTCCACCACCTATGATCCTCAGCCAAGATGAAGTCCAGAGTATCAAAGATATACACAAGTATTCCATCTATGGAAGGGCTATGGAGGCCATGGTGGATGATATGCTCATTGCAGGGTTGAATTTCATTAGTGAAGCCTTCAAACTCAATGAGAAGGTAAATAATCTACAATAGAAACTATCCTCCACCATTGGAAATATAGATAAAGAGCTCAAACTCTGGAGCAGCTGTATAGTAGACCTTCACCTTATGGGACAGGCTGATGAAAATATTTTAATGGCAAGCAAGGTCTTCGATGATGCAAAAGATAACTTGTCAAAATCATGGGTATACAGTGTGGAATGGAAAATCAAGGTGCTGGAGGAAGCTTTGGGAGAATTGAGAAATAGGCAGAAGGGTGAGGCCTTCAAGACTTTGGTGGTATCTGCTTTCAAGGATATACATTGCCACCTCCACGATGAGACCTCTGGTGTGCCTCTCTCCTTGCAAGAAATCAAAGCTCAATTTAGAGCTTTTGTCAAAGATAATTTGTTCAAAGAGGATTCTGTCTCCAAGGAAAAGATGAAGGAAATCTGCTCTCTCCAGTCTGCTATTGAAGAAGCAAATAAATATTATCATACACACGTCAAATTCAACAAAGAGATGGAGAAGTGCCTCAGATTTTGGACCCAGTCCACTACCAACACATCGGTCCCACATGGCAGAGACATAGCAGAGGCGTTAAAAAGGTTTAGACAACGGATCCTCAAATCAGTGGGCCCTTCTCAATCATGAACACTTGTCTTCTTCTCCTGACTTTTCTCCCTTCTTTCTTTCCTCATCTCGATTTATTGTAATTAGTTGAGGTTTTGTGTTAAACACCCTTTAACTAAACATTATTTAAAAAGGTAGTTACCAAGAGTAACTGATTTGTAAAACTATATAGTGGCCTCTCTTCACCATTTTGAGGGGGAACTTGGCTTATTTTTGAAAGTGTAAGAAATAGTAAAGCAATCAATACAAAAGGATCTTCTTTCTTTGTCCATCTGATTCTTTTTATTCGCAAGCTATCTGTTGAATATTGTTAGATCATTTGTCTGCATTATGCTAAGAAGCTTTGTATTCTTGTAGATGTTATTTATGGAACTGTGTGTCTTTTCAAATTGCATCTCATTAATTCGAGTACAAATGGTCTCATTCCAATTCATTATATTCTGGCACGCATAAGGAATTATTTTGTCATCTATAATTCTGGAGAATGCTTTTCTGCTCATTTCCACATCTTCATTCCTCTGTACTTTTGTGATTGATGATCTATTAAAAACACTTTCATGATATCCAAGTTCCGTAGTAAAACTATGCTCTGTACATATGTAAATAAGTTTTTCTTTTGAATAAGGGAACCTCTCCCACTAAAGAGGAGGGACTTCTTGTCCCCTGACTGTTGTTCTTCTTGAAGTCCTTTTTGACGACCAACAATGTGTAAGCTTTTTAAACGAAAACAAACACAACTTTCACCTAGGAATGAATAAATGCAATAAACCCCTGATGGGTCCCACCAGGCATGCCAAAATGTTTCACCATTTTCTTTATGTTTTTTAATGTGACAAAATAGATAATGTTATGGGCTGAGGAGGAATACCGATTGTGTTGTTCGGTTGGAGGTTGATGTGTGCATTCTGACTTCTCGATCCGATGCTGATTGTGAGAGCTTTCTTTTGGCTAGGAGGAACTAATTGAAATAGAAAACAAGACCACCAAAGAAGAGTTAAAAAATATATGACAGTGGATTGCCTAGCGTATGCTAGATCCGGGAAGTGTGATACTTTGGAAGGTTGTCAACCCACTTGTTTTTATAAAACAAATTATGAAGTAACTGAAATATGTACATAAACGAATCTAGTGCTAGTATTTTGATTTGGGTACCTCAGATCACTATCAAGCATCAATCTAATTAAATACTAAAACTATGTGGGTCAAGGTCTTCAAGTCAAATTGTAGGTTGATCGTGTGGTCTTCAGTGTCATGTATGGGGTCCCGATAGAGTTGGGTAAGGTGTTTGGGTTGTTTTGGTAGGTAGATGGTTGTTGGTTTACACAATATTGATAGGCACAGAGACCAACGTTAGTCGGGTATGACCAATCATGGTTAGGAAGAACTGATGACGGTCATGGGTAACCAGCGTTGGTAGAGGCGGGATGATAAAACTCAAAAGGATCTGGTTGTAGAGGTTGATCTGAGGTTAAACAAAGACAAAAAGGGGGTGGAGAGGTCTATAGGAATCTTAGTTATACTCAAAGATGTGTAATCAATGATATAGGTGATTTAATGGTGTGGGTGGAGGAATGGTTGAGTTTATAGGCAAGTAAATGGTAGGGGAGTGAGGGTGCAAGTGGAAATTGATAACAGTAATAGAAGAACCCAATAGACTAAAGTAGAAATAGATGATGTAGGTTAAAAAAGTGTACTTACTATGGTGCAAGTTCAAATGGCTAGATGGTGATGATGGTTGATCAGAGGAATGATGTTTGGTACCACGATAGTGCTTCCCAGAATGTTACCATGAGTGTAATACCTCGGATTTGTCCTGGTGCTAGCTATGGATGTTTGTAGGTGTGAAAAGACTTTGGTTCTTCTTGCATGTAGCTCTCTTCTCTCCTCCTCGATTCTATAATGTGCTAACCCTTTCCATAAGGTTCCTCCAAAGTGAATAAATGGTAACCGATGATGGTTCCTAGTTGATCGAGTGTTGGTTTAGGGATGACCAGCGTCGGTTAAGGTGGGATTCCCTAGGTTTGCTAAAAATAATAGATCTTGCCATCAATTGGGCCAGGTCTGTCCATTTATTCGCGGATCATAATGGACTTTATGTTTTTATGAGTGGGAAGGTGGTTAGAGGAATAATAGGCCTTGATTTTTAGGTTTGGATCAAGTCTTATTCATTTATAGAAACATGCTATGAATAGGTCTATGGTGAGGTGTCTAGGTGAGGTGTGCATCCATTTAATTAAAGTAACTAAGTTAAATTAATAAATGGGGTGAGGATGGGTATTAATTTAATTGTAAATAATTAAATTAATATTAATTTTGGGGATAAGGGTCATGGTTAGGTGAATGTGTTTAAGTGGTTATTTGAAAGGGGACCAAGGGAGTGTGACCCAATTTTGGTGTCTATAAAGCCATCCATAAGAGATAACATTTCATATCCTACGCTTTAATCAACAATCATATCAATATTAGGAAACAGAAAATCATCCTTTGGGCATGAATTATTTATGTCTCTAAAATCTATACGGTTCTCGATCCCAATAGGCTTCTTCTATACAGGATGATATTTTATATCCATTCGAGAATAATCAATGGGTTGAATGAATCCTTCCGCGAGAATTCTTTCTATCCCTTAACTAGGAGAGTCACCCTCGGTGCATATTTTTGAGATTTTGCTTGATGGGCTTGGCATCAGGGTGTACAACTAAGTTGTGTACTACAAAATTCAAATCCAATCCTGGCATATCCTTATAGAACCATACGAACACATCTATAAATTCCCATAGAAGCATTGTGAATGTTTTGGGTCATCTTCCATGTCAATGTTTACATAAATGGTTTGTTCTACTAGCATTGTTGACAAATCCTCCACATGTGTACGATCGAGAGGAAGGTTGAGATCTTCTTCTAAGGGCGTCTCTACAAGATTTTCACCCTTGACATGGTTACTTTTCTTGTCCATTGATTTTTGTACTTGTTTGTCAACCAACGCCTCAAAGAGGTTTTGACTGTGTGACTTGGACTTTTGTTTTTGTCAAGGCTTTTTGTTGGAATTGTTGCCCTCAATTTTTCTCAAGTTTTTCCGACCATGAATCTTAGCTTGCTCACCAAAGTACGCACAGTATCTAAGTCAATGTAGAAACCCTTCTTATGGTCTCCAATTGGAATTTTATCTCAAATGCCCATGAATTCTGCAATGGCTTCATCATTTTCAAAGAGATCCAATGGCACATGAAATTGTTGGTCCCATTTGACAAGGAAATGGTAAACGAGATAAATTTTAGGTTCGGTAGGGGTTATGGCAAGAAAACATTTTTTTCATGAATAGGTTCATGGAAGCAAGATCCTCGTATTGCCTACAAAGTGGGAATGTGTATCACTATCTAAATAGTTAGAGCTTTCTTCACGTTTGGAGCAGGTAGTATCTTGATCATTGGGATGTGCCCTATAAGGTCGAATTCTAATGCCATACCTTTTTGTTTTAAAGTACAGGAGAGGGACTGGTTATCTTGGCCCTATTCATTCTCTTGCCACATCCTAAACCCTTGTAGCCCATGGAATACATCATGCGAATAGAATTTTCATATTCAGGGATCTGGTAGTAGGTTGGCTGAGTATCTTCTAGGACCCAAGTCGTAGGGGGGTCTAACAATTTTTCTTTAGCAAGCAGATTGATCCTCCGTAAAAATGACCCAATATTTTTCTCATCTCTAGGCCATCTAAAATGATAGTTGGGCCGGCCTCTCGTTTTAGGTGACAATGAGAGGTCTGAAACTAAAATAGCTTGTTGCACATTATACTCCCCATAACCATATTCCAGAACCTTCATCTCCCATGAATCAAAAGGGGAAGTTGATGTAGAGGCATCACGAGTGCAAGAACATAGGAAATCTAAATCTACTCGGGACTATATGGCTTTAGATTGAAGGGGAACACCTATATCAGCAAAGTGACATGTATAGGCACCCTTACATTCAAAACTATTAAGAGCTCTGTAGTGAGCGAAGGGCTCTAGATCTCCTTGTATCATGAAAGTTTGTCCCTCGTGTTTCAGTTTGATGCATTGATGGAACGTTGATGGCATGACCTGTATGGCATGAATCCATGGCCGGCCTAGAAGCATATTGTATGGGAGTTCTAAGTCCAAGACATGGAACTTTGTATTATAACAAGTAGGTCCAACTTCCATTGATAATGTGATTGTGCCAGCTGATTCCCTTTCTGATTTTCGTAAGCGGTTATGGTAATGATTTGGGACTCTAGATCTTCTTCTGTGTGTCCCAATTGTTTAATTAGTTTCAACGTGCAAATATTCAAACCTGACCCGTTGTCCACAAGCACCCGTTTTATCTTCCTACGGTAACAAAGACCTCTATATATAGGGGGAGATTATGTGTGGGATCCTCACTAGGAAGCTCCTTATGACTAAAGGAGATATACTCAGTTGGTGCAATGTTTGCCACCGTGGCCTGAAGATGTGAAGGGTCTACTTCCATTGGCACTCCTGACCCTTAGAGAGTTTTATACAAGATGTATTTGTGTACATTTGATATTTTGAGAAGATCCAAGATTGAAATCTTGGTAGATGTATTCTCGAGTTGTTCCAGGAGGTTGTACCTACCATCTTGTGGGGTCAATGGAGAGGGTTCAGGGATCGTGAGATGAGCATGCCTTATTACCACAAACAATCCTTCCCTTTGATCTGATGGTATTCACATGTTCATTAGGAGAGCAGATACATCCAATGAGTGAATCATAATGATTATTGTCAGTATTGGTATATAGATAATTTTCCACTCTGTAACTCTGGGATGACTCTCCTCGATCTAGATTTTTCTCCTCTTCCTTTCCATGCTTAGGGAATGGTTCCTTGAAGATTCCCATCTTTTCATTTGGTGTCTAGGTTTTTTTCGAGGTGTTGATTTCGATCTCCCCATTATCAATGAGGTCCTAAATGTAGTGATGAATCCATAAACATTTTTCTATTTTTTTCCCTTTGACACGATGCAGATCACAAAAGTCATGCTCCTTGTACCATGTTGGCTTTGGAGCATTATCATCAAAGGGTTGTGTCATGGGGTACGTCACCATGTGAGCCACATCCAATTGTTTCAATATGATGGACAAAGGATCATTGAGGGGGGTGAATGTTCTACGTTTGGGTGGTGGTTGAATGGGTCCTTTGGTCAGTTTAAAAGGTTGACCATCCTGGACTATTTGCACACATTTGGAATCTGTAATCCCATCTTCCACCACGTTCTTATTTTTTTAAAAATATTTTCATATTTTTCGTAGCTATAACGCTTTCGTTATCCTTAAAGTGTGATTTAATACTTCCTTTGGCAATAAGGGATTTCTCTATTTGAATTCCCTTTTCAATAACCTCCTCGAAAGTGTGAACACAAGGCATTTGAAGGTGGAAAGCGATGTCTAGATTTAGATTGGGCACAAAGATACTTACCAGCTATTTTTCAAGGAATGCACAAGGGAAGCAATTGGCTATCCCTCTCCATCGTTACAGGAAGCTAGTGAATGTCTCGTTAGGGCATTTTTTTATGCCACATAAGTTTTTCATGGTGATATCACTTTTTATATTGTATGAGAAGTGTCGTACAAACCTCTCTGCCAGTTCTAGCCAGTAAAAATAGACCCCTGAGGTAAGTGAGTAAACCACTCCAAGGCTTGGCCTCCTAGGCTCTTTGGAAAGAGTCATATGAGGTAATTATCACTATAGGCCACCTCTTGACATGCCATGTAAAAATCTTTTACATGGTCTTATGGGTCTCCCTTCCCTCTATATTTGTCGAATTTTGGCATGTCAATTTTTTTAGGGAAGGGTTGAAGTGTCATAGTTTTGTCAAATGGATGGGGACATAGTTATTCATATTGATATTTTTTGATGCTCCCCACACTACTCTCTTGAAGGTTTGTAAGTGTCGCTTTCATTGATTGTACTTCTTGCGCAAGTAATTTTTCTTTGGTAGGGGAAGCAGGGATATACACTCAACTATACTTTGTATTTTCCCCTTCTTAATTTTCCCTATGAAGTTCACTGATTTTGACCTTAGGTTTTGTCTTTTGTACATTCTTGTTTGTTTCTTTTTGTACATGAGAGGTTAACAAGGCTAATTGTCGACTAAGGTTACAAATTTGTTGTTGAATAGTGACTTCTTCTTCTAAAGGTTCCTCTTCTTCTTCATACTTGTGGAGGCTCTTCAACATTTTCGTGTTCTATTCTGACCTTACGTAGAAATTTAATGAAAGGTATTTTATATCCCACTATATTATCATTTCCCATGTTGGAGGTAGAAGCATGTCCATGTGTTAAAATATCATCCATGTTAATAAGGGGTCACTCCTCATCATTAGCATTATTTTAGGTGGGATTGTTTCTTGTTCAGTGGGCATTTTAGCTCCCAACTCCACTACGTGTGCTAGCACCCTATCCTTGTTTCTAAAAAGGAACTCATCTAGCAAGGTAGGATCGAAATTAAATTCTGCATGTGGTGATTCTAGCTCATCACCGCTATGATCTATCATGTCTTCAACTTCCTTCTCCATGGAGAAAAAAGGCCCAAGATCATGGCCGATAAAGGGATTTGACCCCTGTTTGTTTGAGGTTTCCCAATTTTGCATTTTTTTCTTCTAATGTTTTATTTTTTGAGCCCTAATCTTGTTTTAGGAGCCATGATGTGAAATAGTTTCACTAAGGTATCTATGAATGTGTTCAAAGATTTTCTATCAAACCTAAGTGAAATGTAAAAATAATGTCAAGAATTGAATGAGTATAATGAATGTTAAAGTACCAATGTGATAAAGTGATGGCCTAAAAATGTACAAGTCAATAATGATGCAATGTTTGGTATCAAGCCTATCAATCGAATGAAGTAATTCCTAGGTTTGTTTCAAAAAGGTAGTCAGTTTTGTAAGATAATTAACAAGATGTCCCTACTTATGTCAAGTTCAAAGACATGAACAAGGCATAAGTAATAACAAGAAGTTAATGTGACCTCCAAACAAGGTATACGAGAAGCAAGCCCAAATTCAATTAATACCTATATCTCAAAAAGTGTGAGTTACGATTGTGAGTGACACAACAATGTCACCAAGATATGTTAACCAAACTTTGTGAGAAAGTAAGGAATGTATATAAAAATGATATTGATATAACATAGAAAAGTGGTAACACGTAACACTTTTCAAAATCAAGGTAGTAATGGAATCAAACTAAAAGCTTATAGTATAACTAAGAATTGTTAAAATGTGTATAACGTAACCTTACAATGCAGATATTTAGGTCAAGTTTATAAGAAACAAGACGTAAATACCAAAATTGTAGTGATACGATATAAACAAGGTAACCTTTCTAAGGAAGTTCAAGGTGATGAATCAAGCCTAACTATGATGATGATCCTGACTTGGGTATCAAGATCACAAAGGCTACCAATGATGTGAAAACATATCCACACACTTTAGACATTTAACTAACCTAGCCGCAAACATGGATGGGCATAAACGGACAAAAAGTGGTAAAAAAATCAATTGATAATGCAGAGGTAGTCACTCTTATTGTGATCAACAAAGTGTGAAAAGAAAGCGAAGAAACTAGATCAATTGGGGGTGAAAAATGTTGGCCTTACTTTGGCAGAGTTTTGCCTTACCTTAGGGTAAGTGAAAAACTAAGCAAAAGTAATGCTTCCCATGTTTCGTGATGAATAATGGCTCACAACTCAAAACTATTTTGAAATGGTCAAAGTTAGATCCTAGTTAAAGATATCTTCCTAGATGGTTCTCTCAACTAGGAGTTACAAATTTGTCTTAAGCGAGCTTGATTTACCCAAAAATTCGTAATGACTAATTTGGGAGTATCTTGACTTTACTTTACCCCCTTCAAGCATAGTGGGAAACAAGTGCATCCATGTGTACTCTCACTGGGGTCTCCATACGAACAATCGGTAATGCTAACTCACAAGGAAAAACTAGTCAAGTAGGTTGTGCGGAGCACTTCCCATTTCATCCACAAGGTTCCCTCTCACGTGGAATACTTTGGGGTTCCTAGGACCACCCCCATTGTTATATCTTAAGGCTTATGCCAAAGGGGTTTTGTCTTAGTTTTAAGAGGACGGGACGTACCCTTATCCGAACCTGCAAATACAGATTTTTGAATGTAGTGTGCTTTTATCTTGTTTAATTTGATGTGGTTTGCTTGAACACCTTTTGGCAACCTGCATGGAAACTATATTAGTAGTTTGGTTTTGTTTCAACTCCACCTTTCTTTGACAAGCGTTTGTGGTTCTACACAATGGATTAGTATTTTTCCATAAAATGAATAAACATCATTTATGATTCTCAAGATCACCCTAAGATGCAAGAGAAGAGCATACGCGATGTAAAATCCAAGAATTCAACAAATGGAAACACTTAATTCAAATGCAAAATATATCTTTTCTCAATTTTGGACATTCAACATATTCTTAAAGCAACAAAAGACATAAGAATCGTTTCTGATTCCCAAGATCACCCCAAAAGGTGCGAGGGAAGAGCATACATGATCTTACTCTTATAATTAACATGCAAGGTTCATTCCATGTTTAGTCTAGCATATCCATTCAAAAAAAAAAACTTGCAATGATGTTAGTACCTTAGGAAACCAATTTTTCACAAATCTAAAAGTAATATGCCAGCTCAAACCAAAGCACTGCGTGTGGTTTAGGACATGTGCATGTGGTTTAGTATATGGACGTGTGGTTTAGGGCATCTGAACCCTCTGTAAACTGAAATCTGCAGGTGTTCTTGCGCCACCCGAGAGATGCCTATGTCAGGATTATGGTATGTGCGCCATGGTTTAGGCATGTGTGCTAGGGTAGAAAAAGGAGGCACGAAACTCGGATAGTGTGCTGTGCCACCCGAGATGCCTATGCTGAACTATGGTATTTGTGTCGGGTTTAGGTGTGTGTGCCAGGGTAGCAAAAAGATGGTATAAGAACTCGATACAAGTGCCTACGCCACCTAAAAGATGCCTACACCAGGATTATGGTATGTGCGCCAGGGTTAGGGTATATGCGCTAGCCTAACAAGTTTCCAGCAGCAGTGAAGGTACAATACGAGTAGAGTGTGTGCATGTTGGAACATTTTTCTATGCCGGGTTTAGTGTGCCTACACCAAGGTTAGTGTTCTGTGCACAGGTTTAGTGCGCCTATGCCCATCCTACAGATCAAAATATGGCCAAAGACACCAAAAAGCTCAAAACACTCCAAATTTTAGTAAGTTAGCTTGAAATTGACAACAACCCATTAGAATGAAAGCTCTAAATGAAAACCTACACATATAATACTAGCAAAATTCTAAGAAATTGAACATTATTTTCCATATGTGTATATCAAAGGTTAGCCAAAAATAATAAAATTTGAGCTAGAATGTTAAGGGACTAAGGACCCATCCCACTAGGCATGCCATATGTATGCATGTATTTGTTTAGCTAAGTCAAGAAGATTAGAACTAACACCTAGTAGTCCTACAACAAAGCTAAATCAATATCAATACATCATCATGCTAAGAGCTAAACAAGTAATAAACATCAATACTATGCATTAGAATCTTGAAAATAAACCTCAAGCTAACATACTAACATTTATTTCTCTACTCTTTAGAAAGCTAAATCAATAAACTAGACCTATGTAGATATTTTAGCTATCAAAAGGAGATAGTGGTTGCTTGATCCAAGATGATCAAAGATGGAGGTTCATCAAGCCATGGCTTATTAGGCCTTTCTTGATTAACTCCATTTTTCTTCACAACACTAACTTGATTGTTTGAATGCAAAAGGATGATGCTTAGCTCCACTCTAATGGAGGAATGCTCAAAGATGGTAAAATGACTATAGTGTATTACTATATGCTCACTTTTGTTTATCAAGGAGTAGGTGTAAGTGTAAAGGTAGGAGAAGGGATCTTTATATAGCCCAATGGATAGAGGAATCTCTACATCCCTTTACATGTGGGATAATAGAGATGTTGGGTTACCGTTAGTTGTGGATAAGGGAGGTTTAGAAAGGGTTGAGTCAACCTTAGGAGAGTTTAGTTTGTCCTTTAGTGACCCACGGGGTTTGAAGGGCTTTATTAATTAATCAAAGTGATTAATTAATAGGTGTCAAGCTTATAGAAGCTTTTAAGGGGAATAATCAACATGATTTAGACTATGAGAGAGATTTAAGCAAACAAATGATGATCCACTGACTTAATGGAAGAGGAAGCTAATTAATTAATAATAATTAATTAGTCTAGATAGAAAGGGTATTAATTAATTAGAAATAATTAATTAATATAGATAGAAAGGGGAGCTTAATTAATTATAAATAATTAATTAATCTAGATAGAAATGGCAACCGATTAATTGGAAGGTCGTTAATTGGTGTATTCATTGGATAGATGAGTTTATTAACTAGCGTAATGTAGATAGTTAACGGTGATAGAAGAGTAAGTGTGCTATATTGACGATATGTCTTCAATTTGTGGGAAATAGGATAATTAGCACAATTTAAGTATTTAAATTGCTTGGGTTAAATTATAGGTGTCTATAGAAACCCTGTGAATTTTACTTACGACATACACAATAATTTCATACTTTGAAAATATAGACAAGCGTTCTTGACCATATACCTATACATCCGTTTATTAAGGCCTCAAACATTATAAGAATAAACTATTAACCTAGTTTAGTAAGGCCTTGAACATTCCAAGAATAAACTATCATATAAAACTCGAGGTGCATGTTGATCCCTTAAGTTAAATATTCTTTGACAACAAACATGTCTTTAAAAGCAAATTGTTGTTGATTTCTTGTAAGAAATCACTCATTCGAGATGACCACCATTTCTCATAGACATTTTCTCCATCATTAAATGGTGACAAAGGGTTGCATGACCAAAAATTCATTTCCTACATACAAATGTCATCAAATTATCCTTGATTATTTAGAAATCACCCATAAATGGGTTTGTATTTTTATGAGGCTAACTCTTAAATCATGGTGGTACCAATATTGGTTAACATGTGCACATTAGATAGATGAATTTACTTTTCGACAATATTTATGATTTATTATCCATTAGAAATTGAATTTCTAGCCCTTTAACCACCAAGTGGTTTATACACAATATTTTGTAATTTTTCATGCCATAAGAGGACGAGGAGTGTTTTTGTTTTTAATAATAGTTTACATATCACTATTAGAGGCTCTGGGTTTAGTTTTTGCATTACTTTTTCCTAGTACTATCGAGAGTTTTTAATCAAGGAGATTCTCAAATCATATGGAAGGATTTAAAATGAATGTAAGTGTTTAGGAGGTTAATGTATAACAAACATTGTGAAAAACATGTATCCCCTATCTGAATATCTATGGTTTTCTTCAAGTCTTTGGATTAATCAATTCCAACAAAAACCCACTTTTGTAGATGGGCCACATAGAACTTAGTTTTCTCATAGTAGATATAGTTCCCAAAGCATACATAAGTTTGTCAAAAAATTCCCATAGGGGAGATGGAGACTAGAAAACTCAATGCAAACTAGGATTTTAAATGTAACACCCACACATGTAGGACCAAAACACAAGTCAAAGTAAACAAGATGAATTTTTTTATTTACTTTCTTGTTTTACGACATCACTCGATTCACTTAGAATAACTCAACATCACAGGAGACACATTCACAACATGGAATCATACATACAATAGGATGAGAACGTGGTTATCACCATAAGTAGAGATTATTCACACTTCCAAACCTACCTACGAGGTTTGTAATGGGAGATATCATCATTGCAATTATTACTTATTACTCTACTAAGGGATGGGGTGTGTGTTCTTAGTTCCTCCATATACACAAGCAACATGAAAATAAATATTTATCCCTCCACCTAGTTTTATAACACACTTATCCCTCCACTAGGACAAACCCCACATCCCTTTGGTTCCTTCAAAGAAAAACACACAAGATTCTCCTTATTCTTCTCTTCAATAACAATGTTGTATTCCTCCAATAACAATGATAAATCTTACCCCAATATAGATAATTACCACACTTGCACAAATGAACAAACACAATATGATGACGAAACCACAACGATAGCTTAAGGATACACATGTTCCACAATGTACATCATTTTCTTAGTTTTTATATTTATTACCATTGAATCTCTTTACTTTACAACATTGATTTGGAAACCCATTTACCATACAAATACATATGTTCTTGTTCACAAAATGTACATATTCTTAATTTCATTTAACATTTATCTTCTAAGGGTACACTTTATCTAGTTTTGTTTTCATTTGCAATTAATTTCCATAACTCGGTTATTAGTTAGAGTGATTTGTAAACACATACGAGGCTCATAATACTCATTCTTGAGATAAGGGTTCATGTTCCCAAAGAAAATTTTCTTGAAATTTGGTTTTACTTCCATCACATGAGGGGAAATTACTTGAAGTTAAGAGGGGAAAATTCTTAAGTTTAAAGGGGTAACATTCAAGTTTATTTTTTATTAAGCTTCCACTCACTAGAGTACACTTCATTTATTCCCCTTGTGTAATTAACTTATATATTCAATAATTAGTTGGAAACATTTTAAGATACACATGAGTCACATAAGACTCGTGTTCGAGTAAGGAGATCACGTTTTCAAATTACATGTTCCCATAGGGAACAACTCATCTTATCATTAATAACATGAAAAGGATTAACATTGAGTTAAAGGGGATAGATTCCATGTTTCACTTTACTCCTAAGATCAACATCTTAGGGACACAATTTTGATAGACAAGGTTTATTACATGTTTCATCCTAATTAACCTCTTACTAGGTATGAGGTTTAATTTATTTCCATTTTCACTCAAGGGATCTATAGCCTACTATAAGTCAATATTAAGAATTCAAACATACCTATCTCACAAAACCTTCATACAAACCCAAGGTATTCCATTGCTACTTGCCAATGTAACACTTTTATCTAGGAGGGATTAATGGGATCAATCAAAAAGTTTGATTTGTAGGTAAACTGGTACATTGACACAACTTATTTCATTTTGGTCCCACAATGAGATCATTCATGGGTGAAATCACCTAAACTATCTTCACAAGAACTTAGTTACCCACTAGGGTACCAAGGAAAATTATGAACATTTAAGACTTTAACTTATCCCCGATGCAATTAGACCTATGATACCTAGAAGTTTTGGTCTTACTCACCCCATGTATGATAGGGTCACATAGTATAGCCATTTCCTTTAGCAAAAACACTTAAGGAAATGGTATTTTTGGAAGACTTCTCCTACGTGAATAATAGGAAAACAACTTTTGATAGTTATAAGACTCCTCTTAAGACGTTAGGGGTTTACAAAATAGTCATAATTCAACTAAGAGGGAATATATGGTGGAAGGTTTAAGAACTTAGTTAATTTTGATAGTTTAGGTGTAATAAGTTTTTACCATGAATTATGATTATTGTGAGTGTAGACACCAAATTTTGGTATTCCTTGTCCCTCACCCCATGTTCACTCCCCTTCACCATCTTACACATACATACATCCCTTCCTATTTTAATTTTCTCCTAAAACCCATCTAATTCCAATTTTCCCATCTTTATTTTATGTTAATCCCATTATTAATTCACTTTCCCTAATATATCCCAAAGCATGCTTAATTATCCATAAACACATCCACTAATCCTTTTATCCTCCCTAAGCATCCTTTTTATCATCCCTAGGTTCCCATCTACCCTCATTAAATGAATTATTATCCCCTAACCACATTTTATCCTCCCAAAGAAACCCTAACCTACATTAACCACTCAAAACCCTAATATCTCCCCATTTAGACCCTTTGTATTGAGTTCATCAAATATACACTGCCAAAATCGATGATCTACCACAATTGTTGGTGACCCATGCAGATTTTTTTCGACCCTATGAATACACCAATATCCATCCTCTCTTGAGGATGCAATTTTGATATTGTGAGCTCTCTTGCTTTGTTTCTTGCTCTTCTTTGTAGTTGTTGTTATCACCTTGAAGCCACTTTGGATATTTTACATGCCACTCTTAAGTATTTTGGAGGATTAGAGTTTTCTTAGAGCTTCCATTTTCATCCCATGATCGCTTTACATCACTCTTGCAAGTTTCCCACCACCTCGAGCTCTACCCTTGTATCGCCATCATCAATCTCTCTCTACGGTTTGTTTTTAATCGCTTTCCTCCATCAAACCCTAGATCCCTTCCTGGTCACCATCGACTCTTCACGGTCGTCATTGACCCAATCTATATATGTCCTATTATATTTCATCCATCCTGCTAGAAATATATTTTCCAACCCCACAAAGATATCTTAGATCTTCCAATTTTGTTGTCCCGCATACTTATTCCTTCAAATCTCATCTTCCTTATAACCACTTGCGTCAATCCATCCCGATCGTCATCAACCTAACTCGCACGCATTATTTTTATCATTAGATTCATCAATTTTCTTACATCCTTTATGTCCTAACTAGATCCAGTTCTTCTCCAACATCCTAAAATCATATTAGTCCTAGATCGATTCATATCACCCCTTCGATATATGTCATTTTTTTTCAACCTGATCAGGTTTGGTTCATTTTTTCATCATTTATTGTTATCAAATCTGCATTTTATCTTATCTAGCACTTTTTTCATATTTTCTTTTTCAGTTAATATTTTTCGCATCTTATCATTTATCCATTATCATCTTATCTATCTTTTATCAAAGTGGGTTGACATCCATCCTAGGGATTTTTCACTTCTTAGGACTGATGTTGTTAGAAATCCCACCCTCCTATCTACTAATCACTTTATTGTTGAGTTTATCTTTGTTGTGTAGGTAATCAAGCTCATTGTGAAGATGATATTTTATTATTGTTTGCCCGTATCCATCATCATCTTATCAAGAGGCATCTCTAAACCCTCTAATTATTGGATTTGTTTATTTTCTTTGCTACCATTTCATTAATCTAAGACAAGTGATGAGAAAATTCAGCCAACATTCGGCATGCCCAATGGGACCCACCCTCCTTCTTTGGAGGGTCTCTTGTTTGTTTTTCTTTCTATTTTCTATCTTTTTATTATTATTAACCTCATGGGTAGGGGCTTTAATTTATTTTGTGTGGTGGATTTATTTCTTGGATCAACAACGTGTTTGCTTAAAATAAAATAAAAAAGGAAAATAGCATTATCCAAGTATTCTTTATTTTTTCCCTATTTGACATCTCTCTCCCTTATTTTTCTACTTGATTTCATTGAATACAACACTTTATTTTGGACTTAAAAAGAACCTCTTCATACTTTCTTGACAACATAGTCTAATTAGGAGGTTAATTATTTGCATTCACTTCTTCCACACACATCCAAAACTCACACATCAATTTACACATCTTAAACATCTTCTTCCAGATGGAACTATTGGGATTTCATCACCCAATAGGAAAGCCACCACAGTGTTTGGGCCATGTAATAATTTTTTGATTATTAGTATAAAGGCTAAACACCCGACACCCTTATCATTGTGGTGTGTGAAGTGAGGGGGTAGGCCCCAATACTAAGCCACGTACTTGATAATCATCACCGATTTGAGCCTCACATACCTTTGGGTATATCAAGGATGTCATCTAAAACAACCTGAAACCATCCTTAGTTTGGCCATTTCCTAGGTTCCCTTTGAGCCCTTTTCTTTTTTTTTTCACATCTTCTAATAAACAAGATAATTAACACTTTGTTGCATGACTTGTTTGAAAATTTAAAAATCAGCATAGTTTTGTTTGTTGTTTCATGCCTGTTATCACTTGTTCTTAAGCAAAAATGGAACAAACAACATCATCCAACAACATCCCCATTTCCAACATTGTTTCTCAACAAAATTCAGCCCTTTCCATTATCTCTTCCACCCCCTTGGTTACTTATTCTTTGGTTACACAACCTATGGTTTCTATTGCTCCTCTCCATGAGTCTCAAGTTATCCAAACCAACTCCCATGTTAAGAATGATCCATGTATTTCCGTTCCTTCTAGACCAGCTACACCCCCATTTGTTACTTCCTTAGAAACCTTTGGGCCTCCCATTATCCTCGTGGATTCTTGGAGTTCCAAAAACTCCTGGACACTAACCTTGTTGCTCAAAGCAGCTATGTTGGGGTCTAAAACCACCTTCTCTTACGAAACATATTTGAAATGATCCCATCAACCCCTTGATTCTTGTCAAACCTTACACTCCACACTGGGAACTTCCCAAAATTTCTAAGTTTAATAGTAAGGAGGATCCATAACATCACCTTCATGCCTTTAGGCACCTTATTACTCATGACCAAGATCTTATGCATCATAATTTCCCCATGTCGTTGTTCAACATTGCTTTGGACTAGTACAACGACATTCCCCAACATTCTCTATTCTCCTTCACCCAAATAACACATCTTTCTAGAGCTATTTTCTATTAACATTGCACATATAATCACCATTATAGACCTCTATGCCACTAAAAAATTGGATGAGGAATCTATCACAGATTTGATTGCCAAGTGGTGTGGCATAATCAATTAATTGTAGTTATCTCTTACATAGAATGAGCTAATCGAATTCTTTTCGCTATTATGTGTGAAGCCTATTTCATCAAATCTTCAGATCCAATCCTTACAAAATTTCATGGAGACATTCACCACATGGCTCGTAAAATTGAAATTTTTGCCCTTGAGTAAGGCCATGTCAAACTCTATCCAATAAACAAAAATCTAAATTCACCAATCCATCTAATCATGGTGACAAATCTAAAAACACATCCAATGCCATCATAGTCAAATCTTATTCCATATCCTACTTTCCCACATGAGTTCCTCCACAAATAGATCATAGATCAACTCCCGATTATACCCATCTTGGGGAATCCTATAGTTCTATTTTTCAACAAGCTAATGGTTATACATCTCATCCAACTTCCCCTATCTAACCCGTTGATGACTCGCAATGTAAAACCGCATGATATCATGAGGAACACTATTGTAAATATTATCAAGTTCATGGTCATGACATTGAAAAGTGTCACACCTTCAAATATATTATACAATGGCTCATAGATCATGGTGACCTTCAATTGGATAACCCTAATGCACCTCCTAATCAACCTCTAGATGTCTTCAAACAACCCTTCCCAACCATCCCCAAAATAATCAAATTACTCCCCTACATCTCAGGAATCCAATACTTATATGATCAAAACTCTAAGACAAGAGTTAGCATATTCACCTATACCCACCATTCCTTCATCTACTACACCCATGTCTATTTATAACTCCATCATTTCATCCACAATCTTACCCACATCTATACCTACCTCTACATCCATCATAACTACACCTATTATACCCATAACTATTCCACCCACACCTACTTCAATCACATCTACTTTCTCATCCATATCTACACTTACTACATTAACACCCATTACATCTAGTTTCCTACCCATATCTATCCCAACATCTATCACAACATCCTCCTCACATATCCCTACATCTATATCCACTTCCATATCCTTACCTATAACCATATCTATAGCTATAACCATTCCCACATCAACATCTGAATCCACTAAGAGGACACCCCCTTGATATAATTGCAAAGTGTTATCCCCATCTCATCCACATCTTTAACAACTACAACAACTCCCACATCAACACCTCCAAAATCCACACAATCTACAACTTCTTCCAATATTATCAAGCCTCTTATCCAAACACTACATTTACCTTCAACCCCCATATCTACAACAAAATATGCATATGAATCATCCAATCCTATTTATAAGGATCATCCCATGTATAAATCATCGGCATTCCCACCAAAGGGAAACCCTAGATAAAATCTAAAAACCTTGGTGTTCCTACTCAAAAATATCTCACCCATCCACATAAAAAGTTGGAGCTACCTCCTCCTAAACCCATCACTTTCCTAAGGAATAATATCTCATCATCAATCCTAGGAGTGCCTCCATCTATTTTGGGGTTGATCCCTCATCTAAATCCCCTATCATCAATAAATCAAATCAAACCACCTATTCTTCCTCCTAAATCTAAATCATGAATCACAACCATCCATCTCCTCTTCTCCCAAGACCAAATCAAAATCAAAGGCACCCACAAAGCCTCATAAAAGTAAAACACCTCTCTTACCTTCATCCACTATTCCCAAATCCAATTCATCTACAATCCAATAACTCTCCTCAAAAAACCCCTTCAGGTCATACACTAAAATCTTTCAATGTCTTAATCAAGCATCTACCAATCACACTCCCTCTCATCAAATATTTTGATTCACGTGGAAGAAACCCATGGTTTCGATTCTAATGTTATTTATGCTTATCATCATACCCTCGGACATGATACTAAACATTGTAGGGGCTTCAAACCCTCATCCACCATCTTATAGAAGAGATGACGATCTTTCTCATTGAAGAAGATCATCCTTTTCCATCAACTATTTCATCCACATCTAATCGCAATTCTTCAATCAAATCCTCAACCCCCAAAACTTCTAAATCCTCTTCTTCATCTAAAACCTTCGTCGTGATCTCCCCTCAAAATACTACTTCTTCCAAAGAAGGCCCCCTCTTTTATCAATGTTTTTCATATACCACATGTTCTCACCCTCATGATTCTCAACCACCTACTCAACCTAAGCCAAAAAAAAAATTCACCACTCCATCTAGCGATCCCACTCCTTCATCTTCTTCAAAATCCAAGGTATCCATCTTAGTTTCCCCATGTACCCAACAACCTACTGCCATCAAACAAAGTATTGTGAAGCAGCTCCATCAAGCCCTAGTTAATATGTCACTCTATGAGCTCATCCAAAGCTCCCCCAATCATATTAAAATCTCATTGAAGCTCTACAATGTATCCCTATCACCAATGATGAGACTCAACCTTTCGCGGCCCTTGTTGGAGTGCTCATAGCTTCTATTGCCATCTCTTTTGATGACTCCAAATTCCTGATATCTCACCCAAAGATCATGATCTCCCTCTTTTCATCATTATTCACATCAATGATACATTCATCTAACATTCAATGATAGATAATGGAGCCAACATCAACATCATATCATCCCATACCTTTGATCAACTCAAGCTTCCCAACTCCGTTGTCTCAATCACCCATGGTCCTTCATGCCTTTAATGATGTTTTTGCCCCTACTTTGGGCATGGTTATCCTTCCCATTCATGTTGGTGAAAGACTCCTCCATGAGCTCTTTTACATCATAGAGGGGGTTTTCAATATAATATCTTACTTGGATGATTATGGATTTGTGTCATGCATTGTGTCCCTTCTACTCTCCATCTACATCAAATATGAGCATGATGGGAAAATCCTAACACTCCTACATAACCTTCCTCCATTTAAAGCATGTCACATGACCTATTAACCAAATGATGTGCTTATCCCTAAAAGGATTCATTTGAAGCATCCACTAGCTCATTTTCCCTGCATCTAAGCTACCTAATGATGATTCTATTGATAATGTGATGCAACGTATTTCACTAGGGAGTATCATCTCCTCACCTCTCAATGTTATTCCCACACCTAATAAACTTAGTAGACCCAATAAAGCACCTATGTATCAACCAAATTTTGGGGACATCATTTCTTTTGGTCCACCCCATTTGCAAACCAATCTCATCTATGGTGGCATCGATCACCCTTCCTCTCACATCGATGCTCAACCTCACACCAAGCCATACACCAATGGATTTGATTTCCTCTATAATAAATCTTTTCCTACACCTACCTCCATCATTGTGCATGGAAAGGATTTGGTATGGGGCATGTTATGAACAAGGCATGCATGATCTTATCATCGACCAATCTTGTAAACCCCATGATAATTTTGGACTGGGTTTCAAAGAACAACACACCAAATCTCTCGTGCTTTCTTCATCCCCATCTCCCATGAACATCGATCCCTCATCCATTTCTTCTCCATCTAATGAGCCTATGGATATGGATGATACCATGTCCATCTCTTCTAGTTTTTTTTAATCTCCACGATCACTTTGGACTGTCACTTATCATTTGAAGGTGAAACTAGGTCCCTTCCTCTTCAATTTCTCGACATGGTAGAGGAAGATTCCCCTATCATTGACATTATTCAATGCACAAAATGATTATTCCATTCTTTTCTATATGGGGGTAGAGGATTCCTATCTTTATAAGACCTTACCTCCTGACACATCCACTCTTCTCAATGAATCCACCATCGACATCAATATAGGGACTCCACAAGAGCCCCGCATCCTCAAGGTTATCAATCCCTTGATCCTCAAGAACTTGATTCTTTCACCACCTTCCTTTATAAAGTACATTCAAGCCTTTTCATGGTCCTACACCGACATGTTAGGTTTTGATCTTTTTATCATCACCCATAACATCATTTACCCCCAACACTAAGTTGGTTAAGCGAAAGCTTTTCACCATATGCATCCTCACATTTCCCTCCTTATCAAAGAATTAACATGCCTCCTCTCTCAGCCTAACTTCATCATACCTATCACTATCTACAATGGGTTTCTAACATCATACCCATTTCCAAATCCTCTAAAATCTTTGTATTATGTACTATTTTTAGATTTAAATCTTTCTTTCCCTAAGGATGACTTTCCCCTTCCTAACATTGATCATTTTTGACCTCATGACCAGCCATGAGATGTTTTCTCTTATGGATGGTTTTTCTAGATATAATCAAATCCTCATTACACCAAAAGACTAGCATAATAATTATTTCATCACTCCTTAGGGGACCTTTTTTTATCGCATCATGCCCTTTGGTTTAAAAATGTGGGGCCACCTATAAGCATGCCATGACCTACATCTTCCATGAATTATCCATAAAACTATAGAGGACTATGTCGATGACCTCTTGGGTAAATCCAAACATCAACAGGACATTTTTCCATCTTTGAAATCCTTTTTAAGTGTTATCCACTTCTTCCTCCATCTTAATCCATCCAAGTGTGTGTTTGAATTTTTAATTGGAAATATCCTTGGTTTCATCATCTCTATTAGGGGTATTAAGGTTGACCCCACCAAAATCAAAGCCATCTTTGAGATTCCTCCTCCTTTTAATCTAAAGAAACTTCACAATCTTCAAGGCCAAATCAATCAATTCTCTATTTCATCTCACAACTCTCTAATTTTTGTCAACCTTTTCATCATCTTCTTCATAAATATATCAACTTTAATTATAATGACAATTTCCAAAAGGCCTTTGATGATCTCAAGAAATATCTTCTATCCACCCATGCTCATGCTCACACCTCCACAAAGGGGAGCCTTATCTTTATATCTCTACCTCCAATCATGCTCTAGGTACCATGTTGGTGCATCACGATGAGAAGGTAGGAGAGAAGCCTTCTATATATTAGTCACACCCTTCATGATTATGAGACTCATTACACTAAAGATGAAAAGTTGTGTTGTATTCTCTTCTTTTCCCACCTCCAAACTTCTTCATTATCTTCTTAATCAAAAACCTATGTCATCACTAGTTTTCATCCTCTCAAAACCATGCACTCTAAGCCTTATCATAACAACCGCATCACTCGATGGCTCATGCTCATGACTAAATTTGACCTATATTTTGTCTCTCAGAAATCAATCAAGGGCCAAGCCATCGCGGATCAGCTCATTTAAGCCCCTCTTCCTAAAAATCATCTTCCTCATGAAAATTTCCCTAATGAGTCTATCCACACCATTAATCATGAATTTTATCCCCTCCGATGACACTTTTATTTGATGGATCTAAGTTTCCAAAGGGGGGTGGTGATGTTATCATCATTCATTCCTCCTTGGATACTCCTATCCCCATCGCTTATAAAGCTTAACTTTAAATGTACTAACAACATGGCTGAAGTATGAAGCCCTTATCTTAGATCTAAAACTACTATCATGCTTGGTATCCAAATCCTTAGAATCTATGGTGATTTCAAGATTATCATTAATCAAGTCAAGGGAACATATCAATGTAAAAATGAAGTCCTTCAAAAATATAAGGACATCATCGACTTTCTTCTTGAGGCCTTTATTTCTATACCATCCAATATGTCCCTCATTGTTCATCCAATCATTTTACAGACACTATGGCATCCCTCACATCTCTCATCCCATGGGTAATCAAAGAATCCAAAATATCCATCATTGTTCATCACCTCGATCATCCATCTCATGTCCATGAAATTCCTCATGTCAATCATGTTAATAATAACCAATCTGATATTTGGTACTCTCAAATATTTGACTATATTTCTCAATCCAAAATTCCTCCGACCTATCCAAAAATGGTAGGAGGTCATTTCTTCAATGCTTAACCACTATGTTATCCTTGGTGGAATCCTTTACAAACATGGGTTTGATGCTATTTTTACTACGATGCCTAAAATATCATGAATCTACCCATGCATCCAAGTCCACAACAATATCTATGGTGGTCACTTTAGTGGTTTGGTCATTGTCAAGAACATTCTTCACATGGGTTATTATTGGCCCACCTCAATCAAGACTACTGTGAATATGTTAAAAAGTGCGTTAAATTTCAACATCATTCCAATCTCATCCACATTCCTAGCCAGGCCTTACAACCGCTCAAGATCTATGGCCTTTCTCACAATGGGGGCTTGACCTCATTGGCCTCATCAATCCATTCTTCCCAACACCATCATTATATCATCACCAACCAAATACTTCACCAAATGGGTGGAATCCATTCCACTCACCTCCACTAAAGCTAATAAAATCGTTAGATTTCATCTATCAACATATCATCTTTACCACTTGGCGTTCCTCATAAAATCATCATGGATAGCAAAAATTCATTTAAAAATAAATGCCTCAAGAAGATTTGTGACTATTTCAATATCAATCTTAGCTTCTCATCTCCTTACTATCCTCAAGCTAATGGTCAGGTCGAATCCACTAACAAGACTCTTTATAACATCCTTAACAAAATTATCGATAAAGTAGGTTAAAATTGGCATCTTCACATCCCCTTTTCTCTTTGGGCTTATTAGAATACCATCCACACCTCTACATGAACTAACTCCTTTTCTCTTGTATATATGGGTCTTAATTCATTCTTCCTCTCAAATCCAAATCCCATCTTTGCTCATTTCTCTTCACGACTTTGTCTATGATAAGGACTATCATCAAGAGCATCTAACACAACTTGA
This sequence comes from Taxus wallichiana var. yunnanensis, assembly GCA_018340775.1. Lineage (NCBI taxonomy): Eukaryota > Viridiplantae > Streptophyta > Pinopsida > Cupressales > Taxaceae > Taxus > Taxus wallichiana. Next base: position 972,197,967 of record CM031237.1, on the reverse strand, counting down.
ATTATTAGACAAATTTTTTAATCACTCTTCAACATCATCATGTATATCAAGAGTGCATCAAATGTGCCTATAAAAAACATCTAAAAGAACACGACCTTTAATATTAGTGACTTAGTCTTAAAATAAAATTAGAACATCACTACTCTAGAAAGGATCCAACATGGAAACTTTTTCTCCTAACTAGATTGGACCTTATATTATCACTCATAAGTATGGGTCTGGAGCCTATTTTTTATCCTCTCTCGATGGTAAACTAGAAATGAAACCTCTCAACACCCTACACTTGTGGCCTTTCTATTGTTAACATACTTACCAACGTGCTCTTATTCATATCAACGATCTTACTTCCATCACTAGCCTTTCCATATCCATTGTAATGATTTGGAATTATGTGGTCTACCATCACTTTCCTATCTATGACCTTGAATATGGGCACCACAACTCTTCCCATAGAATATTCCTTATGGAAAAGTTTCCTCCTTCTAGGTGGGAACCCCACAATCATTACACCCACCTCCTTCTTATCTACCTATTGGAACCATGATAAGGGTCCATAGGTGTCACTTTTACATCTTACCTCCCCTCCCTAAGTGGTCTACTTGGATATCCCAACTCTATCATAAAAATTCAAAAAAGCTTGGATGCTCCAATTAGACTACTCCTTGAAGGACAATTGTTCATATAAAAAAATTGTCAAAAAGTATAGAATGATCCTCAAAGAAAATTAATTATCATATATCCATTGATCTAAACAAGAAAAAATCATAAACTCTAAAAGTAAAAATCTAAATGTATCCCACTCCCTTTAAGGATGGCTAATATATTATATCATGGTAGTAAAGGCTTCCCACATTAATCAGCCTTCAAAATCTCAAACGTAAAAGTAAAAAAAATTCAAACAAAGCATCTTAAGAAAGCTTCATACATCGATCAGCTTTCTCATCTATAGCAAACTTCCCACATTGATCATTTTGTACTATGTTTCTTAGATCTGGGGCATATTCCTAGGATAGCCACTTAAGGAGAACCTATTTTCCCCCATACGAGTTACATCTAAAACCCCTTTTTCGTGTCGATAATAGGTCTATAAGCACACTTCCCATCTTTTCCTTATGATCTTAAGTATGAATAACTATCATTAGTTATGTGTTAACACATGCTATTGGATGCAAGTGCATTGCTTTGTCTCATTCCTTTTCACATTTACCTCCAATCCAGTCCAAAGAATTTTTTCCATGTGTGATCGTTACAACTATGATGAAAGTGTACTTCATACCTTTTTGTTAATTTTATGAAATTCATGCCCATGATTCCACATCTAATCTAATCCCATTTCATCCTCTTATCTTTTACCTATCTAACATTTTGAATCCATCGTATCATTTCTATCCTACTCATCACATCCTACCACATATATCTAATCTAGCTCATCACATCATTTCTATCTATCCATCACATCAATCCCACATCACATAAATCAATAACATAATCATCTATAATCCAATCCACACCATCAATATCATTGATCCACATCACGTCATCTACATTTTCTCATATCGAATCCATCACATCTAATATACATTCATTTTATATATCACATCACATCACATCTAAACATATAAATCAATGTCCATATTATAATCAGATATCAACGCCTATCTAAGCATCTAAATAATCACATCTAAAATGATAAAAATAAAATATATATGTCATGACAAAATTCTCATATATATAAATCATCAAGTGTTTGTACATCCATGATAGGACTCTAATGGGATCTATCTCAAATATATACATCAACATATCTATCTCAAAAATCATTAAAATTTGTCTATATTGTTGGTGCTCAATTGTAATCTCGCCCCTTTTTCATTTAAAATTTTCAGCCCACCTAGTTTGATGCACTTTCTATCTTCCTGTGTGGATGCATAATTCTTTGCCTTCACCAGGGTGTCATTGTCAAGTCCTTTCCTTGGGTTGTGGATCACATTGAGTCTTGGTATTATTTACAGTCTTCTCTCCACGGGGAAAATTTTTGTTGTTGGGCGTCTTCCACGATTGTGTCTCCTTTGTAAATCCTATCCCAACATCCATGGATACGTGGTATTTTATAATTAGATGTGGCATGGTGGGTCTATTTGATATTTTTATGCATTATGGAGAAGGACATGAAAGCATAAGGTAAATACCTAAGACCCGTAAAAGAACACATGGAGGGCCTGCACTCATTTTAGGATCTACCTCTGGTTTTGACCTTTGGAGTTGGGCCGAAGAGACACATGGAGGTTTCTGTTGGCTCCTCTTTACATGCTTTTTGATACTTTTCAATGACCAAGGAAACTTTCTTGGGCTTGGGACATGTGGAGGGCCCGTGCTCGTTTGGGGACGTGCCTCTAGGTCTCACCTTTGTAGTTGTGTCGAGAGACACACATGGAGACTTCGTTGGCTCTAAACCCATGCTCGAATTTTCAAACGGTTGATGCAAATCTCTCAGGTTTTGACCATGTGGAGGGCCCACACTCATTTGGGGACATGCCTCTAGGTCTTACCTTTACAGTTTCACCAAAGAGACATGTGGATGCTTCTGCTGGCTCTACCCATGCTCGGACTTTTCAAATGGCCGATGTAACTCTCTTGGGTTTTGACCACATGGAGGGCCCGTGCTCATTTGGGGATGCACCTCTAGGTCTTACCTTTGGAGTTACACCAAGGAGACACATGGAGGCTTCCACTGACTCCTCTTTATAATAATGTTGAGACTTTTCAACAACCAAGGAAACATTCTTGGGCCCGGACACGTGGAGTGCCCGTACTCATTTGGGGACATGCCTCTAGGTCTCACCTTTGTAGTTACGCTCAAGAGATAGGTGGAGGCTTCCATTGGATCTACCCATGCTCAAAATTTTCAAACAGCTGATGTAACTCTCTCAAGTTTTGACCATGTGGAGGGCCCACGCTCATTTAGGGGTGTGCCTCTAGGTATTACCTTTGGAGTTGTGCCAAGGAGACACGTGGAGGCTTCCGCTAGCTCTGCCCATACTTAGACTTTTCAAATGGACCGATGAAACTCTCTTGGGTTTTGACCACGTGGAGGTCCTGCCACGCTCATTTAGGGACATGCCTCTGGGGTCTTACCTTTAAAGATGCACCAAAGACACACATGGAGGCTTCTACTGGCTCTTCCCATTCTCATACTTTTCAAACAACCGATGTAACTCTCTCGGGTTTTGACTACGTGAAGGGCCCGCACTCATTTGGTGACCTCGCCTCTCGACTTCACATTTGTAGTTTCACTAAGAGACACATGGAGGCTTTCTTCTTACCGCTCCTCTTTATACTTGGTGACTCGGACTTGTAGTTAAACAAAGGGGAATCCCAAAAAACACCTATATTCAGAAAAGAAAATATAAATTGGGGAAGTGAAATGGTGCGCTTTTATAGAAAATTTGAGGCATACCAGTCGAGCTAGGGTGTAATCATGGTGAAGTAGCCTCTAAGATTTAAATGAGATATCTACACAGGAGAAATATGTGTGAGATAAATTGGCATTATGGAGAAAGATGATGATTGGCTTGATATGACCAAAACCATGTGGAAATGATCAGTCCAGACAGGCACAAAAATAAATATGTTTTCTCCGAGAAAGATTCTCAAAAAGGTAGATGTGATTACCTATAAAATCAAACCATCTGGAGGCACTAAAACCATAAAAATGGCCACTTATTCACTAAATAAAAGAATGATTAAAAGGACTATCAAAAGTTATGACATGGTGCCCCAATCATATCTAATGAAAGTAGGAAATGTGAATGGCTCACAACTTTTCCACCTGAAAAATAGAAATGAATATTCTTCTTTAAAGATTCATGTTTTTGGGGGAAATAGGATGAGTGAGCGTGAGTGAAATTGTATAAATGCAATGAGAATACTCTTGCAAAAGGGGGTTAATTTTTCTAAGAAAGTTTGAGAAAACCATTTTCCCAAGAGACCGTCATCTAAGAAACCTGTTTATTTTCCTATGTTTGTAGATTTAATCATGTCAAGATGGTTGCAAGTGTACAGCCATTGACAAGCTCTAAGATTGTTGAAGAAACTTTCCCTACTTGATGAATCTAATGAACCTTGAATGAATTTGTGTTGATCATGAGCATAATTGTGTTTGCTTTTATTTCAGAATGTTTTCAAATAGTTTTTCATGTTCCTATTGCAATCTTATGTTAAAATCCTCTTAATCACACAAGATCTTATCCTTGGTAGTATTGTGGCATTTGCAATTTCATTATGAGAAGAGCTTTCATCTTGTAATGAAATAAACAATTTAAAATCACTTTACTTTCACTTGTTGACAAAGATTGTTTGTTAGTCTATGAGTGTATCTTAGGTGATGAACCAGGGATTTCCAACATTTAATTGAGTCTTTAACATGAGCCTTTGTGTTGAATTCTTGAAGAGTGTATGAAATCATGCATCTCTGGGCCTCCATTGATACACACCTTTTGGTTGAAGGAATATTTTGGCTATTTTGAAGCATTTTGTCTATGAGTGTTCCAATATTTGTAAAGGTTCTCAAATATCTAGTATAATCAACTTTATCTTGCTTAACTTCCCACCAAAAAATTCTCAAATGATAAATCCTACATGAACTACCCTATTTGTATTGTGTATCCACAAAGATTTAACAAATTCCACTACCAAAATATGTAAAAACAATCTAGGTTTCAATTATTGTCTTTAGTAACCCAAACCTTGTCCAGAAACATCTCCACTCTCTAGTGTGACAACTCGTGAGAGTTAGATTGTGTTGTATTGATCATATTTTCTCAAGGTTTTCATGAAGATTGTGCAAAGAAGGATCTCTTGATATCCTTCACCAATATGGGTTACAAAATGGGTCCTCTCACCCTGGTTGAAGGCACAACCTAAAGTAGTGAGGGTAGATCAAACCCTTGATAAGGTGTTATCCATTTCTCCAATGCACTGAGTGACAAAGAGTCAATTGAATCCCTCCCTAGCTACAAAATGACTTATATCATGATTTGTCTATCTCTAAGCATCTTGTTAATTTCGTGATGTTTCTCAACCCTCACAGAGAATCAATTTGGATACCAACACCAAAGTGGCGCTTTGAACACTGGATTATTTGAATTGCAGAGGATTATTTGAACACCTGGATCTATTTGTGTGGCAACAACACCAAAGTGGCACCATTGCTTTTTGGGGATTATTTGAATTTCTACTTTTGATTATTTGAACACCGAGATCTATTTGTGTGGAAACAACACCAAAGTGGTGTCAACACGTAGGATTATTTGAATTGCAAATTATTTGAACAACACTGGGATCTATTTATGCAGCAACAACACCAAAGTGGTGCCATTTTCGAGGACTTTTTTACAAATGCATATTTTACAAATGCATACACATACCGACCCTGGTAATGTTTCTTACATGGTTTAAGTACAAATACATTGTTTAAACATCATCCTTTGTTGAGATTTGTAAAATTTGTGCAAGATTACAAGTTCATTGTGTAGTATTTCCAGTTTCTAGTGGTTATTGTACTAAATTTGCATCAATAGTGATAAATGTGGGTAAAGGAAGGTCGATCTATTAAGCTTTGTAAAAATTAAGCATTGATAGACACTTGACAAGTTACTTATAGTGCATCTACACAACTAAGGTGAAAATCCTTAGTGGCGACTCCATGTTGAATTGAAATTTTGATGATTACTAGTGTCTTAACCTATGTCAAGTGAAATTTTCATTAATATTTGCAAAGCTGGAGGGAAGAAGGTCTTTCTTCACTAGGGATCCTACTAAAAATTTATTTCCAGAACTAGGAAAAGCAAATTCAAAAGGAAAACAAGTCTAGAAAGTCATTGGAAATCAAGAATCAAGAAAGGAGATATCATTAAAAGGTGATCAATCTGGTTGAAGATTACCATACGTCTTCAAGTGATTCTAACCAAGTAATCCTTGTATAAATTTGAGTTCTCCAACTAGAGAGGGGCCATCATTTGTGTCTGAAAAAGCATGTGCCTCTCAGTTTTCCCTTTTTTCTTCAAGGTTGATAGGGTTTTCCAAGAAACTGAGTCATTAGAGGATATTTACTTTGAGAGTTATACTCTTGCCCCAGAGACCCCTCGTCCCTTATCATTTTGATTCTCCTACAAGATCACCTCCTCAAGGCAATATGGCTCAGCCTCCACCTAGACCTCCTTTTGTTGTCAATACTTTTGGACCAATAAATTTCAGAGGTATGGTTGGATATCCTAATATGGTGCCACAAGATGTCAGAAATAGGTTGCCAAAATTTCAAGGGAATAATGCCATCACTAGTGACCAACATTTAAGACTCTTTTTCAATATGATGGAAGATTTTGAAATTGAGTTTGAAGACGTGTATATAAATTTGTTTATTCATACTCTTGAGGAGGATGCACGTGATTGGTACAAGTCTTTACCAGATAATTCAATAGACTCATGGACCGAGATGAAAAATGCCTTTAGATTGCAATATGGGGATAAGACAGATCCCAGGTTCCTTTTATCTAAATTTGAAAATATAAAGAAGAAATCCAAATGAATCTATCCATGATTTCAATACTAGGTTCAATAAGACCTTGAATAGGCTACCTATAATCCTAAGGCCAAGTGATGAGTCTGTTTGATAAAATATTCTTGACACTTTTGATAAAAAGGTTGCTTATTACTTGAGAGATAAGAACCCGAGAACATTGAGGCAGGCTTTCACCATGGCCTTACAAATAGAAAATAACATCAAAGTAGTTGGAAAGCCTCCTAAGAGAGAGGGTGTCAAGTTAATCAATCCTAAGAGGCCTCAATCAAACAAAGTTGTGGATCTAGAAGAGGTTGTGAAGACTTTGGCCGGAGTGGTTAAAGAGATATCCTATAAACTGGCTAGAGTAAAAAAAAGGGATAGGACAAAGTTCCCAGGGTCAGCACAAGCCACACGGTCAGGAGAGATTTGGAAATCATCCCAGAGGTGATCACAGATCAGATGACAGAGGGAAAGGGCCCATGGGATCAGGAAATAAATAACCTCAACCTAGGGAGAATAGATTGGTTCCTGATCCTTTGACTACAGGGTTGCTACTATGGAGGAGGCCAATGTTATCGAGTGGTGTGATAGGTGTTTCTTACCACACTCCCCATGTGATGTAGATCAAGAAGTTGAGGAAGTAGATGATGATGATGAGACATATGATGATGTGTGTATGATGGAGTGCCCTGGGAACTCATGGCAAGGGGAAACCTCAATTGAATTGATAAGTGCCAAAACTATTGAAAACTTTTGGGATTGTGTTCCACTGGGTATTACCTCTTCCCCCCATTAATACTTTTGAAATTGATATGGTACAAGCATTTGATTTTCCTAATCATGATTTTGAATACTTAAGGGCCTTGATGATAAAAAGTATGATGGAGGGATCCCTTCCAAGAGGACATGAAACTATTGATGAATGCAATAGTTTCTCAGAGAAAGAATATAACACTAGAAGTAAGGTTGTCAAAGGGGAGGGCCACAAACCAAGCCAAAAATTCTAGTTCTTACCAATATCCCAAAGGAAACCCCTAAGAAAGATACATCTAGGCAAAGGCCTAATTACCCCAAATAAAACATGTACTCCTGCCCATGCCCAGACTCTGAAAAATCCTATACTATCAGAGAAATTGGTGAATCTCCTCCTAATACTATCCTACCCAAATATATTCCTTGTGACATAGCCCAAATCTTGAGTCAGATCAAGGTTATTGTTCCCATTGTTGAGTTACTTAGGATCCCAGAGCATAGGAAAAGAGCATTCAAATATTTGGGATTTAAGGAAGAAAATATTACTCAGGGAAAAAGTGTTAATAATATAGAGGTTCCTCCTATTATTGCAGAGTTAGAAATACCACAAGCATTGAGGAACTAGGTGAATCACCTAAGGTGTATTTGGGAACTTCTCTAGTTGAATCTCAACTAGATGTAGATCCATTTTTACCACTTTGATTATTAAAGATAGGTTGGTACATAACTACATGTTTGATTCAGGAGCCTCATGTAATGTAATGCCTCTTGAGGTAATGAATGAGTTAAATATCAAGGTAACAACAAATTTTGGGAAATGTACTACTATGGATTCAAGAGAAGTGCCAGTAATTGGATATGTCAAGGGATTAGTAGTGCAATTAGCAACTTATCCAGAAAATGCTTAACCATGAATGTGGTTATTGTGGACTTGTCCTACTAAAGTGGGGATGTTATTATCTAGAAAATGGGTAGCTAGTGTGGGTGGAAGCATACAAATGGACATGTCATATGCAACCATACCAATTGAGGGGAACCTTGTGAAGTTGTATGGTGAGAAGAAAATGTTGCATATCATTGAGGACCCTAACAATGCTTCTTATGAAGTATTGTACACAGATGTCGATGTCGATAACTTTGTGGGCTATGCTGATTGTAAGGAGCATAAAATTGATGAGTGTGAGTATCTTGAGTAGGTTGGTTCTCCTTGGACCCTGATGTTTGATGGGGCTTGTTCTAGATCTAGTAATGGCGTTGGTGTTGTCTTGATATCTCCAAGCCAAGAGGAGTTTAACTTTTCTTTTAAACTCAATTTTGAGTGCACAAATAATATTGTTGAGTATGAAGCACTACTCTTGGGTCTAAGGATTGCATGGAAGTATGGTGTCAGAGACATTATTGTTAAAGGAGATTCAAAGTTGATAGTCAAACAAGTCAGAAAGTTGTATGCTACAAAGAATCAAAGAATGAAGCAATACAAGCATGTAGTTTGGGACTTCATTGAAATGTTTGATTCTTTCAATATAATACACCATGATAGGAAATACAATATTAGAAAAAAATTGGTAGTGTTGGGATCAAGGTTTGAGAAATTGTTAGTATCCCCTATTGTGAATATGATATTGAAATATTGACTAGGTCATCTGTCCCTGATAATATCAAGCATTGGCAAGTTTTTGAAGATGATGCCCAGGTCCAAAGGTTTTTGCAAAATAAAGGAGAATTTTCCAATCAAAGTATGGACTAGGAACCAATGGTTTGTGCAAATGAAGGAAAAGAGACCTTATTTGGTAAGGACATTATTCAATTGAAAACCAATACTATTCCGAGAGGTTTGGTTGCATTGGAATCAAATTTTGATAATGTTGACCGCATTGTTAATAGACACATGTCAGCCTCGAGAGATGTTGAAGAATATAACCTAGGCACAAAGGATAAACCTAGGAGAATATGGCTAGGCAACAACTTGAATAGAGAAGAAAATAGTCATATGTCTAATTGCTAAAAAAGTACCAGACTACTTGGCTTGGTCATATTCAGAACTGAAAGCATATAGGGAAGACCTTTTTCAACATGAAATACCCCTAGAAGCTAATGCCAAGCCATTTAGGAAAAATCAAAGACCAATTAATCCACTCCTTTCCCTAAAAATGCAAGAAGAGTTGAAAAATTTAAGGGATGGAGGAATCATACAACCTACAAGGTATTCTTCATGGGTTGCAAACTTGGTACCTATCCGAAAGAAGAATGGAGACATAAGATTGTGTGTGACTTTAGAAATTTAAATAAGGCATCAATTAAAGACAACTATCCCTTGCCAAATATGGATAACATGTTACAATTGGTTACAGGTTCAAATTGTTATCTACTTTGGATGGTTTTTCTAGGTATAACCAAGTGGTTGTGAAGCAATCAGAGAGAATCAAAACTACTTTCACTACTCCATGGGGTACCTATGTGTACGTGAGAATGTCATTTGGCCTGATGAATGTTGGAGCCACATTTCAAAGAGCAATGGATGTAGCATTCTCAGGATATATAAATGACTTCATTGTTGTGTATCAAGATGATGTGACAGTTTTTTCAAGGAAGAGAAGTGATCACCTGCAACATTTAGAAAAGATGTTGATAAGGTGCAGGGAATATGGTATCTCATTGAACCCTAAGAAATGTCATTTTGGGGTTCAAAAGGAAAAGTTTCTTGGACATATAGTGTCAAAAGAGGGGGTCATGATCGATCCTGAGAGAGTGGAAGCCATTAGCAAAGTTCCTATTCCAAGAACCAAAAAGGGAATTCAATCCTTTTTCGGAAGATAAATTTTATTAGGAGGTTTATTTCTAACTTTTTGAATTGACTATCCCAATCACTAATATGTTGAAGAAGGATCAGAGTATCAAATGGGAAGAAGCAGCTATTCAAGCCTTTACTGGGATCAAGGAAACATTGAAAAATGCCCTGTTTTAGCAGCTCCTGATTATAAAAAGGATTTCCAAATGTTTTCCTTTTCCTCTGAGAATACCATTGCATCTATCCTTTATATAAAGGATGATGAAGGAGCTGAAAGGCCAATTGCTTTCTTTAGTAAAGCATTACAAGGGGCAGAGTTGAAGTATACTATCATGGAGAAACAGGCCTTTTCTTTGGTCAGAGCCACAAAAATCTTTAGGCCATATATTTTAAGTTCTAAAGTCATAGCTTATGTCCCTCATACTATGGTCAAGGATATCCTTTCAGAGATGGAAATTTCCAGTAAAAGATGTCGATGGGAAAATAAGTTACAAGAATATGATATGGACATCCAAACTACAAAATTGGTCAGAGGTTTGGGCCTGAAAAGCTAATGACATAAAAGCAATCTGAGATAGTAGTTGAGATAAATGAGGTTGATGAGAAAGTGAATATTCTTGAGAAATTGATAAATTTTGAATGGTACAAGGATATTATTTTTTATCTCAAGCATCTACAATCCCCTGAGTACTTAAGCAAGAATCAAAAGAGAGCACTTAGGTTAGCTTCCCAAAAATATATCATCACTGATTATGGGTTGGCTTGGAAGAACCCTTGAGGGAGTTCTCTTAAGGTGTATCACTGAGGATGAGGCCCCAAAATAATTGTTGATTTCCATGGAGGAGTTTGTGGGGGGCATTTTGTTGGGAGAGTAACAACCCATAAGATCTTAAGGGTGGTTACTGGTGGCCAACACTTTTTAAGGATACAACTTTATTGGTAAGAAAGTGTGAGAGTTGTCAACATTTTTCAGGAAGATTGAAAGCTTCAGGATCCCTCCCTTTGCAGCCAATGTCAATTGAAGCCCCTTTTAAGTAGTGGGGAATGGACTTTGTTGGGGAAATTTCAGATTCTTCAAGTGCAGGCCACAAGTGGATATTGGTGGCCACTGATTACTTCACCAAATGGGTGGAGGAAATCCCCACTAAGAAGGCAACCCACCAAATTGTCATGGATTTCATTCTAAATCATATCATTTGTAGGTTTGGAGTACCTACCAAAATAATTGTTGACAATGCCATGAGTTTTCGAGCTAAACCTTTGGTGGTTATGTGTCAGGAGTATGGGATAAATTTAGCATATGCATCCAATTATAATCCCCAAGGTAATGGACAAGCAGAGTCGAGTAACAAAAATTTATTGAAAATAATCAAGAACTTTGGAGATAAATAAAAGAAAGTGGGGTGAGCAATTGAAGTTTGTTGTTTGGGCTGATAGAATTACTATTAAAAGAGCTACTGGAAAGAGCCCATTTGAATTGGTGTATGGAACTCAAGCTCTACTTCCCCTACATATGCAATTATCTTCATATCAATTCATCCGATAGTTGGAGGACCAGAGGTTAGTCCCTATGATGCACGGATCAATCAAATTGTTGAACTAGATGAAGAGAGAAGAGAATCCCATCAAAGACATGTGAAGTTTAGGGAGAAAATGAAGAAACTATTTGACAAAAAGGTTACCCCAAGAGTTTTTAGTGTAGGAGATCTGGTGCTACTATGGGATAGTAGACATGAGGATAAGGGAAAACATGGAAAGTTTGATGCATTATGGATGGGCCCTTATTCTATTGATATTAGGATCGGCGAGCACACCTTCTTCCTAAAAGATCTAGATGGGGAATTTCTTGAGTTTCCTATTAATGGTAGGCACTTGAAACATTTCCTTGATTGATTTCTCATAATCAAGGTACACATCATTGTATAGTGTACAATCTTTTTGTTCTTTTTTTTTTACATGCATTTTTTTGTTTTTGGTTCATCCCATCTCCTCCTTGGCTGGTTTTTGTTGGTTTCTCAGTTTGTTCTTGGGAGGTTGGAAATTGTTTTTTTTCTTTGCAAGCTTGTTCTTGACTCCATTTCCCAATGGATTTTTGGCACATGGTCTATTATGTTGTTCTTGTGGCACTCGCTGGGAGTGCCCATCCCCGAGTCGAGCCGTGTTGGTGCTCAATTGTAATCTCACCCCTTTTTCATTTAAAATTTTCAGCCCACCTAGTTTGATGCACTTTTGTCTTCCTAGTGTGGATGCGTAATTCTTTTCCTTCACCAGGGTGTCATTGTCAAGTCCTTTCCTTGGGTCATGGATCACATTGAGTCTTGGTATTATTTACAGTCTTCTCTCTCATGGGGAAAATTTTTGTTGTTGGTGTCTTCCATGATTGTGTCTCCTTTGTAAATCTTGTCCCAACATCCATGGATACGTGGTCTTTTCTAATTGGATGTGGTGTGGTGGGTCTATTTGATATTTTGATGCATTATGGTGAAGGGTGTGAAAGTATAAGGTAAATGCCTAAGACCCACAAAAGGACACATGGAGGGCCTTATGCTCATTTGAGGATCCACCTCTGGTTTTGACCTTTGGAGTTGCACCAAAGAGACACATGGAGGTTTCCATTGGCTCCTCTTTATGCTCGAGATTTTCAATGGTCGGATGAAAATTTCTTGGGCCCAAGACATGTGGAGGCCTACGCTCATTTGGGGATGCACCTCTGGGTCTCACCTTTGGAGCTTACAGAGCCGAGAGAGACACGTGAGGCTTCCACTGGCTCTCTTCATGCTCAAAATTTTCAAATAGCCGATGATGTAAATCTCTCTTCAATTTTGACCACACCACCCGCACTGTGGAGGGACTTGCGCTCATTTGGGGACTTTTTGGGGCATCCTCTGGGTCTTACCTTTGAGTTAGCTGCCAAAGAGACACATGGAGGCTTCCATTGGCTCTTTTATGCTCATAATTTTCAATGGCATGAGAATGCAACTTTCTCAATGGGCCTTGACATGGGAGGGCCCGCACTCATTTGGGGGATGTACCTCTCTAGGTCTTTCTTTTAATTATGCCATAAAGACACGTGGAGGCTTCCACTGGCTCTCTCTTTATGCTCTTTGAAAATTTTTAATGGCCGAGGCAACTTTCTCGGGCCCGAACACGTGGAGGGCCGCGCTCATTTGGGGACCTACTCTAGGACTTCACCTTTGTAGTTGCACCAAGAGACACATGGAGGCTTCTATTGGCTCTCTCTTATACTTGGCCAACTCAAACTCGATAGAAGACATATAAACAAAGGGGAAGCAAAAATCAATCCTATATTTGAAAAAAAAATATAAATTGGGAAGTGAAATGATGTGCTGCTTTATAGGAAAAAATTTGAGGCATACCCATATTCCAGATGTTCAGGTGTAATCAATCATGGTGAAGTAGCCCTCTAATATTTAAATGAGATATCTACACATGGGAGAAATACGTGTGAGATAAATTGACATTATGGAGAAAGATGATGATCATTTGATTGATATGACCAAAACCATGCGGATGATCATCAGTCTAAGAGGCACGAAAATAAATATGTTTTCTCAAGAAAGATTCTCAAAAAGGTGAATGTGATTACTTGTCAAATCAAAACCATCTATGAGGCACTCTAAAACCATAAAAAAATGGCCATTTATTCACCAAAAAAAAAAAGAATGATTAAAAGGATCATCAAAAGTTATGACATGGTGCCCTAATCATATCTGATGAAAGTAGGAAATGTGAATGGCTTCAAAACTTTTCCACTTGAAAAAAAAAGAAATGAATATTCTTCTTTAAAGATTCATTTTTTTGGGGGAAAATAGGATGAGTGAGTGAGTGAAATTGTATAAATGCAATGAGAATACTCTTGCAAAAGGGGGTTAATTTTTCTGAGAAAGTTTGAGAAAAACCATTTTCCCGAGATACCATCTGAGAAACCTATTTATTTTCCTATGTTTGTAGATTTAATCATGTCAAGATGGTTGCAAGTGTACAACCATTGACAAGCTCTGAGATTGTTGAAGAAAATTTCCCTGATGAATCTAATGAACCTTGAATGAATTTGTGTTGATCATGAGCATAATTGTGTTTTCTTTTATTTTAGAATGTTTTCAAATAGTTTTTCATGTTCCTGTTGCAATCTTATGTTAAAATCCCTCTGAATCACACAAGATCTTATCCACATGGTAGTATTGTGGCATTTGCAATTTCATTATGAGAAGAGATTTCATCTTGTAATGAAATAAACAATTTAAAATCACTTTACTTTCACTGTGTTGACAAAGATTGTTTGTTAGTCTATGAGTGTATCTTAGGCATGATGAACAGGGATTTCCAACATTTAATTGAGTCTTTAACATGAGCCTTTGTGTTGAATTCTTGAAGAGTGTATGAAATCGTGCATCTCTGGGCCTCCATTGATACACACCTTCTGGTTGAAGGAATATTTTGGCTATTTTGAAGCATTTTGTCTGTGAGTGTTCCAATATTTGTAAAGGTTCTCAAATATCTGGTATAATCAACTTTATCTTGCTTAACTTCCCACCAAAAACTTCTCAAATGATAAATCCTACATGAACTACCCCTGTTTGTATTGTATCCACAAAGATTTAACAAATTCCATTGCCAAAATATGCAGAAACAATCAAGTTTCAATTATTGTCTTTAGTAACCCAAACCTTGTCCAGGAAACATCTCCACTCTCTAGTGTGACAACTCGTGAGAGTTAGATTGTGTTGTATTGATCATATTTTCTCAAGGTTTTCATGAAGATTGTGCAAAGAAGGATCTCTTGATATCCTTCACCAATACGGGTTACAGAACGGGTCCTCTCACCTTAGTTGAAGGCACAACCTAAAGTAGTGAGGGTAGATCAAACCAATTAAAACCTATAACTTGGTCTACATCCACACCCATGACTAATTACTCCTTACCCGCACCAAAATCAACCTAATAATGACTTGACCAAGCCCACAATTAATCCCTCAGGAGAAAAGGAGGGAAAGTTGGCTATTTTACTAAAAATAGCCCACTTTGACTTAATCAACATCGGTTCCTACTCAACCGCCGCTTACGTAACCGCCATCGGTTCCCTGTAAATGAACTCCCCCAACCAAAAACAAGGGATCGGGAATTCATTGGAAGGATCAAAAATTCACTTGGCAGAGCAGAGACAAGTGAAGAAAAGAGAAGAGCATCGAGCCGAAGACTGCAACTGAGCCACTGGATTGCTACCACCCCCTTTCAAGCATTGGAAAAGACTGAGGATAGCTTTATCAACTCGCTTTTCCAATACCGCATCATCCTAATCGAGCCTTACTTACCGCACTACCATATTCCTTGACTCAATCTTCATCAAGGATGAGTAAGTAGTGTCTTGTATGTTTCTAAGCATCATTTCCTGAGTCTTTGATTGATAGTAATTATAAGCTCACTTTTAGATCTACCACCGCCAAAGCACCTCGTACTTAACCTTCATCCATACAGCCTTGTATTGCCCAGAAGATAGTTTTATCACACTCTGAGTCTTCCCCGTCATCTCACTATTCCCCTTAGCCATCCACCAGTCTTAAAACCCCACAATCACCCTGCAACCAACCTCCATCCAGGAGCACCTAGATTATCGACTCTACTCAAAGTCGTTTATCCTCTACCGGGCAGCGGTTCTCTAAACCATGGTTGGTTATCCAAAGTGACCAAGCACGGCCACCGTGAATTATACCCAAAACCTTCCTCTCACCTATTTGTCTCCTAACAACCTCAAATCCAATCTGGTTTATCCCTGTAACTCGAGCTGAACGTATCAATGACCATTGACCAAACAAACAACGTGACGTTTTATTATTGGTAGTTTAGTCTCTATTGCTTTGTAACGAGGCACCTAAATCGTGATTTCACAATAGCTTCTTTATTATCATTTGTGTTAATTCGTATTGAAAGGGGAACTGACCACCTTCGAAAGGAAGTCTAATATTTCCTGGGTCTAAGGCAGTTCCCTCATTTATTGTCTAACTAAAATCTGGTGGTCTTGTATTCTTACTTGCAGGTAGTCCTTCCTAGACAAAAAGGAGTTCTTCGCAATCGATTTGATCTCTCTCTACGGTACGCACACACCCTCTCAACATTCAACAGGTATTCCTCCTAGCCCTAACCCTTATCTGTTTCTCAAAAGAATGAAAGGATAGAAGCAACTCTATTCTAAGAACTGAAACATTCTGTGCGAAACATTTTGGCACGCCCGGTGGGACCCATTTCGGGTTTCTTTCTTTCTTGCTTGCTTTCATATAGGGAGCATACTTGTTGTTTGTTTCTGCTAAATATTCACAAGATATTTTGTTATTTTGGTAAAAGAGTTTGTCTTACTTTCACATCTTTGCATTAGTGAAAGTCATCTCCTTTGCTTCATCGAATATCATTTTCGATTTGGGTTTAAAACACGTGCATCACATTCTTGCTTGCTGTTTTCAATTCTAGTGAACGTAGATTAAGTAATAGGTCGTACACGTGGGGGTGATATCCACGGTATTGATAAGAAATTAATCTTACTTTCACTGCACAACACATACCAAATCACATCATAATCAACACAACAGCTCAAACATCCCCCCTTTTCCGTGGTATTCCTCCGCCCGATTGAGGTAACCTTATAAGCCAAAACAAACTTGACATCTCCCTTAGGTCTTTTGTTTAGGATTGACATCATCTTGCATCTAAGGCATAAGCCCACAATATTTAAAACTAATCCTAGGGTTAGTCTCTTGATTTGCTTGTGCATCTTGCTTGTTTTTAGTTCTGTTTCTCTGTCATACACTGTTTCAGTGATCACTTCAGAATAGTTTGGTAGGTATACTAAGCATTGTTAACCCCAAATCAGCAACTTCTTACAGCTTCTTACACCGGTCCTATTCTACCAACATCGGTTAACTTACGACGCTAGTTACAATTCTGACCGACATCGCCATTATCGACCGATATCGATATCGTCTTTCACAGCTTCCCAAAACCAAGAACCTACCAATTCCAACATTTTATTGTTGCTTCGCTTTCGATAATTACATCCCTACTGCATGCACCCTTTTCCATGGTTGTTATCACTCAGAAACAAGTGCTAGCCATGGTTTCACATGCCTGCTCCGTGCCTTTTCCTGAATCACCCCCTTCACATTCTGTGGGGAATCCTACGGACACCAGCGAGGTTCCCAAAATCCCTGTAGGAGATAAGGAATTTGTGAAATTTTTTGACGCTAATCCTAGCGCTGTATAATACTATTTGTCTCATGCCCCTGACCGTACACCCGATGGTCAACTCCTTGTTGGTATGCCTATTAGTATAGCTGCTCACTTAGCTCCTTCCCCACCTGATAACTCCGCCTTGCCTTCTTCATCCTTAGCCCCGTCTCCCAACTCAACGCTTCAGGGGTTCATACGACACAGATTGGCTTTCCTTTGGTTAACTTGGGGCCCCACATATCATTACCACCGACTGCTCCTACCTCGTCTCTCTCGCAGACTGCTCCTTTCATAACTTGCTCTCTACCACCTATCCACACAAGCTTTCCTTCTCAAGCTCCGCCCACCTTTTCATTTCCACACACGTATCCGGTGACTTCAACATCTTATATAGGACATCCCTATTCGGTCGCCTCAACATATTCGTCCTCAATACCTTATCAACATTTAACCCCACCATTGTCTAGTGGTGGCCCTTGGCCCAATCCTCCTCCATTTATGACAACCGCACCATCATCTCATCCAACCACTGATTTAATCAAACAAATGATGGACAAGATGCAAAATCTGGAGGCTTCTGTTTCAGGAAGCCGTAGCACCCTGACATACGAGCAAGTTTGTCGAGCCTATTCATCCTTCTGTTCCCCTTCATTCATATCCTCCTCAATGGGAATTACCAAAATTTACTCATTTTAATAGTAAGGAGGATCCTCAACAATACTTGCGATCATTTAGACATGCCTCGCTACTCGATTGCTCATGACGATGCCTTACTACTCCGCACCTTTCCCATGTCCTTATCAGACCCACCTTGAGTGGTACAAAGCTTTAATCCAAAGACTCAATCTTCTCTTTTAACTAATTAGCCCAATCTTTCTTGGATCATTTCTCCATTAACGCTGCCAAGAAAGTATCTATCACCGACCTCTATGCCATCCGACAGTTTGAATACGAATCTATCGCAGATTTTGTTGGACGATGGCGGGGCCTTATCAACCAACTTACTTATGCCTTGCCTCAGGCTGAACTTATCGAACTCTTTACGCGGGCTCCGCGCTAAGCACATTTCTCTTACCCTCTAAATTCAAAATTTCCACACCTTTGATGAGGCCTTTACTATGGCTCAGAAACTAGAAATTCAAGCCTTAGAGGAAGAGAAATTACGGTTGCGCAACAAAAACCCTAATTTCCGAACCCAAGACTCCACCAACAAACCCAACACCACCAATTCTCATGCATCGACTGCTTCAAAATCAAAAGGAGCTGTACACGCGGTGATGGTCAAATCCCAAGCACCATCTAATACCCCGCCAAAAACCACCTATAAGTATAAAGCCGAGCCCATCAATTATACTCCCTTGGGAGAAACTTATGGTGTCATTTTGGAAAAATTGCTCAAAGCGGGAGCTATCACCTTACCTCCTATTAAACCTCACTCCGGGTTTGATTCCACCCGCGCTATACCTTCTTGGTACAAAGAAAATGACTTCTGTAACTTCCACCGCGTGAAGGGACACAGTCACGAAAACTACAAGATGTTGAAAAACATAGTGCAGGAAATGGTTGATGCAGGGGATATAACCCTCGATAATCCTAACGCCCCTGCTAACCAAAATTTGAAAATCTTCAACAAACCATTCCCAAACCACTCATCTAACAGTAACATAAACCAAGATATCTTAGCCGAGGAGAGTGTTCATGAAATTCATGCAGTTTTCAACTCCCAATCAAAAGCTTCTATCGAGGAAATTCTGAATCAAGCTTCTTCACTAACGCAGGGACTCGAACCCCCTTCACCACCATCAAGACGAGACGAAATCATTGCCATTCCTTTACCCATAAAGGAATTAACCACCCAGAGTTCTCTTCTCATAGATGAGTCTTCTTACACCACATCCCTGTAAGACTGTGAGCGGATGTTATCTAACTTATCTATTTCCCAAACATCTCCTTCTACCACTCTTGTTGTACAAGAGGAAGGCTCACCACTATTTCTATCATCTTTAGAAGAGAAACCTCTCGAATTGACATCACCAAATTCGTTAATCATGACGGATCCCCTCAAACATGCCCTCCTACCTATTAGTTCTTCATCGCCTAAATATTTTTAGCGACCGGTTGACCTCTTAACACCCATTGATACAACGACTCATTTACCCCCTGTATCACACCCACAGTGGACTGGAATCACAACCAACATCTCTTCCATACAAAAGTTCCTATTCGCACGTGAAGACTATTATCCCCCAGAAGATAGACGAGTCCTATGGGAGTGTTTAAGTACACCATACTCTACTCAAATGCAAATGACCGATCCAGACACCTCTACCATATACCCGAAGTGTTTACAAAAGCTCAAAATGCCAATGTCCTCATCTTCACCCTCCTCATCTCTACCGAACACCTCATCCACCTCTACTAACCTAACCAAACCTTTCCCTATGCTTGGGACTTTACCAATACCCAGCCTAACACACCCACCTAAATGGTTAGATTTATCCAAAAATAAAGTCGTCCATCCACCTAAGAGACAAACCCAATCCCCTAAAGCCCAAGTCCAATCTATGCCTCTGTCACAACTAAAACCCTCACCATCACACCTACCTTCTATATTAGGACCTCACCCCTCCACCTTGCCTCAATACATCATACCTCCTGTGTTTTCTTTAAAACGACCTGCATCTTCTACACCCATACAGAGATCCATGGGTGTATCAACACCGTCACCCCAAGTATCCTGTCCACCTATCAACCCTAAACAAACTCCATCATCAAAGGATTTGTTTGTTGTCACTCCTCTTTCTCCATGGTTGTTTCCCGCCATTACGCTATCTCATCTGGCCTTATCATCTAACCAACTAAACATAACTTATGCACTGAAGAAGCCACGTTTAGTTAAATCCAATTATCAAAACCCCTTGTCTAAACCACCACCCGCACGAACCATACCCAAACATTACCAAAACCCACCCAATCAATAGCCTCATCTTCCTCTGACTTTGACCCGCTCAAAGGATCTTACGCCAAGATCCTTGATATGTTGGTGGAGAATGCGACTATTTCCCTACCCCCACTTAGACCCTATGATCCATCTAAGCCTCAACCTATAGGTTATGATGAGTCTAAAATCTTCGCTTACCACCGCACACTAGGACATGATGTAGAGGGATGCAAAGCGTTGAGAGCCATACTTCGCCAATCATCTATCTCGGATAGACAGCCTAAGAAAGACAACTTACGAAGGAAGAAACCTTTAGCTTCAATCCCTCTCCTATACCACCCGTCCCCGCCTCACCAAGATCTATCATTATTACAACCCCACCTCTCAAAGACAATGACTTATCCCTACCGCTTTCCCTCCTCTCATGTTCACGAAATCAACATGATTAGTGTTGCTACTCGAGGCGTAAAAACAATGGGAAAGCTAAAGAAAGCACACTGCACCTCTCTTTCTCCATCCACCATCCCGATCACACCACCACCTAAAGTGGTTATTCGTGGACCTTCCTACCCCATCTTTGATGGAGTTGCCCACCGAACCATGATCAAACAACTTCACCAATCACCTGTAAAAATGACACTGTATGATCTCATTCAAACCTCTGAATCTCATCACCAAGCTCTTGTTGAAATCCTTCAAGGGATAGAGGTCTTACCTAACGAAACCTTTCCTATTACCTCCATCTTAACACCCAACCATGTTGCTTCTCTCACCAAACAATCTACCACTTCCGTCCCTCATACAAAAAACTGTCACGCCGGTTTCTCAAGACGAAATTGTTGACTTTGGTGCAGAAGATCTTGACCCCGCTCTTTTCATCTCAGCTTACGTCCGGGACATCCGAGTACGTCGTGTTATGATTGATGGGGGCGCCAGCCTAAATATCATCTCTTCCAAAGCCTTCCAACAAATGAATATCCCTTCTAGCTGCATGTGTGCCAACCCCACCATGTTGTGTTCATTCAACGATGCTATTACTTCTACCTTAGGCACCGTGATCCTTAACATTCGTGTAGGGCCACGTACTTTACCCGAACTCTTCTATGTCCTTGAGGGAGAATTCCAATACAACATGTTGTTAGGCCGCCCTTGGATCCGGGCTATGGGATGCATTCCCTCCACCTTACATAGATGCATAAAATTTGAGTATGAGGGGAAGTCCTACACCGTAAAAGCTGACCCTCCCCCTTCAAAACCTGCAATATGTTATATCACCCTAATGATGTGCTTGTACCAGTCAAGACACCCATTCATCCAACCCAACCATCTATTTCGACCACACCTCAACCATCCACCTCAACCGCACCTACACCTTCAACCAATGAAACCGCCGCCGCAAATACCGCTTCCTTCCCCGCGGACAACATCCCGACCTCAGATCCCTTAGTAGATGTTTTTCAACGCCTTACGCTGGGGGAGTATCACCTATATAATGTTAGCACTTTCCATACCCCATAGGAGTACGGACAGTTACATGCGCATCCTACCTACGACCGTCGTGTGGGGGAAGTAATCTCCTATGGACCACCTAATTATCTCTTCAACCTAACGTATGGGGTGTCGATACATCCTCTCGTCACCCCTAAACCTCCCCTTGGCGTGGTTCCCTTCCAATCTGATTTTCAATATCTAACTAATCATCGTTTCGCTCTCACCTTCCTGACGCTTTGTGCTTGGAAGGGCTTTGGTTTCGGTCTTTATGAACAAGGCCGACATACAATCATTCCCGTGACTACACACAAACACAAAGATCGTAGTGGTCTTGGATTTTCTAAAACACTTACACCAAAGAAACCTCGTGTCAGTTGTATCCGGGAGGACGACGAAGTCACCCCTTCGGAACCATCATCACCCATTTTGCCATCGTCACCCACAGAGTCGATAGACCCTGAATCTATCCCTCCTAACTTTTTTTTCATAAACACTATCTTCCTAGGTCCTCTCACTTATCAACATGATAATGAGGACCCATATTCTCTTCCCCTTCTATCCGTACATGATCAAGAGGATTCGCCTTCAATCAATGTTGTTGAGTGCCAGATGACGACTCCATCCTCACTTACCTCAAAGGTGCGGATTTACTCTTATATTCAACGCGCCTTACCATCTAAAACTCAAACCATGTTGAATGAGTCGACTATAGAAATCAACATCCACATAGAGGACGATCTTCACATTGTGAAGATCGACAATCTCTTAACGCATCGTAACAAACTACCTTTACTACCTTTCTCCAGTGCCCGCAACCAAGCTTTTGCTGTCTCTACGCTAACATGCCAGAATTGATCCCGACATTGCGGTCCATAACATTACCCTAAAAATCGATTCCAAACCGCTTAAATGAAAAACTAGAAAATGCATCCACGCATTGCCCTCTTGGTCAAAGAAGAGCTTCAACGACTCCTTTCTCTGCTTCCTTCATCTTACCTATTGACTATCCTCAATGGATTTCTAACATCATACCATTACTAAAGCAACGGGGACTTTGGATATGTATGGATTTTCGGACCTTAACCTCGCTTGCCCAAAGGATGAATTCCCCCTACCAAGTATTGATCAACTTGTTGATCTCACTTCGGGCCATGAGATGCTTTCTCTCATGGATGGTTTCTCAGGATACAATAAAATTTTGGTAGCCCCGGCCGATCAACATAAAACCGCATTCATAACTCCTTGGGAACCTTCTGCTATCGTGTCATGCCATTCAGCCTCAAGAATGCTGGTGTGACCTATCAGCGGGCTATGACTTACATTTTTCATGACATTATGCACACTATCCTTGAGGATTATGTCGATGATCTTCTTGGCAAATCTAAACATCGCAGTGAACATCTCGATTTTTTAACCATTATTTTTGATCACCTATTACAATACTGTGTTCATCTTCAACCAAAGAAATGTGTCTTTGTGTCCTTTCTGGAAAACTCCTTGGTTTCATTGATTCTTTGCGTGGCATCGAGGTCGATCCAGCTAAAGTCAAAGCTATCCTAGAAATGCCCCTACCCACTAACCTCAAACAATTGCGTAGTTTGCAGGGAAAACTCCAATCTATTCGGCGTTTCATCTCCCAACTCTTAGATCGATGTCAACCTTTCCATCATCTCCTTAAAAATGACATTGTCTTTCAATGGAGCGAAGAGTGCCACCAAGCCTTTGAGGCTCTTAAAGCCTATCTCTTGCAGCCACACGTGCTTATCCCACCTCAGGATGATCACCCTTTCTACCTTTACCTTTCCACCACCGACCATGCTGTAGGAGCCATGCTCACACATCATGACTCCGAGCATCGAGAACAAGCTGTTTATTATATAAGTCGTACTCTGGTGGATTATGAGACTAGGTATACACATGTAGAAAAGTTGTGCTTAGCCCTATCATTCATGGCCACCAAACTCCGACATTACCTCCTGAATCACAAAACTTTTGTCATCACCAATGCGACCCATCCATTATATGTACGCCAAACCTCATCTAAACCAACGATCGCCTGATGGCTTATGCTCCTTGCCGACCTCGACTTGAATTTGTACACCGAAATCAATCAAAGGACAAACTATCGCAGACCAACTCACTAAGCCCTTTACCCGGGAACAATTTACTAATTTTACTTTCCCGATTTAACTCATCGCCACTCTTTCACTCAAAGGATGAGTCATATTCAATGACCCTCTTCTTCGATGGATCCAAATGCCGCAGCGCGAGAGGGGCCGGCATTGTTCTCATTCCTCCGACACCGAACCTATGCCTCTTTCATTCCGGCTCGATTTCCCCTGCACTAATAATACAGTGGAATACGAGGCCCTTGTTTTGGGTCTCCAGGTTGCATTACACTTAGGTGTAAAATCTATTAACATTTTCGGTGACTCTCAACTGGTTGTCAATCAAGTTATGGGCATCTACCAATGTAAAAATGAGGAACTTCAAAAGTATAAACATTACGTGGATTCACTTTTGACCTTATTTACTCATTATTCTATCCAAACCATTCCCCGCTCTACTAATAAATTTATGGATACTATGGCTTGCTTAGCCTCGCAAATTCCTGCCTCACCAACCGACTCTGACATATTTGTCTTGGTCCAACAACTCTTTGCCCCATCTTACTCAGCCCCGGATGTTTGTATGGTAAATAATGTGTCTGCTGACTCGCAGGATACTTGGTATCACCAATTTCACGACTACCTTACAACCTCTGTTCTCCCACCTGACCTTACTCGTAATGGCAAACGTGCTTTTCTTAAAAGTGTTTCTCGTTATGTAGTCATGGGGGAATCCTCTATAAACGTGGCTTTGATGGCATCCTCCTTCGATGTCTAACCGGCGCGGAGGTTACCTATACCATCCAACAAGTCCATGATGGTATTTGTGGTGGACATTTTAGTGGCCTTGCCGTGGCCAAACGGATCCTTCGCCTAGGATATTATTGGCCTACGCTTAATAACGACTACTACGAATATGTTAAGTGTTGTGTTATGTGTCAACAACATGCCAACCTTCAACATACTCCTAGCCATCCGCTACAGGTCGCACGAGATCTTTGGCCTTTCTCACAATGGGGTTTAGACCTTATTGGTGAGATTCACCCGCCCTCTTCGCAACGTCACCATTGGATAATCACAGCAACCGAATATTATACTAAATGGGTGGAGGCCATTCCACTCATTTCAACCAAAAATAAAAAATTGTAGAATTCATTAACCATCACATTATCTCGTCATTTTGGTGTTCTTCATCACCCCGATAATGATAATAGCAAATCTTTCAAAAACAAGTTATTACAAGACCTTTGTGACAACTTTGGTATCAAACTTAGCTTCTCATCACCTTACTATCCACAAGCAAATGGTCAAGCCAAATCTTCTAACAAAACCCTAACCAAAATTCTCATGAAAGTCGTTAACGATTCGGAAAAATTGGCCTGATCACATCCCCTTTGCCCTTTGGGCTTATCGTACCAACATTCGTACCTCCACTAATGCCACACCATTTTCTTTGGTATATGGTACCGAGGTTGTCTTGCCTCTCAAATACAAATACCTCCCCTAAGAATATCTCTTCAGATATTCTCACCAATGATGATTTCCGCCAAGAGCGTTAGCCCAATTGAGCTTCTTGACGAGCGCCGCCTTACAACTGCCTCTTGACCACCTTCAAATATATCAAAAGTGCATCAAGCATGCTTATGATAAGCGACTTCATGAGCGTACCTTTAAGGTTGGTGATCTTGTCCTCAAAGAAAATCAACATATAACCAAACTAGAAAAGAGCAAACGTGGAAAATTTGCTCCTAATTAGATTGGGCCTTACATTATCACTCATACTTACGGATCAAGAACTTACCGTTTAGCTTCGCTCAATGGTAAACCTGAGCTTGAACCCCTTAATGCCTTACATCTTCGGCCATTCTACTGTTGAATTTAGTGTTATATCACTTCTTATCTACCTTGCGCTCGTCCCTTGAGCTCATTTACCACCTCATACACTTTGTTTCATGCATCTCAAAATAGAATCAAGCTCATGTGGTTTGGTCATCACCTCCTCTTAAAGATATATTCCCCTTTTTAGTCTGGTCCATGACTTAAAAGTATCAAAATAACACGTTCTCAATTATACACTTATGGGATATTCTTGAGTCAAACTTCCTACAAAACTAGATGCTTCATGCCAAACGGACATCTAGACCTCTAAGTTATACATAGACTACTCCCTCGAAGGACAGCTATGTGCAAAGCCACTTTTGCTATTATAAATAGACTGCTCCCCCGAAGGACAGCTATACACAAAAGCCACATCTGCTACTATAAATAGACTGCTCCCTTGAAGGACAGCTATACAAAGTCAGCCTTTATCAGAAGCTTCTCGCATTGATCAGCTTCGTGAAGACCTCAAGAACAACAAAATACATATCCCATGTAGACTTCCCGCATCGATCAGTCTATATCCAGAAAAGTAAAAAGTAGTATTCCAAAGCACTTTTGAGTCATGGACTTGTCTATTTAGGTTTGGTTCTCTTTCGTCAGAATAATCACCTTATAACAAGTTCTCTGCACCCCAGCTATCCCAACCACCTCACCTCACCATTCATCAAAGCAACAAAACTCAAGGGACGTGACGTATATCCGAT
The DNA here is from genome assembly GCA_018340775.1 of Taxus wallichiana var. yunnanensis. Classification (NCBI taxonomy): domain Eukaryota; kingdom Viridiplantae; phylum Streptophyta; class Pinopsida; order Cupressales; family Taxaceae; genus Taxus; species Taxus wallichiana. The sequence goes on along the minus strand of CM031237.1, from coordinate 972,171,500 downwards.
ATATTGTGATTATACAACTCTTTTCACCTATCGACTTCTCGCATATGCAAGGTACCTAGGGATTCAAGCTTATCCTACGTTAATATGTGGTTTGTTTAGCTCTTCTCAACTACGGGACACTTTTGCCTCTTTTACTCGAATCTAGGATTATGTGTTGACCTTAATCAGGACACGGTTTCCTACTACTGGGGTAAGCTAACTTTCACTCCACCTATACCCGCACCACCACCAACAACATTACCCTACCAATATCAACATTTTTACTAATCACAACCAAATTGCCCGAATTCACCTCTCCCTGGTCCTAAGGGAGAACTACATCGGTCTGAGGCCCCTCCTTGCTTTGTGTAATGGGCTATGTAGGCAGCACTTAGGAGACATGGGGTCTCCCAAGGTTAGCTCGACCATCCCCTACCATAACCTATCATGTGTTGTAAATATAAATATTTTTGTGTATTTCTATTTGATAACATTCATCATTTATCCTTTTTTCCAAACAAACATTCAAAACACAACCATTCTTATTATTATCATAACTCAAATCAACATATATATTCAGCTTTATTTAGATGTTAAACAAATACATCTTCTCTATCATCGACACACAGTGTCGATCCTTATTTATTCTTATACCCCTATGAAATTCACTTAGACCCTCGCACCTCCTCCCGAATCGTGTGGTGATCGCGATCGCCGATGCTACTCATCCGGCCTCTCCATCCTCAAAGGTGCCACTACTATTGGTTCCTCCCACTGATTCGCCAACATCTCCTGTAACATACGAATATGCCCTCTCGCGTGGAGGAATCTTGCCTCTAGTCTCTCCACTCGTAACTGTGAAACCTCTAACAATCCCGTTGTCTCATTCACCCGCATTTGAAGTTGGTGCACTAAATCCTGCAGGTGGTCTCTCTCCGCTGTAATCACAGCTATGTCAGGACGATCGGCCCTCTCACGTATACCTCACAGCTCTGCTACCCACCATAATCTATAAGCCTCTGTCTCTCCCGCATCCATTACCCTGCGATTGGCTGCTATCTCTTCTGGCCCTTCTGGAGGTGTCGGCCGGGGAGGTGAGAATGCTGCCTCGGCGTCGATCCTCATGTATGGTCTATAAGCCATGGGTATATCCTAAACAAATCCAAATTGTTGCCACACGCAATCTAGAGGAATCCTCTCATACTCACTGGCCTGTGCCCCGCGATCCACCTCAATCGCTCTACACCCCTCAACTCCTCAGCTATGTTCTCTGTCACCATATAGTTCCCGTAAGGCCTCCAACGAATATCCACAATTGTCACCATCTCCCATACCTGCCTATAATACTCGATGTCATCTATCACGGCCTGGGATCTCGCCTCTTGTTCTGTCTGGACCCATCATCTGAATCCCAACCTCTGCACTCCTGTCTCTCTTTCCTAGATTGGTCGGCCTATTGGTCACACACACACAATGTGCTCATAGGCCCAACAATGTAATAAGTATGCACAATCCAGTGTTGTCCTGTGATTTTACCGCAGCCCATAAACCCCTCGTATAGCTCCGCCAGAGATATGCGGTGCCCATGCGAAAGTCACGCTCCTTTCTATCATTTCCCAAATAATACACATCAATGCTTTTGAAATCTTCCCCCATCCACCCTCGGTAATGCATAATACCCCACCGCTATCATTAATACCACTGCCAACCTTGTTTCCTCAGGGTGTGTTGCATACATTGTACCATAAGTGAATGTCAAACCTCGCTGTGTCAAATCTCATGCAGCTGAACCAAATACTGCTGTTATCGCTCCCCGCGCCACACTAGGCCCCGCCTGATACACTGGTCTTCCTATAATTGGGAGCCTCAAAATTCTAAACACATCTTCCAACATCACTGTCATCTCCCCTATTGGTAGATAGAAGGTATTCTTTTCTGATTCCATCTCTCAATCAACGCCTGCAACATAGCATGATTGCGTGCGATTCATGAATAATAGTGGATTCCACTTAACCCCACATGGTTTATCAATGCCCATTCAGCTGGTGTTACATCCGCTCAGACTCGTGACAACAAAGCTGGCACACTATCATTCATCCTCAACCCCGCCTCTCGCTCGCATACATCAAATCAACAAACAAACCATTCAATAACTCAAATCCCGAAGTTTTTTTCACATTCTCGAATTTCATACAAGAACCGATATCGGTTATAGATAACCGATACCGTTGCTTAACCGCTACCGGTTATCTCTAAACGATACCGGTCACTTTATCAAATCCTATCCAAATTTCTCGCTTAAAAACATCCCCTACGATAATTATTTTTCTCATTTACTCCTCTCTCCACCTACAAACATACGTGAAACCCCCGCTACCTACCCCATAACACTCACCCCATCCCAAACGCTTACCTATCACCTTTTCTTTCTCATCTCTATCCACTTACCTTCTCTCATCCTATTCATAAAACATGCAAGAATTACATTACAACCAAACAGCTTTACCTCTTAGGACGCGGCACTTGTGGTGGAACATGTCTTCCTCTCTCGCTCTCTCGCTAGATGCTTCTCCTTGTCCAGCCATGTTCACCACCCTCTTCAATATAACTTGCCTTTCTGCCTTCTTAATCTCAACCCACAATCACTTTACCTATCTCTTTCCTCCCTATCACTCAATTCTCCCATGCAATTATCTCAGATTACCGGTCAAACAAACAACGCTGCATCCTCGTATTTAACTTATTGCATGCCTCTAAAAATAAGAACTCAAGTTGTTTCCCAAGCTTTTCTATTTTTAGAAAAGCTTGTTTTAGCATAACCAATATCGGTTACCTAACCGTATCGGTCATATATCTACCGCATCGCTTAGCTAACCGATATCGGTCATATGTCTCCCTTTGCTTAAACCTAGGCCTTTTCTTCATTTTTTGTAAATTTTTGGTGGCGCCCTTTTTCCCGCATCTTTTTTTTTTCATCAAAATCCCATCAACACATATACATAATGACATCATTATCAATATTTGTCATCAAAATCCCATCAACACATATACATATCATCACAATTTCATCAACATCATCTATATACATTAAATTTCAAAAACCATCGACAAAACACATAAGACATTTTTTTACACACCATGTGGATCAAAATCATCATCTATATATATCAATGTCAAAATATACAACTTGCCCTACATGGGGCCTCTGTGATCTAAAATAATACAAAGCCGGCACGCAGCCGCTATCCCTGTCAAAATCTCGACTCGGCTCGCAGGCCGGTCTCTCATGTCAAAAATATACTCGGCTCGCAGGCCAGTATCAACTATACAACATGTACTCGCTCGCAGGCCGGTATATACAACAAAAATGCATAAATAAATAAATCATATGTGGGCACGCAGCCTCTATATACATATCCGGTTTGCAGACCGTGTCTATATCCAATATCAAAAACCCATCTCTGCTCTAGGGATGTCTCAGCTCTCTCCACCACCTCGGCTGCGTCTCCCTGCTGGTCCCTGTGCTAGCTCTCGCCTCCTCCCCGTAATGCACCCACCGGCCGTGGCCGCGCTCCCCGGGATCTCTCGCTCCTAAGATGTCTCGACTCAGGCGCCGCATATGGCTAATAGTCAGCCCCGCATACCATCGAGGATGTCTCGATAATACGGGTCTCGCTCACCTCCATATAGCGGGCCCGTGCCACCATGGCTGCCGGGGCTGGTCCCCGACTCCTAATAGTAGTGGCCCTCTATCCCGCCGCACACACCTGGCTGTGCTCGTGGCGTACTGTATTTATGCTCGTGCTCGCGGCGCTGTGCTCGTGCTCGTGGGCTCAGCACTTGAGCTATACTGCGGCGGTGCTCGTGTTTACGGCGGTGCTCGTGGGTCTGCACCGTGCTCGCAATTGTGCTCGAGCTCGTGCTCAAGCAATCGCCTCGTAGCACCCCAATTCGTTTACGCAGCAGAAGATGCTACCTTGTAATAACCGCACTGTCCTACGAGCCGGTCCTCTCTGCTATAATAGCCACCAAATCTGGCTGTGCGGGCTGTGCTCTCCTAGCTGCTCTCTCCCCTACCCACCAAACCAAAAAGGCCCCTGTCACTCCAAAGATCATCCATCGTATCATCCGGCCTCTCTCGCTACCCAATGGGTCAACGGGCTGCGGTGTGTAGCGTGGGCACCTCTACATCATCCCTCCGGTACTGTGGGAAGGGAGGTGGCTCATCCTGTCGCAAGCCCAACTGCCGTCATACCCTCTCTAGGGGTATCCACTCATACTCTCCGGCCTCCGTCCAGCTATCCAGAAACTATACTAGATCCAGCGCATCATCATGCTGCTCTCTCCTCCTCGGCCGATGGCCTCTCGTAGGGCCTCCATATAATGTCCAGGGTGGTCAAGCCCTCTAGCATATGACGGTAGTAGGCCACATCCCGTCCTGCGAGCACCACTCGTGGCTGGCCCACGACCCCCAACCACCTCTAAAATCCATATCTGTAGACAATCTGTGGCCCTGGCTACTGGGGCAGCCCTACTGTCATATATAGATGATGTGCTCGTACGCCCAACAGTGTAACAAAAATGTCGAGCAAATACCAAATCGCCTCATCCGGCGATAACCCCACAGCTCTCTGTATAGCTGCACCAGATACACTGGTGCCTAGGCATAGCATGTATGCTCCTCTACCATCTCGTGCAACACTCCCATCAAAGCCCGTGGGAAGCAGCCTCCCTCTGAGTCCGGGAGGGTGAAGCATGTGATACCTATCATCATCAACACGGCAAGCCGTGTCTCACTGTCGGTGTGCACGATACATGTCGCCATAGGCAATGCTCGCACTGTGATAGGTCAACAATGCGGCTGCATCCCCAAATACTTATAGATGCTATCCATCGCTGCCTCCGCATCCACTGAACACTACCTCCCTACGATCGGCGCCTCGTGGATGCGATACACATCCTCTAATGTAATCGCCATCTCTCCAAAGAGGGAGATGGAAAACATTGGTTGCTGGATCCCATCTCTCGATGAGGGCAACCATCAAACTGTGGTCCCTATCCACAGCCCTATACCACTGGACTCCGCCGAGTCCCACCTCTCACATAATGGCCCAATGCACTACGGACACATGTGGCCGCATCCGTCTCAATAAAGGGGGCATCCGATCCCGCATCGTAAGCTGCTGGCGTGCCTGTAAAAACAACCCACTTCATCAGGCCTACCCTTTACCATAACAACTACCTTAACTCTCTATACCCACTCGACCACAACCCGACTCTACAACACACATCTACACCCACCTATCTTACCATATAACCTCTACGATATCCCCTTTACTTATCTCACACCCTACCAATCACCCCGATCTACTCTAGCCATCTAACTATACCCCCGCCAATTTAACACCTCCTACTTCCTACCCAACACTTAATCTATCCTACCCGAACCAACCACACAACCACCCCATTTCCCCCCCACCCCAATCACCTTTCCTATCAACTCTACCCCCTCCCCCTTCACCCCCAAACACAAAAACAAACCCACAACAATTCTAAACACAAAAAAAAAAAAAAACAAGTACCGACGTCGGTCGACACATGACCGACGCCGGTCTATCGGCAAAGAAATTATTCCAAAATGTTCGGTGACCGATGTCGGTCGCTTAGTGACCGACATCGGTCACTGTCCCATTCCGGGGCCGAACCCAAAACGGCCCGCAAAACATTTTTTTTTCCTATTTCTACCCATTTACCCGCCCAAAAGACCTACAAACCTACCCACCATGCCGTTTTAACCTAACTAGCCTACCTACCCACTCCATTTTACAAATTCCTTCCATTCATTCATTATTTTATTAAATTTAAAAATTCCTACCCAAAACCCACATCTAAGTTAAACTCATTAAATTCACATAGGTAGGAGTTCAGAGCCTACCGGTACGACTACACGTCATCGTGGTGGGATAGGTGGCGGTGGTCCAGCTAGTCCAGCACCTCTTGCTCCTCCTGGCTGAGCCATGGCTCCAAATCTCCTCAGCTGGGTCCTCAACCAATCAAACTCTACCTCCTGCTCATTGGGGTCTACCAATCACTCACTCCTCCACTCAAATAATGCCACCTCAGCCCACAAACTCCACAAAATCACTTCACACCTCAGATAGCTAAATTTGGGCACTCAAATTCACAAAGTGACAATGACAGGCCGTATTTTTCTTTTTATAGGTTTTGACCTATAAATGATACCGGTTATTTTGTGCCCTAGAAAACCAGTATCGGTCTTCTAACCGATATCGGTTACACATAACCGATATCGGTTACCTACTTCCTTCACCTAACTCCCACCCTTATCCACCAATCTCAACTTTTTCCCCATCACCTACCCCTGGCTTTGCTGACTAGCCTTACTTTGACTTCAATCGGCTGACCCAAGGCCGCAACTAACCAATCAGGCCCGACCCAAGGCCACAACCAACCAATCAGGCCCGACCCAAGGCCGCACCCAACCAATCAGGCCCGACCCACGGCCCTCACTTACTAATCGCCCGACCCAAGGCCGCAACCAACCAATCAGACCGACCCAAGGCCGCACTCTAACGCCCATCGAGCCCAACCCACCCACTCCTCACCAACTAATCAAGCCCGACCCAAGGCCGCAACCAACCAATCAGGCCCGACCCAAGGCCGCACCCAACCAATCAGGCCCGACCCACGGCCCTCACTAACTAATCAAGCCCGACCCAAGGCCGCAACCAACCTAATCAATCAGCCCGACCCACGGCCTCACTTACTAACTAATCAGTGTCCGACCCAAGGCCGCAACCAACCAATCAAAGCCCAACCCCTAAGGCCGCACTAATCAACTAATCAATCAAAGTTCCGACCAAGGCCCTCACTAACCAATCAAGCCCGACCCAAGGCCGCAACCAACCAATCAAACCAATCAAAGCCCGACCCACGGCCCTCACTAATCAATCGGCCCGACCCAAAGCCGCACCAATTAAATACCTCACCCAAAACCCGTAAATTACAATTTTATCCACCCATCATGTAGCTTTTTGTTCAATCGAGCTCACCTGTTTATGTTTTAGCATGATTAGGGTACTTGACTTGATCAATCGACCAACTTTTCCTAGACCAAGACCGTGACGTTTATCTCAACCAAACCAACCATTTGGTACTGCCGAACATGCCTAAATGTTCCTGTACCTTACCCGTTATATCCCCTGGAGCTACTTCCTATGCCTTGGATACCAGGATTATATCACCCTTATTTGGATAAACTATCGACCTTTGCCTATGAATTGCTTGTTTGCTCTTCAAATCATGTACCCCGGTCGCACTATCGCATTTCAACGTGCATCCGCTTCTCTTCTCGAACTTACCCCACCATCTTCCCATCATCTCCACACCATTCACCCTTTATTAACCCTATCCCCGATTTCACATCACCTCAATCTATGATAGATTTGAGGGGATTACCTATACCCTTAACGGGAGTAACCACTTTTTATTATTGTCAAGCAGCCTTTACAAGACAAGCTACACGACAACAAGGGGCTAATGTAGACACCAAATTTATGTCTTACGACACCTCAGTGCCCCACATCTCATTTTTCACAACCTAACCTCACCACCTAAACCCTACACACTTATTAATTAATTACCTTATAATTAATAAATCCACCTCATTTCAAACCTCGCCACCTCATTTCCTCACCTCATCATGACCTAGCCCTAACCCTAAACTAACCTAATTAAAACCTATAACTTGGTCTACATCCACACCCATGACTAATTACTCCTTACCCGCACACCAAAACCAACCTAATAATGACTTGACCAAGCCCACAACTAATCCCTCGAGAAAAGGAGGGAAAGTTGGCTATTTTACTAAAAATAGCCCACTTTGACTTAACCGACATCGGTTCCTACTCGACCACCGTCGGTTACGTAACCGCCATCGGTTCCCTGTAAATGACCTCCCCCAACCAAAAACAAGGGATCGGGAATTCATTGAAGGATCAAAATTCACTTGGCAGAGCAGAGACAAGTGAAGAAAAGAGAAGAGCATCGAGCCGAAGACTGCAACTGAGCCACTGGATTGCTACCACCCCTTTCAAGCATTGGAAAAGACTGAGGATAGCTTCATCAGCTCATTTTCCAATACCAGATCATCCCAACTGAGCCTTACTGTCACTACCACATTCCTTGGACCTGAATCTTCATCAAGGATGAGTAAGTAGTGTCTTGTATGTTTCTAAGCACCATTTCCTGAGTCTTTTGATTGATAGTAATTATAAGCTCACTTTTAGATCTACCACCTACCGCACCCTGTACTTAACCTTCATCCATACAGCCTTGTATTGCCCAGAAGATAGTTTTATCACACTCTGAGTCTTCCCTGTCATCTCACTATTCCCCTCAGCCATCCACCAGTCTTAAAAACCCCACAATCACCCTGCAACCAACCTCCCTCCAGGAGCACCTAGATTACTGACCCTACCGGTGTCGGTTATCCTCTACCGGCAGCGGTTCTCTAAACCGCAGTCGGTTATCCAGTGATCGCATCGGTCACTGTGACTTATACCCAAAACCTTCCTCTCACCTATTTGTCTCCTAACAACCTCAGATCCAATCTGGTTTATCCCTGTAACTCGAGCTGAATGTATCAACGACCATTGACCAAACAAACAACATGACATTTTATTATTGGTAGTTTAGTCTCTATTGCTTTGTAACGAGGCACCTAAATCGTGATTTCGCAATAGCTTCTTTATTATCATTTGTGTTAATTCGTATTGAAAGGGGAACTGACCACCTTCGAAAGGAAGTCTAATATTTCTTGGTCCAAGGCAGTTCCCTCATTTATTGTCTAACTAAAATCTGGTGGTCTTGTATTCTTACTTGCAGGTAGTCCTTCCCAGACAAAAAGGAGTTCTTCGCAATCGATCTGATCTCTCTCTACGGTATGCGCACACCCTCTCAACATTCAACAGGTATTCCTCCTAGCCCTAACCCTTATCTATTTCTCAAAAGAATGAAAGGATATAAGCAACTCTATTCTAAGAACTGAAACATTCTCATGCGAAATAGTCACACTAATCTATCATACCTCCTCTCTCCATCTAGATATGCCACATAACATGACATCTCAAGTAGTATAACTCTCATTATGCACTCATAATGATATGCCTCCTCACCTAGTGCCTCGGTATTACTCTAGTGACACGGTATGAGTTTGTGTCATCTAACTAACTCCCTATGTGGATATATGAGCCTTGTTCCCTATCGCACCCCCACAAGCTCCCGGTGAGCTACATCCAACTCCACTCGTAACCTTGATATCTCAGGTCCATCAATCCTCCATCTCCACCCCAGAGGCAATGCCGCTTCTTTCCTAGCTAGTGTCATCACCTCTCCTCCCATAAGCACTATTCCCTCTCCCTCAACAAGAACCACCACCTCTACTCCTACTTGTGCCCTCTCCTTAACTACCTAGGTTGCCCACTATTTTTTTGGCCACTCCACATATCCCTCTTCTACTCATACATCATCATCATCACATGGATCTCCGTCATTTTTTAATGGGTCCACCATCACTAGACCGGGAAGGTCCTATCTATCTCATCACATCTCAGTATCGATGGGTTCTCCACCACCGACTACACTACACCAAACCTGTCTCATCACCAGAAAGAACCGAATGACCTCTATCACCTTAGACCTCCTCCCCTGCACCAACCTCACTCTCCTCATCCCTTCCTATCAGTATGTCCTGTCTCTGGCCAAGAAAGGGAATATTTTTAATACCTCCATCTCACATCCTCCACCTCCAAACTCCCTAACCTCTCTAAATGTCATTCCTCATCATTATCACCCTATCTTAGTGTACCTATTCGATTGGCCATCTCAAAATCCAACCGGGAGTTCAATGTGGTCTCCAAAGTGACCCATGGAATCCATGGTGGCCTCACTATAACTATATGGTCGTTGGCCCAAAAATGTAAAAATACTAAATCCATGCCTCGACCACCTCCCTAGTACATACATCCACAACTCATAATATACCTACATTAGCGTCTTGACCCAAAAGTGAACACTATCATGTGTTTAACTATGTCTACTACAAATATTTCTAATGTCAATGAAAACTAGACTCCACCTTAATCTGCAATGTATATCTAGAAATCACCATCATAACCAAGAAGATTGGTGTCCCCGAGATTTCACCCTAAAATATGGGACTACCCCTTTTAAAAAAATTGTTCTTTTCAAAGTAACGGGTTGTTTTGTGTTTTTTTACCCTGAAGTTGTTTGCAATTCTCTAAGGTATCCGTAGAGAGTCATAAAAGCAAAATTCGACAAATACCCACATGTTAAAACTCACTCTATCCCTTCGTCACACATTTTTCTCGAAAGAATTTTATTTATTTATTTATTAAATAAATAAATTTATTTTAAAAGTAGATTGAGCTGAAATTGGAGGATTTAGGTTATATAAATAACTTCACCCCATCATTATTACCATAGAAATATAGACACCAAATTTTGGTATCACCCCATGTTTTCTCTCCTTCAGTAGGGCTTATCCATGTGAATCCCATTTCCCACCAAACCTACATGTTTGATTAATCAATTAATCTCCTTTAAATCCCTAAACATCATTATGTGCTAATAATATCCAAATATTCCAATTAAATCACATCACCCCACTCAATCAAATCGTGTCCCCCACCATCCAAATCATGAACCCCACTCAATCAAATCAAATCTATTATCTCACCTAATCAGTCAAATCATGTCCCCCACTCACCTGACTAAGGTTACTTTATCAAACCTCGGTTACCCATTAACCCCTAAGCTACCCCATCTCCAAGCTATAAATATAGGTCTTCCCCCTCTTTCAAAAATAAGAAGAATAATATGAAATCTCTACATATTTTGAAACTTGAAGTTTTTTAGAAAAAGAAGAAAATTCTGAAATAAGTTTTACAAGTTTGAGGTCAAGGAAAAAATTTTCCATTGTTAGAAGTTAGTGTTAACACGAAATCATAAAGACCCCAAATGAGTTCTACAGCTCTTCTTTTCTAAGTTAGATTCATTTGGTGTGATTTGCATAACATGGGACCATCTCTCAAGTTTTGGGACTTGCAGACTTGAGATGGCCCTTAGGATAAATTCACCTTCTTCTTCCTGATCCTAATGTTAAAATACTCCTAAGGAAGGAAATGCGGCTATTTAATCCTAATCTAACAATTCCAAGGGACCAAGGAGAGAGAGAGCGAGAGCATGAAAATAATGAAATCCTACACTACGAGGTGATAGCACTAAGAAAAGTGAAGTTCTAGTCACAATCTCAGCCTACTCAAGTGGAGAGAGGTAAGCAGAGGAGAGGGTGGAAAAGATGCACCACAGACTAGAGATAGATTTCACAAAGAAAGCCACTTCAAAACCCATTAAACACACTCCCAAGACTGCAACAAGCATTAGAATATGCACAAAGTATACCTATAATGATGAGAGGTGTTAAGAGACAACAAAATGAGAAAAGGATGGACAAAACACATCAGAAATAGATTTTATTACTCCAAGAATTCACACAAGACACATTAATAGGAAAGAGGTAAGAGAATGCCATTACAGAGCCATGAAAGGAGGTTCAAACTCCATTTTTGATCCTTGGGAAGAAAAGAATAGGGAGGCAGAGAATAAGAATGAACAATAACCTTTTATAATGAATCCTACCCCTGTATTTACAGATTTGATAGGAGAGAAGAAAGAGAGAGATAGAAGTGGGAAAATCAGGTCAAAACTCAACCACTATTATTAATGCTTCTGATAAAATTTTCCCCAAATCCATCTTTACTGCATCAATCCTTGGTTTGGTGCCTTGAAGGAAGTGGAAATGGTGGAAACAGATCAAATCTAAACTAGTTGTTGAGACAAATGGATCCTGCATTGAAGGCCGAAGACATTTCCTCCATTTTTCTTTACCTAACCTCCTTAAAATTAAATTTTCAGACCTTCGTGGCATAGGTGAGGCTGAGATATTTCCAATGGTGTTAGATTTGTAATATTTTGAGCCCTGAGTCAAAAGATATGCCCCTTCAAAGTTTGTATCGATCCGTATAAATGGATGGGGAAAACAGTTTGAAAATGGGTCCCCCTTTTGAGATGGGACACGCGGCAGCTACATTAGAGAAAAATTAGGTTTTTGGGTTCGTAATTTACCTTTTCCCCTTTTCATGAAATTCAAAACTTAGAAAACCCCCACGGCCCCGAAGCTCTACCTTTTGACTCTACTTGACCATTCTCCCTGCCTCCATTTCTTCCTAAGACATGTGGAGATGTGGCGCTTATTTGAGATTCTCTTTTTGGATTCACCTTTGGAGGAGCGTTGTTAGGACATGTGGTTCCCTCTGTTGGCTCTTCCATACTTAGTCGATTCTAGATTCTTTCATGAATGGTTTTGAGCCCGAAGACCTTGGATCCTTGCCATTTTTCCTTTCTTGCTCCTGGCCTCTCTTGTGGCACTGTCCCTTCTTCTCTGACCTTGTAATTCCATTGTTGAGTCCTCCCTCAACCCTTTAAATAGATTTAAGACATGGAAATGCCCAGAAGAACCGTTTCTTCTATTTCTTCTTGTACAAGGTTGAATTTGACTTTCTCGGGCCTCTGTTTTCACTTTGCCTAGTTTTGGAACTCGAGCTCGTGGGTCTAAATTGTTTCCCTTCATGTTTTCTTTATGTGTAAGGCTTGTTCTGACCAAACTTTCGGGGAAATTTGGGATAATAGTTTGGCAACTCACGAGGACATCTTCCTACTAGATGAAGAGACCAATGGCCTTGAAGCATCCATTGGGCATGGAGTATGCTTGATAAACATGAAACTGATCTGAACTTTTGAAGGTTTGATCCTTGAGCCACTGTGAGCCTAATTGTATGCCTTTTCTATGTTTTTTCTGACCCTGAGTCTGCACTCTCAATTTTCATAAGGAAATCTTGGAAATGGAATTTCTGAGAGTAGAAAATTATTTCAACTCTAGGACTTTCATCTGTCCCCTAAAATAAATTGTTTTGAAACGAATTCGCGCTCAATTTGTTTTCTTTTTTAGAATTTGCAATTGTTATAGGAAATTATGGATCTTTCTGTCATAAATAGTGAAGATCCTGGCCTTGTTCACCTCTAGAAAAATGCAAAAAAACTTATATACAAAGACCAAATCATGCATGCCTCAAATGAAACATGTAGAATTTGCATAAGCACTTCTTCCGCTGGAAACAAAGTCTACTCCTACTCCTACACTAACTAGAGAGAAATAATGCTAAACAAAGCCTGTTACAGGAAGGGAGAAATAGCTTCCCTTTCTAAAGAGGGGCTGCCATGCAAATGATTTGACACTAAATATAGGTGCCTGTATGAGTGAAAAACTGACAATAAGTTGGTCCTCCACCCAAATCATCAAGGTATCAGCATTAATGGAAAATACCTCCTCAAGATGACTTGCATCAGACTTCGCAGTGTTGATGATTACGCTTGGTACTTTGATGCTCATCCTCATGCCTTGGAGTAGGCATGACTATTTTTGGCTTCTCCCTTGGCTCTAATGAAGCCAAGTACCTAATTGGGCATGGTCTGATCCTTTAGATGTGCCCATTTCTCTAAAATTCATCTCCAAAAATGGAGTTTTCTTGTGGACCTTTTTGGGTGGATGGTGTGAGAGAGATGATGACATCCTCCTGCCTTTTCTCTTCTTCCTCCTTTAAAGAACATGGAAGATCAAGATCTTCTAACCTTTGTTCCAGAGGGCTGATATAAGGTGCAGGTTGTTGCAAATGACTGATCTCCTCCATAGATTTTAATTATTCCTCTTCTTTTGTATTTGGAGTAGCTTCTCCTTCCTCTCGTTGTTTGAAGACCATCTTGCCCTTGGATAACTTCTTCTCGTAGCATGAATCTTGTCAAAGAAAAATCTTCAAACTACTGCTCTAGAAGACTGTTTGGGACAGCCATGTCTTCTTTAGGATTTTCCTTCATGATGGGTTCATCAACCAAAACAGGCCCTTCGAATGAAAGCAAGAAATTATCAACGATGCCTTCTTCTTCTTTTTGTTACAAAATATGGTTTGCTCTCATCCATTTGCTCCTTCCCAATAGGAATTTGAGTTGATTGTTCTTCTTCTTCCTTGGTTGATTGTGCAACTTGAATTGGATCAACATTTATCTCAGACAAAGTGCCATTGTGGACACTACACTCGAGCAACTTGATAACTGATCTTCTTCCTTTCCTTGTTCTTCTTCTGCTACAACAAAATCAGTCCTAACCACCATTGAGTCTTCAACCTTGGCCTCCTCTGTAGGCTTAACCAACAAGGGGATCTTTGTAAACCCAAATTTGGCAGCCCAACTCTTCAGATTATCTGTCATTTATTTTCTGTTGGGCTCCTCTTCTTGCTATTCTCCTTGACTGGATTCTTGAGTCTCTTCCCAACATGGGCTTGGGAAAGAAAGAGGAGTGGTAGGTTGGGATTCAACTAGCTTTGTAATTGTTTGTGGTGGGGAGGGAGGTGGAACTTCTTGTTTTTTTGGAGGGGATGACTGTTTGGAAGGGAAAAGGACAAAAGAACTGAGATGAGGTGGAAGACTAGGGAATGGAGAAATGAAATCAACACTTAGGGTAGAAAGTGAGGGGCTTGACTCTTGCCTCTAGCTGAAATGATAAAGATTGAGGAGAGAAAATGAAAGATAGGGAGCTGGTGATTGACTTACCCATTGACAAGGTTGTCTCACACTTTTCTCATAAGCCCCAATGTCCTCAATCCACTTTGTGCAAGTTGGGGCAACATTCCAATCATGAAGTCCAGCTTCTCTTGAGGGCTGTAGTGTCTTGGAAAAGGGCCTTCCCATGGACAAGGTGCAACCAATTCTGAAATCCCTCATTTGAGTTGTTTCCCTAAATTGAACCATGCCATCCTCCATTTTTTGAATCTTCTCTAGTAGACCAACATCCTCTACATAACTATCACCATCATATGCATCCCCTTGTCCTTGATAAGCTTCATATTCAAATTGGTTTTGACACTTGCTCATATGGGTAAGCATAATGGTCCTAGATCTGATTATAATGTTGATCTAGAGGAGTTGGGAAATGCATTGAGGTGGATTGCATTGTTGTTGTAAGTGTGAGTTCTATGAAGGGGATGAAGTCATGATTGCACAACTTCATGAAATGGGAGAAAATGAAAGAGATGGAAGAAGAAAATGGATGAAATGAGTGGAAATGGATGCAAAAGGTCAAAGAACTTAGAGAATGGGTTTTTGACCAGATGGAGTCACCGGATGTGCTTGAAAATGCCTCCAAAGGCTGAAATCTTCACCAAGATCACATCAAACCTAATGAAATGAAGTGGTAAGGTGCTTCACCTATCCCACCCAAAGTGTGCCAAAACTATTGATGTGAAATCACAACACCCCCAAATGAGTTCTATAGGTCACTTTTCTAAGGCGATTCATTTGGTGTGATTTTCATAACATGGGACCATCTCTCAATCTGTGGGACTTGTGGACATGAGATGGCCCTCCAAAGAAATTCAGCTTCTTCTTCTAGATCCTAATGCTAAAATACTCCTAAGGAAGGAAATACAGCTACTATCTATTCCTAATCTAACAATTCTAAGGGACCAAGGAGAGAGAGAGAGCATGAAAATAAATAAATCCTACACTACATAGGTGATATCACCAAGAAAAGGGAAGTGTTGGTCAAAATCTCGGTTGCTCCGAAGTGGAGAGAGGTGAGCAGAGGAGAGGTGGACAAGATACACCACGGACTGCAGATATATTTCACACAGAACACCACTTCAAACCCCATTAAACACAACTCGCAGGATTCGAATAAACATCATAATATGCATAGTATACCCTGCAATGATGAGAGGTGAGAAGAGACAACAAAATGAGAAAAGGATGGAAAA
The DNA here is from genome assembly GCA_018340775.1 of Taxus wallichiana var. yunnanensis. Classification (NCBI taxonomy): domain Eukaryota; kingdom Viridiplantae; phylum Streptophyta; class Pinopsida; order Cupressales; family Taxaceae; genus Taxus; species Taxus wallichiana. The sequence goes on along the minus strand of CM031237.1, from coordinate 972,155,550 downwards.
ATGCATCATGAAACAAATTATATTGCTCCAAGAATTTACACAGTACACCATTAATGGGAAAGAGGAAAGAGAATGCCATTAGATAGCCATGAAAGAAGGTTCAGACTCCATTTTTGACCCTGGGGAAGAAAAGAAGAGGGGAGGAAGAGAAGAAGAATGAACAACAATATTTTATAATGAATCTCGCCCTATATTTATAGATTTGATAGGAGAGAAGAAAGAGAGAGGGATAAGCAGGAAAATTAGGTCAAAACTCAACCATTGTTGTTAATGCTTCTGATAAAATCTGCCCCCAAATCCATCTTTACTGCATCAATCCTTGGTTCGGCACCTTGAAGGAAGTGGAAACAAATCGAATCTAATCTGGTTATTGAGACAGATGGATCCTGTATTGAAGGCCAGAAGACATTTCCTCCATTTTTCTTTACCTAACCTCCTCAAAATTAAATTTTTAGACCTCCATGGTGTAGGTGAGGCCGAGATCTTTCCAATGGTGTCATATTTGCAATATTTCAAGCCCTGAGTCGAAAGATATGCCCCTTCAAAGTTTGTATTGGATATGTATGAATGGATGGGGAAAAAGTTTGAAAATGGGTCCCCCTTTTGAGATGGGACACGTGGCAACTAGATTAGAGAAAAAATTGGGTCGGGTCTATAATTTACCTTTTCCCCTTTTCGCAAAATGTAAAACTTAAAAAAACCCCGCGCCCCGAAGCTCCACCTTTTGACTCTACTTGACCATTTGCCCCTGCTTCCATTTTGTCCTAAGACACATGGAGATGCAGCGCTTGTTTGAGATTCTCTTTTTGGATTCACCTTTGGAGGAGCACCATTAGGACACGTGGTTCCCTCTGACTGGCTCTTCCATACTTAGTCAATTCTAGATTCTTTCATGAATGTTTTTGAGCCCAAAGACCTTGGATCCTTTCCATTTTTCCTTTCTTGCTCCTGGCATTTCTTGCGACACTGCACCTTCTTCTCTGACCCTAAAATTCCATTATTGAGTCCTCCCTCGACCCTTTAAATAGATTTAAGACATGGAAACACCTAGAAGAATCGTTTCTTCTATTTCTTCTTGTGCAGGGTCAAATTTGACTTTCTCGGGCCTCTGTTTTCACTTTTCCTGGTTCTGGAACTTGAGCTCGTGAGTCTCAATCGCTTCCCTTCATGTTTTCTTTATGTGTAAGGTGTTTTCTCAAAAAATTTCCTAAGGAGAATTTGGGATAACAGTTAGAGGTGAGGAGTGTTGGAGAAAATCTTTGACGTTGTTTGTCATCTTGCCATCCTGATGCCCATTTCATCTCCATATCATAGCACCAGCTAAGTCCCTTCATCATTCCAATTACTTGGCATTTTTTATTTCATTGTTTCTTCATGTTATCTACTATTCACCATTTATTGCCATATTTTTAGACATGGGGGTTAGCATCCTACAATGGATTTCATAGCCTCTTAGAACCGGCATTGTTTGGGAAACCCCCGCATATTGTTATCTAATCACATATGTTTAAGTTTTGGAAATATTATCACAGATCCATCTTCTTGGTGCCTACATATCCATATCTAAATATGAGGTCCTAAGCCCTCCATCATTTAAAGTTGCTGGTGGCTTCCAGTATCAACATTCACTCATGCGAGAATGAAGTTTCATGTACAACATTTTGGCATGCATGGTGGGACTAGATCTAAGATCTAGTTATTTTGTTTGTTTTGTCCCTTTATTCGTCTCGTGTAGGTAGTATACATATATTGGTTCTCTTGTGTCATATTTTTCAGATATCTGTGACAAATATTTCTTCTTTTGGACTCACTTTTGTGTAAGGTTTGGTGTTAGCTTCATCCGTATCAGAGTTTTGTGTCGTCTTCAAGGTAAGTACTCTTCTTGTGTTTAATCGGCTTGGTATTTAGTTTCAAGTTTAGTTTTATTATTACATACATAATCATACCCATTAGGTTCTACTTGGTTCTACTGGGGAAACAAATCCGAAATTAATCTTATTGTCTTGCTTTTGTTTGCAATCTTACCTGTATAATAGATATAAATTTTTCCTTTTAACGACCTTTGCTTTGACCTAATAAAATATGTCTATATATTCATTTAGATCTTAATTTCTAATTATGTATAGATCTCGCATTTCAAATCATACTAATCTATAGTTATTTGTTAAAAACATAATAATCTATAGTTATTTATTTTAAAACATAATAGACGATATTTATTTATTTAAATCAACAAAAAATCAAATTAAAAATAAAATAATTATTATTATTAAAAAGAAAAAAGATACAAAAAAATCCTAAACTACCCATCTCCCCATCTAACTTTTTCCTTACTTGAGCTCTTATCTACCTCTCCACCCGAGCTCCCACCTTTCATTCTCACTCACCTCACTTGTCTCTCTTTCTTTTTGACTAAGCCACTCACTCACCCCTACGCTCTCCACTCCAACAATTCATCTTCACTTCCTCGTTCCTAACTTGTCATCAAGCTAATTCTCCCTTATTTCCAGCCCTTAAAACTCCCAACTTCCCCGCCAGCTCGGTCATCATCCAACTCACTACCACATCCCTTCCACCTCACCTCCTTACCTATCTACCCAACGAGCCATCCTCACCTCACCGAGTTACACCCACACCGATCTATCTATTTCCCCACTGAGCACTCTACCTACCTAACTCCACTCATTCCCTAACATCCTAAAATTGTGGATATTTTATCTTTGATGTAAAAATCAACACCCTTTTGTAAAATTTTATTTTGAAACTCCCTAGGCTTTCTTTTACTCTTCCCTATAATATTGTTCTCTATGTTTCACTATTTAATACACAGTCATCTAAGACACCATCATAAATGTTTATCAATCCCTATCGACCATAATTTTTTCACAAACATTAGATATGTTGCTTGTCACGAAAATGTTACGGGGTTTGTCGGAAGATTAGGCTATTTCCAACAACCCCGCTCAAGCCCATGTCTCCACATCGTCGGACCACTTCTATTGACCACGTAGGTATGACTATCATGAATTTCCATGTGGAGAAAGTGAATATCCATGTAGACTCACAATATTTTTATGCTTGATGCTTCTAACTATTTCCAACTTAGTTTCAAATTCATGCAAGCGTTGTGGGTAGTGACTGTAAAGTCTCTTCATAGAAATTAGCTTATAATTCTTTACAACACGTTTATAATAAATGGTGCTCGTGGACCATAGCCAATCAGTATATCTTCGTGATTGTCACTATGTCATCGTACATGTGAAAAGCCATGTCCATGTGCAATATGACCACTAGAAATCCCTTAATTTTCACCTATTGAATTAGTCCAAGCGAAAATAAAGATGACATTTGCAGTCTTCTTCCCTATATTTGTTAGTGTGTAAGAGAATATAGCTACGGGTAAACTACCCTCCTTCGAATTATCGGGAATAAAAGGATAAATCTATGGGCATGAGATTTTTAGCTCTAAATTTGGCTCACCATCATATATTGACGAGGCACATGGAAACAGCAGTGTGTGGTAAGTAGAATTCGCCCATTTAAGTTCCAGTCCTAAGATGATATTCTGACACATTATCTTTCTTGAGTTCCTCATAATCTGTTGAAGGCATTGTTAGATATGTGCTCGAATACCTACTCTTGAAAATAACATAAAAATACTAAATGCAGCTACCTTCCTTGGGCTTCCAATCGAAGATTATGTTGAAATTATCTTGTGTCTTTTAGTCACTATGAATTATTTCCACTTGACAAAATCCACATTGGATTTTCCATTACCACCACCACCTTAGTCAATATCACATATCCTATCTCCATCTGTAATTTTCCACTCAACTTAAATTTTTCGTCCTTCCTATCCAACACTTAGGACATCATCATCATATGTAGATTAAAATTTCTTATTTTTCAGCTTGTCATCTTCCTTAAAATCTACTCGCCCACCCCAATTTTTGTCTTGTCCTCGTAAAGTCCACATCCCTATCCTAAATTCTTCTCTCCCCACCCACTTTTCATCTTGTCCTCATAAAGTCCGCATCCCTGTCCTAAAAGTCTACTTTCCTTACCCACTTTTTGTTTTGTCCTCGTAAATTCCACATCCATGTCCTAAATTCTTCTCTCCCCACCCACTTTTTGTCTTGTCCTCCTAAAGTCCACATTCCTGTGCTAAAAGTCTACTTTCCTTACCCACTTTTCATCTTGACTTCTCAAAGTCCACATTCACTCAATTTATAGTCTATTTTGTTTATAGTTATTCTTATTTATAGTTCACAAATAAATAAAATGCAAACATTAATATTTTTTTCATTTTTATAGGTTATCCTATCATAACGTAGTTTATTTAATAATTTTGTATCACCTCATCTTTGATAATTTGTCTCATAAGTTTATAGTATATTTCATCGTTTATTGCGTAGTTTAGTTTATCGTCTATCGATAAGTTTTTGTATCTTCTATATTCTAAATACGAACATTGCACTATAATTTTTATTAACTTTTTAGATTAATTATTTTTATTTTTATTTTCTACGAAGGAACTTTTTGTAAATAAACTACTTAGGACATCTAAATTATTTTCTCATTTTGTCAACCACGTGCACTAATTACATTTCTTTTCTTTTGTAGGTGAAATCTATGATACTACGACCACTAAATTATGCCATCAAAGATCACTTGTTGAAACATAAAAATGCCAAAAATCCCTTTCACCGACCCCATCCGCGATCATGGATGGTACAATTCTAGGGTACCCATACATTCCCAACCACCGACTACCACCTTCACAAACATCATTATCACATGCAGTCAAATAACGGGAGAAATCTCTCTCCGTATTCCTCCTTTTCCCTATTTTATCTTTTCTACATTATAACTTCCCTTTTCTGAGTGATTGTCTACATCGAACGTCACATTTCATTTTGGCCTAAAAAGAACCTTTCTTTTCTACATTCTACTAGATCACATAGCTTACATAGGGGTTTAACTCTCTGCATCACACATTTTACCACACACTACCTGAAAATTCATGAACAAAATCAATATATAGAAACATTTCTTTCACTTGGTTCACTAATTGGGATTTGAACACCCAACAAGCAACCATTTCAAACATTTCCCTAGCCAAAACTACTTGAAACCAGCCTTAGACTTCTATTCTTTAGGCACCTTCATTATCTAATTTAATTTTCTTTTCACATTTCATAATTAATCATGATGATCAAAAATATGTTTCTTGATTTGTTTGTCAAAAAATTACATAAAAAATGTTTCTCTATTTCACACATATTTTCAAACTCTCTCAAATCGTAGTAAAATAACAATGTCCTCTACCCAATAAAATTACTTCCTCTAAGGATCTCTCCCAACGAGATTCTAAACTTGAAACCAAGCCTTCGGTTAGCCAACCCTTGTCTCTATGGCCTCACTCCATGAGAACCGTGTCATCCAAGATTTTCCCCATCTTAAAGCTAATCCTCATATCCCTCACTAAGCCAATCTTCCTAAACCAACCGCACCACCATCTCCTACTCCTCTAGATACACTTAGGCCTCCTCCTAACCCCATATATGATTTCATATTTCCCCCATAATCTCTCAATCCTCCCATATCCTCAATTGGTGGATCACATTCCACCCACATCCCTTTTTGTCAATTCTATTTCATCCGCTACTAATATGCCTGTCCAACCATATTAACCTCTTCACACTTACATTCCTACCCATCATATGCTCCAACCATCTCAACCCCTTAACAATCATATCCCCACTTATCATTTACCACAACAACCTACCCAACTTCAATGAACACATCATGTTCTTATTGCTCAACGTCAGCCTATGAAACAATATCAACCCATGACACATGTTAATCCTTACCAAACAGTTCCCCACACACCTACACACCCACAAATTTATCAACCACCTTATCAAACAATTCCCAAAATACCCACACATTCACAAGCTTATTAATCACTTAATCAAGCTACACTTCATGCCACACAACCAATCTAATCTCAACCTAACGTTGTGTTAAATGATCCTATTCATGTTTTAATGAATAGGTTGGCTAGTTTAGAAGTTGTTACCTTGGCACCCAAGGATACATTATCTTATGAACAAATCTGTAATGAACCGATTCATCCGTCGGTTCCAATAAAACCCTACCCTCCTCATTGGAAACTTCCCATTTTACTAAATTCAACAACAAGGAAGATCCCCAACAACATATCCGCGCATTTAAACATGCATGTTGTCTTATTATGCATGATCATGATCTACTGCTTCACACTTTCCCCATGTCTTTGTCCCGCTTATGTTGGACTAGTACAACCATATCCTGCAATATTCCATATTCTCTTTCACCCACTTGCGTAATTATTCTTAGAACACTTTTCAATTAACATTGCACGCAAAACTACTATCGTTGACCTATACACCATCCAACAGTTTGATGATGATTCCATTTCCAACTTTGTCACATGATGGCATGGCGTTATAAACCAACTATCCTTCACTCTTCCGCAAACCGAACTCATCAAAATCTTCTCACATTCATGTGTGGAACATATATCATCTACCTTACAAATCTAGTCATTTTGAATCTTTGATGAAACTTTCACAATTGCTCACAAAATCAAAACTAGTGTCATTGAACAAGGTCATCTTAAACTCAGATCGGCCAAACCTAAAGTTGAATCTACTAAACCATCCACACATAACAATACATTTAAAGGTGTGGCCAATGTCATGGTTATTAATCCCTCATCTACATCTACATCCAACACATGGCCTCAACAACGAGCCCCTAAACCAACAATCAACTATACTCCCTTAGGAGAATCCTATAGTTCTGTATTGACAAGTTGATGCTAGTAAACGTCCATCCAACTTCCTCCCATATGACCTATGGACAATTAACAAGCCAAGCCTATTTGGTATCACAAAGCCCACTATTGTAAATATCATTGAGTCAAAGGTCATGACATTGAGAAATGTCATTCCTTCAAATATCATATCCACCAACTTATAAATCAAGGGGATATCCAATTGGATAGCTCTACCACTTCATCTAGCCTACCCCTTGACAAAATTACGTAACCTTTCCCTAATCAACCACCAACGAATCAAGCCACGCCCTTTACATCTCAACTATCAAATGCTTACATGATTGACACCATCAATCAAGATCTCATCTTATCACCAACTCCACATGTTCCTACCTTAGACATTATGCCCACTCCTTATTCAGAACCTAACACACCTATATCAACTTTTACTACTTGTCCTGAACCTACACCTTCTTCTACCCTTACCACATTCTACATCAAATTTGACTATAACATCTACTTTATCCACTTCAATCATGCCCCAATCCACCACATTAGATTCATCCTTAGCACCTATTTCAGCCCCATTGATATCCACACATATCCCTACATCTCTCACATTTATGCCTTCACCCACATCTGCATCAAACACACCTATTACTACATCTACATCACTCATCTCTACAACCATCCCAACTAAACTCATTTCTACCACATGTACCTTTACAACCCCACCTCCGACATCAACCCCATTAGAAAACATATCATTCTTACCCTCGAAAACATTTATGAAGCAACCAATCCCACCTACTTCTACACCTAATAATACTCCTGCATTTTTTGCATTACCTATAATGTTTACTCCATCGGTTACCACATCCCCTTCAGTAGATTTGACTACCTTATCTACATCCATTCCACCTTCACCCATTATACCATCCTTAGAGTTAATCCCAGTTCCTCCTTCTACACTTTCTTTCATACTAACCACACCAACAACCCTAACCACATCCACATCAGCTTCAAGTATACATACCACTTCATCCACATCTCTCATGCCCCAACCCATCATATTCAACCCCTCATCAAACATTCCCATCACCACATCACCCACATCTCCAAATATCCCAAATATGCCTACATCCCTATCTATCCCAACTACCCCTATATCTATCATATCAACAAATCCACCTATCCCTACCTTGACATCTTTACCCATGGCCACATCACCCATTCTATCCCAATACTCTTTACTTAATCCTTCTATCACAACGACCAAATCCTCTCGATCTGCAACCCTATCAAAGATACCCTTTGAAACATCTATTGAACAAACACCTCCACCTAAGTCAAATAAAGATGGTTTGTATTCTCCAAAATTAACTCTTTCCATGCCAAAACCTAAACAATCCACATCTCACATAGATCTCATTAATCACATCATACAAACACCTATTTCTCCATTAATATCCTCTTCTTATTTTAGGAAATTTTCTCCATCAATATCCACACCACCACTGTCAGATCCTCCAGTTGAGATTATTATCATCCCTGCTAAGGGTAAATCTTCTCGATCAAAGTCTAAGGCTTGTGGCAAACATCCCGATAGTCCCCTACGCATCCTCGTAAACATTCATATTTTCCCTCTTTTCAACAATCCAATGCCACAACATCTATTTTAGGATCAGTCTCTCCATCTATGACATCTCGCAATGATAAATCCACATCCAAACAATCCAAGCCTCCAATAAAATTTGATTTTCATCCAAGACATATAATCTACCCATCCAATGTACATCCTCACCTAAATCCCAATCCAAACAATCCAGTCCTCCAACCAAATTTGATTTATCTAATTCACCCATCCAATCTATATCAGTACCTAAGTCCAAGCCAAAACATCATAAGAGTTATTTTCCTTTTAACACTTCGATGGGGTCCTACGTAAATATCCTTCAACATTTAACTCGAATTTCCACCATCACGCTTCCTCCCATTAAATCCTTTAATCCCTATGGTCCAAAGCCATCATGGTTCAATCCTAATTGCAGTTGTACTTATCATCATACCCCAAGCCATGACATTGAACATTGTAAGGCCTTTCGGACAATCATCCACAACCTTATTGAGAAAGATGATTTCCTCATTCAAGGGAAATATCCTTCTCCATCTACATTTAATCCAATTCATATCCCATCTATCGAGTTTCCCATGATTCCTCCATCCATATCATCCCTTAACATCCTCCTGCACATGACATTCCTCTTAAGGAAGGTCCTCCATTGTTCATCAATACCACTTATCTTTCCAAGCACTTGTGGTCTCTATTTATCTCATCAAATCTAAAACAATTTCATCTAAACTCTTTCGACATCCTTTAACTCCACATTTAATTCATTAGGGGAGTATCCTTCCCTCACCCTTGAGCATATCATCCGTACAACTCCCTTGACACTAGGGGACTTCACTCCTTGACATTGTTTTATTTACCTCCTCCAAATTCATCTAATCTAAACTAATTTTGTCCAAATCTTCATCTCATTCTAAGTCCACCATTGTGGCCATGTTTGTCCTTCCGTGAGGGACCATTTTCTTTTTCCTTATCAACATCCACCATTGTGGCCATATTTGTGTCTATTTTTGGGGCACCATCTATTTCATCAAGTTCACATTTGTGGCCATTTTTGTCCTGCCATATTTGTGTCTCTCTTAGGGCATCATTTATTTTCATCCAAATCCACCATCATGGTCATATTTTTGTTTCCTTAAGGACATAGTTTTATTTCCTGCTTGTCTATCACATCTAATCCTTTGCAAGCTATTATCTCATCCTATCACAAATTCACTATATTCCTTCCTTGGTTGTAAACCAGAGACAAAATTTCTTAATGCATTGCACTTGCGACTAGTCTATTGTTAGCATATCTACCAATGAGCACTTAGTCATATCTTTAGATCACTCCTCCACCATTAGCCCCTTTATGTCTATCATGGTAATGATATGAATTATGTGGTCTACCATCACTACTTTGATATGACCTTGAATATGAGTACCACGGCTCTACTCATAGCATATTCATTATGGATAAGTTCTCCCATTTGGTGAGAACTCCATAATCATTACATCCATCACCCTCTCATTCTCCTATTATAGTCATGTAAAGGGTCTAGGGTATCTCTTATACATTCATTATCCCCTCCTAAGTGGTCTACTTAGCTATCCCCATCTCTCTCCCATGTAAATCTTAAATTCATGTATACAACAAAGAAAAAGTAAAGTTATCAAAGAAATAGACCAATCCCTTGAAGGATAGTTGTTCATGCAAAAAAAAAGAGAAAATGAAAATAGAAAAGCATGCAAATCAAAGTCAAAAGAAAAATCACAAGAAATAAACCGATCCCTCGAAGGATGGCTATCATATATTTTATTCTTGTCATCCATATTATGTATAAAGTAGACCATACCCTCAAAGGATGATTGCTTTGTTCTTATGGCATTTGGAAGGTTTCTCGCATTGATCAGCCTTCCTTTTATCAAAGATCCTTAGAAAGCTTCCCACATTGATCAACTTTCTTCTATTAATTCACACCTAGCATTCCCTTTCACCACACCGAATATCTTACTTGCCTTTCCTCCCGAGTTTCCTTTCACTCTTCTACTTTTAGCTTTACAATATTACTTAATCATTCGTACAGCCAAAAAATATTTAGTTAAGGTATATCTTCTTCCTTGATCCTCCCACTGTAGAAGCTTCTCCACCATCTCCTCTTTCATCGGACGATAATCACCACCACAAAAGTTTTTCCACTCCACCTTTTTCTCTTAACACTCTTACATCATCATGCTCACCACTTGGGCATCCCAATTAAGGATTTCCCTTACACTCTCCATTTATATTTCATATATTCTCAATCCATCCATATTTAACTCCTTTATTTCCTTGTTATCACCTCTCCTTTAATCTCTTGTTCCATTTTGGTATACATCGCTCATTCTTTTCATCGTTTCTTCTTCTTTCTTCACTTGGCAATCCTACTTAACTATCCCCTCATTGCATGGCCATCTTACTTAAGAGTTTATCTTAATATTATTTTTCCATCTAACCCTTCCACATCCCATCATATTTCCCTCATATTTTTCTCTCTCTGCCTCTCATCGTAATCATCTACTCCGACCAACCATTCCACACTGTACTCCAATACAATGTTGTCTTTCTCCTTCCATATAGTCACTACCAGTTTAGTGATCTTACTTAACTTCTCCTATGGCCTAATGATCTTACTTAAGAGTCCCTCTTGGAGGATGATCTATCATCTTACACTCGCCCACCAAGCCACATTCTCACCATCCACATTTTCTCTTCATTCCCATCTTCCATTCTCGCAAACACCACTTCACTTCCTACTTAGCCCCTTTCATCTCCATCATCCCTCGCTTGGTAATATTACTTAATTGTTTCTTCCCCATTCATTTCATGTCTTGTTTCTTCATCTTTACCTCTTTCATTCTCATCCATAACATACTCTCCTCACCTTTACCCTCATATAATTCACTATCCCTCCTTTATTTACTCTTTCCACTCCATCTTCTAGAATTATCCCACATATCTACCTCCATGTTTACTCATCATTGTTGTTGATCATACCCTAACATTCATGCATCATCATCTTTTGTTTCCACACTAATAATTATCAGTGGAATTCTCCTAAAAATCACTCATCCCCATTTTTCATAGCCTAGATCCTTCTCTTTGACCTCCTCCATTCTATCTTCATTCCTTCATTCCTCTATGCCCTCTGATCATTATCGGGGGAATTCTCCTAACGTCCCTTCATTGGTGTTCCCTTTTCCATTCCTCATTTATTTTTCCCTCTTCACACCTTTCCTCCCATCCTTCCCTATTGATCATTATCGGTGGACTTCTCCTAACATTCCTTCACCTGCATTGCCTCTCATATCCATTCCCCTCTTTTTCTTTGCCACCTCTCCATCTTTCATTCTTCATTGCCAATTTATTTATTGTCTTCATCATGTACCCTCTCTCTATTTTTTCATCATCAACTTATCCTCTTCTAACACATATCCACATTTTTCCCAATCATGTCATTCTTCCCTCCATTCTCTTTATGTTCCTTATGCTACTCACTCTTTATCGAATATCTCCATTCTTGTTTCCTTCCTTCTGCATAATTTTCTCTGTTGTCCTCTCCTCCTTTCTGATCCTCGTCTTATTTCACTTCTTGTGTATCGTCTTATTCCCCATTTTACCTCATGCTTCCTTCTTACTTCCCCATCATAACCTGGATCTTCATCGATGTCTCATATTTTTTATCATCTCACCATCCACATGCATTTCCATGTGGTTAGTTCCATATTCTTTGCCTTGGATTTCCTCACCATGATCTGGTTCCTTCAATTTTCTCTTCTCTATCATCTCTTTCATTATTACTCTCTACCTTCATCTCTTCACCATCCTTTACACCTTTCATTTTAAAAAACTTTTTCCATTTTTTATAATTTCACCGTCTACTCTATCATTTTCTTGTCTTCTCCTTGTTTTTCCTTCATCATTTCTTTCTACCTCTATCATCCTTCTTTTTTATCTTCTTCATCCCCTTTCATTCCTTATTTTATCCTTCTCCATCTCTATACATTACTTTCTATGTCCTTCTCACCTTCACCTTCGACCTTTCTTGCTCTTCTCATAATCAACTACTACTCTCTGTCCATTCCATTTTATCTTTCTCATTACATCCTTCAACACATCCCTCACACCTAGCATTCACAATCAATTCTGATGTTTCTCCATTTATGTACCACCGCGATCCATTTCATTACATCTCGTTCTTGTTCTTCTCTCTACAACATTGACCTCTTCTCTTTTTGAGAACTTTGTCACATATTTTATCTTTGTCAGTCCTCTCTCGGGGCATCATCATATCCATTTCTAATAATTTATTCCCATAGTATTTTCATCTTCAAGGATACCATGATAACTATCACCTATCACCTTTTCCCTCGCAAGCACATGCTCTACTTTTTGCTTCAAAAACGTCAACCGTAATATTCCCCCCATTTCCATGAATCATATTTACCCTCCCTCTTGCAACATTTTATCTCATCTTCCTATCCTATCTACTCATCATGTCCACATTTATGATTATATTCCTCCCCCCTGGGTCATTTTATTTACATATCCACCTTCTATATCAAGCCATGTGTTGGGGAATCATTATTTTCATCCTCATCACTTTTGCGAACACGTGATTTTTCACTCGATTCCTCACGTACGAAGGATTTTGCATACTCTTCACATTCAGTTGCACATATTTTGATGTTTTCTTATGACCCATTGGTCATCACAGTTTACATCCATACTTTGCAGTGGTCTCCACCCACTCACCGGGTTCATAGAACGTTGTCACTGCCTCCGTTAAGACCACAATCATCCTCCACCGATGTGATATTGGAGTCACCACCATATTTTTCATTGTTATTGTGATCCTTTTTTTCCTAGGGCATCTTGCCTTTGGTCATGTTTTTATCCATCCCCATCCCTTTTACGGACACATGATTTCATCCAACCCTTTTTGTTTTTGTCTCATGGCTTGCTATCACAAACCACTCAACAAAAGGGGCAAATGTAGACACCAAATTTTGGTATCACCCCACATTTTCTCTCCTTTAGTAGGCTTATCCATGTGAATCCCATTTCCCACCAAACCTACATGTTTGATTAATCAATTAATCTCCTTTAAATCCCTAAACATCATTATGTGCTAATAATATCCAAATATTCCAATTAAATCACATCACCCCACTCAATCAAATCGTGTCCCCCACCATCCAAATCATGAACCCCACTCAATCAAACCAAATCCATTGTCTCACCTAATCAGTCAAATCATTTTCCCCCACTCACGACTGTGGGTTACTTTATCAAACCCCTCTCGTGAGTTACCTGTTAACCCCTAATATGAAATCTCTACATATTTTGAAACTTGAAGTTTTTTTAGAAAAAGAAGAAAATTCTGAAATAAGTTTTACAAGTTTGAGGTCAAGGAAAACCTTTTCCATTGTTAGAAGTTAGAGATGAGGAGTGTTGGATAAAATATTTGACATTATTCGTCATCTTGCCATCTTGATGCCCATTTCATCTCCATATCATAGCACCAACTAAGTCCCTTCATCATTCCAGATTACTTGGCATTTTGTATTTCATTGTTTCTACATGTTATCTACTATTCATCATTTATTGCCATCTTTCTAGACATGGGGGTTAGAATCCTCCAAGGTATTTCATAGCCTCTTGGAACCGGCATTATTCTCGAAACCCTCCCGCATATTGTTATCTAATCACATATGTTTAAGTTTTGGAGATATTCTCACAGATCCATCTTCTTAGCGCCTGCAGATCCATATCTGCATTTGAGGTCCTAAGCCCTCCATCATTCAAAGTTGCTGGTAGTTTCCAAGTATCGGCATCCACTCATACAAGAATGAAGTTTCTTGTACAACAAGAACATTCACTTGGGGGAAGAATTGTGCAGACTAGCTAATCGAATAAATGTTTTGAGCAATTTCCCGTTTCTTTGTTTTGTTTTTATTTCTTTTTGTCTTTCTTTGTTTTCCATCAAGAAATCCTCGTAGCCTATTTATTCTTACTTTTAGACCTTTTCTCGGGCCTAGGGTTTTGAAAATCCATCCAGTCTCTTTAATTGTTAATTAATATGTCTAAAGAAGACTAGAGCTCGGGATTCTCTTAGGAGATTACACGAGGTTGCTTGGTCAAAAAGGTGCAATAATGGATTTTATAAAAATAAGAAAAATACTACCACCAATGTGTAGAGTTCAAGAAAATATGTACTTTTGGAAAAAAAAATGACACCTAAAATGGAGCCATGGAGTGAAAGTTATGGCACTTGCAAGTTTTTTGTTGTTACATCTTCCCACGCCCTTTCCAAAAATACAAAAATTTATTCTCACCGAAAATCCAAAAATTGAAATAAAATGTTGCCGATGATTTTTCATACAACTTTAAAATCATAATTCATGCAAGTCATACTTTTTGGGAAGAGCAATTTCATAATACAAGTCACATTTTTCAAAGTTGCCCTTCCTCTTGAATTTCCACGCAAAACATGAAAGTCAAATCACTTAAGTGAAAGTGGGAATTTTGGCACTTCCTAGAAGGTGGGAATTTGGAGGCTGCCTAAAAGGTGAAAATTTCCCATGATGGAATTCAAGTCATTTAAGTGAAAAGTGGGAATTTCGGAGCTTCAAGGAAGGTGGGAATTTGGAGGCTTC
Source organism: Taxus wallichiana var. yunnanensis (assembly GCA_018340775.1). NCBI lineage: Eukaryota > Viridiplantae > Streptophyta > Pinopsida > Cupressales > Taxaceae > Taxus > Taxus wallichiana. The sequence continues at coordinate 972,140,419 of CM031237.1, read as the reverse complement.
CTAGAAGGTTATTTTTCCCATTATGAAAGTCAAATCACTTAAGTGCAAATGGGAATTTTGGAGCTGCCAAGAAGGTAGGAATTTGGAGGCTTCCTGAAAGGTTATTTTTTCCCATTATGAAAGTCAAATCACTTAAGTGAAAATGGGAATTTTGAGCTTCCTAGAAGGTGGGAATTTGGAGGCTTCCTGGAAGGTTATTTTTTCCCATTATGAAAGTCAAATCACTTAAAGTGCTAATGGAATTTCAGGGCTTCCTAGAAGGTGGGAATTTGGAGGCTTCTTGGAAGGTTGTTTTTTCCCACAATGTAAGTTAAATCACTTAAGTGCAAGCTGGTAATTTTGGAGCTGTTTGGAAGGATAAAAATTCCCACTTCCTTGCCCTCATGTTGTTTCCGCAATTCCAAGCCAAAAAGTGTGAACCATAATGATATAGCTAAATGCTTAAAATTTGACTTCTTTTAATTTCTAGGAAGCATCCAATTTTGACGCCTAGGGTTGGAAAGGATTTCTTTTTATTATTTTGGCTATTTGGATGTTGATGTGAGTGCACAGGGGAATTAAATAATATTTTTAGCTTGTTTGACATGCAAGGAAAGTCTAAAAATAGAGGGCATCAAGCTTTATAATCATATCTCAATGAAGAAATTATATATTCATGTTATGGATCGCATACTTGTCAATTATTTATAGGAATACTTCATTTATGCCCATATTGGTGAAGAAAGTGGAAATCGATGTCGATACATTGAATATATCTTCAGAATCAGAGGAAGAAATAGATCCAGCTCTCATAATTGCAAGGTCTTCCAGTAAAAATTCATCCTCTTGTTTCTAACACAACCCATGTGGAAGTCATTGCATGGAAAATTCCTTTTAGGAGCTGGTGCATGTCCTCCCAATATTCCAGTTGAAGCCTTCATTGAATTTACTTGTATTTTCCTTTGCTAGAGTGTTTTCCAAAATTTAAAATTGCTCATATGAAATTAAAAATAAAAGGTGATGAGTTTTATCCGAATTGTTCACGAAAAGCGTTACACCGGTGCACATACTAGAGAATAATTGTAAAATATTCAAGAGGGAAGACATGTCGAGGTAGCACTCACAAGAGAATCTCAATTAGTTTCTTCCAGATCCAGTTTGGTGAGAATCAAAGGAAAGGATTCAAGAGAATATGGGAGAAAAAAACATCTTAGATTTAAGGCGAGATATCATTCGGATCATTCATTGTTAAAATAGATAAAGTAGAAGTATCGGGCATATTGGATCAGCATGCATAGTATGGATTAAGGACAAAATGGAGAGTGTTGCAAAAGGAATAACTTCTTTTATCTCTTCTTCTTTCTCTTAGTTTCTACGAAAAAGCTATTGAGTAATTAATTAAAATTATAAAACTTAGGTAATTGGCTATAAAAGCCATTACTTCAAGTTATTGAAAGAAGTCAATCACTTGGAAATAGGTGGCAAACATGCAAAATAGAAGGTTCTATTTTCAGTTATAAATCATGCATGTCATGTAAAGAGAACTATGTGGATCTTAGATAAACTATGCATTATTTGATATTCGATGAGAAGATTTCCCTTTCTTTTACTTCGAATATTATGAGATTTATTTTTTTATTTTATCTATGTGTATGAGGCCAACTCTAAAAACTATTGGTTGAATTACATATCTTCCTTTCTTCTTTCCCACATTCCATTATTTCCCCCTTCTAAATATACTTCATAAACAATTGTTCACTTGTTGCGGGAATTGTTTAGCTATGGTTCATGAGCTTTATGATTAAATTAAAATCCCACAAATAGTTATTAGGATTCATACCCACCCGATTGAAAAACATCTTACACGAGAGCCTCACCGGTAAATGAGGAAGATTTATCTCATTATCGCTAGGTTTTTAGTTGTGTAGAAAATCTAGCCAACACATATCAATCGACTCCTGCATCAGCAGCTTGGTATTGTGCCTTAATATGAAAAGCCCCTAGAGTGAATGTAATGTGTGGGGCATCCACTCCAAAAATCAGCGTCAATGCTGCCATCCTACCCTCTACTATAAATGCCACTATTGGCACCCTGAGAGGAAGTCTCATATACGATACACATCCTTTAACATGATCGTCATCTCACCTATCTTGAACCAGAAAGTGTTGGTCCTAGGATCCCATCTATCAATCAAAGCAATAATCAATCCTATATCTCTCACCACCCTCTAATAATAGAGGAAACCTCCCAATCCCAATACAACTAAATGAGCCCACTCATCCTCCATCACATCTTCCCTTATCGTCCCCAACAATTTTGGGACTCTATATCTCGTATAACTAATCTTGTGCCTACAAAAACCCATCAAACAACCATCCATCAGATTCTAATCATCCAAAATTATCATTTTCATCTAAAATATATCAATCTACCCCCACCATACCCGATCGACATTGACCCCTTTGAGTCGATGTTGACTTTCCCTCGGTCACTTAGGTGGACTGGACCGGTCTCCACTAATCAACCCTTGCCCTAAAAATTCCAAATTTCAAAAAAACAAATAACAAAAATTCAAAAACTAAGCTAAGTTTTCAGACTTACTACTCTCCGTGATCTCTGGTGCTTCCTTCCTCCCCTATGGCATCCATTCTAACCAAATATCAAGATTTTATACCTTTTTGAGATCTCGATCGTCAAAATCATGTAGTGTAAATGAGATTAGTTGGTCAACTATGTTTTTATATAAGCAGACTGACCTGGTCTATGGTAACCCACCAATTACCATCGACCTCAACCAAGTCATCGTTGACCTTGCTTAGTCATCATTGACCTAGCCCTACTTTACACCTTTCATCTCGTCTCATCCAAGATGAACTCAAATTATCTTTTCTTCCATTTTTGACTCATATGTTCCTTATAACACATTTCTATTTGTCCCATTATCCTCAGTTGGCTACCTTTTGGCTTATCTCCTCATATATCTTTGTCGTATCCAACAGCTCGTTATGTGGCCACTCTCATGTTCCCATTCGGAAAACCATATCTTATCTGAAACTTGACATCGTGGTCATCATTCCCATCTTATATCCTTGTCCCACCCAAATGCATATTTTTTATTCCAAATAATGAAGTATATCGTATCCTCTCTTTCCCCATCTCTTGTCAAACCTTTGTCCTGAGCATCCTTACATTTGTTTGTGCATATTTTTGATGTCTACCTTTGACTCATTGGTCCCACGGCTTGCACATCCATCCAAGTAGATTCCTCCTTCTTGCAGTGGTTTTGATAGCTCACAAGTCTCAGTAGGGAATTTTCTTCATCTCTATTGAGGTCGTAAGTTGTTCCCTACCAAGTGACTCCAAAATCATGGCCATATTTTTGTTTTTTTTGGTTCTCATTTTTATCCCTCTTTCACTTGGGGCATCTTCTCCTTTTCCTTTTCTCACCTATCTCTTTCAAACTCATGATCAATTCCTCTTCCTGTCATCAATCCCTAGTTTGAGGGGGAACACCTCAACCATCATCTCCCATCACTTTTTATTTGTCTCACGACTTGCTTAATGTGGGCCACTCGATAAAAAAAGGAAAATGTAGACACCAAATTTTGATATCCCTTCCCCATCATCCCACGTTCGCTCCCTGCACCATCTTTCACATAGATACCTCCCTTCCTACTTTAATTTTCTCCTAAAACCCATATAGTTATGTATTCAATTTTACTTCCATTATAAGAGGAAGGAATCCCATGCGTGTTGGCCTATCACCCAGCAGAAGCTGAGCACTCACCCGAGGCACGCGTGGGTGCTGAGTCTCTCTTATATGTGAGTCTTTAGTGGAAAGCATTCATCAATGATTAGTACAAAAGTATTCAAGAAATAAGTTTAGACATATAAGAATTATAGGGCTCAGGACGACCTCCGAGATCCTTGTAGCTTCTTCAAATCGTGTGTTTTTAAAAGACTCCATAACTTATAATATAACAAAAGAAAGATACAACATTCATTCATGGCATGAAAGGAAAGAGAACTTCTATGAATGAAATATACATGAAACCCACTGATATTCATATCTAATTGCAATAGGTAACCTCATTGTATTCATCATTTTATTACAAAGAGCCGTAAAGGGCGGCAGACTTTACACATCATGCACATCACTAGGCTTGTATAACAATGCAAAAATAGAAAAGAAATTACAATGTTAAGCTCAATACATTCCTTTCTGCATCAGAGCCCCACTCTAGTAATTATGTAGAGCTTCACCCATATTATCTCTCTTTGTGTGTATCTCTCCTATCTTCTCCTCTTATGTATATATTCCCCTTTTCTTTCTCTTCCCTCTCTTTTGGTCTCTTCCCGCTGCGTAGGAACTTGTATTTATCACCTTCCCACGCTACCAACTCACCTTGCCGTGCCCTCAGATCCATCACCAAGTGTCGAATGTGGTCCTTCAACTGAGCATGTTTCCTTAGGCCTGAGCTCTCCACTCCATCTCATGATGATCTTCTAGAAGATTCCTTTACTGGAATGCTCTTTCCTGGGCCACCTATTGTCAGGCTAACATGTTATCCGTGCGTAACCGATCATGATTTTCACGTGTTCTACCTTTGTTGCTTAAATCGGCTAAGTCCTGAATCTCCTTTCGTGTGTCGCGTGCACTATATGCTTCCTTGAGCCTTTTCTCTTGCACATTTTTTCCTTACGCGCCATCCTATAACTGGGGTCCCACGCGCCCATGCGCCTTCATACTTAGTCAATATTTTAGGGGCCCAACATCACCCCACACTATGCCTGTTCTCCGCCCTCAGAAACATTCTACTTGACCAAGGTGCAAGTTGGTTCAATGGAACCAAGATGTAGATAAATATTACAAAAATGAATAAGGAATGAAAGAATGGGGAAATAATGAAGAATGGGGGGGAACATTAAACCAAAAGGCTGGGGAAGTCCTTCCATAAGTCTGCCTCCAACTTACTCCATGTATCAACCTCGTTTTGTGCCTTCTAATAGAGGTCACCAACCAGAGGTTTACCTCATCAAAACTTAGGCCAGCTCCTTGGGCACCCAAAGTGTCCACAATTTGTTCCATATCCTTACCTAGGTCTGCGAGCTTGTCCATTCTTCTAGTAATTTGAGGATATAGTTCCTTTAGTCATGTCTTGGTTGAGCCCCTTAGTGCCTCAATCTCCTTGGATCTTCTTTCTACTTCCACCAGGACTCTATCCCACTCCACCTTGTTTCCTTTATTCTTCTCCTGGAACTCTTTCAGCTCTACTTCAAGTGTGGTGACCAAGGAGCTCACCACCTTATCTCTATCCGTGCATGTGTCATATGTGGCCTCAACAGATTGGGAAGCAACCTTTACATCTATGAGCACCTTGCTATACTTGGCAACAAGTGCTATCACCTTTAACTGGTCCTCCTCCTTCAGTGCATGGCTACTTCCTCCACATGATTCTAATGCCAAGGGTCACCTCTCCATGGTGAGGACACACGTTAAGTCTTCTAGGCATTCCAGCGTCGATGCATACCTCTGGGGGATAGGCGTTAGATCTGGGTGTTTCAAGATGATGGCACTTTTTATCGAGTCTACTTTCTTGTAGACCTCCTGCACCTTTTCCTTTTCCTCCTTGAGCTCGTGCCTTAGCTATGCACTAATTAATTCCTCCTATTTTAAGCTTCTAGCCACCTTAGCCAACTCTTCCTCCTTCTTGCCAGCTTTCCCTCTAAATCCCTTATGCTATCATTCCACGCGAATAGCCTTGCCTCCATTTCCACCATGACCTTGTTTAGAGCATTACACACTTGCTCGTCTGAGACCTCCTGGGCATTCACTAAGGGGTTGTCTCCCTTAGACTCTGGTAGCATGATAAGCACCTTTTGGTAGAATTCAAAGTCTGGCTTCGACATGGGATTCAAATTCCCAAGAAAGCATCTTCTTGGTCTTGGGGTACGCGCCCTCCTTCTCGAATGATCCCATGGCTATAAGTCTTTCGGTGGGTACCGTGCTCTGGAATCGTGCGCATAGCACCTTCCTTGAGTCATCCACATAGCCCATTATCTACCTCTATTTTGCATCCAGAGGTCTTCTACCCAAGCACGCCCTTTAGGGAAGCCGACTTGTCGAGCGAGGCCTCCTAGGCTGTCATGTCCCTTTTCACCGCTCTCTTCCCTCCCTTCCTTTAGCACTATGTTTGCGCTCTACTCTAATTCCTGGTCTACAAGGATCTTGAGCATCTTCTTCACTTCTCACTCTGCCACTTTGGTTATCTTCTCCTTTGTAAAATTTGTGGCTCTCTGTCCCTCGGCATCCCTCTCATCTACCCTTGTATCTTCAGTGCCTTCATCTCCTTGTGTGCCTTTCGCCGCGAATATGAACTCTTGATTTTCTTCTCCACTCTCCTCCTCCGAGTCATAGACACTAACTATGTGAGGTTCCAAAGGTTCCTTGTCTTTTTCTGGCTCTTTCTCCTCATCACCACCTCCTTCACTCTCATCCTCTCCTTCTCCCAGATATCTCTCCAAGTTGTCGGTCACCTCCGAGTCAGCTTCTTCATCTACCTTCTACTTCTTCCTGAGAGGTTGCTTCTGGTCAGGAGATTTTACCTTCTCTTCTTCCTCTTGTGACTCCTCCAAGGTGGTGGGTTGTTCGGGTGCCTCTACTTCTGGCGTCTTCTCCTTTACTGGGACTTCTTCCTCTGAACATAGGTGCTTGGCTTGGCGCTCGTAGAAGGCATGCTCACTATCTGAGTAGTTGGTACACTTGGTGCTCCTTCCTCTCCTCTAGCCCCTCTTCTTAGACATTGGCTTCTTCATTCCCAAGGGGTCTTTAGGTATGGATATCTCATCCACCAAGTACGTGCCATTTTTAATTTTAGCCTTATGCACATGTATACGCGCATTATGGATCCTCCAACAATAGGAAGTGTTATTGGTCTAGTCATGTGGATCTCGTGCGACATGTACTTCTCCACATACATGCGCTTACCTCTGGGATAGTTCAATTTCTTCCTCATATCCCTGTGTTCTTGGTCCAACTTTCCTAGCTCCAGCCTTAGCTTTTTCAATTCTTTAAATCTATTCACTCCCACTTGGAAGTACTGGGTAGTGAACACGAAAGGGAGCTTGCACCAAGGGCTCCATGATTCATCAACAAGTTTGAACCTACCCAAGCAATAGTGTTGGTACACTGCGAACTCAGCTTCTCCTTGTGTGGCTACTGGGAGTTGTTTAGGATCCTCCACTCTGCCCCCAAATGCATTTCTCAAGTGCATATACCATTTTTCGAGCTGTGATTTGTGGGGAGCTATCATTGTATCACATGCATACTTTTCAAACCTCTTCACAAGTGAAGGGTCTTCGGCTGGGTACTCCCACACAAACTTATCTAGTGCATCCGGCACTCCAATTTCTATAAATACTATGGTGAGCAAGATATTTCCAAAGAGGATCTTGTCCCCTTCCTTTGCACACTTTACAATTTCCTCAGCAATGTATGCAAACAAGTTGTAAATAGTCCCCTCTGTAATCTTCCTGCAGACATGCAACCATGGCTTGTTGACTTGTGCCCACCTTTCTTGGCCATTCAGCTTTGTTACTAGGTGCGTGGCCATCTTTATAAGTGGGTCCTTCATGTCTTAGATGTCATAATACCATGACCCTTTCTTGTAGGAATACTCTGTGATGGTCTCCTGAATAGCTTCCTTGTCACTAAGGTCATCTTCCAGGCTATCTCCCTCACATATGAGGCCTGATAAACTATGCAATCAACTGGGGAGTTATGCGCATCTTGTGCCCAACAAAGTGGAAGTAGTCCTCGTGCACCTGAGACATTAACCACTGGTACAAGTGATCCGGCTTCCCAAAATAAGGCAACTCGTAGAGTTACAACAACCCTACCTTTGCAAGCTTGACCTTCATGTCATCATTGTAGATAGGCAACCCTTCAGGTGTTCACTTGTTGGTTGGGTGTACCAATTATAATGTCATTTCTTTCTCTATAGTGCTTTGGTGCGGTGATTATAGTCACTGACTGGTATGCTTCTCAAATGGGATTCCCATTCCTTCCCCATCATCACTCCATCAGGGTACTTTGCATTTCTACATACCATTCTTCGTTTGTTTCCACCTCGGGTTCTAGTTGTTTAGCCTTTGCTTTTCCCTTCCCTTTCTTGATGCCATGGTCGAGGTAATTGTATTACTCTAGTCCTCTCCTTGTTACTCTGCTTTCCTTCTCCCAACCTTCGATCTCAGATCCGTGATACAAATCTCCTAAACCCGTGCCCTAGTTTTTGAACCCTAACTTTGATAAATTCTTCACAAGACAACGTCTTTTCACTTTGTTCCACGCCCGTGTAATTCCTTCCTTTTGGTTTACAATCTCAAATTGGCTCTTTACTTTTTGATCACACAGATATTCTCTTTGATCAAATCTGAAAAATTCCTAGCTTATATCTTTCGCTTATATCTCCAACTCTTCATTTTCGCAAAGTAAAATGAGAGTGCTCCGACCCTCTATTTATAGTTTTTCCTTTTTTTGATCATTAAATTATCCTTTACCTACCATGTACTTTGTTCATTTAATGTGGATTTTTAAAACAAAATTTGTCTTTAGCACCTTCACTCATGCACCCTTCCTGCATGAAAACTCCTCCAACCTTTTGGCACACAACCAAACCAACCTGACAAGAGACTCTTACATGCGCTCAACCCATGCCAAAGGCACTTCTTCTGTCCAGATTCTTGCTTTCACCTACCTCGTGTTGCTTTAAATGCACTTCATTTTCCTTTGTATGTGGGATCTATGAGTAGCTTTACCCTAGCACCAACCATTCTATCTTTTCTCTTCATCTCTCTTTTAACCGGCTACTCAACAAGGCTCTTTAACACAACTTCCTTGGTACTTTTAATCACGCACTTCTTCACTTTTCTCCACCCCACACTTAAATGATGCATAGTCCTCTGTGCACTCATAAATTCTCCAAAAATAGCAATAAGGTTATCAAGGCACCCTAGGCACAAAAAAAAAACAACGCAAAAGGGAAACACAAGGAAAGGAAAATGCATAAAGGAAAATTCTAGACTAACTGGCAAAACTACCTTATTTACAAACACCAAGAAGACTTATTTATAGTAGGGCTTTAGCCTACTACCATTGAAGTGTCCAGAAACTTCATTCCATCCAAAGACTTGTAACTGGCACATGCCCTGAATCAAGGATGTATGAGATTGTGTAGGGACCTAACCAATGGACTTTCAACTTCCTAGGATGGCGCAAAATTTAGAATCATACAATAACACCATCTACCCAACCTCAAACTTCTTGTTTCTAATATGGTAATCATGCCAAGCCTTTTTCTTTTATTTTTCTGTTGTTTAGCTCTAATAGGTAAGTGATCATCTCTCATCTAGTTTCATTAGTTCATCAATTCTTTCTTCCAGCGCTTGTTCATCAACTAATCCTCTTGCACGCGCTATTCGCAAAGAAGCTAACATAAACTCAACCAAAAAAACAGCTTCCACACTAAACACCAATTAAAAAGGTGTGGCTTTATTTAGTCTTTTATTGTAGTCTTGTAAGCCCATAAAACTGTTGATACCTTGTCATCCCAATCTTGTCTTCCAACATCACAGATTTTGGTCAAGGTATGACTTAGTATTTTGTTGAATGCTTCCGCAGTTCCATTTGCTTGTGGATGATAGGGCGTAGTCTTATGATGAGCCACCATGAACTCAGATAGTAGGATCCTCATGGTCTCATTTAGAAAATGCATACCCCTATCATTGGTCAAACTCAAAGGGCATCCATACCTTGTGATAATGTTCTCCCATAGGAACCTTACCACCATTGCTACTTATGTAATCTTTAGTTGGGGCTGCTTCCACCCACCTTGTGAGATAATCCGTGCAAGTGATGACATAATGTGACCCATTCCTACGTGCTGCCGGTGTAATAGGTCCTACAAAGTCTATCGCCCACTTTTCAAAAGGCTCCATGCTAGGAATAGGATGCAAAGGCATTTCATCTCTCCTTCTGGTTTGCCAATGCATTGACAGTGGTCACATGCTTTACAATAATCTCTATAATCCTTGTATAAGGTTTCCCACCATAAACCTGCCATTAAAATCTTGTGCAGTGGTGGCATCACCTGTGTAATTCCCACCCACACTTCCTCTGTGTGCTTCCTCCATGATGGCCAGGCAGCTCATGTTCTAACACACATCTGCGTAAAACTTCATCATGTCCCAATTTGTATAAGTCTCCACTAATCAACATGTAGGGTGCGCGCATATGGCCAACTACTTTTTTTCCAATGCCTTCATTCCATCCGTGCCACACCTTCTTTTAAAAATATAGCAATCTCTTCCAAATCCGAGGGCATGCACCACAATCTAAACAATTGTGCGTCTGGCATTGTTTCCTCAATACTTTGCGCGTCCTCTCCTGAATCAATTCTTGACAGATGATCAAGTCCATATTACTTTTCCAGGATTCACTATAATGGTGAACTCAAACTCTTGAAACAACAACACCCATCGACATATGCGCCCTTAAAGAATGGGCTTGTTTACTAAATACTTTAATGCCATGTGGTCGGTGTAGAATACAAAGGGTGTTGCCAACAAATACTATCAAAATTTTAAAATTGCATAGATCATTGATAATGCCTCACGCTCGATTGTGGTATAATTCTACTCTACTGGTGTTAACTTCCTACTCACAAAATAGAGAGGATGATCAATAATCCCCTCACCTGGTTGTGCAAGTATTGCTCCAATGGCGGTTCTTGAGGCATCTACATGGACATGGAAGGGCTTGTCCCAAGAGGGAAATCATAAAATAGGCATGGTAATAAGCCTATCTTTTAATGTATCAAATTCCCTCTACTGCACCTTTCCCCAATGGAAGGTACTTTTGTGTCTAAGTAGCTCCTCTAAAGGCGCGCGATCTTGGCATACCCCTTAATGAATTTTCTATAATATCCCATATGCCCAAGGAATCCGTGCATTATGCTTTGGCTAGTAGGTTCCCTTAACCCCACAATAATCTAACCTTAGCGGGATCTACTAGCAAGCCCTCCTTACATATGATATGCCCCAATAAACTCCCAAATGGTGTAGCAAACACACACTTCTTAATGTTGAGGGATATCCTCAACTACCTACACCATTCAAACATTAATCTCAAGTTGTCACAATGGTCCTTAACCAAACCATATACTGTCCAATAATCCAAGTAAACCTAAAGAAACTTATGAATGAAGTTCTGGAATGTTTGTACCACTATGCGCGAAAAGACAGCAGGCGCATTTTTCAACCCAAAGGGCATGACCTTATATGCAAAACTTCCCCACTCGGTGGCGAAAGTTGTCTTCTCTTGGTCCTCCTTGGCAACTGGACTTAGTGGTATCCTAAAATCCATCTTCTAGATTTCATGCCAAGTGACTCCTTTCATAATTTCTTCAGTGAAGGGGGTCAAAAATGGATCAATGACACAAACTGCATTCAATTCCCTATAATCCACACAAATTCTGATCCGCCCATCCTTCTTGATGCTAATTACCATCAATTATCCATTCCCGATTCTTCTATCGCCTCAATGATCCCGGAAGCTATCATCTTTTCTATCTCATCCTTAACCTTCATGCGTAAGTTGGGATTCATTCGGTAGGGCCTTTTTCTAATAAGAGTCACACCTTCCTTGAGTTTTATCCTCATCTCCCCAAGGAATGGTGGACACCTTTTTCTCATGGTACCCACGTGGAATAAATCCTACCAATTCACACAACAAATCAATGATCTTTGATACTTCCTTCTCTATCCAATAATGGTGGCAATAGCTTCCTTAGGTTCTTCTCCGAACCAATGTTAACTTTCTTTGTCTTTAAAGGCTCCTTCCCATGGTACTCCTTGATGATGGTGGTTATATTACTTCTAGAAAATCTGATAGAGAGAGCAATTCTTACCTCGTACCATTCTAAAAGGCTCTCTTGATGCATGGCCCACCAATGAGTTACTATGTCGAGCAAGACGTAACTCAACATCTCCCTTCGTTCCTTTTCATTTTTCCACTGAGCTTCTATCTCCTATAGAAAGATCTCAGGGAAGGCTCCTCCGAGTACTTGGGAAATTCTTTTCCCCAAGGCACCGAACCATGTGTGCCTTAGTTACCTTGGTCACCGATCCTCTCAACTACCATCCCATTAATTTATAAGTCCCATGCGCCCAATTATCACATGCCAGGCTGGTGGTATCACTCACTAACTGAGCATCCTCAAACTGGATAACCCCGTTAATAGGGTGTACCATCTCAAGGTCTCTGATTGAGTGCACATAAATCTTGTCCAAAACCTCTTCTCCCAATGGTTCAATGTAGGGTGCTTGACTTCCCATCAACCAAGGGTATAATGACCTACTCCTCTTTGTTCTCAAAACTGATGTACCCTTTGTTGAACCGAGGTCCGCATTGTTCTTGTAACACCAAGGGCACCCAAGTAGTGCTGGGAAATTGTCCACCTTGGTGAGTGCCAAGACTTTGAAGTCCCCAGTAAACTTGGCTCCTGGATAGTAATAGCTACATCCTTCAAGACACCGATGGGAATTGCCTTAGTCTTTTTTTCCATATACAACACATTTGAACATGGTTGTAACGTAGGTTTCCCCATCTGATGTCATGCATCCAAAGTTAAAACATTAACCTCCATACCAATTATCAATGAGTATATTGCTGAGGAGCCATCCATCCACAACTGCATTCAATGTAATCTCTTTGTCATAATCGAGCCTGTGAGGGGGAATGTTTGTGTGTAAGACCTGCCTCTCACACTCTTCTCTGGCGTGTGGTACCTTCTCTCTCAATAAGGATCCTAGTAAAGGAATGATGTTCTCCTTCCTTAGAATTTTGCACACCTCCTTGACCTCATCCAGGTCATCTTTCTATGCCTCGATCCTCCGTCCTTGTTCCTCCCTCTTGGATTTCTCCTTTAGACATTGGATCTCCCCTTGCAAGCTTCAAATAACATCCATGGTGTCCTAATATATCTCCTTCTGATGTGCGAGGTCTGGTACTTTCCATGAATGACCTCTTCTCTTGAAACAAGGCTCTTATGTCTTGGTATCTCTCTTGCATGTGGATTTTGCCCTTGTTGTTACCAAAACAGGCTCCAAACCTTCATCCCATGTTACCCAGGCATCCATTGTATGTCTTCCTTCTTGATGCTAACCATCGCAGTGCCTTTGTCCTTTTGGTGTTGTTGATTCATATGCTCATATAACTCGAGAACTCCTCATACTTATGCTTCTTTCCACACCATGAGCACTGCAACAAGTCCGGCACTCATGCTTGTAATGTTTTGTAGATTCACAGTTGAAACATGTCCCTTACATGAACTCATTCTTTCCTCTGTGGTTACCTCATCCACAGAATCCTCCTCAAAAACCTTTTCGTCGCGCACCTCCATCTCGTGCGCTCCTTATAACGGTGATCATCATTTGTATAACTACTGGCAATGTTGGTTTGGCACACCCCATGATCAATGGCCTCATGTATCTGATCAATGAGCCTACCGTCTTTAGTATCATGGGTCGTGGAGGTGTAAATATTGCAATAACATGATACATTCTTTAATCACACGCTATAACAAGGGACATCTACTGGCATCATGGTCCCCATGAAAGATTTCACAATCTAATGTTATAGTGCATGTACCATCCTCCAGGGGAAATTATCCTTAACATGCCCCTCTATTGTATAATCTTTACACAACAAACCACTGTGAGTCTCATGGACCGAGTTCGTAGATAGCTTTTCCAACTATTTATCCATAGTAGCAATCTGAGCCTCCAAGAATGGGCTAACACCAGTATCAATACTACCAACGGCTTCAGCATGCAAGGCAGCTCCAATGCTTCACGCAGATCTGTGAAATTCTTATGAGATAAGGCCCTTCTAAAAGGGGTGATCAATCCTCCAACAAACCACTATGCATGTTGAGAAGGATGTATATCATATGATAATTTAGACAAGAGAGTCTTAAAGCATGCATCATACTCCCACACACTCTCTGTCATTCCTTGTTGTATCTCCTTCAAAGTGCTAATGCTTTTTTTCTCAAACTCAGGAATGTGGAACTCTACCAAGAATGCATTCTTTAAGGTAGTGTAATCCACCACTATTTGATGAGGATCATACTTTCTATACCAGCTATGCACGCGCCCTTGTAACGTGGTTACAAATTGACTAGCCTTTCATTCTGGGGTTGTGATACCTTTCGTGTGCCATAGCAGTTCACACTTGTGAACATGTTCCATAAAGCATCCTCAATGCCCCTGTAATCTAGTAAGTGCAAAGACATTTCAAAGAAAACTTGAGGTGGTGGTTGGGGTCCTTGTCTTGAACCAAAGCCTTGGTTCCCTCCGGTGTTTCCTCCACTGCCCGATCCACCGGGTCCTATAGGTCCCCAGAGCCACCAGATCCACTAGAACCACTAGGTCTAATAGGGCCTGTAGGAGCTGTACCAACTACCCCCATGGTCCCACTGAACTGTGTTGATGGTGCGTGATGGTGCCCCACCATCGCTACTTTATCTGTCTCGCACCACTCCCTGATGTGAGACCAAAAGTTTGTACACTTGCCCCTTGTCCAAAAACTCCTCCAAATACTAGAATATGTGCAGCCATAGAAGAAGGAATGTAAAATTTTATCTCCTAGGCGTGGATCTATCTCTTCCACTAGTTTCAATTGGATCAATACTTCTTCCTAGTTCGAGAAAACCAAGCACCAGGGCTCGGTCACTAGGGTGGGTTCAGATATGTGCCAACGACTCTCCTTTCTCCATGTGATGAACTCTCACCAAAAGCTGAAGGGGTCTCCCTCACGTGCTTGCCAAGATGGGGTAGCATAGACTACTTAGGTTCCACATCCTCCGCATGAACCTCAACTCCTTCCCGTAACATCTATCTCCATAGATCCATCACACTAGTAGCTTCGTGTCATCTAGTAATCTCCCTTTCATGTGCTTTGCCATACTTGAGCCATCTTTCTTCCCTCTCCTTTTCTATCATATCATCTACCATCTTCCTCCACCCGAGATTCCTTACCCAACAGTGCTCAAAACGGTTTAGCTATCCATGGGGTGCTTCTAAACTCATGGTAACCATCAATATCTTCATAGCTAGAGGGATAGCATGTAGAAACGATCCCCTAGGTTCTCGTAGAAACTCAAACTCAGCAACCTCTAGACAAGAATACATGGAAATGGCGTATTCTAGAGTGTAGCTAGCTAGTACTCCTCCCCACTAGTGATCTATAGCATGGGTCCATGTCAAATCTGCATCCTACAACCTTTGGTAGTCTTCTTTAGTCCATATCCATAATCCATAACACCAACTTGATCTAGATGCATAGGCTGAAAGCCACCCAAATAACTCTACTGGGAAGTAGCAAAAAAAAGTTCTCATACAGATCATGGTAGAGATTCTCCTCTACCCATCTACGTGTATCAAACTTAGGTCCAGTGCTAAATCTCTAGAAAATTCATCCTCCGTGCTCTTGAACCATGATTCAACATTTTCCAATGTTAACCGATCCGTCATTACTCTTTACACAGATCATGATGCATGTTATATCCCACTACAACTTCAAAAGAGGTCTTGGCAATGGAACCAAGATGTAGTCAATTTTACTCCCATTATAAGAGGAAGGAATCCCATACGCACTAGCCTATCACCCAACAGAAGCTGAGTGCTCACCCGAGGCATGCACGGGTGTCGAGTCTCTCTTTTATGTGAGTTTTTAGTGGGAAGCATTCATCAATGATTAGTATAGGAGTATTCAGGAAAGAAGTTTAGACATACAAGGATTACAGGGCTTAGGACGGCCTCCAGATCCTTGTAGCTTCTTCAGACTGTGTGTTTTAAAAGACTCCATAACATATAATATAACAGAAAGAAAGCTACAACCATTCATTCATAGCATGAAAGGAAAGAGAACTTCTATGAACGAAATATACATGAAACCCACTGATATTCATATCTAATTATAATAGGTAACCTCATTGTATTCATTGTTTCATTACAAAGAGCCATAGAGGGTAGACTACAGTCATGCACATCACTAGGCTTGTATAACTACGCAAAAATAGAAAAGAAATTACAATGCTAAGTTCAAGTACATTCCTTTCTACATCAAAGCCCCACTCACAATAATCTTACAGAGCTTCACCCATGTTATCTCTCTTTGTGTGTATCTCTCCTATCTTCTCCTCTTATGTCTATATTCCCCTTTTCTTTCTCTTCCCTCTTTTGGTCCACAGGCACTTGTATTTATCACCTTCCCGCACTACCAACTCACCTTGCAAGCCCTCAAATCCGTCGCCAAGTGTCGAATGTGGTCCTTCAGCGAGCATGTTTCCTCAGGCCTGATCTCTCCACTCCATCTCATGATGGTCTTCTAGAAGATTCCTTTGCTAGCATGCTCTTTCCTGGGCCACCTGTTGCCAAGATGGCATGTTATCCGTGCGTAACCGATCATGCTTTTCACATGTTCTGCCTTTGTTTCTTAAATCGGCTAAGTCTTGAATCTCCTTTCGCATGCCACGCGCGCTATATGCTTCCTTGAGCCTTTTCTCTTGCGCACTTTTACCTTGCGTGCCATCCTATAACTGGGGTCCCGTGCGCCCACAAGCTTTCATACTTAGTCAATATTTCGGGACCTAACAAATTCCCATTTTCCCATCTTTATTTTATATTAATCCCACTATTAATTCACCTTCCCTAATCTATCCGAAATCACACTTAATTATCCCTAAACCCATCCACTAATCCTTTTATCCTCCCTAAACATCCTTTTTATCATCCCTAGGTTCCCATATACCCTCATTCAATGCATTCCTATCCCCCACCACCTTTTATCCTCCCAAAGCAAACCTAACCCGCATTAACCACTCGAAACCCTAATATATCCCCTTTTATACCCCTTTCATGGAGTTGATCAAATCTCCACCAACCAAATCGACGGTCGGGTTGCACTCACTAGTGACCCATGCAGTCGTCATCAACCCTATAGATACACACATAACCGTCCTCTCTTGAGGATGTAATTTTGAGATTTTAAGCTCTTTTGCTTCATTTCTTGATCTTCTTTGCAACTATTGCTATCACCTTAAAGCCACATTAAAGATCTTACATACCACTCTTGAGGATCTTAGAGGATTAGAGCTTTCTTAGAGACCCTATTTCCATCCCATCATCATTGTGCATCACTCTTATAGGTTTACCAGTCACCTTAGAGATCTACCCTTGCATCAGTCATCATCAATCTCTCTATAGTTTATTTTTAATCCATTTTCCTCCATCAAACCCTAGATGCCCTCCCTGGTCATCGTCGAATCTTCACAATCACCGTTGACCTTATCCACATCTATCTTATTATCTATCATTCATCCTACCATCTATCTATTTTCCAGCCTCACAGTATCTCAGATCTTCTAATTTTGTTTTTTTACATTCTTATTGCTTCAAATATCATCTTCCTCATAACTAGTTGTCATCAACCTAGCTTCGCACGCATTATGTTTCTCACTAGATTCATCAATTTTCTTGCATATTTTCTATCCTAACTAGATCCGGACCTTCTAAAACAAACCGGAATCAAATTAGTCCTAGATCGGCTTCATATCACAACTTCATATATGTTAGTTGTTGCCGACTTTGAAACAGTTTGTTTTAGTTTTTCATCATTTACTATTATCATATCTACATGTTATCTTATTTAGAACTTTTCAAAAAATTTGTTTCGCTTAATATTTTGCTACATCTTATCATTTATCCATTATCATCTTATCTATCTTTTATCAAAGTGGGTTGACATCCATCCTAGGAAGTTTTCACTTCTCGGGATTGACGTTGTCAAGAAACCCACCCTCTTATCTACTAATCATTTTCTTGTTGAGTTTCTCTTTGTTGTTTAGGTAATCAAGCTCATTGTGAGGAGGATATTTTGTGCCTATATCCATCATCATCTTATCAAGAGGTAGCTTTAAACCCTCTCATTATTGGAGTTTCTTATTTTCTTTGCTACCATTTCACTAATCTGAGATAGTGACGAGAAAAATCAGTCAACAGTGAGGGAACTATAATTACAATGGTAAACAATTTCTTTCATGTAACTAAACCACATAAATATACCCCATTTTTTTCTCATTCCTTACTTTTATACACACATATAAATTTTGAGTTTTCTAAGGCTCATATATCAAGGTAAATAAGTGCATCCACAATTTTATAATTGAACTTGTTATATAATAACATGATTATTTCATTTGAGTAGTATGACTACAACATTATCCATAATTAATATATAAGTTTTACATCTAGTACAAACAAATACAACTCAACGACTTATCCAAAAAATATGAATATCATTTTATCACAAAAGTAGTAATAATTTCTCATGATTAATACAACATTATTATTCTATGAATCCACTCTAAATAATATCACTATTTCCGGTTTACAAATGTATACATCTGAGTAGGTACATGCTACCATAACATAGTAAGAAGTTATTGATTCCTCTGCCTAAGTACTATAACTAAAAACATGGTCGACAAAATTGGGCATGGTATTCTCCTACGATCTAACAAATTTATGATTGCAAAATTTTCCATTCACAATGAATTCAAACACTTACACACAACAAGAGAGGATAAATATTACATATGCGGTTTCATTTCATTTTCAATCTAGAGAGAGAGATAGAGAGGAAGAGAGAGAAAACACCATATTTCCCACAAGAAAATTTCTCAAAACAAGTAACATAAATGAGTTTAGTAGAGTCACTGATAGTGTTTAAAAGTTTCCCCATACTTATTAGGCTTAAAGGAGGTCCCACAATAGTTTTCTCGTTATTACTAAAAGTTTACAAAAATGACCAATTTAGCCAAAGTGGCTATAAAGCGAGTTCAAAGTCCAATGTACGAGACTTGAACATGTAATTTTGATTCTCATATACTCTCCTATCTACATGGAAACCTCAAAGTTGATGGTGTAGACATATAAAATGTTGACATAATTAATTTTGATTAATTTTTCTCGAAATATTTTAACATCATCATTATTTCCTATAAAATACCACATATTGTTGACACAAAATCATGCACTTTAGACATTATTTAGTCCCGGTCTCATACTACTATTCATATGGTTTTTGAGTGAAGAAAGTACTAATTAACCCTCGTCTTTTAGCCATTTTAATTTTCTTTATGTCGTCATTCTTTGACCTCACACACATACTTTCCCAGTCTATTTTCGTTGTTTCGTCATTTTAGTCTTGAATGGGGTACCCAAGCTAGTCTTGGGTGCCAACAGTGCCTGGTCCCACGGGGCACCCTGATCCTTTTCCTTCTTTTTCGCCACTTTTTGGGAACTTTCTAGCCATTTGAACATTTCATATTTCTTATGGTCGGCATTTTCGGGGTTAATTACAAAATTAGAACAAGAGAACCATATAAATATAAAGTTATGAAACCACAATGAGGGACCAAGCACTAGTCACTACTATCATCCACCTAGAGTTGCATCCATCTAAGGCATCTAGAGCTCATTTACATCCATCTAGCTCCATCACAAGACACAAATCTGGTTCATCTACATCACACAAACATAGGAGGAAATTTTATTCTATTTCATCCATCATTGTATTACATTTTCTACACATAGTTATAGCTTGTTACTTCCCAAAGTGTGATTGCATAAGAGCATCTAGGGTGCAATTGCACACACTTGCACATAGAACTACATTGAGTTTGAGATGTAGTATAACGCTGAGTTAGTAAGTCCACCATTGTGGCCACTTGAGTCTGAGCTTTGACCCCTTTATTTGAATTCTTCTATTTTTAGGGTTTAATGCTTGTTTTGGGGTCTTACAAGTCTATCTTTCATCATTGATCACTTGCATGGCATCCAACACAAAGCAACAAATTACATGCGACGATAATGAGGGTTTCGCATCATCATCTAACCCCGTAAATATAGTTTTTGTACCTCTTGCATAGACCATAGCACCTAGAATGCAAACTAGGGTGCCCACAAGCACCTTGATCCTCTCCCGTGTGCCCCAGGTCCACTCAAACATTTCCCAAATCTACAAATTTTGGGACCTCGACACAATCATTCCCTCATCTTGTTTCTCCAAATCAGCTCTGTGACATAGTCCAACAAGTTTTCCGAATCAACTAAACTTCTTCTAACCCTTATTTGCATATTTAGGGTTTCTATTTTCATTAGTCTAGTTGTTTGGGTCATTTTTCTATAATTATTCACTACTTTTATTTACTATATTTATTGTTGTTCCTAGTTAGATTAAATACCATTATCCCACATTTTTAGTTAATCATTTTGGTGAACCCAACTTGTTTCATTCTTAGGATCCTTTTTTAGCCTCTCATGGATCCTAAAATTCCTCAAGTTTCTTTGTCTTACTTACTTAAGATGCATCCTAATTGTCAAGTTGCTCTTCAAAAAGACCTAGACACCACATATCATCTTCAAAACACACTTCCACATGAAATAAGTCTTATATTTAACCACCTATCTAATGACCCTAGTCTTATTGTTTCTCCAATCTAATCATCCCCTATTGGATTCAAGTCAAACTCTACATTCTTTATTTCAAGACAAATTTTAGGTCATGGAATCCACAATTACATCTCTCAAATCTGAAATTCAACAGTTTAAGGATGCTTCTCAAGTACATTTTTGTGCTCCTTCTACATCTTATCTTCAATCTATGGCTAATACATGTCATATAACTAAACCTCAAGTCATGTCATTTCCAGAACCTCTCATATTTGATCGCAATACTAAGCCACATGACCTTCTTACTAAGCTCCTTAGTCATCAATTGATCACTTTACCACCTACTCATTACTATCCTCCTTATTGGATAAAAAAGTATCAAGGTCATCCATATTGCAATTATCATCGAATCAATGGACATAATGATAATTACTATTATGATATACAACGTAGAATAAAACATCTTAAGTGTTAGGGCTTTATCTCATTCATTGCACAACATTTTGTTACATGCCCATCTACAAATGCTACATCCAAATGGGCTCCAAAAACTACTCCTTTTGCATCTACTGAGCATCATGCCACTATTTCTAGTGTTCCTTCTTTGATTAGTCAAGATCCTCCTAAGAAACCACCTACGGCATCACCAAGTTAGCATACATGACCACATCCCAAAATTAGTTCACCACCTCCTCCTAATCACCACCTACATCATTACCAAATCAAAACAAGTTGTCACTTCTTAAATTTATCTCTAAATCATGTCCTCCTACTAAGTCATCTATTTTAGTACCAAGTCAAACTAAGCAACCAATTCAAACACAAAATCACCTCCTATGGTAAAACTTGTAATTCCACCATCTGTTATAGACCATACCTATATTGATGACTAGGACCCAAATGAAGATTACTATGATGATGAACCATTGGATGGTCATACTCCTCTATCATTTCAATGTCTCATCACTTTTGTTAAAGAAAATACTCCTTACATTGATCCACTTAGTGTCTCTTGACTATATTTCCATCATGTACACACTTGGGGGGAATAATATCTAACACCCTCCCTCATTATATTAGCATTAGCGCATCACTCATCCTTGCATTATCTTACATCAATCTCCTAGCTTAGACATACTAATCACATGTTTTAGCATCTCCATTACCCGATGACACACTCTTGTGCTTCGGTTCACACTTGATTGTTGAGGGATAGATACTACACATGAACCCCACACATTGTACCATAGGCACTACATACTACGTCTATTCACACATCACACATCTTACATCACACATTCTATAGTTAGTCTACATCATTACACATCTACACGTCATACATCATACTAGTCTTCATCACACATGTGTCACACTTGCATCTAGCCTTACATACTACTCATCACACCTACTATTGTTAGTCTCCATACACATCTTACATTGTATCTCATACATCATATAGTACACATCATATGCATCATATGGTTGTCTATTATCTCATACATTACATCATCTTCTATGCATTGCACTCACTACCCTATGACGCACTTTAGTTCCTCGGTCCATACTTGACTGCCAAGGGTTTACAAATCAAATGGACCTTATCATACTCACATATTTATCATTTGACCTTCCATCATGCGACATTACTAGGTTAGTGACATATGCTTTAGGCTAAATAGTCACCTATCCCTTCACCTTGTAGTGGTATACGCTTTAGACTACATCACCACTCCCTCTATTCATATTGTAGTGATATACGCTTTAGGCTACATCATCACTCTTTCAATCATCTTTCCATTGTACACGCTTTAGTTAAAGGGTTAATGACACATCATTTCTAGGTCGTATATCATCACACATACACATTCATCACAACATGTTAGACATAACACACTATTTGACCATTTCCCGATGACATGCTCTTATTTATGGTTCATTCTTGATAATTGAGGGGGAAAACAAATGAACCTCATTGCATACATTTCCATTCACTCGGGGGCACGCGGATCCTATCATTCCATCTTGCATTCCATTCCATCCATCCACAACATATTGCATATCTTGGTTTCTTTTACTCTTGTTTGCATTTGCTTGTATATGGTCACTTTATTACACATGCTAGTTAGATCTCTTGTATGTCATTTATCTATACCATACACACATGTGTTCACGCCTTTACTTAGTTGTGATCATAGATATAGGTCCTTTGCATGCAATAAAGATGATTTCCTTCTACCCATCCTACATTGGTCATTGGGGGCATCCACATTCATCTCTCACAGGTGTTATTGTTTCATTTTGTACTTAGCACTCTATATTACATGGTTATACATGATTTTGACATATTGGTTATCTTTCTAACATGTTAATGGGTGCTTCATGTGCAACATTTGTTTTTCAGGATTACTTTGCTTCCATGGCTATCTGTTATTTGTACTTTCTTGTTTTGTTTGCTATTATATGTGGACCTTTCCCTATGTTTGATGTGCAAACTTATTTGTTGTATGTGGCCATGATGGCCTTATGTCTTGCGACATCATGAGTGATGTCCCATGTTTGTAGCCCACTTTTGTGGCTTACTTTGTCTTCTTGCATGTTTACATTACTATATTGCTTGATAGCTTATACATTGTTTGCATAGATTACACATTGTCGTATACATGCATGTTTGTTTGTATTAACACTTGTCTTTAGATATCCTCTTGTTTGTGTGTGTCTTATTTCTATAAAGAAATTTCCAGGGTATAGTTCATGTGGTTGGTCCTCTTTTGGGGCCACATCCTCCTATCAATGACATCGTATGTACCCCCAAAGAGGGGGCATCATTCTTTATACACTACACATATATCTAAACCGGTATTGTCGGTTTAGTTTTCCACCCTTGCTATTGTGGGTATAGTTTAGTTTAATTTTCTACCCATGGCATTATGGGTACGATTCTATTCGATTTTACGCCCTTGGAATTTTGGGTTCAGCAGTTCAGATTCGAGTTTACACCCTTAGCGTTGTTGGTTATATAGCGAGTGGTGGGTTTAGACCAGTCTACGAACCCCATACACAAGGGGATTTTATAGGACATGGTTGTCCTTAGCATTCTAGGGAGTAGTTATAGGTTAGAGGATACAACGGAATTCCTCTCTACACTACTATAGCTAGTTACATCGGATCGTCCAAAAACACCAGCAAGACAGAGATCTCTTCATACATGTTCAGGGAAGAAGTTAAAGGTTAGAGGATACAACATAATTCCTCCCTATACTTCTTCGGCCTATGGCATTCAGATTTCCCAAAAACCCAAGACATGATATCCTCTTTCTACACCCTCTCTCTCAACATGGATCAGTACACATGTTTCATTTTTCATTTGTGTATTTTACATTTACATACATATACATGCATCTTTTTATATGTGTTTTTTACATATAAACATGCATATGTGACTTCTTGATCATCTTCTCCTTACAGGTGTACAATCGTATGAGAAGTAAGGAGTCAACAACAAATACAAATATGCGGTAACAACAACAAAATTTTATGGTAGCACACATCATACTAACCATGTGTGTACATTACATGCATCAACAACTACACATGTGTTTCTATCATAGGTTCATTCTCATCAATTTTTTTCACTTTTACATCTTTAGTTTCCACGCTCCATCATATTTTTTTCATTCCATGCTTTGTCTAGTCCTTTAGCACATTTTTACTACTATAATTTCATGGACATCGGTATCAATCTCTATCTACTTTATGTTACCGAGATTTCCGCTCACCAACATAAAGTGGGGAAAATATAGAAAAAATCACAAACTTTAGACATTATTTAGTCCCTCATTACTACTATTCATATGGTTTTTGAGTGAAGAAAGTAGTAATTAACCTCCATCTTTTGGTCATTTTCCATTACTTTCTACCGTCACTTCCGACCTCCCACACATACTTGCCTAGTCTATTTTCACTGCTTTCCCAACATTTTAGCCTCAACTAGGGGGGTCGATGGGCACCCTAGTCCCAGGGCTAGGTGCCCTAATCCTTTTCCTTCTTTCTCACCACTTTTTGGGCACTTTCTAGCCATTTGAGAATTTCATATTTCTTGTGCTCGGCCTTTCTCAAGGGTTAATTGTAGAATTAAAATAAGAGAAACATATAAATATAAAGTTATGAAACTATAATGAGGGACCAAGCACTAGTCACTACTATCATCCACTTAGATTTGCATCCATTTAAGGCATCTAGAGCTCATTTGCATCCATCTATCTCCATCACAAGGCACAAGGCTGGTTCATCTGCATCACACAAGCATAAGAGGGAAGTTTATTCTATTCCATCCACCATTCTATTACATTTTCTACACATAGTTATAGTTCGTTACTTTCACAAAGTGTGACTGGCACAAGAGAACCTAGGGCATGATTACACACACTTGTACATAAAACTACATCAAGTCTGATATGTAGTGCAATGCTCAATTAGTAAGTCCACCATTGTGGTACTAAGGACATTTTGATCCCTTAATTTTCACTCTTATTTTTTAGGGTTTGATGTTTGTTTTGGGGTCTTACAGGTCTATCTTTCATCATTTATCACTGAACATCTCAGTAATAGAAGAAGTGAATTACATGTGATAGACAACAAGGGTTTCACATCATCATCTCGACCTTATAAATCTGATTTTGGACCTCCTACACGCATCAAAGTGCCTGAACACAAACTAGGGCACCCACATGTGCCCTGATCCTCTCCCAGGAACCCCATTCTACTCAAATTACACAATCTACAAGTTTTAGGACCTCATCATAGTCATTCCATCCTCCTTCTCCATTCATCTCTACAAAATAGTCCAAGAAGATCATCGAATCAGATAAGCTTCTTCTAACCCTTCTTTACATATTAGGGTTTCTATTTTCATTAGTCTAGTTACTTGGGTCATTTTTCTATAAGTATTCACTACTTTTATTTATTTTTGTTCTTATTTAGATTAACTACCATTATCCCACATTTTTGTTAATCATATATGCCCTTTATCCTAATTAATTTCATCATTTATCTAATATCCCATCTCATCATTAATCCCTTTAATTCATTATTATATCCCATTATCCCACCTTAATCCTTATTATCATTTTCTAGGAATTTAATATTCCTATACCTACCTACCCACATACTCTACACCTAATGTACACCTAGCTTCTCCATGTAATCACATCTATAATCATCTTTTAATCTAATCTAATCCTAAACCAATCCTCTACCTCTAAACCTAGAGGCTTCGCTTTTAAGTCTCTTTAAAATTATCCCACTCTCCATCGAATTTTAAATTCAATGGAGGCTTCTCACAAAATATAGAATTCTCCATTCTATAATCCTCCAATCCTCTCCTCAATCCTCAACCATTAATCATCATCCCACTTGGATTAATCCTCACTATTTTTCTCCCAACTACAAACTATAAATTTATCTCTCCTCCTCCATGAGAGTAAGATAGAAAGAACTTGATAAATCTCTTCCATTTTTTCTATTCAATCATCAAAAATATTCAATCAATCCATAATTCATCCAAAATATATCACCATTCAATCCTTCATCATGCATCAATCAATCCAATAAAATCAAGGGGAGATGTTACCCAAGTGTCTCCACAAAATCTGAAGCAATCAACACCATCCATGAGAAAATCCAACACAATAAAGGAGGAACATTTCATTCGATTGGTAATTGTGGGTATTGATTTTCTCCCCCTTTCCATATCTTTCTCAATATGAGGTATTGTTGGAAGGATTAGCATAGGAGAACAATTTCTTTGTTTTCTTATATTATATAACTAATATTTTCCACATTACATTTTTGGCACCCACCGTTTTCAAGACCCAAAATATTTGATATTTTATATATATCATATAATATTTTGTTTTTTTTTCTTGTATATATCCCCTTGTGTTGTTATATCGTAAAGGTGAAACCGCATATTCTCTCCTCTCGCATCCACCTGCTCACCCTCCATCCACCTATTTGACTTAATCACTCCTATACATTGGCTAGTTTGTCTTCACATACTACCCATTAAGTCTTCACTTCAAGTGGTAATTAACCATCACAATCACACACACTTTGATCTCGTAGAGACATAGGGCTCACATGTTGCCAAGTATTTTTTAGACCTTGGTCACACTTCTATTTTAGTCCAACTCTTGCCTTACAACATGTGTCATTAGGCTCATCTTTTTTTCATCACTGATGTCATTTTCCTTCCATCCATCACATCCACATCCTTTTTCCCTTGGATCAAACATCCATGGGAAGATGATGATCCTTTCCTTTTCATCCAATCCTCCTCATGTCCCTTTTCAATTGTCATCATCATGATTGGGGGAAGCCTTACTACCATTCACCTGGGAATCATCCATTTTAGATACCCCTCACTTCCCATCCTACCCTACACTTAGGGGAAAATTGAACCCATTCATCCATCCACACAAGCCACCCTACTTTACACTTTGGGGCACACCACATCTATCCCTCAATCTAGATATCCCCCACCTTATCCTATACCACATCTTTTTTTGCTCAATCATTGTCATTTTCCTTTCATCCATCATATCCACATATTGTTTCCTTGGATCAAACATCCATGGGAAGATTATTATCCTTTCCTTTTCAACCAATCCTCCTCATGTCCCTTTTTAATTATCATCATCATCAATAGGGGCAGCTAGGTGCATCATCCATTTTAAATACCCCTCACTTCCCATCCTACCCTATACTTGGGGGCATATCTTATCATCTTCCATATCCCCCATCTTATCCTATACCACATCCCTCATCCTATCTATTTCCCATCCCACATCCCATCTAATCCTAACCTATTAACTAATCCCTATCCTATCCAACCTATCCAATTTCCCTTAATCCTTCCCTTTCTTTCTACCCAAACATGTTGTAGGACTTATAAGAAAATTCACATCACACTTTACATCCCTTCTCATCCCCCAAAGATATCCCATCCTGAATCCTTTTATATTACCTATCCTAAATGATTTCCCCCATCCCAAAGTCAAAATCTCACCATCCAAGATCAAATAATCTAAACATCCAAATAATCACAACATCTAAAAATCAAAACATTCAAAAAGTCCATACATGCAATGTGTGTGAGATTTTGCTTGCTTGTCTCATTTTACATTTTGGCTAATGATATAAGGCCCCTTTTATTTATTTTTATTTAGCATGGCCCAATGATATGAGGACCATTTTTATATTAATATGTCCAATGATATGAGTACACATGCATTTGGAAATTCAATATTCATGGTCTTTATACCTTAGTGCATTTTTCTCTATGTCACATCAATAACATTGTTAATGATGATAACAGTGGGAACTTTATGGTAACACACCCCCTTCTACCATCATCATCCATACTTAATCATAATCATCATATAAATAACTATCTAACCTCCTCATCCTCCTATCCAGTCAATCCTTTATCAATCAATCAATATCCACATCCAAATCTTATCATCTCACATCCAACATCCAAAATACTCACCACTTGGCTGCAACATCTTCTAACATCCTCTTATTAATCAAACTCGAACATTCTTTCTCATCGCTTCATCAATCATAATCCCAATCCTCTCCTCATCAATTTACTATCATCCAAATCGATCAAAAACTACTCTTTATTCTCTCATCCAAACATCCTCAATCTTATAATCCTCCAAATCCAACATCTTATACCCTATCTTCCTATCCAATTAATCCAACCTCAAGTGTAACGTCCTCAACTCCCACACCATCAAACCTAACATCCTCAAATCCAATATCCTTAAACTCAACCCCTTGACTGGGCATCCTATAATCCCAAATCCTCAAAACCTAACCCCTTAACCAAGGCATCTTCTAATCCACCAATCCTAAATATTCACCCTTGTCATACATCATTGACTAGGGCATCCTCTACTCCAAAATCCAATATCTCCTAATCTTCTAATCTCTTACTCCTCTAATCCTCTCTCCTATCTTCTAATCCTTTAATCCTACATCCTCATCAATATCCTAATCAACATAAACAATCCTTCTATTCTCTAATCCTCAAATCTAATATCCTTAATCTTAACCCCTTAACTGGGGCATCCTATAATCCAACCCCTTCAATCAATCTTCTAATCCTCTAAATCCTCAATCTTCTCATCCTCTAATCCTCTCTCATCTACTAACTTGATCCTCTCCTCTTTTTGAGTGGTTACCTAACTCGTTCCTTCCCCGCCTAACCCCTCAAGGGGGCATCATATCACCATCCTAACATATTATCTTATTTTTATTTGAATGGTCATTGCTCCATAATAACCCTTCAAAGAGGGGAAAAATGTAGACATATAAAATGTCAACATAATTAATTTCGAATAATTTATCCCATAAATATAATAACATCATTAGTATTTCCTATAAAATACCACATATTCCCTTTATCTTAATTAATTTCATCATTTATCTGATATCCCATCTCATCATTAATCATTTTAATTCATTATTATATCATATTATCCCACCTTAATCCTTATTATTATTTTCTAGGAATTTAATATTCCTACACTTACCTACCCACCTACTCTACACCTACCCTACACCTAACTTCTCCATATAATCACGTCTCTAATCATATTTTAATATAATCTAATCCTAAACCAATCCTCTACCTCTAAATATAGAGGCTTATATTTCTGAAGCCTCTCTAAACTTCTCCCACTCTCTATTGAATTTTAAATTCAATGGAGGCTTCTCACAAAATCTAGAATTCTCCATTCTATAATCCTCCAATCCTCTCCTCAATCCTCAACCATTGATCCTCATCCCACTTGGATCAATCCTCACCATCCATTCTCCCAACCACAAACTATAAATTGAGCTCTCCTCCTCCATAAGAGATAGATGGAAAGAACTTGATAAATCTCTACCATTTTATCTATTCAATCATCTATAATATTCAATCAATCCATCATTTATCCATAGTATATCATCAGTATTCTCCAATCATTTAACTAACATATTCTTTTGCTAGTGTCATTATAAAACCAAGGTTGTGTGTCCAAGGTTGTATGCAATGAAGCTTTATGCAACTCAATTGTTTGGTGGTTCCTTTTGGGGGGTTTTGGTTGTTATGTTTCCTTCTATTTCGCTAATCTATGAAATGTAATGCTAAACTACTGAAACAAAATTACTATAATGAAATGTGTTTTTAAAGGAAATACTTTGCTAGAATTGAAATGCACACACCAAATCAATATAACAAAATTCAAATAACACACACTCTAAATTGAAATTACATAATTGAAATGACACACTCAGAATTGAAATTACATGAAAGGAAATAACACACTGAATAGAAATTGTAGTAAAGGAAATAAGTAATTGCATTCAAACTATAACTTATCAGAAACCATGAGCACACATAAATGTAAAATCCTCCAATCACCTTGGTTGAGTGGGCCCTTGCTCTTCCTCGGACGAGGTAATCTCAACACCATAGGATATTCAAAACAACATCTAATATATTGATTCAGAAAAGTTCCATAACATACTCAATACATAACTGGAAAATAGATACTAACTGTTATAAATTGTATTGCAGATTACCAACATCAACTAACTACTAAATTGTTCTTCAAGGAGATGTCTATATAGACATAGTCAGTTACACATCATGCCAAAATTGTAGGCACTGAGTTCTTCCACTAACAACCCTATTAAAGTTCATTAAATCCTACGGAACTGCTAAAAACAAGATCCATGTTTATAGGTTGTCAATGGAAAAAGTCTTCCATGATTGCACAATGGCTCCAGACTCGGACTCCTTGATTACAATTCCCAACATTGGCAGTAAATGTCCACTATTATCCTACACATGTCACCACATTTCACTCATAGAGGTGATTAGTGGGAAGTTCTATGGTTAACAAGTTGCATGAAACAAAACAAGAGAAATGCATTGAACTTACTAGGATATAACTATATAAAGCATCCCCATGCACTAATTAATCATGTTTAATGACAAATCAATAATCACATAGATGATATAAACAAGTCAAATAATGCACTCATCATCTCCCCTGCACTTTACCTATTGCATGTCCCTATGTAACTCATCTTTTCCCTGCCCTAAGGCCAAGTTGTTGTGCCATATCATATTCCTCAAACTGATCTACATATTGTTTCCTGGTTCCTTTGCATCCCTGATTGTTTGAAATAACTTCCACCCAAGCTGTGAAACTATCATGTGACTGGGAAGCATTATTCTGCCAGGTAGTAATCAGATTTAGGAGAAGAGGTGGCCTCACTTGTGTTCCTACCCACTCATCATTGTATTCCTTGTCATTTTTCTCAAAAAACTGCCAAATTATTGTAACCAATGCATCACCCCCTATACACCAACTGAGATTCTGAGGGGAGATAACTTCCCTCCTTTTTAATGGCAAGTTTAAGGTATCCCACCTTCTATCACAAGCATGTCTTGCTTCACCAAAATGTTTGCTTGACTATAGGCCTCAAAATCTTGCACACATTTCAGTAGAATCTTTGAAGTATTTTCCCCAACACCAACCTGATAATAAAGAGATCGGAAATTTTTCTTCATGGCCACATCATTGTGATGGGTAGGCCTAATGTAGAAACCTATGGTGTGAGTTGTTTGATTGAAAATATTTGTTTGTTTGCCCCATGTAATTTGGTTCCTAAGCAATGATTGAAAGGCCTTCAACTAAAAATCTCCCACAAATAGATTAATAAATAAATCAAGCACATTGGTGACCAACATGTTGTGGAGGTAAAATTCACACAATTGATTTTGTATCTTAGGGTACTATTTTGATAAATTGACAAAAAGGTTTTTCCATCAGGAGCTTCATGAGGTTCTTGACTGCACATTCTCATTAATTTCCAAGCATAGAATTTCTCTTGGACAAACATGCTATAGACAGAAGAAGGTTTCCTACAGGCTAGAAGCTTACAAGCCAATGAAAAAATAGAGTATAAAATAGATTCTAACTTCTTCTTCTCATTTGCACTAGCCTCAATCTCCTCTTTTAAATTTTTATTTTCCTTTTTTAATGCTTTATTTTGAAGAGATAACAAATTTAAATCATCCCATACTTTAAGGCCTATATCTCTTTGTCTCTTGAGACTACTAACCTCTACCTTCAAAGTAGTAATTTCCCTCACTTTTTCTATAGTTCTCTGTGTAAATGCAATTTTGCAAAGATAAGTTGGTTTCTTACATACCTTTTAAATTTTCCTTCAGGAAGAAATTTCATCCAGATAACACCTCAGTACATCATCTCCATGTGATTCCTGGCCACCAATCTCCATTGCAACAAATTCTAGAGCTAGGGTCTACATATCCTAGTGTCTTAAGGCATTTCTCAGAGCTTCTGACTTGGTTTCTAGAGCTACAAAAATATCTAGACTCTATGTTGCAGGGATAGTTGTTGTGAATATATCATCCTTAGATTGTTCATCAGGGACAATTGAGGTACCAACCTCTTCCTTCTCCTCCATAATGGGAGTAGAATCTTCATGAAAAAATTCTGGGAAACTTCAAGTCTCTACAAAGTACAAGACCTTCTTGGCCTCAACAAAATAGAAGAAGGAACTGGTAAAGTGATTTTACCCTTAGAATTTTGTGGCATAGAAGATGGACTATCCTGACTACCAGGTTCTTCCATAGTTCTCTGTGAAGGTGAGGAGTTGACTCGAGCTTAGGTTAAATATTGGAGATGGTCCCTTCTTGATTTTATTTTTTTTGGAACTCTCCCCTACACTTATTTTTTGATCCTTCTCTTGGGTCTGTAGAAAACCTGATGTGAACAGATCAATTGAATAAGCCCTGGGTGTTTCAATGCAGCCCTACCACCTCCATTTTTATATTTTTGTCCCACTTTAATGACTACATCAACTAAATATTCAGGTAAATTTACCTTGAGTGTAGGGTTTATGTGGCCTTTCTTCAAATGAATTAAAATCTTCAATGAATCCCCTCCAAGCACATATATGGTTGTCATCACAGATAAAGTACCATGTTGACCCATTTAGCAACTTCCTTCCAAATACCAGAAAAATTTCCCACTTAATCCCCTTCTAAGTACCATATGAAGTGAGGATTACTTCTAGAAGAGCTTCACCATCCTCATGAAATAGGGGAATTAGGTCTTTAAGAGGAGCATTTGTCATAACCTTGAGACCAAAGTCTGGTAAACCAAATAGGTCAAAAACAACTTGACTACTTATTTCTACTCTTTTTCCCCAATTCACAAGCAGGTGGCTTCAAAATTTATCAGAAACTCATCAACTAAATTTTCATCAAAGCCCTTGAATTTCCTAATAAATTCTAGCCATCCAACATCATAAAATACTTGGGAAATTACACATTCTGAGCAGTGGGTCTGAGAGTCTAGTTTATATTTCTTCTTCTACCCCATAGTATAGACAAATTTAGATAGTTGTGTAGAAGAATGATGTTGTGTTCAAACTCATAGAGCAATGGCATGAAGTGTTTGGTGAGTGACAATTTGAAATATACCACAATCTTTTTAATTTCCTTAGGTCGGTGCAAAATTAGAGCGTGAAAAGTTGACAGACCAAGTATGTGTGGGAAGTTTTAATGCATGGTATGACACACACCCCATCATATTGAATAATAATGCCACTTGTCCTTCTTATAAAACATCCCATCCTTTTCTTAGAAATTTGACACATGTGGTATCCTTGCTAATTATGATTCATTATGATTCATTACACCCCACTCCACGTCACAAGATTTTGAATGATATTCCCAATAAATGCATTGAAAATTGTGTATTGATTTAATCATGCTAAGTAAATGCAATGGGGAGTTATTCAAAAGTTAATATCCATAGCAAAGTAAAATGCACTTACCCTTTCCAAATCTCAGCTTCTTGATATCCATATTTCCACATCCTACACTCATAGAGAAAATGTGAGTAGTGTACATTCTAACAATAGACATGCCCACCTTTATTGAAAGCATGAAACAAAAAAAACTACAATATAAGGGAAATAATATCAAAGCATGATCATCTTTCTTTATTCAAATTTAAAAATGACTACTCATGATGGGAAGAGCCAGGCCTCCACTGAATCCATTTCCTCACATAACAACATATCTTTGCTTTGAAGGTTTATTTATCTAGAGGACGCTGATACATCCTTAATCTATGTCCATTCACCAAAAGATTTATTTTGTCTCCATCAATTGGAAATAATCTCACAGAGCCATTATCAAACACTTGTTTGATCTGGTATGGTCCCAACCATCTTGTCCTCAACTTTCCTTTGAACTGTTGATACTTTGAGTCAAAAAGTAAGACCCAATCTCCCTCATTGAAATTCCTGTATTTGATACGAGAATCATGCCAAGATTTTCTTTGGTGTTGAAGAATCTCAGTTTGTTTTTGTGCCTCCATCCTCATTTCATCCATCTCATTCAATTGCATTACTCTCTCACATTGTGCTTCATCCAAATCGATGCCAACTTCCATTATTGTCCTCCAAGTCTACAATTCAAACTCAATGGGTAATAGTGGCTTCTTCCCATACACCAATTCATATGGGGAGAAACCAGTAGTGGTCTTCCAGGTTGTATTGTAGGCCCAAACCACTTCTGGGAGTTTTGGTACCCAATTTTTTTCTGTCT
Source organism: Taxus wallichiana var. yunnanensis (assembly GCA_018340775.1). NCBI lineage: Eukaryota > Viridiplantae > Streptophyta > Pinopsida > Cupressales > Taxaceae > Taxus > Taxus wallichiana. The sequence goes on along the minus strand of CM031237.1, from coordinate 972,106,154 downwards.
ACATTGACAACTTTGGTTAAAATATTCTCCAACTCTCTATTTGTAACTTCTACCTGCCCATTGGATTGGGGTGATATGGTGATGAATTCTGATGCTTGATTCAGTAGATCTCTAGGAAATCCTCAATCATGTTAGACACAAATTGAGGTCCCTAATCAGATACAATAGCTCTAGGGGTGCCAAATCTCAACATAATCTTGTTGTACAAAAATTTAGCTACAACATCTTCATTAGCAGATGTCAATGCTTGAACCTCGGTCCACACTTTGTGACATAATCAGTGCACACCAACATGTACTCTTTCTCAAAGGATGGGGATCAAAAGGTCCATGAAATCAATACCCCACTTCTCAAATGGTCCTAAGACCAGCTGAGGGTTGAGAGGCATTTCCATGGACAATGTAGGCTTTCCCATTCTTTGACATGCATCACACTACCACACATACTTCTTGATAGACTTGTGAAGAGAAGGCTAGTAATACCTAGCTCCAAGGACCTTGTGAATTGTCCTCTTCACTGAGTAATGTCCTCCTCTAGGCTCATCATGACAAGCTCTCAATATGTCATATACTTCATCCTCACAACACACCTGTGAAGAACCATATCAGAAAACATTTAAATAAAATTTCATTACACCATTTATATGTTGAGTTATTTTTAACTAATCTCTTTCATTCCTTATTGGTAAAGTAGGTTGAAACTTCCTTATAGTTAGGTAAGTTCACAAGATCAGAAAACCATGGAGGCTGAGTTGATATTGCAAACAAGTGTTCATCTGAAAATGATCCTGATTGCTTCTTCTTCTCCTGAAACATTCAATCTTGAAAGGAAATCAAAAAACGTTAGTCTTTCCTGGCTTATCAATAATAGTTAAGTTAAATTCTTGCAACAAGAGTAACCATCTAATAATTCTTCCCCCACTACTAGTTTATTCATCAAATACCTTATGGTCGAATGGTCAGTATAAACAAATATTTTGTATCTAGTAATATAATGTCTGAATTTATTCAGAGAGTAAACAACAACTAAAAATTTTTTTCCGTAGTGGTGTAGTTTCTCTCTATAGGGGTTAGATTCTTGTTGATAAAATAAATGGCATACATCTGATCTTCTTCATCCTTTTGTCCAAGAATAGCTCCCATTGCTATGTTAGAGATGCATCAGTGTGAATATGGAAAGGTTTCCCCCAATCGGGTCCTCTCAAGACTAGAGCGGTGGTTAGCTTCTCTTTGATAATCTCAAAAGCCTGCTAACATTGAGGAGACCATTCAAAAACACAATATTTTGTCAACAAAGAAAACATAGGTGTAGAAATTTTACTAAAGTCTTTGATGAACCACCTATAATACCTTGCATGTCTAAGGAAACTCTTGATGTCAGTCTGATTTGTTGGCATAGGCAGCTGAGTAATTACTTCAATATTTTTGGGGTCGACCTATATTCCTTTGGCAAAAATATGATGACCTAAGACAATTCCTTGATCAACCATAATCAGACATTTTTCATGACTCAAGGAAAGTTGGTGCTGCTCACATCTAGTTAATACTTTTTCAAGATTGTTTAGAGATTCATCAAAAGTGGAACCGTGGATAGTGAAGTCATCCATGTAAACTTCAACACAATCATTTGTAAGATCTACAAAATGGCCAAAACTAATCTCTCTGAAGTAGCAAGTGCATTACAAATCCCAAATGGTAGGAATTATATGTGCAAATGTACCTAGGGACAAGTGAAGGTGGTTTTATCCTGATCAACAAGTGCAATACTAATTTGTTATACCCACTAAACCCATCCAAGAAGGAGAAATATTTCTTACCTGTAAGATTGTCCAAAACCTGATCAATAAAGGGCATAGGGAAAGTAGTCTTTCTTGGTGGATTTATTAAGTTCCCTATAGTCTACATAGATTCTCCATTTACCATTTTTCTTAGGAACTATAACTAGTGGTGATACCCACTGACTATCAGATATAGGATAGATGAATCCTACCTTCAAAAATTTTTCTATCTCATTTTTGACTATGTCTCTAAGTGTTGGATTAATTCTTCATTGTGGTTGTCTCACAAGTTTAACATCCTCGGTGTAGATATGGTGAGTGTAAATGCTTGGATGGATCCCTTTCATATTAGTATAATCCCAAGAAAAATCTTGGGAATGCTTCCTCAAGATTTCTACAACCCTAGTCTCTTGGCTGGCCTCTAAGTTATTACCAATGGTCAGCTCTTTTCCTATGTCAATAATCACTTGCTTGTATCTTTCGAATAGCAAGCTCTACATCAAAATTAAAGAATTCAAGGGACAAACATGAGGCTAAAGCATGTGCAAAATAGTCATATTTTCAAGAGACATAACCTTGGTTAAAGGACAATAGAAATCAATTGACACACATTCCTCATGATAAGTATAGGTTTCTTTACATTTTTCATTGGAAATGTCACTTACCATGGTAATATTATGTGTTATGTTTAGAACATATGGCTCCATAGCCTTGGTTCCAACTTCCATAGCCTTAGTCATGATTTCCATAGCCACGATGTCCTCTTCATCAGACATTGTGTATGACTCAACAATTTCTTCCATGTGATTTTTCACTACAATGGTGGCTAGATAAGAAGAACTCAGATGATTAGTATCTAAATAATCTACCCATACATGTTCACAAACATCCACATATGGCTAGGCAGAGGATACAATGAAATATTCTTTGATTTTTCCCATTTAAAATGGTCATTTTTCCCAACCTACAATCAATATATGTAGCAACAGTAGCCAACCAAGGCCTTCCTAAGATGACTGGATATCCCAACTTCCAAGATTTAGGCTATAAGACCATAAAATTGACATGATACTCCCAAGATTCAACCATGACCATTACATCCTCAATCACTCCATCTGGTACAACAATAGATTGATCTTGCTAATTAAAGAATGGTATTGGTTGGTTGTAATCTGTTAAAGACAATAGATTGAACATATATGTTGTTATAACATTGATGGAAACACCAAGATCCACCAAAACATTAGATATTGACTGACCATTTACAAAAATAGTAATGACTGGACTCTCGGATCCCCATATTTTGGTGAAATAAGCTTTCCAGCAACAAGATCAGCTAGATTCCCTTCCACTTTGACCATTTTTGGGTATTTCTTCTTTCTTCCTAGTGTCTTTATGCACTAGTCTCTAATGGTCTAGTTTAACTCAGGAATGTCCCTTATTTCTCTTAGAAGTGGGACCTCAATGTTCATATTTTTCAACTCCTGAACTAGTGTTGTTTCCTCCACAGCAGTTTGAGTTTCTTGTAATCATTCTAGAAAAGGAGTTGTGTGTGCATTCTTATCTTTTCCTTGACTTCCTAGTGGCTTGCATTTGTGGAACATGTTTAGTTTATTCATTTTCCTTAGGTGTCTCTTCTTTCTCATTTTCCTCAGGTATTTTTATGATAAAAATAGGAGGATTATTCACTGTTCTCCTAGACCTTAGTCACATATTATTGATAGTATTAACCTGCATTGTATCACTTTGTCTTGCTTCATTAATTGAAGTTGTCTGTTGATTTTTAGGGTTCACTACAGGTTGGGCTAGAAGTTGATTTTGTGTTGTTTTCCTGTGTTGTTGATAGTTTTGTGGTGGGGCCATTAAATCTTGTTGTGGTTGTTGGAACCTCCTTTGTTGATTAGAATTTTATTGAGGTTCCCATTGTTGGTTTTTCCATGGATTTGCATTGGTGGTGGTGTCCAACCCTACTGATTGTATGGAGTCATCCATGGTGGTGGATGTGGGTAAACCATCCATTTTGGTGGTGTCCACTTAGGTTTTCCCCAAGTAGGTTGAGGAGCCTGATGGGCCATGACATCATCCAGGGGTTCTGAGCAGGTCTAGGGGCATACACAACCTGATTATTTGGCCTTTGAACAAAGTTTACCTCTGCATTTTCTTGAGACATGACATTCAATATTTCTTTCAACTGAGGTAAGAAAGTGCAATGGTTAGTATCGTGATCAGTGACATCATAGATCAAACACATGTCTGTGACATTCAAAGGGTGTCTCTTCCTACATTTAGGGAAGTATATGTCTAGAGGTTCATTTACAACACTTGTTTTTGTCTTCACCCTCTATGATTGATATTAATTGCAAAAAAATGTATGTTTTCATGTTATCCATTTCCTCTAGAAGTTTTGAGGTACCTAGGGTAGTCTTGGATGTTTTTATTTTCCTTATACCTCCTCGTGTTCTAGAGTAACTTCTACATAGCTCAGTGATATCTACCATGCTAAGTTTTTACACATCACCTCCTCCCATAAGATGGAGGGAGTCCTTGGTTTCCTCATCAATTCCTTTAAGGAAAATTATCTTAGTGATTTCTGCATGTAACTCATAACCACTCCCCAATGGAGAAAGAGAAATCTATCCAGATAATCTTCTATATTTTCATCTTCCTTTTGCTTTATCTGGAAGAAATCTTCTTTCCTATCTCTTCCCCTACAATAGTCTTGATATTTTTCCAAAAAGGTTGTCTCCATGTTCTCCCAAGAATGAATGGAGTTAGGGGACAATCCCATGAACCACCTCATAGCAGAGTCTTTGAGGGTGGAAGGGAATAGTTTGAGTTTTTGATTGTCTGTTCTGTAGTCATATGTCTGGCAAAGAACTTTGAATTCAAACAAGAACTAATATGGGTCTTCTATAGACATTCCTCGGAAGATAGGGAGGATGGATGGAGAGATATTTTTCATAGGTGCATCCTAATCCTCATCTAATACGATGGCATAGGTAAAGGTTCTACCCAAGGTTCGGTTCTCATTATTCCCGTTGTCTCCCATTTTTAAGGTTGTTTTGGTTCTAAATAGGACAATTCAAAATATTCAAAAGGGCTTCTAGGCATTGTATTAGATTCAGTGTCACTTTCAATGTTCCCTACTTGTACTCTATTTGAGATATTCTTTGGATATTACGAGGTATAAATATCCCTTGAATGTCTTGTGGCATGTGCATCAAGGTTGGTTATGTAAACAAGGCCTAGGACTTCTACTGGTTGCATAGATTAACTTCATTAACACCCATAACATGTAAAGTGAATAAAATGGTGTGTTGTGCTTATGGTGTCCCCGACAACGACACCAAAAATGATGGGTCGTTGTATTCTCCAATCATTTAACTAACATATTCTTCTACTAGTGTCATTATAAAACCAAGGTTATGTGTCCAAGGTTGTATGTAATGAAGCTTTATGCAACTTAGTTGTTCGGTGGTTCCTTTTGGGGGTTTTGGTTGTTATGTTTCCTTCTGTCTTTGCTAATCTACGAAAATGTAATGCTAAACTACTGAAATAACATTACTATAATGAAATGTGTTTTAAAGGAAATACTTTGCTGGAATTGAAATGTACACACCAAAGTAATATAACCTGATTTAGATAACACACACGAACTAAATTGTGATTCCATAATTGAAATTGAATTAAAGGCAATAACACACACTAAATAGAAACTATAGTAAAAGAAATAAGTAATCGCATTCAAACTGTAACTTATAAGAAACTACGAGCACACATAAACATAAAATCCTCCGGTCACGTTGGTCAAGTGCACCCTTACTTTTCCTCGAGATGGAGGTAATCTCAACACCACGTGATATTCAAAACAACATCTAATAGATTGATTCAAAAATTCCCATAACATATACTCAAGACATAAGCTCGGAAAATAGATACTAATTGTTATAAACTATATTACAGATTACCAACATCAAATAACTACTAAATTGTTTCTTCAAGGAGATTTCTATATAGATATATTTAGTTACACATCATGCCAAAATTGTAGGCACTGAAGTTCTTCCACTAAAAACCCTATTAAAGTTCATTAAATCCTAAGGAACTGCTAAAAACAAGATCCATGTTTATAGGTTTTCAATGGAAAAAGTTTTCCATGACTGCACAATGGATCTAGACTCAGACTCCTTGATTACAATTCCCAAATTGGTAGTAAATGTCCACTATTATCCTACACATGTCACCACATTTCACTCACAGAGGTGATTAGTGGGAAGTTCTACGGTCAACAAGTTGCATGAAACAAAAACAAGAGAAATGTATTGAACTTATTAGGATATACCTATATAAAGCTCCATGCACTAATTAATCATGTTTAATAATGAATCAATAGTCACATAAATGATATAAACAAGTCAAATAATGCTCTTATCGTATTGATTTTCTCCCCTTTCAATCTCTTGCTCAATTTGAGGTATTGTTGGAAGGATTAGCATAGGAGAACAATTTCTTTGTTTTCTTATAATCTTTAATTAATCTTTTCTAACATATACGAGATCAAACTCAATTATGGTGACCATGGTTTAAACTATGACTACCTTTTTCAAGCTAATTATCATAGTTACATCATCTCATCCTTACTGCAGAACGATCAAAGGCCTACAAAAACCATTTGTAAAACTAAATCCCAAGATGATTTTCTCAAAAATAATAGTTGATTGTGATTTTCATGAAGAAGTTGTAGAGGTGTGAGGAGGTAGATTTTGTTTCTCAACATAGATCCAAAACCAAACATAATTTTCAACTTTCAACAACTATTCAAAGTTTTGAAATGGTCAACTAAGATCCTAGATTCATGATGTTAAATGATCAAATGATTATTTGAATCCATTTTAAAGGTTGATGTGACATTCCATGTCACCAATGAAAGGTACCAATAATTTTCACGGAAATATTCTATTTAAATTATAATGAAATCCATACACAGGCTATTATATAACCAAAATAATAGTAAAACTACTTCCTATAAAATAAGAAGGAATACTAACAAATAGTGTGTGTATATATTGTTTGTTATAACAATATATATGACTAAAAATTTAGTAATTACAAACAATGAATTATATTTATCTTACGGTAAATATCTTAACAATATAAATAATGTGAGCACTATAATATTTTCCTAGCATTCCCACCCTTAGAGCGAACATGGGAAAATCTATCTTTATACTGCACCTTTGCTTTCATGATTAAGTGATTTTTACTGCAAGATGATCACAAACTCGTTGTATGGTTTTCAAACAGTTAACCACGAACTGAAAATGGTGGTTTTCAATTGGAGTACCACAAACCAAAAATGAAGGTTTTCAAGTGGTTTACCTACAACCACATCATGATGTGTCAAGTACTATTATTAGCCCTCGTCACATTTCACCGTAGGGAATAACATAGGAATTTTTTTCTCAAACAGAAAAACTAAAAATTGAATTGGAACATTGGATCATGTTCCCCCCTCAATGTGAAATTTCCACTTATTCACACTACACAGGAACATTGAAATTTGAACACTCGAAAAATATAGCAAAAAACACACCGAAAGAAAATAATCACACCATAGAATTATCACCACAAGAAAATGCATCCCCATCATTGGTGACCGATGAGATGTTGTTGATTAAACTACAACCTCGATTTACCTCCATCCATCATTCAATATCGGATGACAATTCCATTCTCACCTACTTAGGTGAAGAAGATTCTTATATTCACCGGTCATTTCCTTCTCGTACACACACCGTGCTTGAATGAATCGACCATCGAGATCAACATTCACACTCAGGATGACCCTCTACTTCTAAATATAGGACAATATTTAGATTCCACCGAACAAGAAGTCCTCGCCTCTTTTCTTAGAGATCATAGCAACATTTTTTCTTTGTCTTACACTAATATGCCTAGTATTGACCCTAATATCGTGGTCCACAATATCGTAACCATCCCCGATTCTAAACCTATGAAATAGAAGTTGTAAATAATGCATCCACACATTTCCCTTCTTGTGAAAGAAGAACTCCAGTTCCTTCTTTATGTTTCCTTCATTCTACCTATTGACTATCCATAGTGGATTTCTAACATTGTTCCTATCACCGAGCGGCAGGAGGACTCCACGTCCTCGCACGGACTTCTATGAACTTAACCTTTCCTTCCCTAAGGATGACTTTCCTCTTAGTATTGACCAACTTGTTGATCTTATAGCCGGTCATGAGATGTTATCTCTTATGGACAGGTTCTCGGGTTATAATCAAATATTACTCACACCGAAAGATCAACACAAAATCTGTCTTCATCACCCCTTGGGGGAACTTTTGTTATTACATCATGCCCTACGGCCTGAAAAACACTGGTGTCACTTATAAATGTGTTATGACCTATATCTTCCATGACATCATGCATGACATATTGGAAGACTACGTCGACGACCTTTTGTTAGTGTGAAATCACAGCACCCCCAAATGAGTTATGGATCTGCTTTTCTAAGGTAGGGTAATTTAGTGTGATTACATAACATTGAGCTTTTCCTAAGGTGTGGGACCTTGTAAAAATGGAAAAGCTCTCCAGATTAAAGGTTGATTCCTTATCCCTTTGTTTAGGTGCATACGAAAGGATTTACAGAGGATCTATTTCTATACCTAATTTAAGACTTGCCAAGGAGACAAGGATAAAAGAGTATAAGAAATAAGAAATAACTAAACTACCAGGTGATACACCAAAGGAATGATGAACACTTATTTTTCCAATAGACACAAACCAACAAAATGCATACAATAAACAAGCACAGATAGCCAATCTGTAATTGAAGAACAAATGGAAGCAAAAGAGATAGGAAAGGATCTAAGATCGATCACATACGTGTTTTATTGCTCTGTGGATTGATACAGCTCATTACAAAGTAGCCAAAAGGCATAAACGTATTAAAATTTTAATGGAAGGCCTAAACCCCACAAATCCTTTTGCCGAAAGGAGAAGGGGCCCGCAAAACAAGGAATGTCCAACCCTTTACAATGAATCATGCCCCGTATTTATAGATTCAATCAGAGAGAAGAAGAGAGAGAGAGAAGTGGGAAAAGTAGGCCAAAACTCAACCACTATTGTTAATGCTTCTGATAAAATCTTCCCCAAATCCATCTTTACTTGCATGAATCCTTGATTCGGCACCTTGAAAGAAGAGGAAATGGCGAAACAGATCAAATCCAATCTGGTTGTTGAGACAGATGGATCCTGAATTGAAGCTCCAAGACATTTCCTCCATTTTCCTTTACCTAACCTCCTCAAAATTAAATTTTCAGACCTTCATGGTGTAGGTGAGGCCAAGATCTTTCCAATGGTGTCAAATTCACAATATTTCGAGCCCTGAGTCAAAAGATATGCCCCTTTGAAGTTTGTACCAAATCCGTACAAATGGGTGGGAAAAAATTTTGAAAAATGGGTCCCCCTTTTGGTTTAGGACACGTGGCAGCCAAATTAGAACAAAAATTAGGCTTACAGGTCTGTAATTTATCTTTTTCCCTTTCCTCTGATTCCCTACTTTGGCTTTGACTCGGACCCAAATGCCAACTTTTTCCTTGGGTGGATTTACGGGCCATTTTTGCAAATTTTACCCTTTTGTGATAACAAGGGGCAAAGAATCAACTTTTCCCCCGACCCCATGATTTCCTCTAGGACACGCATCAGTCTGCACTCACTTGGGCTCTCCCTTTTGGATTCACCTTTAGAGAAGCGCCATTAGGACATGAGGTCTCCTTCGCTGCCACATCCATACTTAGTCATTTTTGGACCTTTTCCTGAACCATTTCAAGCCTAAGGACTTTGGATCTTCACCATTTCTTCCCCTTCTCCTCTCTGGTCTTTCTGCAGCATTGCCCCTTCTTGTCTGACCCTGCTATCCCATAGTTGAGTCAACTCAGTAGCTTGAAGAATGGATTTAAGATGTGGAAATGGCCCGACAGAGTTGTTTCTTTTGCACAGGGTCCTTTAGTCTCTCTTGGCCTCCGCCACTCCATGGTTGAGTCCTTCTGTGACCAATTTACAAGATTTGAATGAGTTTTCTTAGGTTCCTCTTATGCGGGGTCATGGCCATCCAATATTTGGCACAGGGATGAAATATGGATAACAATTTTGTGACTCACAGGGGTATCTACCTGCTAGATGAAAATACCAATTACCTTGTCATATCCATTGGGCATGGAGTCGAGAAAGATGGTCTGACACTAATTTTTCCTTTGATTTATGAGCCCGAAGTTTGCTTGTACTCTTAATTTTCATAATAAATATCAAAATGAAGGTTCCTGAGAGTAGAAAAAAATTTAACTCAGGGCTTCATCTGTCTCTTTGAATGGAATGAATAAGAGCCACAAAACAACACCACACTATATACAAAATTTGAAATCATACATGCTCCAAATGGAACATGCAGAGCATGCAAAGCACTTAGGAGAAAAGAAATCTACACTACAACAAGACAATGTGCAGAAGCACTTAGAGGAAAGAGAAACTAAACTAATATGTACAGGGTGAGACTTCCCTTTTAGTAGTAGTGCTTAAGATAGATCTTGTTCACTGGAATCTGCAACTCTTCACCCTCCAATGTGGACAATTGGAAAGCATTGCTACTTTTGCACCTTGTGATCATATAGGGGCCACTCCAGATAGTGTCAAACTTGGAATGCCTTCCTGGTTTTGCTTGATCTGCATCCCATTTCAAAACTAGGTCTCCTTCCTGGAAGGTCCTTGCTTTTTCCTTCTTGTCAAAACATCTCTTGATTAAGGCCTGATTCTTTTCCATTGCTTGGAGAGTGTATTCTCTAGTTTCTTCTAATTCTATCAGCTCACGTACCTAGCCTCCATTGGCTCAAATTTAGACATCTCTAATTGCTTTACGAGCTCCAATGCTGTAACTCAAGTGATATAGGCAACACTGCCTCTTTCCCATAAACGAGCTTGAATGAGAGCTACCTATGGATCTTTTAGGTGTTATTCTATCATCCCATAAGGCGATTTTGAGTTTTTTTGTGTCGCCAGTGTCTCTCGATTCTCATCAAGAGTTCTTCTGATGATCTTTAGCAGGTTCTTGTTTGTGGACTCAGCCTGGCCATTACCCTAAGGGTAATAGTTTGATGAAGTACTCAAATAAGTCCCATTCTTAATAGCCCATCTTATGATTTTGGAACCTATGAATGCTAATGCATTGTCTGATATGATGGTGGTTGGCACTCCAAATCTGGTCACTATCCCCTCATAGAAATCTAGGATACTAGACTCATTGGCTTCCTTGAGTGCCACTGCCTCGGTCCACTTGGTGAAATAATTTGTCACTGTCATAATCCATTTGTGGCCTTGGCTTGAATTTGGATTGATGACTCCAATGAAGTCCAATCCCCATTACATGAAAGGTTGTTTGACTAAATTGGGTGCAATGGAAGTGTTGCTAGCTTTTCCTTGCCCTTGAAGAATGCACAATTCTTGCACCTTTTGATCCATGTGTAGTAGTCACTAAACACTCTAGGGCCAATAATATCCTCGCTTTCATGATTTTGAGTGCTGTCACTCTTGGAGAAAATGGCCTCCAACTTCAACATGGAATTCTTGTAGCACCCTCTCCACCTGATCTGTCCCAATGCATCTCAGCAGAATGTCATTGATGTCCCTCTTGAACAAGACACCATCAATAAGAACATATGGAATGGCATGTAGCCTGAAATGCCTTATTTTTTCTTTACTCATCCCATGAGGACACAAGCCTATTCGAAGGAAGTGCACCATGTCTTGGGTCTAACAAGGAGTAGGTACATCATCTCTCCCTTCTTCTTGATCATCTTGTAGAACAAGAAAAACCTCCTTTTCACTATCTGTTTCATCTTGTTGACCTGAGGCTAGTTGTTCACATAACCCCTTCCCATAAACTAGTGTGGTGACCTTGATCTCAATGTCATATTCCATGACACAAGTGATCCATCTTGCACACTTTTCATTCAGTCCTTCTGAGAAGGAATTCTTTAACTCCCGCATGGGAGACCAATAGTTGGATCTTGTTGTTTGAAACCAAATGCTTAAACTTCTTCAATCCTCTGATCACCACCAGGACCTACTTCTCAATGAAGGAGTACCTCACCTCATAATCTTCCAAACTCTGACTGAAGAAAGCAATTGGCTATTTTGTACTCTCTTTGTTCTGCTGCACCAAGATTGTAGAAATTGTGTCGCTACCACCAAAGGCATATAAGTATGAAATCTTTGGAAAATTTGGGTTCACAAGAGTTGGGGCTTGTGATATGGCTTATTTGATAGCCTCAAAACTTTCTTTTCCTTCATCTATCCACCTGAATGTTAAGCTCTTCTTCAGCATCAACGTTATTGGCTTAACAAGGGTAACAAAGTTTGGAACAAACCTGTGGACAAAATTGATTTTTCCCAAGAAGCTTTGAAGAGCCTTCTTGTGACTTGGCAATGGCAATGCTCTTATTGCTTGAACTCTCTCTAGGTCAATTGCCAATCCTTCCTTTGATACAATATGGCCTAGAAGCTTACCTTCATGGGCCAAGAATATGCATTTTTTGGGGTTCAATGACACCCCAAAACTCTTGCATCTTTGGAATACCTACCTTAGATGGAAAAGATGATCTGCTGCATTTTTGGAAAACACTGTAATGTCATCTAGATAGATCAACACTATTTTGTTGATTAGTCCCTTAAATGCCATATCCATTGCCCTTTGAAAAGTGGCCCCGACATTGGATAATCCAAATGGCATTTTCCTGTAGGCATATGTGCCCCATTTGGTGGTGAAATTTTTTGAATTGATCATCTTCTTTCACTATGATCCGGTTGTACCTTCGAGTAGCCATCTAGGAGGGAGAACCTTTCTGACCCAACACTACTTACAAGATCTACTCCATTTAAGGGAGTGGGTAGTGATCTTTGAGGGAGGCTCTATTCAAATCTCTGAAGTCAACACACAACCTGATTTCTCCATTTTTCTTTTTGATTGGGACCAGGTTTGCAACCCAACTTGAGTGTTTGATTGGAAATATGATATTCACCTCTATCAGCTTGTTTAGCTCTTTCTTCATCAGAGGCTCAATATGTGGGTTGACTGTCTCTTTTCCCTGATGGGCTGAGTAGTTGGATCTAGTTCGATTGTGTGTTGTGCTAGTTTTGGATTGAACCCTCTTAGGTCTTCATAACTCCAAAAAACACATCAGGAAATTCTTGGCAAAGTTGTATGAATTCATACCTTTCTTGCTTGGTGGCCACTTTTCCAATTTGAAGTGTTTTGTCTTCTCCAACTAGGATTGACTCTAAATCTTCTCCTTTGATCTGCATGTTAGCCTTCTCTTTTCTGAACTGATCATTAGGATTGAAAATGGATTCCAGTGTCACTAAGCCTTTGGGAAGCTTGTTTGTATATAGCTTGTACTATCTGATTCCCGTACTTGTTGCTCTAGTCTGCTCTGGTTTCTAGCTGAGAATTCAACTTCTTCTTGCAAAAATTTAATGATCTACTAATCATTCTCAAACACCTCTCAGCATGTGTTATTATCTCGACATTGTTGGCCTCACAACCACATGGATATGTGGTTGTTCTTTGCCTCTTTTGATGTTTTCAACCACATCAAATGTTGCCTCGACTGCTGCAAGTATGTCTATCAACTTTCATTCTCCTTCCTAGGTATGGACACAATATTGAAGGCCTTGAAATTCTCCATGAGATCCCATACCCTACTCTTGTAGTTCTTGAGCAGGTCATTTTTGACAACATTTAGTCCTCTGACTTGATTGGCAACCAATTCACTGTCACCAAACACTTACAAGTTCTTGATCCCCAGCTTCCTTGCCCAATGAAGACCTTGGACTAAAGCCTCATATTCAACTAGTGTTATTTGAGCAAGCAAACTAGAATCTGAAGGCTGAATAATATCTCATACCTCTGGGGGACACAATCATGGCTCCTCCTCCATCTCCTTGTCTACTCCTTGAGCCATCAAAGAACAATTGCCATACCTCATTGTCATCCTTGTATTCTAGCTTAATTAGGTCAGGAAGAGGATGATTCTCTTCATGTAGATAGTAGACACCTAGCTTCATATTCTTCCATCTCCTTATAGGGGTCAAAAGCATGTTTTTGTTGGCCCACTCATCTAGGGTCAAGTCTGGGATACATCCCACCTTGGTATTTGTTTCGTTAGTGTTTAGGAGGTCTTCTTGATCAAAAGCTGAGCAATTGGCATTGATTGGGCTAGGCACATAGGATTCAATATGATAATCAACAATAGGTTCAAATCTGATTGTGGCCTTCACCCCATACCTTGTCCTAAAGAGCATATGTGACCAATCAGATAACATATAGCCTCCAATTTTGGCAATGAAGTCTCTTGACAGACACAAAGAAAATGTGGTGGCAAATCTATGATTGACATGTTTTGCAAAACAATCACATTAGGGAAAGCATGTAGAGTGAGACTCAAATCCTTGATAATTCCCACAATGGTCACTATTGTCCCATCTAATTGGACAACTCCTCTAGAGATGAATTTATATTGGAGACCCAACTGATCAGCTATTTGTTTGGGCATCACAAAACTACTAGCCCCAGAATCAATCATACAATTGTGCACCAATTTGTCTCTAATAATTAATGAGACATATAAGGGAGGAGGTCACATGTTCTTACCTTTTTGTTCTCCTTGGTTCCTTTCAAGTTAAACTACATTGGTAAGCACCCTCCCGCTTGGTTAGGGGGTTGATTTGAACTTGACCAATTCTGCATGGTAGCCTCGCAACAAATCCCTCTCTCTCCCGGAATGGCCAGTGACTCCCATAGTGAAATGTTCACACTTGTCCTTTTCATTTTCTCAATAATATTGAATGAGCTATCTTTTTATTGCCCCCTCCCAGACACATTTCTTTCTTGTACATGGGTCATTACAACCGGTGCCTGATTGGGTTTGGAAGGTGGTCTGGATTGGTTTAGTATGTTGGGGTTGTACTTAGAGCACCAGGACCTTATGGAGCGATGGAAGGTTGAGGGTCACCTGAGTTCAGTGGTTGGCCCTCTCTAATACTTCTCTTTTTGGACCGTGTATTGGCAGCCACACTTTGAGAAGGGGACTGATTCATCCCACATAAGTCTTCAGCCTACCAATTGACAAGCATAGTCTCACTTGGGGGTCCACTTTGTTGAGCTCCTTGTTGCTGATCTTCCTCTTGGCTAGGTTCTTGTGGCACCATACTGGTTTGCACCATCAAGGCTGATTTAGAGCGCCATTAAAGCACATTGATTGGTTATGTGGTTGATCACATGGAAAACACCAATCATATTCCTATGCCATATTGTTCTGTGTTGGGACCAATGCTCTTGATGTTGAAGCTTGTGTTAGGATCATATGGCTTGAAAGGTCTAGCAGCTTGGGGTTGTCCTTGGTTCTGGCTCTAGTTTACGATCTGAGGTGGTGGCCTATTCTACTGATACTGGGGTCTAGCTTGATATTGAGCCTGGGGATGGTATGGCCTGAACTCTGAGCTTGTTGTCTTTTGATGGTCACTAGCTCATTCCCAAAGTTCTGAAGTTTCTTCATCACTTCCTAAAGCTCTTTAGAGGTATTAGATGATGAAGTGGAAGCTTCAGCTTGAACTTTGACTCTTGGGGTGGGTATAGGAGCTAATGTAGGCACTTGGCTAGTATCTGGGCTTCCTAACTTAGGGTACAGAGGCATGGATGGCCTAGGAGTAATTTTTCCATCTTGAATCAAATGGTTCTCAACCCCTATGGAGAGGTTATATGTCAAGTAATGTAGTGCCCCCATTTACTAATCATCAAGAAAATTAGAATTTAAAGCCCTAAGAAAGTATAAGAAGGCATCTTCATTAGTGGGCTTTATCATTGTTGTTGTTGGAATCCTATCCCGTGTCCACTGAATCGAGGTTGAAGTCTCATATCACCGCTTGTTCGGGGCTCTCTTGATTGTTGTTAGTTGCTCCAACAAAGACAAGTTATCACCCTTTTCCCCAAACTGATTGTGAAGAGCCATGCACAGTTGGTTCCAGTTCTGGATAGATCTTGTTTCAAGACTCTTAAACCATTGTGAAGCTTTCCTTTGAATGAAAAGGCGATAGCTTCACCGTAATGTCCATCTCATGGATCTCGTGGATTGTACAGACATTTGCAATATCTTGGACATGGTCACCAGGAGAAGTTTGATTTTCCCTAGTGAAATATGGGATGCTCTTTAATGCTGCAATCGGAACTGGGTTTTGTGCATTCAAGGTGAGTGGACTACTACCGGTGAAGTTGACATATGGATTTGGTTGTGCCATTCTGATTGGCCTAAGAACCCTTGCAGACTGAAAGAAAGGCCTTGCAGGTGGAGGTGTTGACAAGGTTCTGCTTGGTGGAGATGGAGACCTCTGAACTCTTCTTCCTCTCCTTTCTCTTCCTGGGGATAGACACAAGTATTCAAATATACCTTCTTTCCTTGCTCTAGAATGGGTTTTCTCATGAATCTCCCAAGCTTGGGTTACTTTGAAACTAGTAGATTTGTTTCTTTTGGAGTCGCCAGATGTACAATTTTAAGGCTTCTTAAAAGCCAGAATCATAACAAGTGTACATCAATCCCTATTGTAATAAGATGGAGACTTCTTAGTCCCACCGGGCGTGCCAAAACTATTAGTGTGAAATCACAGCACCCCCAAATGAGTTATGGATCTACTTTTCTAAGGCAAGGTCATTTGGTGTGATTGCATAACATTGAGCTTTTCCTAAGGTGTGGGACCTTGCAAAAATGGAAAAGCTCTCCAGATTAAAGGTTGGTTCCTTATCCCTCTATTTAGGTGCATACGTAAGGATTTGTAGAGGATCTATTTCTATACCTAATCTAAGACTTGCCAAGGAGACATGGATAAAAGAGTATAAGAAATAAGAAATAACTAAACTACCAGGTGATGCACCAAAGGAATGATGAACACTTATTTTTCCAATAGACACAAACCAACAAAATGCATACAATAAACAAGCACAAATAGCTAGATCTATAATGGAAGACCAAATGGAAGCAAAAGAGATAAGAAAGGATCTAAGATCAATCACAAACATGTTTTATTGCTCTGTGGATTGATACATTACTCATTACAAAGTATCCAAAGGTAAAAACATATTACAATTTTAATGGAAGGCCTAAACCCATAAATCATTTTTCCAGAAGGAGAAGGGAGCCTGCAAAACAAGGAATGTCCAACCCTTTACAATGAATCCTGCCCCCATATTTATAGATTCGATCAGAGAGAAGAAGGAGAGAGAGAGAGAGTGGGAAAAGTCAGGCCAAAACTCAACCATTGTTGTTAATGATTCTATAAAATCTGCCCCAAATCCATCTTTACTTTGCATGAATCCTTGATTTGCACCTCGAAAGAAGAGGAAATAGCGGAAACATATCGAATCTGATCTAGTTGTTGAGACAGATGGATCCTACATTAAAGGTTTGAAGACATTTCCTCCATTTTCCTTTACCTAACATCCTCAAAATTAAAGTTTCAGACCTCCATGGCATAGGTGAGGCCGAGATCTTTCTAATGGTGTCAGATTCACAATATTTCGAGCCCTGAGTCAAAAGATATGCCCCTTCGAAGTTTGTAGTGAATCCGTATAAATGGGAAGGAAAACAATTTGAAAAATGGGTCCCCCTTTTGGTTTAGGACACGTGGCAGCCATATTAGAACAAAAATTAGGCTTACGGGTCTTGTAATTTATCTTTTCCATTTCCTCAAAAGGAAAATTCCACCTTTCCGCTTTGACTCGGACTGGTTCTAATGCCGACTTTTTCCTTAGGCAGATTTGAGGGCCATTTTTAACTTTTACCCCTTTTGTGATAACAAGGGTCAAAGAATCAACGTTTCCCCGACGCCCACTTTCCTCCTCTAGGACACGCGTCGCCCGGTGCTTGCTTGGGCTCTCCCTTTTGGATTCACCTTTGGAGAAGTGTCGTTAGGACACACGGTCTCCTCCACTTCCGCCTCCATACTTAGTCATTTTTGGACCTTTTCCTAAACCGTTTCGATCCCGAGGACTTTGATCTTCATCGTTTCTTCCCCTTCTCCTCTCTTTCTTTCTGGCATCTGCGGCATTGCCCCTTCTTGTCTGACCCTACTATCCCATAGTTGAGTCAACTTGTAGCTTGAAGAATAGATTTAAGACGTGGAAATGGCCCAACAGAGTTGTTTCTTTTGCACATGGTCCTTTAGTCTCTCTTGGCCTCCACCACTCCATGGTTGAGTCCTTCTATAACCAATTTGCAAGATTTGAATGAGTTTTCTTAGGTTCCTCTTATGCGGGGTCATGGCCAATCCAATATTTGGCGCGGGGTGAAATATGGATAACACCTTCTCGGTAAGTCCAAAAGTCGTGTCGAACGCCTCAGTTCTCAAAATCATCTTTAACTATCTCATCAAATATTGTGTTCACCTTCAACCAAAGAAGTGCATCTTCACCGTTCTCTCTAGAAAACTCCTTAGTTTCATCATTTCTTTACAGGGCATGAAATTCAATCCCGCCAAAATCAAGGCTATTCTCGAAATGCCTCCACCTACTAACCTTCGACATCTTTGTAGTTTGCAAGGAAAATTGTAATCCATTCGATGCTTTATTTCCCAACTTTCCGATCGATGTCACCCTTTTCATCATCTTCTTAAAAAGGATATCTCCTTTAATTGGAACGATGAGTGCCACAAAGCCTTTGAAGCGTTGAAGAAATACCTTCTTCAGCCACATGTGCTCATCCCACCTAAAGATGACAAACTTTTTACCTCTACATTTCTTCCACTGACCATTCCTTGGGTGTCATGCTCGCTCATCGTGATGAGAAACATAGGGAGCAAGAGGTTTATTACATAAGTCATACTCTTTTAGAATATGAGACTAGGTATACTCACACTAAAAGCTTTTCCTAGCCTTAGTCTTCATGGCTACTAAAATTTTCCACTACCTACTTAACCACAAAACCTTCATCATCACCAACACCGATCCTCTCGCATTACATATATGCTAAACCTTACCAAAACCAATGCACCTCATGTTGGCTCATGCTCCTTGCAAACCTAGACCTAGAGTTCATTCATCAAAAGTTCTATCAAAGGACAAACCATTGCAAATCAGCTTACAAACACCCCTCTTCTTGGACATCAACCCTCAAATTTTGATTTTCCCGATGAATCTATCTACACTCTTTCCTTGGATGACACCATTTATTAGATGACCTTATTCTTTGATGGTTCTAAATGTAAACGTGGGGGTGGCGTAGGTGTCATCCTCATTCCTCTTAGTGGTGAGTCTTTAGTGGTGAGCCTATGCCTTTATCCTTCAAACTTGACTTTGAATACACCAATAACATGGTTGAATACAAAGCACTTGTGTTAGGTCTTCAAACTATCATTTCCCTAGACGTTAAACCCATTAATAACTTTGGCAATTCTTAATTGGTTGTGAACCAATTCAATGGTTTATACCAAAGGTGTCACAACGAGGTAATTCAAAATTATAAACATTACATCGACATGCTTTTGACTACCTTTGATCATTACAAACTTTAAACCACTTCGCGATCCACTAACAAATTCGCGAACACCATGGCTTGTCTTGCTTCCCAAATACTTGCCTCACCTTCAGACTCTAAAATATTTGTCACAATACAATGGCATTGCAGTCACCCTCCTACCTATTCCACAATGTAAATTTTGTAGGAAGAATGAAACCGACCCACGTGACATATGGCATAAGCAGTTCATTGATTACCTCTCCCTTTCTGTCTTGCCTCTAGATCTCACTCACTATGGTTGGTGAGCTTTCCTCCAAAAGGTCTCTCGTTACATTATCATGGGGGGTCTTCTCTACAAACATGAATTTGATGGTATCCTCCTACGGTGCCTCACTAGTTTTGAAATTCCGTACAAAGATTAAACAAATCAGACACCTATAATTACGCCCAAGTAATTTAAATACTTAAATTGCGCTAATTATCCACTTTCTCGTAAATCGATGACATATTGTCAAAAGTGCTCATATTCCCTCTTATTATCATTAATTAATTACAATACGCTAATTGATTAAGTCGTCTATCCAAATAACAACCTAATTAACGACCTTTCGTTAATTATTTACCTTCTATCTAAACTAATTAATTATTATTAATTAATTGGCCTTTCACTTCATTCAACCAATAAATCAATATTTAATTGATTTAATCCCCTCCTAATAGCCTAAATTTTACTAATATTCCTCTAATTATCTTCTATAAGCTTACATCTAGTTATTAGTTAATCACCTTTGATTAATTAAAACACCCCCTAACTCCCATGACTTTAAGCATAAATTAAACCCTTATAAATTAAGGTTACCTTTTATAAAGCAATCTTATCCATTCCTAATCATGTTTTACCTTTATCCCACATGCAAAGGGATGAAGTATTTCATTTATCCATTGGGCTATATAAGGAGCCCTCCTTCTACCTTTATACCTACACCTAAACTTCTTGAGAGAGCAAATGCAAGGCATATAGCAAAGAGACTAAGATCTTGCATTTTGTCTTCTTGAGAGGTCATGTTGACACTAAAATTTGCCTCCGTAATTTCTATTTCATTAATGTATGTATTAGAATAGGATGTTGTTAAGGATAATTAGTAGTAGCTGCCGATAGAAGATAATGGCGTTGCCGTCATGACGTCGCCAATAATGTATAAATACGGGTAATGAGTTAAAGTACTATATGAATGTTGTGGTAAAAAGTAAATATTTGTCGTAAGTGGTTCAAGTAATGTTAAAATGTCAAAGTTAGGGTAAGTAGAGAAGTAGGGTCTACATGATTAGGAATTAGAAATATTATATTGGTAATAAGGACAAGGAGTGAGGTCATAAATATTTTGTGTATTTTATTTGTAAAAAGTCTAAAAATGTGGAACCCATGTGAAATGATAAGGTTTATCTTATCTTAAAAGATAAGCTTACATGTAAAGATAAGAGTTAAGGTATGGAATATGATTCGTCAGAGTAGATTTCTTATCCTATCTTAGAGATAAGGTGGATAAGCCTGAAAGTTCTATAAATAGAGAGGCCACCCCCCTCATTTAGCATAGAAGGAAGTAGTGAGAAATATTGTATGAGTAAGTGTGTAAAGGAAGCCATCATTTAGAAGGTGTGTTAAAGAATCCATTAAGAGGTGTAATTGTGAAGTTTCTCCCATAGTTATTGTTGGAAGGCAAGTGAAGTTAGTAACACTTGAAGTACCTCATGGGTGAGATTGTAACAATTTCATGTTGATATTATAATTTACACTTATATTTCATATTTTTCATCATTCCTTCGTATCATAGTCTATGGTATTCTTGTGTTATGTTTGTTTTTGTTTCCAGATTACATCCACCAAACTAAAAGATGTGCATTAGTAAATAATCATAGCACGAGTTCCCGGTGGAGAATTATCATAGTGTAAGATTGGTGATGACATTTTGGTTCCGTTGTTGGGACCATTCCTCATTGGTGGATTTTCTGGAGAGATATTCCCACTTAGTCAAAAATCATTTGGAGGGTAACCTTATTTTTATTGTGTATAGTAGTTACCATGGTAAAGTCACTTTTACCGTGAATAGTATTTACCACAGTAACTTTACATTTTACCGTGAATAGTATTTACCACAATTTACCGCAGTAACTTCACTTTTTATCATGAATAGTATTTACCATAGTAAAGTCAGCTTTTTACAAAGAGAAGTCAATTTTACCATAGTTTACCATGGTCATTCATATTTTACTATAGAAAGGTGTAAAGTCACTTTCTATTATAGTGATTCCATTTATTTGTGTACATAAGTCTTGTTGATTGTACTTGTGGGTTGGTATTTCACTATGGTTACTTTTAAAAATGGGGAAGATTCCTATTTTTTCAACCCAATCTAATGAAGATGCTTCCTCTTTCATTCAAGAGTTTAAACGATCTTGTATTTGTAATGGCCTTATAAGAAGGGAACAATGGACTATATTTTTCCTACTGTTTGGATGGTTCAACCCTTAGGTGGTTCAAAACACTAGGTGATAATGTGAAAAACTCATGGGATTTATTAACTGAAAGTTTTCTTGAAGAATTTGGTGAACAACAGAAATATGCAGATCTCATGATCAATATCACAAAGCTATCCCAAGGAGAGAAGGAGAAGATAAGGGATTATCATGCTCATGTTCTAGAGCTAAGGAGGAAGCTCGATGCCCAGATCCATAAGGAAGGATTAGCGGATGGGTTGATGAATGGCGTGGATA
Organism: Taxus wallichiana var. yunnanensis; assembly: GCA_018340775.1. Classification (NCBI taxonomy): domain Eukaryota; kingdom Viridiplantae; phylum Streptophyta; class Pinopsida; order Cupressales; family Taxaceae; genus Taxus; species Taxus wallichiana. Next base: position 972,084,026 of record CM031237.1, on the reverse strand, counting down.
ATCTCCTCTGTAAGTACTTCATTTTTTGGGATGAAGCCGAGATCGAAACGAGTGAAGTATGACCACCCAATGACCCTTGAACAAGCAAAGGAGATTGCAAGAAGGCAAGAAGAAAGCATGGAAGAAGAGCCCAAAGAAATTGTTGCTAAGGTAGAGCCTACACCAACACCTTTGGTCCAGAATCCACAACCACTCTCGGTGAGCACAAATCTTTCTCCTAGTACATCTACTGAGTATGAAGATCTGCTCAAGAAGATGGGTCAGTTAACTATTAATCTTCTTCAAGGAAAATAATTTAGTTCTCAAGGAGGAGATAGAGGTCCAAAAGAAATATTTCTAAAGTTGTATGTTATGGTTGTCATAAAAAGGGTCATTATAAGTATAATTGTCTAGATAGAGCTTCTACATCCGTGCAAGAGATAATGATAAAGGAAAAGCACTGTGAATTCTTTTGATGTAGTAGATAGAGCATAAATAATGAAGTAGATGTGTTTATAACAAAACAAAAGAAAGAAAAAGAATAATCAAGATGGAAATGATCCTAAGAAGATGAAAGGAGAAACTAGTAAGAAACATAGGAGAAGAAAGTTGGGTGTGTAGAATTTTCGATTTCACAGGGGACAAGGACCATACTCCATCTTAGAAGATCTATCCAAAAGGCCTACAAATATTACATATAGTCAACTTTTGTCTATGTCTTCTAAGAAGAGGCGGAAGTCGTGAAGTGGACTCAATGCTCAACGAAGGAAGGAGGTTGAGGTCCCTGCTTTTGGAGGCAGAGGCGGATCCCTATGCTCCACAGGCCGAGGTATTATGTAATGGTATTTCAATTCATGATGTCTTAGTTGATGGAGGTGTTGCGAGCTTAATGTAATGAATGAGTCTCAGTAATGAATATGTTGGGTTTAAAATTTGATCGCCCTTCAACACTTATGTTAAAATCAATAAATAATGAAAAAACTAAACCAGAAGGTGTTGTTTCAAATGTGGCAATATCTATTATGGGTGTTGTATGTGTGGTAGACTTTTAGGTGATGAAAATGGTACTGTTGTATACCCAATGTTGTTGGGAAGGCCATGGCTAAGGAGATTTCATGCAAGAAACTACTGGAATGAAGGCTTCATGACACTTGGACGTGGCAAAGAGAGGGTGAACATAAACGTGATCCCTCAGATCATAAGGCAAAACCTATGGATTCAAGTAATGAAAATAATGATTGGACATCCTCTGATTACTCTAGTACTAGTGAAGTGGACATAGAAGATGAAGAAAGTAAGGTTGATGTTTCAGTCATGAATATCCTTCCAAATACACCACTCATGAACCCATAAAATTATATGAAGAAGAAATTGATGATCATCTCCAAAAATAAAAATTGGTGATGTTGTGATGGAGAGTGAGAAGGAATCCTACCTCCATCTCTTTCAAAGGTACATACACCTATTCACTTTTGATTACAAGGAACTTCATCAAGTAAGTTGGGTAGAACATTCTATTGAGTGGTAGATGGTGCTAAGCCCATAAAAAAATGCCATATAGAATGAATCCTAATTTTTCCAAGACTGTAAAAGAAGAAATAGATAAGTTGTTTGATGCAGGATTCATATTTGTTGTGGAGAATTCAATATGGGTTTCTCCCATTGTGATCTCAATAAAAAGAATGGGAAACTACGCATTTTTGTTGATTATAGGAAGCTCAATAAGGCAACAAAGAAGGATCATTACCCTCTTCCATTCTCATATCGATCTTGGGCGTAGGCTGCCAAGAGTGATATAGTTATGCTTGATGGATATAGCGGATACAACCAAGTTCGTATAGGGGAGAAAGATCAGCTGAAGACCACGTTCACCACTCCTTGGGGAACGTTTTCTTATATAGTTATGCCTTTTAGGTTGTGTAATGCTCCGGGAACATTCCAAATACATTTGATAAATAGGGTGTTTGAACCCTACATTGGGAACTTCATCAGAGTATTTCTGAATGATTTTGCATCTATGGGAGCAAGATGGACCACCTGCACTAGATGGAGACAACATTTCAAAGGTTAGATGAAGCAAAAGCCTCACTAAACCCTACAAAGTGTGTCTTTGGATGTTCTAAAGGTGTTTTGTTAGGACATGTTGTATCTAGAGATGGTATTGGTACTGATCCTGATAAATTTTCAAAAATCAAAGAGTTACCATTTCCTATGAATAGAAGTAAGTTGAGATCATTTTTAGGCCATGTGGGTTACTATAGAAGGTTCATCAAGAATTTCTCAAAGATTACACAGCCACTAACCTAGTTCTTGAAGAAGGATGTTATTTATGAACCAGGAAATAAGGCGCATGAAGCTTTTAAACAACTAAAGGAAGCTTTGGTGTCTTCACCTATTTTAAAGAATCCAGATTGGAGCAAGCCATTCATTGTGTATACTGATGCCTTAGATGCAACACTAGGAAGTACTCTGAGACAAAAGGATGAAAATGGGAATGATCATCCAGTTTACTTTGGGAGTAGACAAATGAGCAGTGTTGAGGTAAATTATACTATAGCTGAAAAAAGAGGCTCTAGCTATCATTTTTGTTGTAAAAAAGTTTAGAAATTACTTGCTAAGGAAAAATTTATAGTTGTAACAGATCATCAAGCTCTAAAATATATTATAAATAAGCCTAATTCATCAAAGAGGATAAAGCAGATGGATAATTTTGCTACAAGAATTTGAATTTGATATTATAGATAGGCCAGAAAGAAGCATGTCAATGCGGATGCACTCTCTTGAGCCTATGATGGTTTAGGTTCATCTTGTGTTGATGATGATTTCCTAGATGCAAAGATTGTTATCCATGACACAATCCCTAGTGAATACATAGATATTTGGAATTATCTCGAATGAATTAAAGTTTCCTGATGGTGCCAATGCAAAGACTAAGAGGAAGATTACTCAAGCCGAGTCGTCCATATTCTATTCTCGCATGGAGTATTATTTTGAATAGGACTCGATGGATGCAAGATAAGAGGGCAGTTGGACGTGATCAATGAAAGAAGCTGATAGAAGAATTTCACAATGGTACATGTGGAGGACACTTCTCTGGACAACTTACAAAGAAGAAGGATCTTGGTTACAGTTATCACTAGCCCACTCTTTTTAGAGATTGTTATAATTATTGTAAGACATGTGATATTTGTCAAACACATGGTAACCGTAAGAATTCATCAACTCCATTATGCCCTATTCTTCCACTTGGTCCCTTTGAAAATTGGGGAATAGATATTGTAGGTCCACTTCCAACTACCCCATGCCAAAATAAGTATATTGTAGTTGCCATGATTATTTAACCAAGTGGGTTGAAGCCGGGCCATTGAAAACATCTTCCATGGATGAAGTAGCAAGGTTCATATATGAACGCATTGTCACCATATTTGGTTGTCCATTAGAAATTTTAACAAACCAATGAAGCCACTTCATTAATGAGGTGGTAGAAGCCTAGTCAACAAGTTTTCTATTAAGCACAAGAAGGCAACAACATACAAGCTAAGCACAAAATGGACAAATGGAACGAATAAATTTTGTATTGTATCAAATTCTAGCAAAGATGCAGCCTTGCAGTACATAAGTGGGATAAAAGGATTCATGTAGCATTGTGGGCATACAGGGATAAATCAAAGTTAGTAACAGGATACTCCTCATTTCAATTGGCTTATGGCATTGATCCAGCTTCTTCCTATTGAGTTTGATATCCCCCTTTGTGAAAGTTATGAAAATGAAAGGATGGATGAAAGTGATTCAAGTAAAAAAGGTTGTTACATCTTCATTTGCTAGAGGAAATGAGAGAAATAAAAGAAGAATACAAGCTATAAGAAGAAAATGAAGCGAAGGAATACTTTGATCAAAATATCCGTTGGTCTCCATTTCATGTGAATGACTTGGTTCTAGTATATGATTCCAGATACAAAAAAAGGTAGAGAAAATTTCTTCCCAAATGGATGGGGCCCTACAAAATAGCAGAAGCAGCATGAAAATGGTACATATCGACTAGAGGAATTGGATAGCACTCCCATTACGAAATGGGTCAAGCACGATAAGTTAAAGATTTTCCAAGCACTAGAATAGTCTACTCCGATGACGGAGTAGAAGCTAGGAAGGGGGAAGATGTCGACACTAAAATTTTCCTCCGTAATTTCTATTTCATTAATGTATGTATTAGGAATAGGATGTTGTTAAGTATAATTAGTAGTAGCATCTAATAGAAGATAACTGCGCTACGGCATTTATGCCACCAATAATGTATAGTACAGTAATAGTTAAAGTACAATAGGAATGTTGTGGTAAAAAGTAAATATTTTTCGTAAGTGGTTCGGTAATGTTAAAATGTCAAAGTTAGGGTAAGTAGAGAAGTAGGGTATACATGATTAGGAATTAGAAATATTATATTGGTAATAAGGACAAGGAGTGAGGTCATAAATATTTTGTGTATTTTATTTGTAAAAAGTCTAAAAATGTGGAACACATGTGAAATGATAAGGTTTATCTTATCTCAAAAGATAAGCTTACATGTAAAGATAAGAGTTTAGGTATGGAATATGATTCGTCGAGTAGATTTCTTATCCTATCTTAGAGATAAGGTGGATAAGCCTAAAGTTCTATAAATAGAGAGCCCACCCCTCATTTAGCATAGAAGGAAGTAGTGAAAATATTGTATGAGTGTGTAAAGGAAGCCATCATTTAGAAGGTGTGCTAAAGAAGTCATTAAGAGGTGTAATTGTGAAGTTTCTCCCATAGTTATTGTTGAAGGCAAGTGAAGTTAGTAACACTTGAAGTACCTCATGGGTGAGATTGTAACAATTTCATATTGATATTATAATTTACACTTATATTTTAGATTTGACATCATTCCTTCGTATCATAGTCTATAGTATTCTTGTGTTATGTTTGTTGTTGTGTTTCAGATTACATCCACCAAACTAAAAGATGTGCATTAGTAAATAATCATAAAGACGAGGAGTTCCCGGTGGAGAATTATCATAGTGCCGATTGGTGATGACAGTCACCATTGTTAAGAGCTAAGCTTCCTATTCTTACATTCTTTAAGGATCAAACAAGAAATTTTTGATTGCCATTGGAGCTAAATAGGTCCATGCATTTTTTTGGTAATCTAGGAGAGTAGAGATTTTAAATAGCATGCTAGTTTTGGTCTTATGTTTTCAAAGTTATAATGTTAGTTTAGATCTTGTTTAGCTCTTTATCTTGATGGTGCTTATGCTTTGTTTGAGCTAGATTTGTTGAACTATTTTAGGTGGTATTTCTTGCTTCATTTAATTTAGCATTAAGCAAAGTACACATGCACACATTTGGCACGCTCGGTGGGACACTTAGTCCCATGGCATTTTAGTTTAAGTTTCATTATTTTGGCTAACTTTTGATATGCACATGTAGTAATTAATGTCTATTTTCTTGGAATTTTTACTAATTTGATATGTGTAACTTCTTGTTCATAGCCATCATTTTAATGGGTTGTTGCCATTCTTAAACTAACTTGTCAAAATTTGAGATATTGTGAGTTTTCTTGTGTTTTTGCCATATTTTGGTTGCAGGTGTGGCGCAGGCACATTTTTAGGAGCACAGAGCATGGTTTTTGTGGCACACATGCCTCTCTGGTGGCGCAAGCGCACTATCAAAACCTAGTTCTCTATTTACCGACCCTAGCGCATACGCACTAACCCCTAGCGCACACACCCTAACCAGTGCCGCAAGCAGATGCATTAACCCGGCGCAAACGTCATTTCTTACTTTGTACCTTCACTACATTTTAAAACTTATCAAATCGATGCATACACCCTAACTAGAGCACACACGTTGTTTTAGTGGCGCAGACACATTTCTTGTGGCGCAGATGTTCTGTTAGAATCTAGGACTGTTTTACAAAGAAGTGGCACACACGCTTTTCCAGTGGCGCACACGCTTTTCGGTGGTGCACATGCTTCTCGGGTGGTGTAGGCATTCTATCTCGAGTTTCCGTCTATTTTTCTTGCAGAGTATCGCATACGCTCTTTTTGTGGTGCACACGCCTCTCGGGTGGCGCATGTGCATGGTGCCAAAAATCACACAGTGGCGCACACATCTTTTTGGTGGCACACACGCCTCTTGGGTGGCGCAGGTGCACTGTAAATTGGAAACACACAGAGTGGCGCACACGTATTTTTGGTGGCGCACACACATAAAAGAGGGCACATGTATATCTGTTTAATCCGGTTTTGGTTACAACTTTTTAGTGCTCCTTGTTTTGATCATAACTTTTGACTCGTTAACTTTGTTTTCAGAGTTTGAATAAGCATTGGAAAGATAATGGAGTGTAATTTGTGAGGGAACTTCCAAAATTTAGATACCTTTGGTATACTACTTCTATCACAAAACTCCCAAAATGCCCCGAGACCTCCAAAAATGCAAATTACTAAAAACATTAAAAAAGTGCAAAAATTGGATTTCTAGAATTTTTGATTTTCTTGGTTTTCTAACTCTTGCAGGGTTCTAACAAGTGGTTTACAGGTTTCCTTTGCATTAGGTTTCTTTATACTAACTTAAAAAAAAATATTTACATCTTTATTTGTGAAGGTTTGAAATGTGTATGCTCTTCCCTCACGCCTTTCTAGGTGATCTTGGGAATCAGAAACATTTCACCACTTTCTTCATACTTGCAAAACGGTTTAAATATCTTTCAAAGTTGGTTAAAAGGAACTTATTTTCACATTGTACTTAGGAATTTTCCATTTATTACAAATTTGAGTGAGATACCTTGTTGTGTATGCTCTTTCCTTGCGTCTTAGGACGATCTGGGAAATCAAAAACAACATTTTATCTCCTTTATATGACATTTTAGAAAATTACTAACCTTTGTATGTAGGACCAAAACCACTTGTCAAAGAAATGAGATGTCAAAGACAAAACACAAAACCCTCTAATACAATTGTTATACAAGTTGCCAAAAGGTGTTCATGCAAACCACACCTAAATAAACAAGATAAAAAGAATAACATATTCAAAACACTGTATTGCAGGTTTTGGACAAGGGTACATCCCTCTCCACTCAACTGGAACATAACCCCTTTGGCATAACACCTTAATCTACAATAATGGGGTTGGTTCGAGGAACCCCAAAGTAGTCCACACAAGAGGGAACCTTGTGGATGAAATGGGAAGTGCTCCACACTACCTACTTGACTAGTGATTTCTTTGTGAGATAACATTACAAGTTGTCCCTATGCAACCCTTTTAAGTACACGATGGATGCATTTACTGCCCACTATACTTGAAGGGGGCAAAGCCGAGATACTCCCAAACTAGTTAATGTGACTTTTTGGGTAAATCACCCCGCTCGTGGACAACTTTGTAACACCTAGGATGAGAGAACCACCTAGGAAAATATACTTTGGCCAGGAGCCCACTTTGACCATTCTAAAATAGGTGTTGAGTTGTGAGCCATATTTTCATCGCGAAATGTGTGACGCATTACTTTAGCTTAGTTTTTCACTTTCCTTAAGGCGAGGTGAAATTTTGCCGAAGTGAAGCCAACATTTTTCATCCCCATTTTGATCTACTTCCTTCACACTCTTTTGACACTTTGTTGATCAAAATAAGGGTGACTACCTTTGTGTTACCAAACGGTTGCTTCGCCACTTTTTTGTTTGTTTACGACCATCCATGTTTTGCAAAACTGGGTAAGTTAAACGTCTAAAGTGTACGGAGGCATATTTATATCATTGGTAGCCTTTATGATCTTGATACCCACATCAAGATCATCATCATAGTTTAGATTAATTCATCATTTTATCTCCCTTTGACATGTTACCTCATTTGCATTGTCTCGACATAACTAAGATACTTATGTCATGTTTCTCGTAAATATGATCTAAGTGTCCACATTATGGCATTACGTTGCCCACATTTTAACATCCTTAGTATACTTTGACTTATTTTGATTTCAAACATTGTCCCAAATCTTGAAAGGTGTCACTTACTTTTTTGCGTCGTTTCGATACCACTTTGACACTAATATATCACTTCTCCGTGAAGCTTGATAGACATGTCCAATTGGTGTGGTTATGTGGCTTACATTTGTAAACCTCACCCTTTAACATTTAGGTCTTGTTGGTTTTTGAACTTATCATGGTATCCTTTGATTAGGAGTCGCATCTACCCTTTGTTAATATTTACACATTTTTCATTTTGAGCTTGACGTAAATATTGCCATTGTGTTGATCACTTTGCATCGAACTATCACTTTACACACGCATTTGCAAAGGGTGTATTTCCTTGTTGATTGGCTTTGTGGTTCACACTTCCATGATTGTTCCTTGTGATTATTCATTCAGAAAACTTATTTTCTAGGACAATCCCTTTTTATCTCATCGATATTGCATCATCATGATGTCTATTTTCCTTATACCTTCTTCGTAAAATCACGCACGAAATGTCTAGCTAGTTGTCCTTATCTTACCAAAATTAACATGTCACTTCCTTCCATTTGAAGGAGTTCCATCACACTATCTAGATCTAGACATTTGTGCTTAAAATAGCGTCAAAAATGACTGACTATCGCATGCTTCCCCATACTTACAAAAATACAAAACCTAGGTTTAGCAATTCAAATCAAAAGATTCCCATTACAACTAAACCTCATTTGGTTCTTCATGCTAGAGAGCCCATACGGGTAACTCGTTCCCCACCTTCATCTCATATTCGGTGGTATAATTTGGATGCTTCTGATCCAAATTATTATTCAGTTCCCCCACTCTTCTTGATTCTAATCCAAAATTTCCTCCTCTTCCGAGGATTCTGTAACATTCCCATTTTAACACTTTAGAAACAAGGAAAAAAATTTAAGTAACGTTCTCTATTCTAAATACATAATTTAGAACACACATTCCATAACATCCATTCTTATAACAAATAACCATATGTTGTTGTAATGACTCGGTGTGCCACCGATCTATTCATTTCATGACTCGGCAAACTACCGATCTATTCATGTTTAACATTAAGTATTGAATACTTTTTTGTATACTAAGTATACTTGGTTCTCTTACCTTGTTTGGGGTATTGAGTGATCTATCTGGGAACCTATCTAAATATTTGCTACTAATATTCATCTACATCTTGATCCTTAGACTAGGTGACATAGGACAACGCAATCAATAGCTTGTGATACTTTGGCTAAAGTTTTCTAACATATTGTTCGTATTACTCATTCCTTGATGGCATACTCATCAATTCGGAATACGTCCTTCACCTCACTCAATTGTTATCTAGAATGTCCTTTATTGACTTCCATCAGTCCACTTGCCCATGGTTTATCCCTAGTTCAAGTTAACAACATAGGTTATGATAGGGAGAGACTCACAAAGACTTAGGATATATTGGCATACTGGGTCAACCTAGGTTAACCCCGTGTGCCAAGGTACCTAGAGTCCTAGAGGGTTACTTCATATCGTAACTATGCTACTACCCAGTCCTAGAGAAAAACTAAGTTCAAGTCCATAAGCGTGTAGATCTAGACGATCAATACAGAAGGGTGTTGCCACATGTCAACTACAATGTTGTATCCTCGAGAAGATCCTAATCTTCTCAAAGGTACAGCTCTACAGTTGGCGTGTGCCAGCATCCTATAGAACAGCCTCGTCAAGATGTACATACCCCTAGGAGATTATTAATATTTAATTAATTTGGATATTTAATAGTAGATTTCAGCAACCTTGTCCAAACCCTAATCCAACTCTTCCTAAGTTCCCTTTCAAAATCAGGTTCCATTAATCCTTGGGAACTTCCTTAACTCAAGATTTCTTTCGATGTTCGTTAATTTTGACTTAACAAGTAGTTACCAAAAAGAAAGGACAGCAACCTCATAAGTTCTGTTAAATGTGACTTAACCAATCAAGGAAGTGTAACAACCACCTAGGTTGTATCTTAATAGACTTTATTAAATGTAGTCTATGATTATAAATCATATCTTCCTTTTTGTATACTTTTTCATGAGAGAGGAAGAGTCTTCCTCTTCATGGTTAAGTTCTAGGGTTTAACACACCCTTTTTGTTCTTTATATAATCTATAGTTTTCATTGTGTGTTCATTACACATCACCTTACTATATTAAATTGTTTATATAAGAACATTGAATTCTACAACTTATCTAGTTGCATCTTAATTAGGGAGATTACTCTAATTCCCTTTTTATCCTATTTATTCAAGAATCCTCATTTAATCATATAAATAATATGAAGAATATCAACAAGATAAGATGCCATTTCTTTTACAAAGGTACAAGATAATTTACACAACTTATGCAAGTAAGTTCTCATCCTTCAATTTCATTTTCAAACTTATACCTTTACAACTTATGCATTTACAAACTTATGCATTTAAAACTTATACATTTTAGGCTTACTGTATGACAACAGTCTTCATTCAAAAAGGAATATTACTTTTCTTTTTCAATACATCTCAAGAATGAATCAGAATTCTTCACTATAATCAAACTTAGATCAGCCAATGCATCATATAAGATTTTGCCATCTTTTATCACTTACGAAGTCCATCTGCAAAAATTACTAGCACGGGCGCTTCAATGAACTGAGCATGATAAGCACTAAGCCTTAAAATGAAGTGCATTCCACTAATTGTTCCAATAAAAACAACCCTGCTTTAATGAACAATTAGTATTTCATACTCTAATCATAAGTAATAACAACCAAAAAGAAGAGCATTAATGAACTAGAGTTCACTTCTAAAGAAGAACAGATTATAATCTATAATATCTGTCTTACAAATTAAGGTATGACTGGTCCTATCATTCATCTTAATCAACAGAACATAACATCTTATTGTTCCCATTCTACCAACTCAGAATACAACACTTATCTTAACTATAAGATACAAGAAGTGTTTTCAGAAGGTTCATACTAGGATGTTTCGTCTAACTTTCTAGTAAGAAGAAGAGAAACCATTTTCATTATGCCAAAGTACATAATATCCACAAGGCAGAAACATGTTCATATGATAACCTAAGTTGTTTCATCTTAAGATTAACTATTTCAAATCAAACATTTAAGATATTCATCAGAAAAAGAATAAATAAAGATCCCAAATGGAAGGATGAAACATCAACCAACCAGCATGATACATTCTCTTTTTTTACAACCAGATCACTCTCTCCTTCTATTTCATTTCTATCAATGATAAAGTAAGAGAAGGTTAACCAAATAATGTTTAACTTTTTCCTAAAGAATAACCAACAAAATATTTCAAACAAATGAACTTGTTCCCAACTGAATTAGAAAAGAGGCTTAACAGAAATGATCCTACCCAGTAATCATTTCCTTCCACTTGCTTAACAAAGCCCTTCTTCATATATATATATATATATATATATATATATATATATATATATATATATATATATACATATATATATATATATATATATATATATATATACATATATATATATATATATATATATATACATATATATATATAGATGTATATATATATATATATATATATATATATATCTATATACATATATATATATAGATGTATATACATATATATATGTATATATACATATATATATATATATATATGATATATACATATATGTATATAGATATACATATATATATACATATATATATACATATATGTATATACATATATCTATATATATACATATATACATATATATATATATATATATACATATATATATATATATATATATATATACACATATACATATATATATATGTATATACACATATATATCTATATATATGTGTATATACACATATATATATATATGTGTGTGTATACACATATATATATAGATATATGTGTGTATATACACATATATATAGATATATATGTGTATATACATATATATAGATATATATGTGTATATGTATATGTGTATATATGTGTATATACACACACACATATATATATATACATATGTGTGTGTGTGTGTATACATATATATATATACATATATCTATATATATATGTCTATATATATATGTATATATATATATGTCATATATATATGTATATACATACATATATATGTATATATATATATATATATGTATATACATATATATATGTATATACATTCAAATTCATATAAGAGTTCCCAAAGAAGAACAAGAACACCTTAAGTAAGAAGGTATCTAATGAAACTTTTCCTTTAAAAACTTCCCACTTGTAAGCAAGAGATTTATTCGAGTAGGAATATTAGAACAAGTAATGTTCATACATAGTCCATATACACAAAAGAACCATAACTAATTCTTTTCTGGGTTCTTCATTTCTTTATGGGAACCTAACAGAAGAGAAATTTGAGTAGATGCTAACACCCGGAATTACCCAAGAGTTAAATCAAACAATATTATTTACCATACTTTTCAACATATTGCTTCAAGAATAGAAATAAAGAACGAATTCCCAATAAGATTCGTAAACTACAAAGATGGTTCCAGTCAAAATCTAACAGAGTTTACCAACCGACTCATAAAACCATATTTCCAGTTTTCTCCATGCACATGCATCTGTTTCCTTTTGAGAATTCAGAGTTTTAAAATAGTTTCCCTACTGTAATAAACTCAATACATACGATAGGATCTAACAACATAATTACAAGATACTTTCTACCCAAGATTCGGAATCCCAATCTGAGCACCATGATGAGCGTAAGTTCTTACCAAGATCAAAATCATTCAACTGATTTAAAACAAGTTTGGGCAACTTTTGTTCCCTTTTGGTTTGCATATTTTAACAAAGAAAACTAGAAAGAATCCCAACTGGACCGACACCTTGCTCAGGTTTCTAATTCCAACAATATGAAACAATTCCCTCGACTCATTTTGAATCACAGTACTCCTTATTGAGTAAATATAACTTCTACATCCTAATGCTAGATAAAATGCATGGAACAAACTTTTAAATAGTTCAGATAAAAATCAAGCGTCATTTTCAAATAACTGTCATATCAACCTTGCTTAACAACTGAAGCGGTTTGGGAGATCACTTAAAAGAGTTCAGACCAACACCATATAAGTGTTAAGGCCGTATTCATAATGAACTCACAATACAATACACAAGGTCACAGTAAAACACAAACATCAACCAAATGTGGACCAGTAACAGTTCATATTATCCTGATAACACCACACAATTCTCACGTCGTGTTAGGGTTTCAACAATAGCAAATGTTTGCAGGTTTGAAAACAAGAACCAACCAACTACTACTCTATTCACAGCTCCATATACTTATGAAGTGAAACACAAGCATAACGACCAAGAACCTACAACAGGTTCTTGAATACTAGAAGTTTCCAACGCAAATTTGAGCTTACATACAAGTTTTCATAACAAACTAGAGCTTTTTACCAGCACAAGATTACAAAACAATAGCTTCAATAGATACAGGCGGAATGCAAGATTCTCTAAATAACTTTAGTGAGAATACATTCATTTGAAAGTAACAAAACCTAACCTTAATTACCAAATTCAGTTAAGCCAAACAGAGTTACAGAATCATTTTTGCATGTATTTTTCATGTGTTCAAACAATCACATACTATATCTTAAACTAGACCGCTTTTGCAAAGGATTCGAACCAAGAATACAAGACTTAATAAACTCAGTAACCAAACATCCAAATACATCATGCAATGCATAAAAACTCACAGAGCAGAGTTGTTTTAATGAAAACACTTAGAGGAAAGCAATAGATTTTAACAGTTAGAGCCTATCATGCCTGATAGTGTCTCTGTCAAATCGAAGAATACCTCCTGCCGAGCTCACTCCTTCCCTCTTCTCCACGAAAGATCAAACAACCAGATACCTCTTACACAGTGCCTCTTATAAATGCCACGAAACAAAAATAGATTTGAAACCTCAAAAATAGCCATGAAGAGCAGTTCAATTTCTTTTTTGAAAAACTAGAGTGCATACAGAGTGAAAATCAGAGAACATGCAAAGTGAAACAACCCAAGAAAAATCCATTGGCATGCCTACCAAGACCGTTTGGGCTCGTAAACCAAAAACAATTAATTCCATTAATTCCAAATCTCCCACCTACTCTTCTTGCCACCGCTTGCCAAGTCTGGTGAATGCCAAGTCTAAATTAACATGTATTTCCATTTTAGTGATACTGCCACCTAAGCCTCACCAAGCCAACTAGCCCCTGCCAAAGCTAGTGGTACCGCATATAATAAAAACCTTATCAACATCATAAATTCCTTAGGAACCGTCACCAATATGCATGCGACTACATAAGTCCCCATTCATGCCCAATAGTTTAGGATAGATTACTTGCTTAGGTTAGATCTTAGGTAGATTAAAGTTTATACCTTAGGATATAACACTAACAACTAACCCCACATAGGCCTTAGCAATTAGGTTTAGATAATTCCACATAGGTAAATAATTCAAAATTCCATATTTTAAAGCACTAGGTTAGATCACCATATAGCCTTATAGTAATAGGTTCAATGTTTAGTTTTAATACCTAGTAACTTTTTCCAATTCCCTTAGCACCAAGTTTAGGTTAGAATCAGAATTATATCAAGTTACATAGCTTAGGTAGGAAATACTTTTACCTAGGCTTAGGATTCTGTAGGTTAGTCCTTTATAGGATTCTGGTTCTCTCCTATGCCATGAACAAGCTGAAATCCCAATTACGTCAGTAATGACCTGCCATGGTCGATCTCCAGAGACCCAAACGAAACATACCACTGAATGGAAATATTTTCACACAAAAGAGAATCAAAGAACTTGCATCTACTAAGTTCATTCCATGTGTTTCTCAGTTCATGGAATGCCAATTCATCAATTGTTCACTCTGAATAGATTTAAAACATTCCTTGGATCACTAAAATTGATCCAAGGATGAGTCGGGTAAATAGATAAGTTTACAACTCTTAAAACTAAATTGTAATCTCACCTACAAGAAGTGAAAAATGAATTCAGGAAAACTATTCTAGTTCAGTCAGAAGATCTTAAGAGCAGAAAAGACTTATCCACATCAAGCATGATTTCCCAAAGTCAAAATAACATATCCTAAAAAGGAAAATCACATGCCAACACTTGAGATGCAAAGGAGGAAAATAACAACTATCAAGGGTGTTATAATTCCAATCCAAACATTTCTTCGATTCTAATACTAACAGATTCTTGATTCTTCGAGATGATGCGAGATCCAAACTACTATTTGGATTCATCTAATTCGACTCCTAAGTCATCTAATGCGACTCCTATGTCATGGTCCTCCCTATCTTCGCAGGAACCTCTTCATCATACATTTAATATGACTCCTACGTCACGGTCCTCCCTTTCTTCACAAGACCCCTTTTATCAGTCGCCTCAACGACGTCTTCTTCCTTTGAAGATACATGCGACTCCAAATCCCTCTAATCAAACATCTAATACAATTCTTGAATCGCAGTCCTCTCTTTCTTTACAAGACCCTTATTATTATTCATCCAATACAATTCTTGAATCATGGTCCTCCCCTTCTTTGTAGGACCTTCTTCATCAATCACCCCCATAAGTCTTCCTTCTTTGAATATTCGTGTGACTCAAATTCCTTCGATTCAAACATCTGAATTGACCCATGCGTCATAATCTATAGACTTTGGACTTAATCCTACTAGTTTACAAATGATATACCATCATATAGGTAGGTCCACACCACCTTCTTCTACTCCTGAGACATCTAGCTACACATCTTCTTCATCCCCCACATCATCTTCTTCTATCAATCATCATCAAACATCTTCTAAGTCTTCCACACCGAGTGAACCTCTTTCTTCCAATCAACCCCTGGTGGTCGATCAACAACTCATACCAATTGATCTCTTTCAGAATGAAGAAATAATCAGGGCATTTATAGGGGCATATGAAGATATTCCTTTAGTAGATTACAAAAAGGATTCTCTTTAGACTTTGATACGTTTGCATATTGTGAGGAAAAGGTTGATTCCTTTTATCAAAAAATAGAGGAAGAGCCTCAGTTCATGCAACTTGACCCTCCTCTTATTCTTCCATCTTCACATTCTTACTTATGTGATGAAACTCCTTAGTCTTGCATTGATCCATGGTTTATCTTCTCATCACCCAATAACTCTTTGTCTATCATAATTCCTCAATCACAATCTCTTATGGGGTCAATGCCAAGTAGCCCTTCATCTTCATCTAGGTGTGGGTCACCTTATAGTATCCCTCCCTCTACTATTTGTGGGACATTTTCAAGTAGTCCACTATCTTCTATTCTTGGGGCACATCCAACTAGCCCCTTATCTTCTATGTATGGATCACCCCCGGGTAGTCCATCATCTTCTATTCTTGGGCCACATCCTAGTAGTCCATCATCTTACATCTATGGGTCACGTCCTAGTAGCCCTTCTTCTTCTATTCTTGGGCCACATCCTAGTATCCCTTCATCTTCTATCTATGGGTCACATCCTAGTATCCCTTCTTCTTCTATTCTTGGGCCACATCCTAGCAGCCCTTCGTCTTCTATCTATGGCTCACCTCCCAAGTAGCCCATATTCTTCAATCCTTGGATTGTATCCTTTTCATCCATCACATTATTCTTCTACCAAAGATGGTGGCAAGCCCATGGTCATTTCTCACATCAGTTCTAAACGTCCACGTTCACTTTCTTCTCCTTCTCGGGATTAGACAAGTCACACATTAGCTTATAAGAAACCCAAACAATTTCTTAATCAAGCTCAGATCAAAACTGTAAAGAGCTCTATAGCTCCCAACAAATCAAACAATCTCAAAATTCTAAATCAAGTGCGATTCAAGAACACACATCAACGTAACCATCAAGTATGGTGTAAAGTGCATAAACCTCTAGATGGGGAATTAAATCTCCCACATATGAAATCCATGTTTTAGAACAAATCACATTCATTTATTGAGTGTGAACTCACCTCGATCATTGAGATCGGGATAATATCACTCTCGATAAACAAACACGCCTAGTCTCCCTTATCAAGGAAGTTGCAAACATTGTTGTTGGATCTTACCACACAGAGTGACTTTGTTAGTGCCAACCTCTTAAAAACTGTCAAAAATCTAAAAATAAAAACAATTCAAAAATACAAAAAATGTTAAGAAAACACAAGAAAAATCAAAGGTACAAAGATCAAACATTATAATCAATTATTACGTATAAATGGATGTTATTTCTTCCCTTTATTTCTCTTCCTCTGCAAGTCTTCCTACCATTTTCATCCCTTTGGTGATATTTTGGTTAGATTATTCACACGCATTTTGTGACATTTATCTCTATGGTATCCATTTGACGTCTTTTCTCACCTTGATAAATTAAAGAACAATCGACCTCATAGAGATCCTATCACATTCAAACATCTAATAAACTTGTTGCGGAGAAATTTTGGACATATTTTTGACACTAGCCAATGTCATCATCACAATCACTTCCACCTCCTTCCATCAAGCCATCGGTGGTTACGAACCCCTTGTCAAACAAGAGAGCTGAAATAAGTTTTACAAAGTAAAAGAATCAAAATCAATCAAAATCAAAAGCTAAAAGCTACAAAGCAAAATCAAATTGATATATTACTCTCTCTTGGGGTATTTCCAATAATCTCTATCTAGGGCTATGGGCGCTTTGATGATAGTAGAGAAATGTTACGATTAGAATCAAATACATCTCCATCGAGGCTATGGACACCTAGTTTGGCAAGAGCAAACAATGTACTATCCTTTCACCACCCATTCACAAAATCACATATCAAAATAAATCATTCCTACACATTGGCTAGAGTATCTTCACTTTTTGTCTATTAAATCTTCCCTTCAAGAGGTAATAAATTACATGTACACACATTGGATCTCTATGAGTAAATAGGATTAGTATGTTACCAAGTGTCTTTTTTTGGATCTTGTTCAGACTCTTACTCTAGTCCATATCTCGTCTCATGATTTGTGCCTTTGGATAATCACTTCTTCATTACAAGGCTTCTAAGCTACATTCATATCATTCACATCGTTCTTCTACTTCATTCAAAACATCCATGTGTATAAGATTACTTGTTTTCCATGTTTGTCACCTTTCACAAAAACAATCTTCTCCTTCCTTTCTATCATGTGATTTTAGGAAAACTTATGCTAGGGGCATCCTTGCTTCTTCCCAACATTTCATTGGTTTATGTTCATCATCATGTTGAACCTATCCATAATGGCCTTGGGTCCCACTTCTACCTGTGAAGAGTTTGCCTTTGAATACTCCCACCTAATCGTTGGGGCATTTTTTCATCTTCACCTTTCTCGTACGCATGTGGCCTTATGCCCTTGTACATCCCATCTATCGCTAGGGGCATCCACACTTCCTTGTCTTCCTATACATAGTTTCATAAAAACTTTCAAAATCAACCAAAAATTCAAATATGTTAGAAAAATCATCAAAAACATTCAAATATGTTTCAGAAAACTTCTAAAAATTGAAAATCATCCTACAAAACATCGCTCTTTGGTTCTAACTTGTTCATTTGTGTGACTTACGGATCATCTTGATCTACCTCCATCAACAAAATCTAGGCTGCTTACTTTTTCTGTACTCTGGGGCACAATGAGTTGTCTGGTATTGTTTCATAGTGCACATTTATTTTCCATCGGACCCAAGTGTCCTTCGTTATTCCCCTCACATGTATCCTTGATTGGGGCACCATCATCAACCCTTGTCGTTAATTTACACAGTGTAAGTAATCGAGGCTTGATAATAAAAACATTATATTATGTTTCTCTATTAGTTTAGCTTGTTTACTTTTTTGTATTGCATTACATTTTGTATATTGCATGGAGTTAGGCATCTTTCACTTTCTCGTATTGCATTGCATTTTGTATGTTGCATGGAGTTGGTATTTTCAGCAATGGACAATTGTTTGTAGTATGGCTTTTCATGTCATTCTACTTTTGTCGTATGCTTATATTTTTCATAAGGACCGATGACGTAGCTCTTGTGGAAATATGATGACATCAAAATTGTTCCAATATACAAAGGCTAGAGGCTAAGATCTTCTCTCCCCTCCTCCATATTTCTTCTGCATCGCTTTCCTCTCACCCCTAATCTTCCATCTTACCTGGGGCATCTTGCCCCTTTCCATTCTTCTATCTATCTCTCACCTTTTTCGATCGTCGATCATCTTCCTTCATCACCCTATCAACACTCGAGGGGCATCTCTCCTTCCTACTAATTTTTCTTCTATCCCTTCAAAATTTTCTTCCATCTACTATCTTTGAAGTGGCGTCACTTACGCCACCCCAAAGAGGGGCAAATGTAGACACCTATAATTACGCCCGAGCAATTTAAATACTTAAATTATGCTAATTATCCTCTTTCTCGCAAATCGATGACATATTATCAAAAGTTCTCATATTCCCTCTTATTTTTGTTAATTAATTACAATACGCTAATTGATTAAGTCACTTATTCAAATAACAACCTTCCGTTAATTATTTACCCCTTCTATCTAGACTAATTAATTATTATTAATTAATTAGCCTTTCACTTCATTCAACCAATAAATCAATATTTAATTGATTTAATCCCCTCCTAATAGCCTAAATCATACTAATATTCCTCTAATTAACTTCTATAAGCTTACATCTACCTATTAGTTAATCACCTTTGATTAATTAAAACACCCCCAACTCCCATGACTTGCTAAGCATAAATTAAACCCTTCTAAAGTAAGGTTACCTTTTATAAAGCAACCTTATCCATTCCTAATCATGTTTTACCTTTATCCCACATGCAAAGGGATGAAGTGTTTCGTTTATCCATTGGGCTATATAAGGAGCCCTCCTTCTACCTTTATACCTACACCTAAAATTCTTGAGAGAGCAAATGCAAGGCATATAGCAAAGAGACTAAGAGCTTGCATTTTGTCTTCTTGAGGTCACCATTGTTCGAGCTAATCCTAAATAGGTCCATGCATTTTTTGGTAATCTAGGAGAGTAGAGATTTTAAATAGCATGCTAGTTTTGATCTTATATTTTCAAATTTATAATGTTAGTTTAGATCTTGTTTAGCTCTTTATCTTGATGGTGGTTATGCTTTGTTTTAGCTAGATTGTAGAACTATTTTAGGTGGTAGTTCTTATTCCATTTGATTTAACATTAAGAAAAGTACACATGCACACAAAATCCAAATGGGATTTGTGGTGGACATTTCAATGGCCACGTCATTTCCAAATGTATCCTTTTCCTTAGCTATTCTTAATGAACCCTTAACCAAGACTGTTGTGAATATGTCAAACATTGTGTGAAGTGTCAGTAGCATGCTAAACTTCACCACACCCCAATTCACGCCTTACAAATCGCCAGATAATTTTGGCCTTTCTCTCAATGGGGTTTGGATCTTGTCGGAGAGATTAACCCTCATTCTTCTCAACGTCATCAATGGATTATCACAACACTAAATATTACACTAAATGGGTGGAATCCATCCCTCTCATTTCTACCAAAGCCAAGAAAATATGTGAATTCATCAATCATCACATCATTTGTCATTTTGGTGTTCCTCATCACCTCATCACTGACAATGGTAAACAATTCAAAAAAACCCTACGCAAACTTTGTGATAACTTCGGTATTCAACTCAGTTTCTCTTCACCATATTATCCTCAAACAAATGGTCAAGTGAATCAACTAACAAAACCCTCAACAAAATTCTCATGAAATTTGTCGATGATACTGGTAAGGATTAACATACACACATTCCTTTTGCCTTATGGGCTTATCACACCAGCATTTGCACCTCTACCACTTGCCACACCTTTCTCTTTGGTATACGGTACAAAGGTCGTCCTACCTCTCGAAGTCCAAATTCCATCTCTTCGTATATCACTCAAAGATATGCTCAATGATGATGAATTTCACCAAGACCGTTTGACACAACTTGAGTTATTGGACAAATGTCATCTAAACACTCTAGACCACCTTCAAATCTATCAAAAATGCATCAAGTGTGCCTATGAAAAATGTGTTATGAACGAGCTTTCAAGCTCGGTGATTTTGTCCTAAAGAAAATCAGCATGTAACAAAAGTAGAGAAAAGTAAACGAGGCAAGTTTTCTCCCAGTTGGCTTGGACCCTACATTGTCACCCATACCTATGGATCAGTTGTTTATCATTTATCTTCTCTTGAAGGAAAACCCAAACTTGAGCCCCTTAATGCCTTGCATCTTTGACCTTTTGACTGTTGAATAAAGTACTATATCACTTTATGTCACTTATATACTCGTCACTTGAGCGAACCTTTCCTCCACCTACATATTTAAAGGACCAACGACTAAAACTAGAATTGTGTGATCTTCTGCCACCATTCAACCTTGTCTTCATATGAATACCATGGCTCTACTCATGGCATGATTCTCATGGATACTTTTCACCCTTTTCGGATAGAATCGCATGGTCGTTCATTACTTGAAACCCATATTTTATAGCTAACCATTTCATGTTATGGTCTTGCCTTCATAAAAGAGGCCTATACTCCTTTATAGTCTTGTCCATGACTTTCAATCTAAAAATTAAAAATATATGGGATACCAAAACTCTACTCCTTGAGTCAAACTTCTTGCAAATAGATGAATCCCTCAAAAGGACATCTATGTCTCTTTCTTGTTGTTATAAGTAGATTGATCCCTCGAAGGACAACTATAAAAATCTAACCACTTATTGTAATTAGTCTATCCAAAAATAAGACTACTCTATATCTCTCAAATAAAATAATCCTGAAGCTTCCCGCATTGATCAGCTTCATGAAGACCTCAAGGAGAACCTATTTATCCCAATATAGACTTCCCAGCATCGATCAGTCTATACAAAACAAAAATCAAAAGTCAAGAAAAATACAAACTTTTTGTTGTGGACTTTCCTATTCTGGTTTTGGGTATCTTGCAGAAGGGGCATGTTGTCTCACAATAAGGTTATGCTAAATAAACTATTCCACCTTACCCTTTGTTTATTATCTTCTAACTAAACTCAGGGGACGAAGTGTGTATTTTACACATTGTGATCACATGACTTCTTTCAATTATAGACATATCCATCATGCAACGTATCTAGGGATTTAAGTTCAATAAGTATAAAGGGTATAACACTTATGGTCTTTGCCAACTTGGAGCATTTTGCTTTTTTCGTTCACCTCTTCCTACCTTGATTGTTTCTTCAACAAGACAAGATCGTCAAAATTGCTTTAACCATGACACCTTCATCTATGCCTACACCTAATTCACCTTGCCTATTACCTATTCAACATTTGACCTTGCCTATTGTTAAACATGCCTTACCCAACCAACCTACCTATTCATCTTACCTAACTCAATCACATTCTTCCCTGGTTTATGGGAGAACTACATCGGCACAAGGCCCTTTTGCAAGGGCTATGTAGGCAGCACTCTAAGGGGATGGGACCCTCAAAGGTTAGCTTGGACACTCTTTTCCCCATCATCATTTCCCCATCAAACAAAAAATTAGTTAGTTAGTTTCCATCACAACAATAACTTAGAAGTTAACTCAAAAACAAAATCATACATCACTCATATACATCATCATTTATTTTTCATAATACCAATAACTTGGAAATTAAATCAAAACAAACACAACTCAACCATGCCTATATCTAAGTTTCCATAATATCAATAACTTGGAAATTAAACCCTCTTGACTATGAAAATACAGCTTTCAGATGCAGAAAACTGCAGGATGCCAAGTCATCTTCAGTCTTCCTGTCCTCATAAGAAAGTTCACCCTGCCAGGAAAAAATCCTTCTAAGTACTGGAGCCCCCTAACCTCAATGAGGACTCAAATTCAGATGTGGAGATTTAGGAAACTAAGAGTGTTGACACACTTTGGTTGAGGCCCAACCTACATCAGCATATAAGGATGTTATGATGGGCCAACAAGTAGAGTCTGCCCAATCAAGGGACAAATCCAGCCTGGGAATAAAAAGACCCCATGAATCTGATCATTCTGATTTGGATAAAGAAGGCCCCTTCTCCCTGAATCAAGAACAATAGATGGATAACCCTCTGATTTTGGCCATTTCTAGAGTGCCTGGCTCAAAGGAACATTTAGTGGAAAATTGGTAGTTGGTGTGCTTGAAGAAGGGAAAGAAGGGTAGGCTCGATTCTTTACCCTTTACTCCCTCTTCCCCTTTTGCTTTTTTGTGGTTACCATTTAGTGGTCTCCACTTCTTCATCTGTATCTTTTTTTTTTTGTTGTATCTCCTCTTCACATATTTGTGGAACCTTCTTGCTTTGCCTTTAGAGGTCTCTTGAAGTTGTTCATCCTTATTTTTCTTCTCTAACCTATTCACCGTTGACTTTGTATTTTTGGCGCTTCTTCTCTTACGGATGTGATTTCTTCTATTTTCTCCCTCGTGTTGTTTGGGAATTCTCTTCCTCATTTTCTCTCCTCCTTATTCTTTGCACAAGGTTATGGGCCCTTTCAAAACCCTCACTTTACCCTTATCCAAAAAAAACATGGAAATTAAACCAAACCATGTCTAATCATCTAAGTTTCCATGACATCAATAAAATGGAAATCAAATTAAAATATATGTCATCACTCAAACCATGCCTACATATTTAGTTTCCATAATAACGAAACATTGGAAATAAATTCAAACACATCAAATATAACCATCATCATCAACTATATAAATGGAATAGTTTGTATATCAATACACTGAATACACAGATAAAAATACAAGTATATCAAAACTCTCATATACATCTCACATCTATGGCATGCGGCAAGATATATATCAAAAATAAAAAATAAAAATCATCTCCATATCATATCTATGAAGGGTCAACACCTCTGTTGCTCTCTCCAATACCCTCATCTAGCCTCCACCTATGAGAACTAGTCACCTCTCCCTTGACCATGTTTATGATATTGATGGCTCTCTGAGCTACTAGAACTACACTTCCATGAGCTATTCCTCGCATTGGTTGTTTGCTTCACTCTATGCTCGCCATAAGTCACATACAAGATGTCACTCTCTATCAACTGGTCATGATAATACCTAGCCTCAGACACTGCATCTCTATAACTGGCCATGGATATAACTTGAGGAGGGGCCATCACTCTAACTCTAATTTATGGACCCTTTCCTAGTAATAGTGGCCCATGTCCATGTACCAATGGCCCTTGTCCTGCTACATGTAAAATGGGACCATGTCCTAGTTTTTGTGCCTATCTGATGGGACCCTATCCCACTTTGCTAGTGCATGTGCATACATTGCTAGTTGTGCTGCAAGGTGGCCACTGTTCTGTAAAGCAATTAGCTAAGCCTCGGTCCTATCACCCTGCCCCCATCTCCTATCTACACTTGTGCCTGAGGCTGCTACCAACTAGCCCTATAAAGTGGAAACATGTGCTGTAATGTTGCCACCTTCCTCCATCCCCTACCAAGTGCATGTCCCTGTGCCTGACCAATGCTAGCTAACCCTATAAGGTGGTAACATGTGTGTGTGACAACGCTAGCTTTATGCAAGATAAAGTCATCACCTACCCCTGTAATCGATCCTCTCAGTATAATAATAATAGCCAAGTTTGGTTATCCTGGCCTCGGAGGTACTACCTGTAGCTAGACTATCTCGCCACCGCTTTGTACCTATCCTATCAGTAGTGCCTACATCATCAATCTACTTGTTGGCCACTTGCTCCTTCCCTACAAAATATGTTGGATGTGGTGGAGACAATGGTCTCTACATGTCATCTTTGTAGTACGAAGTGGAAAAGGTGGAGGCACATCCTTCTATAGCCCAAATCGGCATTTAACCCAATTAACTGGTATCATCTCATGTTCTCGAGGCCTCCATCCTGTATCCACCCGATCGGTTGTCACCTTTCTATACACAATTATAGCTAATTTGCCTAAAATTTTGTGGCGAGAGCCCATTTTCTTGCAACCACAGCCTTACCCCAACCCTACAGGCTCACCTAATAGCCTTATTATCTAACCCCGACCTCAGTGTACCTCGGGGCATATTTTTCCTATACCTCGACCTTGCCTACGGCCTTACCTATTTACACACATCAAACGTGCTGTTTAACACTCGAATTCACTTACTCATTGTACCTTAAGACAACATTACTCGTGTTGTTTAGCCTACCAACCTTTCCTTGCCTGATGTCATGATGTTTATCTTGACCAAACCAAACCTTTTAGTGCTTTGGAACCCACCTAATGCCCATTCTTGCACCTAGCCTCATTGTGTTTTAGGACCGTATCCTATACCTTGGATACCTGAACCACATCAACCTTGTTTGGATAAACTATCAACCTTTGATGATGTAGAGTTTGTGAGATCTTCATCCTAGTGCCTTGTTGCATTCTATACGTGTGTGCACGTGCCAAAATGTTTCACCGTAAAGTAGAAATAAAATAGATAATAGGTAAGGGTGAGGAGGAATAACTGTGATAGTTGAAGATAGGTTGTGCATGCATTGAATGTTGACCAAACTGATTATAAATAACTCCTTTTTGTGTGGGAAAGACTACCTAAAATGCAAAACAAGACCACAAGATAGCATTAATAATATAGGTCGGTGGACTTCCTAGTGGGAGCTAGATCCGTAAAGTAGGGTGCTTCATAGAAGGTTGTTAATCCACATTCAAATACAACTTAATACAGAGAAATAAAATGAAAGAAGGAAATCTTCTTGTAGTTGTATGATTCAGGTGTCTCATACAAATACAATAAGCAAATCTAATCTAACAGAAAGTTATGACTAAATTTGAAGGGTTGGTAGGTCGGTTTGGGATTGTAGGTATGACAGAGGCTATAAATGAGGTCTAGGCTAGATTTGGTGAGTTTCTAGGAAGTTTTGGGAGATTTGTAAGCTTTTGGTTTGGGGAAAGTTACTAGTCATAGAGACCGATATTGGTTAGGGCAACCAATGTTGATCTTAGTAAAGTGCCAACGCCGGTTAGGTGACCGACGTCGGTAGGGGAAATTGGGTAGAAATGTTAAAAATGGGTTGATGGGAGCTCTCTATGATTGCATAGAGAGTTAGGAAGGTTTGGGTGAGGTTTTGGGATTACTACAAAGACTCATAAATCATAAGAATGGTATTTGGGCAAGATATGGAGGTGTTCTAGGAAAGATCCGGGTATGAGAAGTGATGGAATGAAATAGATAACAAGTAAATAAATAATCTACTAAAACCAATGACAAAGTAGAGATATACTTACTTGTGAAATGGAGATGAATGTCAGGAGGTTGTGGTGGTTACGAGAAGAAGGTGGTCTGAACAAATGCGGCAGCGGTAGGAAGGCACGTTGCTTCCTATGAGTACACTTTGGAGCTCGGATCAATTTGTTGGTGGAATTTCTAGTGTCTGAACTTTGTAAGGATCTTTGGTATGTTGCAATGTTGCTAAAAAGCTTCAAAGTCGTATGCAAGGTCGTAAGAGCTAGAAAACCATATTAAGAACCTGAGAAAATAGTTCAGAAATCTTATTTAAGGAAACCAACGGCGGAGTTAGGTGGTGGCATTAGTGAGAATAACCGGCATCGGTTAGGGAGAAATGGTCATACTTGCTAAAAATAGCTTGATTCTTCCTAAATTTGGTGTGATTGAGATTTTGGTTCCGGTCACAAGTGTGGAATCATGCTAAATGGAGTGGGAGAGTAGTTAGAGGGATAATAGGCCATTAATATTAGGGTTAGAATAAGTCCTAGTTGGTTAAGGGGAGTGGGGACTTAGTCTTAGGTAATGAATAGGGTTGGAATAGGTCTAGGATGAGGTGGAGAGGTGAGGTGGCTAGGTGAGGTAGATAATTAACTTAATTTTGGTAATTAAATTAATTAAAATGTGTGCAAGTGGGCATGGTGGGGAAATAATATTGAATTAATTAATTGAAGGGGGTTTAGAGGGTTATGACCCAATTTTGGGTGTCTACATTTGCCCCTTTTTGTCATGTAGCTTGTATTGATAAGCGATGCTGAAAAAAATAAGAGTGGTTGCCCTGTATGGGTTGAGGTTAAGTTTCCCTAGATATGGGTGGAGGTGATCCCCCTCAAACTAGGAATTGATGAAGTGAGAGGTTGAATTGGTGATGGGTTTGATAAAGTGGTAGGTGATGAAAAAGGAGGTAAGATGTGGGTATAGGCAATGGTAATATCATTGTGGGTAATAGGTGGGGGAATTCAAATGCATGCACACATATAGAATGCGATAAGGCACTAGGCTGAAGAGATCACAAACTCTACATCGTCAAAGGTTGATAATTTATCCAAACAAGGTTGATGTGGTTCGGGTATCCAAGGTATAGGATACGATCTTGAAACACATTGAAGGTAGGTGTAGGAACATGCATTAGGTGGTTCCAAAGCACCAAAAGGTTTGGTCTAGTCAAGATAAACATCACGACATCATGAAAGGAAAGGTTGGTAGGCTAAACAACATGAGTAATGTCATCACAAGGTATAGCGAGTAAGTGAATTCAAGTGTCAAATAGGCGAGGTCGGTGTGGGTAAAGAGGTAAGGTCGTAGGCAAGGCTGAGGTGAAGGAAAAATATTCCCTGAAGTACATTGAGGTCGGGCGTTAGGTGATAAGGCTATTAGGTGAGCCTGTAAGGCTTGGATAAGGCTTTGGTAGTAAGAAAATGGCATCTTGCATCACAATTTTGGGCAAATTAGGTATAAGTGGGTAGGCAAGGTGACCCGATACCGATTAAGGGAGAACGATATCGGTTATGGTAACCAACGTCGGTCACCTAGGGCACAACATGACCGACGTCAATCATGTTGATTTGGGTTTAAAATGGAAAATCCACGTGAAAAGGGTTTCATTTGAGCATTTCTAAATTTGGAAAATGACAGGAGAGAGTGATTTTGTGTGAAAAACGACAAAGAGAGGTAGGAGGTTGAGTTGGCGAGTTGTTATCGGTTGAGAGGAGTGGAGTGGATGGGCCCGCGAGATATTTTCGAGTGAGCGGATTGGTTATGAGTAGTGGGATTGATTGAGACATGGCAGAGGCCAGAGAGGGCACTAGTGGAGGTCATATTCCCATTCCGAGATCCCACCATGGAGGCGGTGTCACGTAGAGGTAGGATTTGAGATCCATGTTTGTTTTGGTTTAAAATAAGGTAGAATGAAGGAAGAAATTGGATTTTGAAATTTGGGTGAAATGGGGTATGGGGAGGGTGAAATCTAGTGTAATTAGGTGATAAATGAATGTGGCGATAATTTGGGTTGGTAGTTTAGGTTATTTTGTAAAAATTTTGAAGTTGGGGACGTGGGGGTTCAGCCAGTAGGGCCGAACCAATGACCGACATTAGTTAGCTATTGGTCGAGTGTCCGTAGGGCTACCGGCATCGATGGGGCTAAAGAGGACCAGATCTTGGTTAGGAGTAATCGATGTCGGTCAACTTTGTGAAAAGTAACTAAGTGTTAAAAAGAGAATTTGGGAAGGCAAATAGATAATGGAGGGGTGGTTAAGGATTAAGTTAGGTAAAAGTGGATAAAGTGGGGTGAAGTTAGTTAGAAATGGTTGGGTGAGGGTGAATTCACGTATAAATGAGTAGGTTAGGTGTAAGTTAGGTATGAAGGGGTAGAAAGTAGATGAGGTAATGAATTCAATAGGTGAAGGGAGGAAAGTAAGGAAACACAGAATTTGTAGATAAGTAGGTTAGATAGAATGTACATCAGGTAAGTAGGTTGGGTGAAGGTAGGTAGACTAGGAAAGGCATAGGTAGGTATTAGGCAAGGTAGGGTCAAATAAACGATCAAAAGGGGAATTGATTAATGTGTTTGATTGGTGGTGATGCAGGTGAGGCATAAATTGACCATGCAAGATAGGTTACCACCACTTTTGGTACAGATGAGACCCCACACGACATAGGACGAGTGGGAGCATATGATAGTTGTTGGGTTAGGCGTGGTAAGGCGATATAGACGGATCATCGAGAGATCACGACATGATGGTCGATTTCATCGGCAGATGGGATCATGTGACTAACACCTTCCACTTACCGACTGGAGAGATAATGATCACTCTGGAGGATGTTTACAAGATTTTGAGGCTACCGATTGTTGGAGAGCCACTATATCAAATTTCTTCTGATGATGCAATGGTGCCTATGGTTTTAGTATTTGGAGGCGATGGTAGATTTGACATACCACAGTGTGAGCATTATTTATGGGGATATGTATGTTGTATACCCCGAGGAGACCATATGAGGGTACTAGAGAGAGCATCAAAGGTGTCGGGACTTCATAGATATGATATGGAGATGATGTTTATTTTTATTTTTGATATATATATATATATATATATATATATATATATATATATATATATATATATCGCCTACGTGCGTAGATGCGAGATGTATATGAGAGTTTTGAGATACTTTTATTTTTATCTGTATATTCAGTGTATTGATATACAGACTATTTGATTTATATAGTTGATGATGATGGTTATATGTGATGTGTTTGACTTTATTTCCAATGTATTGTTATTATGGAAACTAGATATGTAGGCATGGTTTGAGTGATGATGTATGTTTTAATTTCATTTCCATTTTATTGATGTCATGGAAACTTAGATGATTAGGCATGGTTTGGTTTAATTTCCAAGTTATTGATATTATGGAAACTTAGATGTAGGCATGGTTGAGTTGTGTTTATTTTGATTTAATTTCCAAGTTATTGGTATTATGGAAAATAAATGATGATGTATATGAGTGATGTATGATGTTTTTAGCTAACTTCCAAGTTATTGTTGTGATGGAAACTAATTAATTCATTTATTGTTTGATGGGGGAAATGATAATGGGTAAAAGAGTGGTCAAGCTAACCTTCGAGGGCCCCATGCCCTCGAGTCTTGCCTGACAGACCCTTGCGAAAGGGGCCTCAGGTCGATGTAGTTCTCCCATAAACCAGGGAAGAATGTGATTGAGTTAGGTAAGATGAATAGGTAGGTTGGATAGGTAGGTTGGTTGGGTAAGGCATGTTTAATAATAGGCAAGGTGAATTAGGCATAGGCATAGATGAAGGTGTCATGGTTAAAGAAATTTGGAAAATCTTTTCTGTTGAAGAAACAATCAAGGTAGGCAAAGGTGAACTAAAAAAAAGAAAAATGCTCCAAGTTTGCAAAGACCATAAGTATTATACCCTTTAGACTTATTAAACTTAAATCCCTAGATACGTTGCATGATGTATAGGTCTAGAATTGAAATAAGTCACATGATCACAATGTGTAAAATACATACTTCGTCCCCTAAGTTGAGTTAGAAGATAATAAACATAGGGTAAGGTGGAATAGTTTATTTAGCGTAACCTTATTGTGAGACAACATGCCCCTTGTGCAAGATACCCAAAACCAGAATAGACAAATCCATGGCAAAAAGTTTGTATTTTTCTTTACTTTTGCTTTTTGTTTTGTATAGACTAATCGATGCGGGAAGTCTATATTGGGATAAATAGGTTCTCCTTAAGGTCTTCACGAAGTGATCAATGTGAGAAACTTCGGGATTATTTTATTTGAGATATATAGAGTATTCTTCTTTTTAATAGACTAATTACAATAAGTGGTTAGCTTTTTATAGGTGTCCTTCAAGGGAGCAGTCTACTTATAGCAAGAAAAAGAGAGACATAGATATCCTTTTGAGGGATTCATTTATTTGCAAGAATTTTGACTCAAGGAGTAAAGTTTTGGTATCCCATATATTTTGTATTTTTGGACTGAAAGTCATGGACAAGACTATAAAGGAGTATAGGCCTCTTTTATGAAGGCAAGACCATAGCACAAAAAGGTTAGATATGAAAGATGGGTTTCAAGTAATGACGACCATGGGATTCCATCCGAAAAGGGTGAAAAGTATCCATGAGAATCATGCCATGAGTAGAGCCATGGTACTCATATTGAAGACAAGGTTGAATGGTGACGAATAATCACACAATTCTAGTTTAGTCGTTGGTCCTTAAAAGAGGTAGGTGGAGGAAAGGTTTGCTCAAGGGACGAGCATATAGGTGACATAAAGTGATGTAGTACTTTATTCAATAGTAGAACGATCGAAGATGCAAGGCATTAAGGGGCTCATGTTTGGGTTTACCTTCAAGAGAAGATAAACGATAAGCACCTGATCCATAGGTATGGGTGACAATGTAGGGTCCAAGCCAATTGGAAACAAACTTGCATTGTTTACTTTTCTCCTCTTTGTTACCTTTGATATCATGTTTTTAGCTCGGTGAAATTTGAATTGAGGCTCAATGTTTGCCAAGATGTTGGGTAACACCGAAAATGCGTCTATAAGGCATTTTTTTTTTTTTTACAATTTTTACAATGACTAACAAGACAAGTTGACGACACTCTAGAAGATTATAAAAACTAGATGAGATGACTCTTATTTTGAATTTTTAATGACACCTATAAATATCTTGACACTTATTGACTATTAAAGACAAATAATAAAAAAAAATTGACTCTACTAACAAGGTTATTACAAAATTGACAACTTAGGCTTTAGGTACTTTTGATGACTTGACTCTAATAATTATTTATCGATAGTGGTGACAAAAATAATAAACTCAGACACTCATATGGACGACTATACTAGTTTTATAATCACGATAAATTTTGAATTTGATACACAATATGACTAAAGCATTGAGTGAGAAATTGACTAAAGCTCACACTAAAGCTAAGGACCAAATTATAACCTAAACGCTAATAGAAAACACATGCTTTTGTAATCCTGACTTGGAAGTTTATATGGTGGCATAATTGAGGTAAGAGACGCCAATAGTCACAGTTAGAAGTGAATGAGTCTAACAGAGATGTCAAGCTAATCGAAATCACTGTAATGTGAGAGCCGAGCTGCTAGGGTGTGTATATGTAGCAGGGACAATTGGATGGAGGCAACGACTTTAGAGTGCTTACAAACCCTTACGCGTGGGAGAAGATTCCACCGGAATTTAGCATGGGATGCGGTGAGATCACCCTAGATAGCTTGGATGCCAGTGTACGAATTGATAGGAAGGAGCATGAAATAGATACACGGTGCAACCGTGTAGAAGATGAATTAGTTGAATAATTTGTGGTCCAATCTGGCAACCTTATTTTTATATGGCTATGAAGGTAGGTTGAGTGCGTGAACGTGAATGAGATCTTGAAAAATCTACATGCAGTAGATTCATTGTCCAGGTACATAGATAACGTAGATCTAAATGGTGAAGACTGCAAATCTACTATTCTTTCTTCTTTTTGATATTCTAGCAAGCCCAACAGCTTGCGTGGTTCTTGAAATTTACAGCGGCGACATGTATGAATTGCTTATCCACTGCGAATGACAATCATATAGCTTGCACAGTGTTGAATATAAATAGGCACGTTGGAGTTAAAGAGCCAAACATTTGTAATGCTTTGGAATGCTTTCAATGTATTCTCCTTAACTGCACAATCACTATATGATCTGATAGAACATGGTAGGAAAAAATGCATGAGAACTGGAAAATAAAACGTTTTATCTTCTCCTAACTCAAGATGCTCTCAGGACTCTCATTGTTCACATGGACAAGACCATAGATCGCTCTGATACCAGATGAAAGGTACCAACAATTTGCACATGAAAAACATCAGAAAACATTTTATTCAACTTATAATGAAATCCATACACAGGCTATTATATAGCCAAAATAATAGTAAAACTACTTCCTATAAAATAGGAAGGAATACTAACAAATAACATGCGTATATATTGTTTGTTATAACAATATATACGACTAAAAATTTTACTAATTACAAACAATGAATTATATTTACCTTACGGTAAATATCTTAACAATATAAATAATGTGAGCACTATAATATTTTCCTAACAAGGAATACGGTCAAAACTTTTCTTTCCTACTACGGGGTTCAAAGAAGTTTTTGCACATCGATTTAAAATGACTTTTATTAACATGTTTGTAAGGTGATCAAGTGACATGTTTAAATGAAAACTTCAGGTTCAACCAACCTATCTAATGGATTTGGTATATCTATTTTTATTATCTAAGTTTTCTAATCATCTCAAGACGTGGTTCATAAGCATAGTTAACACTAAACGAGGTCATTCTAGTTATACAAAAAGTAAGGTAAATCTTATCGTTTTGAGCTAAATTTTTTTAATTAACTAAAACACAATCTTCATTCAATTTAAATGTGGTACCATCATGAAGGGAAAATTATCAATGGGAAATTTAAGCTAGAAGTGAGTGAGAAAAACCATGCATGTGAGGAAACAAATCGAAGAAACAATGCTCGAGAGTACTTCAGATTGACTTGAATGTTATCCTAAAAGCTCTTATGTTGATATTGGTTGAGGTGTTGTTGGTAATGGAGAGAAGCGACTTTACACCGGTCATTTGCACAATCTTGAGAAGTTTCCATAGACTCCTCTCATTGTCTCGATCTAAGAAAAACTTAGATTGAGGTATTCCATGAGACCACACGGTTGAGGCATTTTGTCAAATAGTTTACATGCTTACACATGCTTCTACATTTTACTTGCATGCCTACCAAGGCACTAGTAACTACAAGACCTGAAAACCCCATTTCCATTATGCTTTGATAGGTTTCCATTCTTTGTTCCAAGGCCCCCATTTGGCTCAACAAGGAGGGACGCTCGTAGGGGCCATGGAGTTTGTCTTTAATCCTACCAATGACATCGATTGAATGCCTCTAACCTAAGCACACACATCTACTAGGGACTTTAAACAACAACATTGTGCTTTCTATTATGCATTGATGGATGTTCATACCCTAATCCAAAGCTTGTATTTTACACAGTTGGGTGGGTATTGCGTGAAGTATGGTCTCAGTAAGGATTTCTCATTTAACCAATTTAAACACATCCTACAAACATTGAAATCAACAAGGTCACATTTCTCCCGGAATTCAAACAAATATTTCTCATGTTTTTCTTATGCTTCCATGTTTGTATACTAGTGTACCCAGATTTCATCCTCGAAATGTGATACCCTATCCGAAAAAATTTCGTACTTTTAAAATAATGGGTCGTTTTGTGTTTTTATTGCCAGAAAGTTCTTGTATTGTGTCAAGATATTCCCAAAGAGCCATTTTCGCCAAATACCCAAATGCCCAAAATTGTTATATTATGTCATCGGGATTTGTCTGCGGGAAATTTGTATTTAATTATTTTGAGCCCCGTTTGAGGCAATTTGCACTCCGATTTAACCCTGTTGTGATCGAACATATCATTATTCCTATATACCAGAAGGGTTTTAACTAGGAATGAGTTATGCACTTTATTTGTGACTTTTGGCAACTTTTTGTGTTTTTGTGTTTTCCGTTTCATTTTCTGTGAAATTTCTCTAGATCAATTCCTTTGCGGTTTGGCCTGATTCTTGGCCTGGGGTAGCTGGAGATCATATACGCACGTTATGCCAGAAGGAAGTCACCATCGGAGGTCTAGTTCACTCGGAAAAGATGAAGTCGTGCACCAAAAAGCCTCTTCTAGGCTGGCCGCATTTTTGGAAAAAGAAGAATTGAAGTGAATCATGGGAAAATTAGTAGCGGCGGTGGGGGAATTTTGTACCTTCCTAGCAGGTTATTTTTTCCCATGAAAGCAACGCCACTTAAGTGACAATGGGAAAATTAGAGGCAAGAGCAAGCGGGAATTTATTACCCGCCTGCAGGTACAAATTCCCATGTGGATTAAAAGAAATATCACTTAAGTGAATCATGGGATTTTATTGCCACTTTACAGGTAAATAATCCCATTATGAAAGTCAAGTGATTTAAGTGAATCATGGGATTTTCAGGGTTGCCTTGCAGGTAAAAAAATCCCATTGTCATGTGTTTCTTAAAAATAGAATTCTTTATGTCAAAAAGTGCGCCCCCTTTGGAGAAGTAAAGCCAACCTTTAAATTGATTAATTTAATTAATTATTCACCCAAAATAGGCGCCCAGGCTTGTGGAAAAGTCAACAAAGGCAAAGGACAAAAGGTGGTTGAAAATAGATTGTTCTAAAATTAAATAAATTAATTTATTTAATGGCAGCCCCTTCATGTCAAAAAGTGCGCCCCTTTTGGGAGAAAGATAATACTTTTTAAAGTATTAAATGATTAAATTAATTCCTATTTTAAGTGGCGAAGGTCAAAGCATACTGTGAGGCTTGATTTAAGTGGAAGCAAAAGTCTAAAATTAGATAAATTTATTTTATTTAATGGCAACCATAAACATGCACAAAATAGGCGCCCCATTTGAAGAGTGAAGCTCATTAATTAATTGTCAATAATAGCAAAGGCATTAATTAATTATAAAATCACAAGGGTTATATAAGCAGGGGCTGCCATAAGGATGAATTAATTAATTCACAGGTAAAGAAGTGCAGCCCAGAGGAAAAGTGTGCTCCATTTGAAGAGGATTTTTGCTCAAAAGAAGGTGAAATCAAGGCTAAAAGCTTCAAATTTTGGCGCACAGGTTGAAGGAAGTTGATTTGTGTCTGGATAATTGTTTACATAAGTGATACAGGTGTTCATGTGAAGTTGGAAAAATTCATG
Source organism: Taxus wallichiana var. yunnanensis (assembly GCA_018340775.1). Lineage (NCBI taxonomy): Eukaryota > Viridiplantae > Streptophyta > Pinopsida > Cupressales > Taxaceae > Taxus > Taxus wallichiana. Next base: position 972,048,422 of record CM031237.1, on the reverse strand, counting down.
CTCGCTTTGCATACAAATAAAACATCAATTTTTGGGGTAAGAGCTTGAATAATGTAGATTTTTATGATTAAAATCCACTGTTCATGTTATGGTTGCCATCTTTATCGAATTAATTACGGGAATTCATTACGGTGCTTTACAAAACAAAAGGAGCTTTAATCAATGTCCAATACATTGAATATATCCTCGAATCAAGAATTATCCACCAGCTTTTGAAGAATTCCCGAGTAAGAAGAAAAAAAGAATTGTTCAAACAGATTGCTCGGCCATGCCAAAGCGGGATGAAAAAGAAAACTCAACAGAATCATGTGTAGCTTCTAGATTTGTTGAAGTCAATAGGCCCAGATCCAGATCCAGATCTTATAATTGTAAAAGCTTCCGGCATAAAGGCTTCATCCTCTTATTTCGATGCGTCAGGCCCATGTGTAGAAGTCGGTGTGGAAAATTTCTTCCAGGATCTTGTGCATGTGCTTCTAATCTTCCAGTTTGAAGCCTTCATTGAAGTTGCATCCACCCAGAGTGCTTTCCAGAATTTTTAATTGCTCATATGCAATTAAAAATAAAAATGATGAGTTATTTACGGCAGACATTGCACTTATGCATGTACAGGAGAAGAACTGCAAAAGCTTCAAGGATAAAAGAGAAGACAAGGCGAAGGTGAAATTCCAGCCACTTCCGAGATCCAGCTACTCCCAGATCCAGTTTGGTGAGAATCAAAGGTAAAAGAATCAGCTTGCATGTAGAGACATGAAAAAGGACAAGACTGCAACTTTCCTCTTCCTTCTTCTTTCCTCCGACAAAGTAATTGAGCGATCAATTAAATTATACAACTTAAGTGATTGGTTTAAAAGCCATTACTTGAAGAAGTCAACTACTTAGAGATAGTGGCGGAGCGTGTAAAATAGAAGGTTATATTTTCGATTGCAAATCATGCATGTCATGCAAAGAGGAATTCCAGGAGGGAGATTGTCAGTTCTCTCCTTTACAACTTCCACATGTGCCAGTTTAACTAAAAGCTTCCAACTTGTAATTGCCCCTCTACATTCTATAAGTAGAGGAAGAACCTTCGGGTTAATGATCAGAATTTGTAAGCAGCATCCTTGTGTTCCAAACTTTGTGTTGAAACCCTTGAGAGCCACTTAAAGCAAAGGAATATACATGAGCAAATTTCTGGAGAACTTTGTGTCACGGTGTATTGTGTTTCTTGCTTTTTATCTTAGATCTTTTAATAGACTTTGTGTTATTTCAAATCTAGATCTAGAGCTACCTTTGCTTATAATTTTGTGTTTATATCTATTGGTTTCTTCTATGTGCATGCAATCAACTCTATTATCTATTGATTGGGATGCACATCTTCCCCATTTCTTCTCTGTGTTTATATAATTCTCTTCTTCTATAAATATTTCCTTTCTTAAACAGATTGTTTACTTGCTGCAGAACTGTACAGCTATGGTTCATGAGCTGAATAGTTAAAGTAAAACCCCATATAGATACTAGCATACTTTAATTAACAAATCTGACATGGGAGCCTCACTGGTAAATGAGGGAGATTTATCTCATGACTGCCTAGGTTTTGTGCTATGCAAAAAATCTAGCCAACATTTTTGGCGACTCCACTGGGGAACAACTATCTTTGTAGATCAAAGCTTATCTCTTGAAGATTGGAGTGTTTTCCATACAAATCTCAACCTGGTTGAACATCCATTCACCAATCTATGAAGGCGCAAGGAAGGACTGATCATTTCTTCAGACTGCAGGAACAATTCAATTTCAATCATCATCCTCAAGTTAGAAGTTGTAGATCTAGTCTCTCACCAGGAAGGAAAGTGCACACCCATCTAGATTCGGATCATCTTCAGCATAATCCGGTAGCTAGAATTATTCACCAAGTCTACACAAGGAGAAGACGTGCTCCATTCATCATGGCAAATCATAACCAAATAGTACTTGTCCCATGGGGAGCAGCTTTTGGGCCTTTGAACTTGACTCCACCTATGCACGATCTGCCAAAAGGATCCAAAAGAATTTTCCAAAATCTTTAGAGATGGAAAGCAAAACCCGGATGATCATTTGGCAGCCTTCTTTATATCTTGTGGTGTGCTTGCAGTAGAGCATGAAAATGTCTCGGTCAGACTCTTCATTGAAACTCTACATGACTTGGGTGGAAATGGTTCTATCACCAGCTCCCGCACCATAACTAACTCGGGTGACTATGCGTGAGTAATTTCTGAAAAGATTCAAGCCTTTAGAGGACGCTTAGCACGTTGATCTTGATCACTCAACCCGACCAGTTGAAGAAATAACCAAGTGAGAACATGCGGGACTTTATTGGAAGGTTCCAAAGAATTTTATATAAAATCCCCACTTCTGCCACATTGAGCGACGAAAATCAAAAGACATTTTTTATAAACGCTCTATTGCCCGAAGTTGGATATCAGCTAAGAAGGGCAAGACCTGTGAATTTACTTGAAGCACAAAAAGTTGACGTAGAAGTTGAAGATGACTTGATCATGGCTGGAAAACTCAAACAACCATCTAACAAAGGTGATGTTGCTTCTTCAAGTACTTTAGATCCTTTGCTGCAGAGGTTGGCTAATGACATGTTGCAAATCAAGAAGCAAATCTCTCAAGCAAGGAATGTGACCCCTTCAAGATTAGCTCCTGCTTGGACCTTTAATTGTCAAAATCAAAATCAAAACCGAAACAGACTTGCTGCTACACCACAACGGTTGGCAATTGAAGCTGCTCCAAGGAATAACTTGGAAACTAATGAAGAAGATCTTGACATTGATGAATCATTCGATGATGAAGACTTTGTAGATCCCATTGGTGACTCCAATATTGGTTACCTAGACTACAAATATGACGATGGCTATTATGAATCTTTTGAAGATTTTGATGGTCACACATTTGCGGTGTTCACAAGGTCCCAGACACACCAAAATGTTAAAGCATCCACAAGCGGCCAAAGAAGAGAAAGAGAAGATCCTGGCCCGGATGTTACTATCCTAAAAAGAGGTAGCCCTCTTCCTTCTTCATTAGCGCCCAAGGATAAATATTCAAATTGTTTCAATTCGCAGCAGAGGGCCAACGCACATCCAGCTGAAGCAAGTCAAGATTTTGACATCATTGACCACATCAAGAAGACCAAGGTCCAAATGTCAGAAGCTGAGTATTTGAGAGCATTTCCTAATCAGCTAAATAGATTGGTCAAGTATGTGCAAAGTAATGGTCCCAACCCTTCAACAAATAATACTTCACGGGGTATCTTGTCAAGCCCAAAGATTACTCCTCCTTCAAATAATGTGGCTGCAAGTTCTTCTCCTTCTACTTCTTCTCCTGCTACATCAGAAAGGATTGAGCCATTTTATGTATCATTGCTTATCAACGGATATAAATTGAGCAATTGCATTTTGGACTCTGAGCTTCTGACAATGTCATGCCTGCCAAAGTTGTTGATGCCTTGGGTCTCACATTGACAAAAACCATCGGAAGATGCTATTCAATGGAAAGGCAAGTTCCTCTTGTTGGAAAATCAAAGATGTGTAGGCAGTACTTGCTTCTTTTCCAGACAAAAGATTAAAAATGACTATCCTTGTAGCAGACATCCCAGTCTCTTATGGCATGTTGTTAAGTAGAAATTTTTGTAAAGAGTTAGGCGGAGAAATCAAGATGGATTGGTCTTGTGCACAAATACCAATCAAAGGAGTTAATCAGAAGTTAGAACTTGAGAAGAAATCCAAGTACATAGTATCAAAGTCTAAGGATCCTATATCTCAGATCTTGTTTCAGGAATCTGATCACGAAGTCTATTCTTTAGAAATGGATAAAGAGGAAATTCCACCTGTGATTCAAGAACCGCATCAACTTGACACCAAGGTTTGGTCTCTAGAGTTTGATGGTAGCTACTGTTCATTTGGATCCAATGCAGGCATTGTTCTTATCTCTCCTAAAGGGAAGGTGCAGGCACACTCCTTCAAATTGATGTTCGAAAATACTAACAAAGACAACAGAGTATGAAGTGTTGTTGGTAGGCATGGAGCAGTCAAGAATAATGGGAATCAAGCTCTTGCACACAAAGGGAGATGTTGAGCTGATCGTCAAGCAGATAATAGGTCTCTATCAAGTAAAAAAAGACAAACTTCAACACTATAGAGATCGAGTCTACTCTGTTATCCTGGATTTTTCAGCTTTCTCGATATCTTACATTCCGAGAGAACAAAATTCAAGAGTCGATTCACTTGTAGTGACTGCAGCATTGTTAAATCCATATCAGCCTCCCACATTTTTCAGACAGGGGGATTACAAAGTTGAGATGGTTTTCCACCCAAAATTTCCTGACTACGTCCAATAATGGAAAGTATTTAACGATGATAAGTAGATTGCTGCATTTCTCTAACAAAAGGACAACTTTGAAGAGGTCTACTATGAGGGAAGCAATTCACCTCTCGAGACAAACTACTGTGGGAGAAATGGATGCAGACATCTCAAGAAGTCAGGAGATTATCCAACTAAAGGGAAATAAAATTCCCAAAGGCTTGGTATCTCTTGAGGAAATGTTTGACAAGCATGATCAGATGCTTAAGAAAAATGAAGAAAGTGGGGAAGGTTCTTCCTCCGATACACAGTTACTAAATTTGGGAGCCAACAATGATCCCAAATTAGTAAATCTAGGAAAGTGTTGTTCAAAATCGAAAGAGAAGCTTTTACAGAGCTTCTTAAGAAATATGGATGTTTTTGCACAGTCTTACCAGATCTAAAGACATATCACTGCGGAAGTTCAACACTACATCCCATTAAAACCAGAACAAGCGTCTTTCAAGAAAAAGCTGCAGCGGCATAACCCTACCATCTCCGGAACTATCTTTGCAGAAATCTAGAAGTTTTTAGATGCAAAGAGTATCTACCCCATACATCATTCTGAATGGTTAGCCAACATAGTCCCTATAAGAAAGAAGAGTGGTGAGATTAGGTTGTGTGTGGATTTCTGCAACCTTAATCAAGCTTCATTGAAAGACAACTACCCCATCCCCATCATGGATCACACTCTGCAAGTGGTCACTGGATTTGAGATGCTTTCCATGCTTGATGGCTTCTCAGGCTACAATCAAGTCAAGGTGGCTGAAGAAGATCAATACAAAATGGCATTCATTACACCTTGGGGAACCTTCGCTTACCAGAAAATGCCATTTGGTTTGATCAATGTTGGAGCTACATTTCAAAGAGCTATGGATTTAGCTTTTGCTCATCTCAAGGATATAAGCATAGTGGTGTACCTTGATGATCTGATAGTCTTTTCCAAAGATAGAAGCGCACACATTTCAAACTTGGAAGAGGTTTTCATACAATGCCGCAAACATGGTATTTCTTTGAACCCTAAGAAATCTATCTTTACCGTAATAGAAGGGAAACTACTAGGGCACATTGTTTCAAAATAAGGAACCAAGATAGATCCGGAGCGTGTCAAATCCATTCATACATTACCATTGCCCACATTCATTCCTGACTTCACTGAGCTAACCCGTCATATCTCGAATATGATGAAGAAGACACAAGATTTTAAATGGAGCAGCAAAGTGAAGGAAGCTTTCGAGAATATTAAGGAGGCCCTGTCAAAAGCTCCGGTCTTGGTTTCACCCGACATCAGTAAAGAATTTATTCTTTACTGTTATTCCTCCGAACACACCATGTCAGCAATATTGATGCAGAAAAATCAAGAAGACGCAGAAGCCCGTGATTGCTTTCATGAGCACGCCCCTTAAAGCTTATGAGTTGAAATATACTCCCATGGAAAAGCACACATATGCAGTGGTGAAGGCGTGTAAAGCATTCAGGTATTATATTATTTCCTCACACACTGTGGTCTTGGTTCCAGATACTGCAGTGAAATCTATCCTCACTCAACAAGAGTTAGGATTGTTGAGAGGCACATGGGTGACAAAGGTTCAAGAATATGACCTGGATATTAAACCTACAAAGCTGGTTTGAGGAAGAGGTCTGTGCGAACTAATGACAGAGATGAAAGCAATAGTGCCAGAAGCAGATCAAGAAGAGATAGATGAAGATTTGCCTATGGTACTTTTTATAGATCTGGTGGAGGAGTGGTACAGTAACATTGCCTACTTTCTGACGTATGGAGAATGCCCAGATCAACTTTCCAGAAAAGAGAAACGAACTATTAAACTGAAATCTAAAGATTTTGTTCTTTGGGATAATGGTTTGTACAAAAGAGGGATTGATGGCGTATTTCTCATATGCGTGGATAAAGCTCAACAGGATCAGCTATTACAACAGTTTCATGACATGGCTTGCGGTGGTCATTTCTCAGCCCGAGTCACTGCACACAAGATCCTTAGAGCAAGGTATTACTGGCCCACACTTTTTCAAGATACTACAGAGTGGGTAGCTAAGTGCCAAGCATGCCAACATTTTGTTGGGTGTGTGCAATTACCTGCATTACCTCTAAAACCCATTGTAATTGAAGAACCTTTCCAACAGTGGGGAATGGATTTTATTGGTATGCTTAACCCGGCTTCTAGTGTCAACCATCATTACATTCTAACAGCTACTGATTATTTCAGTAAGTGGGTAGAAGCCATTCCTGTGAAGAACACCACTTCCGCCGAGGTGTGCAGTTTTATAAAAGAAAATATTATTGTCAGGTTTGGCGTGCCCAATAAAATAGTAGCAGACAACGCTCCAAATCTATCTTCTAAGGAGTTGGTTGATTTCTGCTACACTCATGGGATTCAACTTTGGTACATTCCTCAAACTACTATCCCCAAGGGAATGGCCAAGCTGAATCAAGTAACAAGAACTTGGTGACTATCGTGCATAAGCTAGTAATGGAAAATCAAAGGACTTGGCATAAAAGTTGTTTGATGCATTATGGGCCGATAGAATTACACCAAAGAGGGCGATAGGCATGTCCCCATTTCAGTTGTTATATGGTAGAGACACGGAGCTGCCTCTTACCTTGGAATTGCCTGCCCTACGACTTTCTAGAGCCCTGGAAGATTCTACATTCACGGATGCTATTGATAAAAGAATTATGTACCTGACTGAATTGAGGGAAGTACAAACTCAAGTTACAGATAGGTTGGAGAGTATCAAAGGAAGGTGAAAGTCATCTTCGACAAAAAGCCGGGGAAGAAAGTTTGAAGTCAATGACTGGGTCCTTTTATGGGACAAAAGAAGAGAAGCAAAAGGCATGCATGGAAAATTCGATTCACTATGGAAAGGGCCTTTTGTGATTAAGAAGATCGCCAGAGCAGATAGCTTCATTCTTGCTCATCAAGATGGAGTTGAATCGTCATGGCCTTTGATGGGCAACACTTAAAGTTGTTTCGAACATGAGAAGCAAGGTAAAACCTGTATGTACATAAATAAAACTTTGTTTGTTTTTCTTTGTTTTGTTTTTGTTTTTGTTTTTGTGTTGTGTTTGTTTGCCTAACCCCGTGCCCAAAAGACAAGATACGAAACTAGAGATGTTGGGATCTCATCTTTTCCCTTGTCATTCTGACAGAGAAAATAATGTCCATAGACGGAGCCAACTGGTGCACCCAAATTTCATCCTGAAATCTGTGACTACCTTATCCGAAAAAATTTGTACTTTTAAAATAATGGGTCGTTTTGTGTTTTTATTGCCAAAAAGTTCTTGTACTGTGTCAAGATATTCCCAAATAGCCATTTTCGCCAAATACCCAGATGCCCAAAATTGTTATATTCATCATCGAGGGATTTGTCTGCGGGAAATTTGTATTTAATTATTTTGAGCCCCGTTTGAGGCAATTTGCACTCCGATTTAACCCTATTGTGATCGAACATATCATTATTCCTATATACCATAAGGGTTTTAACTAGGAATGAGTTCTGCACTTTATTTGTGACTTTTGGCAATTTTTTGTGTTTTTGTGTTTTCCCGTTTCGTTTTCTGTGAAATTTCTCTAGATCAATTCCTTTGCGGTTTGGCTTGATTCTTGGCATGGGGTAGCTGGAGATCATATACGCACATTATGCTAGAAGGAAGTCGCCATCGGAGGTCCGGTTCACTGGGAAAAGATGAAGTCGTGCACCAAAAAGCCTCTTCTAGGCTGGCCGCATTTTTGGAAAAAGAAGAATTGAAGTGAATCATCTAAAAATTAGTAGCAGCAGGCAGGTGGGAATTGTGTACCTGCCTAGCAGAGTACTTTTTCCCATGAAACCAACGCCACTTAAGTGACAATGGGAAAACTAGAGGTTACAGGCAGGCGGGAATTTATTACCTGCCTTGTAGGGTAAAAATTCCCATTGTGGATTAAAAGAAATATCACTTAAGTGAATCATGGGATTTTATTACCTACCTTACAGGGTAAATAATCCCATTATAGAAGTCAAGTGACTTAAGTGAATCATGGGATTTTCAGGGTTGCCTTGCAGAGTAAAAAATCCCATTGTCATGTGTTTCTTAAAAATAGAATTCTTTATGTCAAAAAGTGTGCCCCCTTTGGAGAAATAAAGCCAACCTTTAAATTCATTAATTTAATTAATTATTCACCCAAAATAGGCGCCCAGGCTTGTGGAAAAGTCAACAAAGTCGAAGGACAAAAGGTGGTTGAAAATAGATTGTTCTAAAATTAAATAAATTTATTTATTTAATGGCAGCCCCTTCATGTCAAAAAGTGTGCCCCTTTTGGGAGAAAGATAATACTTTTTAAAGTATTAAATGATTAAATTAATTCCTATTTTCAGTGGCTAAGGTCAAAGCATACTGTGAGGCTTGAGTTAATCCAAGGCGAGAAGACTAAAATTAGATAAATTTATTTTATTTAATGGCAACCATAAAGCACAAAATAGGTGCCCCATTTGAAGAGTGAAGCTCATTAATTAATTAATTAATTGTCAGTAATAGCAAAGGCATTAATTAATTATAAAATCACAAGGGTTATATAAGAAGGGGCTGCCATAAGGATGAATTAATTAATTCACATGTAAAGAAGTGCAGCCCGGAGGAAATGTGTGCCCCATTCGAAGAGGATTTTTGCTCGAAAAGAAGTTGAAATCAAGGCTAAAAACTTCCAATTTTGGCGCACAAGTTGAAGGAAGTTGATTTGTGCTGGATAATTATTTGCATGAGTGATACAGTGCTCGGTGAAGTTGGAAAAATTCATGTTCACTTTGCATCCAAATAAAACATCAATTTTGGGGTAGCGAGGCTTGAATAATGCAGATTTTATGATTAAAATCCATTGTTCATGTTCGGTTGCCATCTTTGTTTGAATTAATTGCGGGAATTCATTACGGGTGCTTTACAAAAGAAAATGAGCTTTAATCAATGTCTAATACATTGAATATATCCTCCAAATCGAAGAATTATCCATATCTGCACCATTTTGAAGAATTACGAGAGTAAGAAGAAAAAAGAATTGTTTAGCATGTTGCTCTAGTCATGGAAAAGCGGGATGAAAGAAAAACTCTGTGGAATCATGCATAGCTTCTAGATTTGTTGAAGTCAATAGGCCCGAGATCTAAATGCAGATCTCATAATTGCAAAAGCTTCCGAGTCAAAGGCCTCATCCTCTTGTTTTTGATGCGACCCATGTAGAAATCAGTGCATGGAAAATTTCTTCCAGGATCTTGTGCATGTGCTTCTAATCTTCCAGTTGAAGCCTTCATTGAAGTTGCATTCACCCGGGAGTGCTTTCTAGAATTTTTAATTTCTCATATGCAATTAAAAATAAAAATGATGAGTTATTTACTGACGACATTACATTGATGCATGTGTACGGAGAAAAGAAGCTGCAAAAGCTTCAAGGATAAAAAGAGAAGACAAGGCAAAGGCAAAATTCCGGCCGCTTCCGGATCCAACTTGTTATTTCTAGATCTAGCCGTTTCCAATTCCAGTTTGTTTCCAGATCCAGCTTGCTTCGGATCCAGGCTATTCCCGTCGTGAGAATCAAAGGTAAAGAATCAATGCATGCGAGATATGAAGAAGAACAAGATGCAGCTTTCCTCTTCCTTCTTCTTTCCTCCGACAAATTAATTGAGCGATCAATTAAATTATACAACTTAAGTGATTGGTTTAAAAGCCATTACTTGAAGAAGTCAACTACTTGGAGATAGATGGCGAGCGTGCAAAATAGAAGGTTCTATTTTCACTTGCAAATCATGCATGTCATGCGAAAGAGGAATTCCAAGAGAGAGATTGCAGTTCTTTCCTTTACAACTTCCACATGTGTCAGTTCAACTAAAAGCTTCTGATTTGTAATTGCTCCTCTACATTCTATAAGTACAGGAAGAACCTTCAGGTTAAGGATCAGAATTTGTAAGCAGCATCCTTGTGTTCCAGACTTTGTGTTGAAACCCTTGAGAGCCACTTGAAGCAAAGGAATATACAGAGCAGATTTCCAAAGAACTTTGTGTCACGGTGTATTGTGTTTCTTATTTTTTATCTTAGATCTTTTAATAGACTTTGTGTTATTTCAGATCTAGATCTAGAGCTACCTTTGCTTATAATTTTGTGTTTATATCTATTGGTTTCTTCTATGTGCATGCAATCAACTCTGTTATCTATTGATTGGGATGCACATCTTCCCCATTTCTTCTCTGTGTTTATATAATTCCCTTCTTCTATAAATTTTTTTTCTTAAACAGCTACTTACTTGTTGCAGAACTATACAGACTATGGTTCATGAGCTGAACAGTTAAAGTAAAACCCCATATAGATACTAACATACTTTAATTGACAAATCTGACATGGGAGCCTCACCGGTAAATGAGGGAGATTTATCTCATGACTGCCTAGGTTTTGTGCTATGTAGAAAATCTAGCCAATAGTTTTTGGCGACTCCATTGGGAACAACTATCTTTGCAGATCAAAGCTTATCTCTTGAAGATTGGAGTGTTTTCCATACAAATCTCAACCTGGCTGAACATCCATTCACCCGATCCGTGAAGGCGCAAGGAAGGACTGATCATTTCTTTAGACTGCAGGAACAATTCAATTTTAATCATCCTCCTTAAGTTATAAGTCGTAGATCTAGTCCCTCACCAGGAAGGAGAGTGCACACCCATCCAGATCCGTATCATCTTCAGCATAATCCGGCAGCTGGAATTATTCACCAAGTCTACACAAGGAGAAGATGTGCTCTGTTCATCATGGCGAATCAGAACCAGATAGTACCTGTCCCATGGGGAGCAGCTTTTGGGCCTCTGAACTTGACTCCACCTATGCACGATCTGCCAAAAGGATCCAGAAAGAATTTTCCAAAATTCTTTGGAGATGGAAAGCAAAACCGGATGATCATTTGGCGGCCTTCTTTATATCTTGTGGTGTGCTTGCAGTAGAGTATGATGATGTCTCGGTCAGACTCTTCATTTAAACTCTACACAACTTGGTTGTAGAATGGTTCTATCGGCTAGCTCCGGAGCACCATAACTAATCAAGGACTATGCGTGAGAAATTTATGAAAAGATTCAAGCTGCAGAGGATGCTAGCACACCGATTATTATTGACTTACGTAGTTGAAGAAATAACCAAGTGAGAACATGTGGGACTTTATTGCAAGGTTCCAAAGGATTTTATATAAAATCCCCACTTTTGCCACATTGAGCGATGAAAATCAAAAGACGTTTTTTATAAACGCTCTATTGCCCGAAGTTGGATATCAAAGAAGGGCAAGACACTCGAATTTACTTGAAGCACAAAATGCTTTGCCGTAGAAGTTGAAGATGACTTGATCATGGTGGAAAACTCAAACAACCATCTAATAAAGGTGATGTCACTTCTTAAAGTTCTTTAGATCCTTTGCTACTGAGAGGTTGGCTAATGACATGATGTAAATCAAGAAGCAAATATCTCAAGCAGGGAATGCGACCCCTTCAAGATTAGCTCCTGCTCGGACCTTTAATGGTCAAAATCAAAATCAAAACTAAAACAGACTTGCTGTTACACCACAATGGTTGGCAATTGAAGCTTCTCCAAGGAATAACTTGGAAACTAATGAAGAATATCTCGGCATTGATGAGTCATTCGATGATGAAGACTTTGTAGATCCCGCTGGTGAGTACAATATTGGTTACCTGGACTATGAATTTGATGATGGCTATTATGAATCTTTTGAAGATTCTGATGGTCACACATTTGGGGTGTTCACAAGGTCCCAGACATGCCAAAATGCGAAAGCATCCACAAGTGACCAAAGAAGAGAAAGAGAAGATCCTGACCGGATGTTACTATCCTAAAAAGAGGTCGCCCTTTCCTTCTTCATTAGCACCCAAGGATAAATATTCAAATTATTTCAATTCGTAGTAGAGGGCCAACGCACATCTAACTGAAGCAAGTTAAGCTTTCGACATCATTGACCACATCAAGAAGACCAAGTTCCAAATGTCAGAAGCTAAGTATTTGAGAGCATTTCCTGATCAGCTAAATAGATTGGTCAAGTATGTGCAAAGTAATGGTCCCAACCCTTCAACAAATAATTCTTCACGGGGTATCTTGTCAAGCCCAAAGATTACTCCTCCTTCAAATAATGCGGCAAGTTCTTCTCCTTCTACTTCTTCTCCTGCTATGCTATGAAAAGGATCGAGCCATTTTATGTATCATTGCTTATCAACGGATATAAATTGAGCAATTGCATTTTAGACTCTGGAGCTTCTGACAATGTCATGCCTGCCAAAGTTGTTGATGCCTTGGGTCTCACATTGACAAAAACCATCGAAAGATGTTATTCAATGGAAAGGCAAGTTCCTCTTGTTGGACAAATCAAAGATGTGCATGCAGATTGCTTCTTTTCCAAACAAAAGATTAAAAATGATTATCCTTATAGCAGACATCCCAGTCTCTTATGGCATGTTGTTAAGTAGAAATTTCTGTAAAGAGCTGGGTAGAGAAGTCAAGATGGATTGGTCTTGTGCACACATACCAATCAAAGGAGTTAATCATAAGTTAGAACCTGAGAAGAAATCCAAGTACATAGTATCAAAGTCTAAGGATCCTAGATCTCAGATCTTGTTTCAAGAATCTGATCACGAAGTCTATTATCTAGAAATGGATAAAGAGGAAATTCAGCTTTGTGATTCAATAACGCATCAGGCTTGACAACAAGGTTTGGTCTTTAGAGTTTGATGGTAGTTGTTGTTCATTTGGATCCGATGTAGGCGTTGTTCTTATCTCTCCTGAAGGGAAGGTGCATGCACACTCCTTCAAATTGATGTTCAAAAATACTAACAACACAACAGAGTATGAAGTGTTGTTGTTAGGCATGGAGCAGGCAAGAACAATGGGACTCAAGCTCTTACACACAAAGGGAGATGTTGAGTTGATCGTCAAGTAGATAAGAGGTCTCTACCAAGTAAAAAAGGACAAACTTCAGCATTATAGAGATTGAGTCTACTCTGTTATCCTAGATTTTTCAACTTTCTTGGTATCTTACATTCCGAGAGAACAAAATTCAAGAGTTGATTCACTTGCAGTGACTACAACTTTGTTAAATCCATATCAACCTCCCACATTTTTCAGACAAGGGGATTACAAAGTTGAGATGGTTTTTCACCCGAAAGTTCCTAACAACGTCCAACAATGGCAAGTATTTAATGATGACAAGTAGATTGTTGCATTTCTCCAACAAAAGGACAACTTTGAAGAGATCTACTATGAGGGAAGCAATTCACCTCCGAGGCAAACTACTATGGGAGAAATGGACGCAGACATGTCTCAGGAAGTCAGGAGATTATCCAACTAAAGGGAAATAAAATTCCCAAAGGCTTGGTATCTCTTGAGGAAATGTTTGACAAGCATGATCAGATGCTTAAGAAAAATGAAGAAAGTGGGGAAGGTTCTTCCTCTAATACACAATTACTAAATTTGGGAGCCAACAATGATCCCAAATTAGTAAATCTGGGAAAGTGTTGTTCGAAATCGAAAGAGAAGCTTTTATAGAGCTTCTTAAGAAATATATGGATGTTTTTTCCTAGTCTTACCAGGATCTAAAGACATATCAGCCTGTGGAAGTTCAACACTACATCCCATTAAAACCAGAATAAAAGTCTTTCAAGCAGAAGCTGCGACGGCGGCATAACCCTACCATCTCCGGAACTATCTTTGCAGAAATCCAGAAGTTGTTAGATGCAAAGATTATTTATCCCATACATCATTCTGAATGGTTAGCCAACATAGTCCCTGTAAGAAAGAAGAGTGGCGAGATTAGGTTATGCGTGGATTTTCGCAACCTTAATCAAGCTTCATTGAAAGACAACTACCCCATCCCCATCATGGATCACACTCTGTAGGTGGTCACTGGATCTGAGATGCTTCCATGCTTGATGGCTTCTCAGGCTATAATCAAGTCAAGGTGGCTGAAGAAGATCAATACAAAACGGCATTCATTACACCTTGGGGAACCTTTGCTACTCAGAAAATGCCGTTTGGTTTGATCAATGTTAGAGCTACATTTCAAAGAGCTATGGATTTAGCTTTTGCTCATCTCAAGGATATAAGCATAGTGGTGTACCTTGATGATCTGACAGTCTTTTCCAAAGATAGAAGCGCACACATTTCAAACTTGGAAGAGGTTTTCATACAATGCCGCAAACATGGTATTTCTTTGAACCCTAAGAAATCCATCTTTGTTGTAACAGAAGGGAAACTACTAGGGCACATTGTTTCAAAAGAAGGAACCAAGATAGATCTAGAGCGTGTCAGATCCATTCAGACATTGCCATTGCCCACATCCAAAAAAGGAGTTCACTCTTTCTTTGGAAAAGTTAATTTTCTCAGGAGATTCATTCCTGACTTCACTGAGCTAACCCGTCATATCTTGAATATGATGAAGAAGACACAAGATTTTAAATGGAGCAGTGAAGGAAGGAATCTTTCAGAATATTAAGGAGGCCCTATCAAAAGCTCTGGTCTTGGTTTCACCCGACTTCAGTAAAGAATTTATTCTTTACTGTTATTCCTCCGAACACACCATGTCAGCAATATTGATGCAGAAAAATCAAGAGGACGCAGAAGCTCCGATTGCTTTCATGAGCACGCCCCTTAAAGCTTATGAGTTGAAATATACTCCCATGGAAAAGCACGCATATGCAGTGGTGAAGGCGTGTAAAGCATTCAGGTATTATATTCTTTCCTCACACACTGTGGTCTTGGTTCCAGATACTGCAGTGAAATCTATCCTCACTCAACAAGAGTTAGGATTGTTGAGAGGCACATGGGTGACAAAGGTTCAAGAATATGACCTGGATATTAAACCTACAAAGCTGGTTCGAGGAAGAGGTCATGCGAACTAATGACAGAGATGAAATCGGTAGTGCTTGAAAGCGAGATCAAGAAGAGATAGATGAAGATGCCTACGGTGCTTTTATAGATCAGTGGATGAGTGGTACATAACATTGCCTACTTTCTGACGTATGGAGAATGCCCAGATCAACTTTCCGAGAAAAGTGAAATGAACTATTAAACTGAAATCTAAATATTTTGTTCTTTGGGATAATGGTTTGTACAAAAGAGGGATTGATGGCGTATTTCTCATATGCGTGGATAAAGGTCAACGAGATCAGCTTATTCTGACAGTTTCATGACATGGCTTGCGGTGGTCATTTCTCATCCCGAGTCACTTTGCACACAAGATCCTTAGAGCAAGGTATTACTTGGCCCACACTTTTTCAAGATACTATGATTGGGTAGCTAAGTGCCGAGCATGCCAACATTTTGTTGGGTGTGTGCAAATGTGCCTCTGCATTACCTCTAAAACCCATTGTAAATGAAGAACCTTTCAACAAAGGGGGAATGGATTTTATTGGTATGTTTAACCCGGCTTCTAGTGTCAACCATCATTATATTCTAACAAATCTTGATTATTTCAGTAAGTGGGTAAAAGCCATTCTTGTGAAGAACACCACTTCCGCCGAGGTGTGCAGTTTTATAAAAGAAAATAATATTGTTAGGTTTGGCGTGCCCAATAAAATAGTAGCAGACAATGCTCCAAATATATCTTTTGAGGAGTTGGTTGATTTCTACTACACTCATGGGATTCAATTGGTACATTCCTCAAACTACTATCCCAGAGGGAATGGCCAAGTGAATCAAATGTAACAAGAACACAGGTGACTATGGTGCATAAGTGGTAACGGAAAATCAAAGGACTTGGCATAAAAAGTTGTTTGATGCATTATGGGCTAATAGAATTACACCAAAGAGGGCGATAGGCATGTCCCCATTTCAGTTGTTATATGATAGAGACACGGAGCTGCCTCTTACCTTGGAACTATCTGCCCTACGACTTTCTAGAGCCCTGGAAGATTCTACGTTCACGGATGCTATTGATAAAAGAATTATGTACTTGACTGAATTGAGGGAAGTACAAACTCAAGTTGCAAGATAGGTTGACAGAGCATCAAAGGAAGGTGAAATTCATCTTCGACAAAAAATCCAGGAAAGAAAGTTTGAAGTCAATGATTGGGTCCTTTTATGGGACAAAAGAAGAGAAGCAAAAAGGCATGCATGGAAAATTCGATTCACTATGGAAAGGGCCTTTTGTGATTAAAAAGATCGTCGGAGCAGATAGTTTCATTTTGCTCATCAAGATGGAGTTGAATTGCCATTGCCTTTCAATGGGCAACACTTGAAGCTGTTCCGGACATGAGAAGCAGGGTAAAACTTGTATGTACATAAATAAAACTTTGTTTGTTTTTCTTTGTTTTGTTTTTGTTTTTGTGTTGTGTTTGTTTGCCTGACCCCGTGCCCAAAAGACAAGATACGAAACCAGAGATGCTGGGATCTCATCTTTTCCCTTGTCATTCTGACAGAGAAAAAGATGTCCACAGACGGAGCCAATGGTGTACCCATATTTCATCCTGAAATCTATGACTACCCTATCTAAAAAAAAATTGTACTTTTAAAATAATGGGTTGTTTTGTGTTTTTATTGCCAGAAAGTTCTTGTATTGTGTCAAGATATTCCCAAAGAGCCATATTAGCCATTTTCACCAAATACCCAAATGCCCAAAATTGTTATATTAAGCTCGTCGGGATTTATCTGCGGAAATTTGTATTTGATTATTTTGAGTCCCGTTTGAGGCAATTTGCGCTCCGATTAACCTGTTGTGATCGAACATATCATTATTCCTATATACTGTAAGGGTTCTAACTAGGAGTGAGTTACGCACTTTATTTGTGACTTTTGACAACTTTTTGTGTTTTTGTGTTTTCCCATTTCATTTTCTAAAATTTCTCTAGATCAATTCCTTTCTTTGGTTTGGCCCGATTCTTGGCTCGGGGTAGCCGGAGATCATATACGCATGTTATGCCGGAAGGAAGTTGCCATCGGAAGTCAGGTTCACTAGGAAAAGTTGAAGTCGTGCACCAAAAATCCTCTTCTAGGCTAGCCGCATTTTTGGAAAAAGAAGAATTTAAGTGAATCATGGAAAAATTAGTAGCAGCAGGCATGTGGGAATTTTGTACACCTTCTGTGAATACTTTTTCCCATGAAACCAACACCACTTAAGTGACAATGGGAAAATTAGAGGCAGAAGGAAGGCGGGAATTTATTACCTACCTTGCAGGGTAAAAATTCCCATTGTGGAGTAAAAGAAATATCACTTAAGTGAATCATGGGATTTTATTGCCCACCTTGCAGGGTAAATAATCTCATTATGAAAATCAAGTGACTTAAGTGAATCAAGGGATTTTCAGGGCTGCCTTGCAAGGTAAAAATCCCATTGTCATGTGTTTCTTAAAAATAGAATTCTTTATGTCAAAAAGTGCACCCCTTTGGAGAAGTAAAGCCAACCTTTAAATTCATTAATTTAATTAATTATTCACCCAAAATAGGTGCCCAGGCTTATGGAAAAGTCAACAAAGTCAAAGGACAAAAGGTGGTTGAAAATAGATTGTTCTAAAATTAAATAAATTTATTTATTTAATGGCAACCCTTCATGTCAAAAAGTGCACCCCTTTTGGGAGAAGGATAATACTTTTTAAAGTATTAAATGATTAAATTAATTCCTATTTTCAATGGCTAAGGTCAAAGCATACTATGAGGCTTGAGTTAAGTGGAAGCAGAAGTCTAAAATTAGATAAATTTATTTTATTTAATGGCAGCCACAAACATGCACAAAATAGGCGCCTTATTTGAAGAGTGAAGCTCATTAATTAATTAATTAATTGTCAGTAATAGCAAAGACATTAATTAATTATAGAATCACAAGGGTTATATAAGTAGGGGCTGCCATACGAATGAATTAATTAATTCACAGGTAAAGAAGTGTAGCCCAGAGGAAAAGTGTGCCCCATTTGAAGAGGATTTTTGCTCAAAAGAGAGTGAAATCAAAGCTAAAAGCTTCCAATTTTGGCGCACAGGTTGAAGGAAGTTGATTTGTGTCTAGATAATTGTTTGCATAAGTGATATAGGTGCTTAGGTGAAGTTGGAAAAATTCATGTTCGCTTTGCATACAAATAAAACATCAATTTTTAGGGCGTGAGCTTGAATATTGTAGATTTTTATGATTAAAATCCATTGTTCATGTTCCGATTGCCATCTTTGTGCAATTAATTACGAAATTCATTATAGGTGCTTTACAAAAAGAGAAAGGAGCTTTAATCAATGTCCAATACATTATATATATCCTCTGAATCAAGAATTATCCAGATCTGCACACCAATTTTGAAGAATTCCAACCGAGTAAGAAAAAAGAATTGTTCGACATGATTGCTCCAATCATGGCAAAGTGGGATGAAAGAGAAAGCCCGATGGAATCATGGGTAGCTTCTAGATTTGTTGAAGTCAATAGGCCTAGATCCGAGATCCGATCCGATCTCATAATTGCAAAGCTTACGCAAAAGGCTTCATCCTCTTGTTTCGATGCACCTATGTAGAAGTCGGTCGTGGAAAGTTTCTTCTAGGATCTTGTGCATGTTCTTCCAATCTTCCAGTTGAAGCCTTCATTGAAGTTGCATCCACCCAGAGTGCTTTCTAGAATTTTTAATTGCTCATATGCAATTAAAAATAAAAATGATGAGTTATTTACGGCAGACATTGCACTGATGCATGTACAGGAGAAGAACTGCAAAAGCTTCAAGGATAAAAGAGAAGACAAGGCGAAGGCAAAATTCTAGCCGCTTCCAGATCCAGCTCACTTCCAGATCCAACTTGTTGTTTCCAGATCCATAAGTTTCCAATTCCAGCTTGTTGTTTCCAGATCCACCGTTTCGAGATCCAACTACTCGTAGGTCCGGTTTGGTGAGAATCAAAGGAAAAAGAATCACCGCACGTAGAGACATGAAAATGGACAAGACTGCAGCTTTCCTCTTCCTTCTTCTTTCCTCCAACAAAGTAATTGAGCGATCAATTAAATTATACAACTTAAGTGATTGGTTTAAAAGCCATTACTTGAAGAAGTCAACTACTTGGAGATAGGTGGAAAATGTGCAAAATAGAAGGTTCTATTTTTAGTTGCAAATCATGCATGTCATGCAAAGAGGAATTCCAGGAGGGAGATTGTCGGTTGTCTCCTTTACAACTTCTACATGTGCCGATTCAACTAAAAGCTTCGATTTGTAATTACCCCTCTACAGATCCTATAAGTAGAGGAAGAACCTTCAAGTTAAGGATCATAATTTGTAAGTAGCATCCTTGTGTTCCAAAGTTTGTGCTAAAACCATTGAGAGCCACTTGAAGCAAAGGAATATACAGGAGCAGATTTCCAAAGAACTTTGTGTCACGGTGTATTGTGTTTCTTGCTTTTTATCTTAGATCTTTTAATAGACTTTGTGTTATTTCAGATCTAGATCTAGAGCTACCTTTGCTTATAAGTCTGTTTTTATATCTATTGGTTTCTTCTATGTGCATGCAATCAACTCTGCTATCTATTGATTGAGATGCACATCTTCCCCATTTCTTCACTGTGTTTATATAATTCCCTTCTTCTATAAATATTTTCTTTCTTAAATAGCTGCTTACTTGTTGCAGAATTGTACAAATATGGTTCATGAGCTGAACAATTAAAGTAAAACCCTATATAGATACTAGCATACTTTAATTGACAAATCTGACATGGGAGCCTCACCGTTAAATGAAGGAGATTTATCTAGGTTTTGTGCTATGCGTAAAATCTAGCCAACATATATGTATCCACCATAGAACTTACAACTACAACATCTAATCAACATTTTACCCGTAATGCATTGATGGTTTATCATTCATTGTTTCAAAGCTCTTATTTTTAACACAAGATGTGAGTGTTAACAAGGGTGAACCGATAAAATGGATACTGCTTTAGGATGGACGTCGTATAGAAAAAATATGTGGGATGGGCATTGCATTTACATTTCTTGGAAAGTTTATAAGGCCTTCTCAGCAGACCCATTTTTGCATGCCTACAATCCTTGCATTCCATGAGCCACATCTTTGTGTGGCATTCAACACACATCCACATGCCTTGTCATGCCTCCCATGTTTGCATACAAGTTTGATAGGAAAAAATCCACACAACCACGGAGGATCTATGCAAAGTTTGATAAAATGTCTTGGGAGAGGTGCACAATAGGGAGGGCATTGGCGAGAGGTTATGGGAAACTCTATAGTTAACACCTATCCCACTTTGCATTGTTTTATTGGAAGTCCATACCCTACACCAAAACTCCCATTCACCACGGGATAGGTGGATAACAAAAGACATGTGTATCCTCACAAAACATTGACATTGTTTCACCAAAAGTAATCAACATGTGTCTAAACTAATCATTTCACCTTTTCATACATGCATAACAAGGCATTGAATGAATAAAGGATTTTAATAATGTCCACGAGACCAAACACAGTCTATAGGACTAAGAGCCACAAAAATAATATGTCTAGATAAAAACAAAACATTAGGTCACGAGAGGCTACTGCTGATATTGCAAAAAGTTAGCTCCTTTCTCGATGTCAGCTCTTCTACTATGTATCTTGATTAAAAAAACTTTATATTTTGGTTAGCCTTTCCTCTTAAAACAAAT
This sequence comes from Taxus wallichiana var. yunnanensis, assembly GCA_018340775.1. Taxonomy (NCBI): domain Eukaryota; kingdom Viridiplantae; phylum Streptophyta; class Pinopsida; order Cupressales; family Taxaceae; genus Taxus; species Taxus wallichiana. The sequence continues at coordinate 972,027,443 of CM031237.1, read as the reverse complement.
TTGTTAACTTGACAATGCTTAAACTATCCATGTAGTTGCTCTGAATGTCATTATAAGTTGCACACTCCATAATGAAGTGTCATTCTGTCTCCACTACCCCCTTGACACAAAATAAACAAGTTCTTGTTTCCCATTCTTCTTTAGGTATTGTCCACCTACCAGTTTCACACCTAAGATGATGTGAGTTGGTTCTCAACTAGGCAATTAACATCTTTGCTTTCCATTTAATTTCCACTCCTATGTATTTCTTTTCTTTGTGCTCCCAAGTGGGGTTAAAATGATTGATGTAGTATGTTTTCTTCTGTCTTATCTACCAAGTCCACATGGTTATTTTGAATTTTTCTTTCACGTACATTTTTATTTCCTCATTGGTATTTGGACATTCATGCATGTTGATGTCCCATTTACTCATCCACTTGTTGTTTTGTTTCATCCACGTGCTTTTCCTTCTACTTAGTTCTTCTTCAACTACCATTTTGGGCCATTGATGATTCTCCATTCCCTGCACCTTTTTAAAATAACTTAGAGTTCAAATAATTGTCGGTGCTTCCAGGTAGAAAGGTACCTAATTCAGCCAAAATAATCTCATATGGAACCAAGGCTTTAACTTTGAGGCTACTAGTTATTAAGGGCTTTTGGACCCTCTCTATCTATCTCCAGTTTAATTCAGAAACATTATTGCCCCAAACTTCGCACCCATATATATGAATCACTTTGGTGTGACTAGCAGGACAAACAAGGTATTTTTGGTTTTCCAATCCCACAATTCTACATTCCTGCACATGATCTGCAATGAGTATAAGACCTTCCACCCCTTTGAATTCTTTTTGCCTTGCATGTCTCCCAACTAAGCTTATTGTGAAAGTCAAGCTCAAGATATTTGTATTGTTCAAAGTATTTCTAATGTGTTTCCTTTAAAAAGAAACTCATGTTGCTTCTTTTTCTCCATAGAGAAAAGATCATGATTTTTTTCTTGCTAGTATTCACTTGCATTCCCACCTCTTGGAAAAAAAAATCTCTAGAGATTTCAAATGTTCTCTCAAAGTTTGGGTCATTTTTACAATTAGAATAAGATCATATGTGTATAGAAGTAGCTTTACAACATAGCTAATTAGATGGATGCCTCATCCACCAACATTGTCAATCCACTCCTCTAGTTTATCAATATAGATACCAAACAAGTTTGGATATAAATGGTCGCTTTGTTTGAGTCCAATGTCACTTCCAAAGCATTCTGACATACCCTCACCTATTCTGATTTTGGCCCTAACTTGCTCATAGAGCTTATGCATTGTTGCTCTATACTCATATGAAATACTGAAGCTCATCCATTCTTCTCCAAATTTTACCTCTAGGGACCGTGTCGAATGCTTTCTTGAAGTTAACAAAGCAACATAAAGCTTCCTCCAGGGAAACTTTTAAGGGTCCCTACGAAAAAAGCCTTCAAAATATTTGGTGAATATTGGTAAAACCACTTTCACATGTATGGTGAATTATAGTAAAATTTGTTTCATGCGACATGTGATTTTTAATACTATTGTGGGAATGGTTAGGCCTTATCCATTAGCCTTATGATGTGGCTGAAATAATATATGACACCAAATGGGAGTATCTTGTAAATGATACCTGTTGGTAGCATTCTCCATCTTTACTGACCAATAGCTTTATGTATGCTACCGCAAGTAGCATGTAGGATGCTACCGGTCGGCAACATGTAGAATACTACTATTGGCGGTAGCATTTTGCATGCTACTTGGTTGGTAACACACCAAATGTTGTCGGTCGGTAACATACTTTGCGCATGTTGTCAGCTGGTAGCATTTTGCATGCTCCAGCCGGTAGCATTCTCCATGCTCTGGCCAGTAGCATTCTCCATGCTACCAGTCAATAGCATTAAATATGTTACCGAACGGTAGCACATTTAATGTTGTCGGTCGGTAGTATAAAGGTTATTGTCATTCGCCTTATTAAACTTGCTATAAATACTCGAAGACAGTGATTATCACTCCACACAACAGAGAGAAGCCAGAGCATACAAGGAAAAATCCTAAGGACCTAAAGAAAAAACTTGAACGCCAAAGGACATACAAAAAGGAAGAATCCAAAATGCCAAAGGATAGCTACAACCAGGATTCAGGGAATTTTATAACAGATTGAAAAAATGCCAAGAAGAAAGAACGAACCCAATTGTGTCAACGGCAGCAAAATATGAAGAAGTTTTCATTCAAGAGCCTAGTATTTCCTCAACTGTACACATTTCTAGAGGATCCTAATGTGTTTTCCCAATGGATTGAAGTGGCCAATTTCATAGGGCTAGTGTATATGCCCCAATTTCAGACAAACCATAAAACACTTAACAATATTCTACTCAACTACGACACTTCCACTTTCACATTTCATTATACACTCCCATCTCATGCAAAGTCATTTGGAACATCACCTAATGACATTGAACGTCTCTCACAAGACTACCACACAAAGATGTGGATCCTATCATGACGAAGGTTGTTTTATCGGATGAAGAATGCAAGTATTTGGAGTCTAGTTTTCAATTATCTATTGATGTAATTACAGTTGCTATTGCTTGTAAGTTTATTTTTTGTTTTACAACATTACATTTTCATTATTTTCAATTTAAAAAAGTTTGATTATGTTTAAAATTCACTACTAACAAAATGCTTCTCCTTGTTGTATTGAAAATTACAACTTCCCAAAACCCTTCAAAAAGAGGGATTCAACTCAAGGATTTCAGTCACCCATTTCTACATGTCGTTGTGTAGTTCTTCCAAGCCGAATTATTTTACAAGGTCAATATATGGATATTTCGTGGTGGGCATTAACATATATAGTTTGCACCTTATGTGGGTAGAAATTTGACTAGTGTAGCTTCTTATCCTCTAGGATAAGATCTAATTTGGAAAATATTCATTTGAATGATAATGTTACCATCAACTCAACAAATTTTATTCTAGGTTTATATTATGAATCTCTCTATAATTTACGTGGCACCTCTCCTCTAACAACAATGCATTCAAAGCTAAAGGCTTTGTCGTTAACACTAACAGTTGAAGAGCAAGAGGTGAGTCCCAATTTTTTATTAGATGGTTTTTAATTATTATTTTTCTTATTGTAATATTTATCTTTTAAAATTAATATTTGAAATTAATTAACAGTTTATTGTTAAATTATCACAGAAAAATGGCGATTGTGGTTACATCACGAAGGGAAGCTGCTATCAGAGGTCATTTCCCACCAGAGTTCAGGAGATTTTGTTACTATTTCTGATGATCAGCAAACAAAGGAGGACACCCCTCCACATTCTACTAAAAATATGAGGAGTTCCATAAACCCTCAAACTCAATCATCCAAAATACCACAGGCATTAATCGCAGTATTTTAATTTATGATGTATATATGTTTCAAAATGTTTGAAAATAAATGTAATTAATTATTTAAAACTTGTATGTGTTTCAAAATTTCTTGCAATTTATATTACTTTGTTGCAGAAACCACCAATGAACAAGATCATATCATTGGGCTCAAACACAGGAGGTAGAAATATCTTCAATACCTCACTTTGTTGCCCCAGGTTTGAATATCTTATTTTTATATTTTTGTTGATATTTTTGATATAAAATTCAATAGTCTAATAAATCTTTAATTCTTAATTATATTTTAGATCACACCTACCAATATTTTCAATCTACTCCTCCACAACCACCACATCAACGAAACATGCTTCATTTGCACCTCAACAACAATCCTCTCAACAAAGTAATTTTTATAATCTTATATGAATTTATTTATTTTTCATTGCTATTATGTTTGAATTTTGAATTTTGTCATATTATTTACAAAATTACAATTCAATGTCTCAGGGCCTCTAATTTCGCGTCCACTACAAATGCAGATGCCACCTCCACCACCCCACCACAAAATATGAGGACCAGGTTTTTGGAAAGAATATTTCATTCGCTTGTCCAGCTTCAAGTAGGGGCACCCTTAATTTTGCTTCTAATTTTCCAACGTTTTCATTGGGAAATGCTCCTAGTGGACGGGGTGTTTTGGTGTTGAATGATATTGATTTGGATGAGGAGTATCTTGGGATTGAAAGTGTATTTCAGAGCATGGAACATTCAATCCCCAAGATATGATTCATGTGGCAAGGCAACCTTCTCCAATAAGAGAGGATAGATCAAGAACACCATCTCCAGTATAAACTGGCATTGCCTTAATTGATGACCAAAAAATTGCTTTTTCAATTGGTGTTATTTTGCTGATAATATTGAAGCCAATATTGATATTATTTTGAAGGAGGTTGAAGAATTAAAATTGTGGGAGTTTAGGGCTAAAGTTCTGATTAAAGAAATAAATTCACGATATAAAAATCACAACCAAAGACATATATTGTATTCTTCACATCAGAATGAGCCAAGAAAGATTGATATTTTGTTGAATCAGGTTGTGTCTGGTTTTGTATCATTTGAAAATAATTATGATGATGAAGTGTTGAATATTATGTTGAACAAAATTGAGAATTTAAATGTAGAAGCACAAGTGTACCACAATATGTGGTCGAGAGACAAGGGCCTTGTAGTTATTGCAAATGCGAAACGAGATAAGGCATTGATAAGTCTTACTAAATTTTCAAGTATTATTTTAATTTTTTAAATTTTACTAATAGTTTTTCTTTTCAAATGCATTCAAAGTACGAAAATTTGAAAAATGAGGCTAGTGTGCTTGATTTGCATTTACAAAGTGTCAGGAAAATTTTAAATGCAACAATTGAATTGAAATAGAAGCTTGTTATCTTAAACAAGCAAAATAATACCTTGAGAAGAATAATAAAGGAAAATGGAATGGATCCAAAGATACTATTGAAGAAGCAAACAGAACAGGATCCAACATTATTATTTGTTGGTGATGTGGCAAATCCAGAAAAAGAGATTCTTTCAAATATTGAAGTTATTGCTGCAAAGGATTTGGTTCATTCAGGTGTTGTAAAAGAAAGTTCTTTAGTGCAGGAGAAAGAATCACATAGAGAAGAATCTTCTCAAGGATGAAGTAGAGAAAACATTGTGAAATTATAATTGTTGTTGAAGAATATTTTTATAAAACTATTTCAAATTGTATGACAATATTGAAAGTTTCAAACTTTAATCAATGTGGATTGTGGCGTTTTACTTTTACTTTTGTTATATTGTGTAGAAGCTATTCAAACTGATTCGAATGTGATTATTATTCTCGATTGTATTTGATATATTTATTACATGGTACATTACTGATTATTATCATTTTCAAATACTTTGTGGATAGAACAATGAACTACAAGTAGCATTTATATTTCAAAGAACAAAAACTGAAATTATCTAAAAATATTGGCAACTAAAAAATTTATATGGTGTTTTATATGTACTATATTCATGTGTAAGACTGAAAAACATTGAAAATTCTCCAATAATGGAATTATATTTTTTTCATTTTAAAGACAATAGAACAATAAGTATGACACATTTAAAAAATATAAACAGTAAACACATTGCAACATTGAAAATATTATTAAAAAATGAACAGGCATATAACAAAAATAACAATATACATAATTATAATCTGAATCCTGATATGAAATTTTCTTTCTTGAATAAAAATGTACAGTCATTCTTCTTTATTCAATATCAACTAGATCAAATGCAAAATTATCTTGAAAACTTTGTTGCCCAACACTTTTATCTAATCTTTCATTGTGATTTTCAGTCACAGTTTCATTATTATCTGCAGTCCTTGTATTAGTATTATTGATCCCTCTCCTCTCTACAAGAGAATTCCATACAACCATTACCCATTCATAAGGAAAGGTATCCACATCATATCGTGAAATGTACAATCTCAAGTAGGTCTCAAGATTTTTATCAAGCTGTTCCGATATTTTGATTTTATAAATGTTAATGCGCTGAAAACTCTTTCGTCTTCAATTGATCCCAATATCATTGTTTGACACAGTTCATACAATCGGAAATATTCACTTATGCTTTCATGAAGGATGGAACTAGGATACAACTTTTTCCATAGAAGTGTAATTGCTCCCTTCTCTGTTGGCTCTTCCAGTAATTCAAATTGTTCCTTCATTACCTGTCTGAAATCAATTGATTGCAATGCAAGAGTTTCCTTTTGAAGAATACCATTAATTTGAAATCCATTACATTCAACTAATTTTCCAAAATGTTTAATTATAGTACCCATGTGTCTTTTAAATGAATCAGCTACAACACCTCCTACATGATTCCAAAAGTTAGGATTGACAACTCCCATGGCCTCAAGAAGCTCTCCTTTTTTAAAACAATCTTTGATCTCACTGGATAAGCATTGTGAGATTTTCTAATTTTTTTCCTTGTTTTAGATATAATAGCATCATATAAATTATGTGTAATAGGCACTTCTTCAAGCTCTACTCCAGCAATATCCACTCATTTTTGAATGTGTGCATTTTAATCTCCTTCCCATTAACAAAGATACACAAATGACCAAATATATTGAATCTAAAGTAGCAGTTAGGATCCTTTAAATCTATCAAAGCTTGTCAGTGACTGAATACATGTCCTTTAAAGCATTCATCAGAGTTATATAACATATCTAGAGTTTGACACACCCTTTTCCTGAACCTAATGAAGTCCGCTATATATATGGATCATTCTTGTGCAAGTTTTGTTATGTAATTCATCTCATGAAACATTGGAAGAATCCCACAAAGTGTTAACAATGTTTCCAAGTTTGTAAGGCGGTAAAGAAAATATTTTTCCTGTTTGTTAGAGGGGGTGAATCAATGTAGATTAAAAAAATTATTTTAATGCCAAATTTAAATCCTTTAATGATGTGCGACTTTAAACTATGTGCATTCAATCAAACATATGCCATGCATAATAACATAGTGCACAAAGATTAACATGGGAAACCCTTTCGGGAGAAAAACCCACCAAAATTGTTGCTTATATTACACAAAGCAAGGACTTGCAAGAATATTACACATCCTACAAGATTTTTAGTTGAGCACCCACTTAACTCCGCCACCCACTTCACAACTTCAATCACCTACTTAAAGACTTTCTGAGCACCCACTTGCAAGGAGCACCGACCCCTAATATAATCAGCTATAACTAGATCTTTTGCAGGAACCAACACACAAGGAGGCTACAACCCCCTAAAAATTCCAAGCTATAACTTAGACTTGATTTACATACAAATTTTGATCATCTAAGTAACAACAATTGCTTGTCAATGATGATTATGATCACCTTTACGTATCCATTTGTGTTCTTCTTTTCACTCTCTTCTGCTCATCTGAATAAATCTCTTTTTCTTGTTTAATATCTTTGCTCTAATGTCATTCTCATATGATAATCAATGTTTCATCGGTTTTCTCTCCTCTTTTCTCTCTCTTTTCTTATGTGGCTCTTTTTTAGTGTGATTGCATCATATTATCTCTCTTGAACAACTCTTCCTTAGCTCGAAATACTTCTTTTCTTAATTGAGCAACATTGAAAAATGGATCCAAATTCAAACTATATTCTCAATCGACCCATTCCTTTCCTTTGATTTGTGTGTTGTGTATCTTCCTACTCTATCACCTAAGAATTTAGACTATTAAATGCATACAACTAACTCCATATTTTGTTTCTTCTATATTCGGTTTGATTACACCATTTTCCATGCATGCACAAGAGCAATTTATTAGTTGTGCCTAAAAATAGATTTTTCCATATTTTTAGAATTTTCTACATGAGCAAGACGTTTTCTTCTTCAATATTTTATTTCTCCTTGAAACTCAAATTCTCATAGAAAATTTCAACTATATTTCCCAAGGTCAATAAGCATTAAATGTTGATAGCTAGAACAATAGTTTTCTTTGTTCTTCATGGAGATCAAGTTGTATACTTAGCTGCAATCACTTGACAATCGAATCATCGACGATTTTAGCAAACCAACTCTCACCCGTCTAAGTTTGAATCAATTTTATTGCCTTCGACCCTTGTCCAGTCCATATTCTATCATTTCATGGCTTTCCTTGGCTCCTATGACTTTCTTCTTTGTATCATGGCACTTGCCTTTGTTCAATGAAAACACATATGACACTAACAAAGGTCCAACAATCTCCCCCTTTGTCATTGATGGAAACACCTTAATGCTTTTATATGGTAGAAACCAATTTCCTTCTTTTGATGGAAAAATTCTTGCATGCCTAATTTTTTTTTTTCAGCTTTACTCCTTTGTGTATATGACTTGGCTAGTTCCATCATATCTCCCCTTTTGAATGTGACAAGCTGGTTTTTAATATTTGCTTCCCTCTCCTTTAGATATATTTCTTTCCCCTCTTTTGTATGATATGAATAGTTGGTTTCTGACAATAACTACTCTCCCCTTTGACAACAATGACAAAGGGCCAACTAGGCCGCATAAAGTTGAATATCTTTGGTAAGCTAGATAAAACATGTTCTTACCTCAAGAAGCTCCCCCTAGGCTTATGCTTCTTATCCATATATCTTGGTGTGTCTGTGATAATACTCCTCCCGAGTTGATGCATACTTTGATAGTAGACTAACTCCCCCTTACTTTGGCACTGATTAGGAGTTGATAATGCTTGAGAATGCTCCCTTTCCTTTTCTACACACCTTCTAGTTGTTGGTAGGATCAGGAATGACCCCTAATTCATTCCTTAGGTGTTCAAATGTTGCTCTTGGTAGCGGCTTGGTCATTATATCTGAAATTTCCTCTTTAGTGCTCACATATTCTAGACTGATCTTCTTGTCATTCACTTTTTCCCTTAAGAAATGATATCTTATAGGTATATGCTTAGTCTTTGAGTGGAACACTGGGTTCTTGGAGACACTTATTGCACTTGTACTTTGTCACACAACAAAGGAATTGGATTTTTAGATTTTACCTTGTAGTCTTCCAATGTTTGCTTCATCCATAGAACTTGAGTACAACACATCGCAACTGTTATATACTTTGCCTCACATGTTGAGAGTTCCATTGATGATTTCTTTTTACTTAGCTAGGATACCAAATAATTTCCAACAAAGAGTGCTCCTCCACTTGTGCTTTTCCTATCATCAACACTACCTGCCCAATCTGCATCTGTATATGCTTTTATGCTAAAGTCATTGCTCTTGGAATACCATAATCCATATTCAATTGTGCCCATTAGATATCTCAAGATTATCTTGACTACCTTGAGGTGTGTTTCCCTTGGATATTCTTGAAATCTTCCAACCAGTCCTACCACCTGTATGATATCAGGTCTTGATGCGGTGGAGTAGAGTAGACTACCTATCATGGATCTATATAAAGTTTTTTCTACTTTTGGTGAGTCATCATCTCTACCAAATTTTCACCTTACTTCCATTGGTGTCCCTATAGGTTTGCAGTCTTCCATCCTAAACTTCTTTAGCATCTCTTTGATGTACTTGGTTTGGGATATGAATACGTCATTGTCTGATTGATTGATTTGTAGTCCCAAGAAGAATGAAAGATCTTCCATCATAGATATTTCAAATTCTTTTTTATCATATCAAAAATTCATATGTCATCTTATCATAGTCTCCACCAAATATGATATCATCAACATACACCATGACAATTAGCAAGTGGTCTCCTTCTTTCTTGATGTAGAGATTATCACAACAACACCTTTTATAAATCCTTTCTCAATGAGGTATGACTCTAATCTGTTGTACCAAGCTTTGGGAGCTTGTTTTAATCCATACAAATCTTTCTTCAACCTGCACACATAGTCTTTATCTTTTGTTAGTGAAAATCCATCAGGTTGTTCAATATATACCTCTTCATTTAGGAAACCATTTAAGAAGGCTGATTTCACATCCATCTAGAATACTCTGATCTTCTTGTATGCCACATAAGCTAGGAATAATCTTATTGCTTCCATTCTCACCACTGGTGCAAATGTCTCATCAAATTCAATCCCTTCCATTTGATCATATCCTTTGCATATGAGTCTGGCCTTGTTCTGCGTTACTTCTCCTTTCTCATTCAATTTATTTCTGAAAACCCACTTGGTTCCAATCAAATTATTGTTCTGCGGTCTAGGTATCAATTCCCATGGTTCCAATACAACTCTTCATTCATTACGTCTACCTAATGTTGATCCTTGCTTGCTTCTGTAACATTCTTGGGTTCTATCATTAACAAGAGTGTTATGTCTTCATGGTTATGTTTCTCTCTTAGCCTTCTTCTTGTGAGAATGCCACCATCTTTGTTTCCAATGATCTGATTTGTAGGATGGTCTTTCTTGAATTACCTAGAAGGTGCTTTAGTGTCTGGTCTTTCTTCCTCTTCATCTCGCTTCTTCACGTGGACTGTCCATTTCATCATCATCTTCTTACTCTTCATGATTGTCTTTGTGTTGGGTGCTAACTTTGGCGTATTGTGTTTCATCCACCTTCACATTTGTGCTTTCAACAATCTTCTGTAACCTTTTATTGTAGCACCTATAAGCCACGTTGACCGTTTAATAACCAAGGAATATACCTTCATCACACCTGGAGTCAATTTTTCCCAATTTGTCTTCATATCTTTTGATATAGCATTTCTACCAAAGACTCTTATGTGCTTTACATTTGTTGGTCTCTTCTTCCATAGTTCATAGGGATTTTTGTCACTATTTATTCTTAGTTGAGCTCTGTTCAAAATATAGACCATGGTGTAAACTGCTTCACTCCAATACCTGTCTAGGAGTTTGGATTCATTTAGCATGGTTCTTGCCATCTCCTGCATAGTCATGTTCTTCCTCTCAACAACCCAATTTTTTTGAGGTGTCCTTGCAGCTGAGAATTGTCTTCTAATTCCATGTTCTTCACAAAATTCATCAAACTCATTGGACTAGAATTCTCCACCTCTATTTGATCTTAGGCATTTGATCTTTTTGTTCTTCTCATTCTCTACCAATGCCTTGAATTTCTTGAATCTATCTAAGGCTTCTATTTTTTTTTTTAAACATGTTACCCATGTCATCCTAGTGTAATCATCTATTAGAAGCATAAAATATACCTCACCATTTATACCTTCAATTATGGTGGGTCCGTAGAGATCTATATGAATCAACTCCAGAGGTTTGGTTGTAGAATATTATTTTGATTTGAATGATCTTCTTGTTTGTTTTCCATGTAAAAATCCTTACATAGAGTATCTCTAGGGTTTCACAATCTTTGGCATATGTCTGACACAACCTCTTGTACTCAATTTTACCAAATTTTCAAAACTCACATGCCCCAATCTCCTGTGCCACAACCAACTGTAATCAATCTTACTTGTGAAGCATTTTTCATTGTTTATCTCATTGAGAAAATACATGTTGTTCTTTGTTCGCTTGGCTTTTGCAACTCTCTTTCATGTCCTGCCATTGATAATATCATAGCCCTTGTCATGGAATATAACATTGTATCCCCTTTTGCACATTTGACTTACACTCAACATATTGTGTTTAAGACCTTCAACATATAAAACATTTTCAGTTATGGTTTTTCCATTATCTAAACTCAAAGTTCCTTTCCCAACTATGTTTGTTGAGTTGTTATCACCAAATCTCACAACACTTGATGCATTGTTAGACAAAGTAATGAACTTAATTTTGTCACTTGTAATATGGCTTGAGCATCCACTATCTAGATACCAGATTTTATCTTCATTTTGTACATGAAATGCGGTTTGTACTATTGAGCACAACTCTTTTATCTCTTGTTATCATCTTTCTTTGCAATGTATACCCACTTCGTTGTTTTGGAGATTATTTCTCCTTCTCTTTGGTTTTCCCACCTTAATACAAAGTTTGGTTCTTAATTGTAAGAGTTAAGCATGTTTAACTCCTTTCTTGGACTTTTACGTTTTCTTTTTACTTGTTGTTTTCTGTTCCTCGTCTTGTAATGGCCCTTGGGAGCCGATCCCTATTTTTTACTACATCTAATAAAAAAATAGGTGATTCTGGGAGCAGAAGTCCTTTTTGCGGAATTGATAACTTCCTTGTTTGTGGTGGATGAGGTGCTAGCAGTTGATGTAGTCTTATTTTCTTAATTCTTTGTAGGCTCCTTTTCTTTACTTTCTTCTTTGAAACGAATTCCATACTTGTCATTTGTATCATGTTGGCTACTCACTATTTTAGTCAAAAAACTTGAGCCCTTTTCATAGCTTGTTGCTCATTTGTTCCATCTTATCTTTTAGTTTCTCCAATTCTGAGATCAGCTTTGTGCACTCAGCCTCCTTTGATTTGTAGGAGTTTGAAATCTTTTCAAGTTGTGTTTCCAATTCCTTGAGCTCATTATCCTCTTTTTCTTCTCTTTGAGATTGTCTTCCTTAAAAGATGTGGATTTTTTCTTCATAATCCTTTAATGTGCATCTCAACTTCGATTCTTTTCTGCACAATCTCAACTCTTTAAGAGCACACACTAGTTCAGCCTCAAGATTCACTTCAACTTCTTCTTCATCAAAGTCTGCATAGTCAGTTGCATTCTTCCCTTTGGAGCTGCACTCTTCATATGCATCCATGGCCATAAATAGACATTCAGACTGATCTTCATCATGTTCATTCTCAGAGTTTCCTAGGTTGCTAGAATTAGAATCACTTGATTCTTATTTTGAATAGAAGTTTCTTTTATTTTTAAAGAACTTCTTCTTGATATTTTTCTTCTTGTACCCAATTTATTTCCTGTTGTCCTCTTCATGTTCAGGTTGAGATTCTTTATTTTTATTTGGACATTTTACAAAAAAATGACCTATTTGTCCACATGAAAAACATTTGAAAGGAAGTTTTCCTTTATACTTACTTGAGCCTCTTTTCAGCCTTCTTACAAAAACTGCTTCAATATTTTCATCATCCAACTCTTCTTCTGATGCTGATTCTTCTTCTTTTTCTTTCTTGGAATGAGTTTCTTTCTTAACCTTGAATGTTACTTCTTTCTTGGTAGTTTTGGATCCAACAATCCTCATCTCGTATGATGACATAGTGCTCTACAATTCATCCATTGTGAGAGTCTTCATGTCTTTGGCTTCCTCTATGGTTGAAACCTTTGAATCATACTTTCCAAACATGGATATCAGAACTTTATGAACAATGACTGATTCTTCTAAATTTTCACCTAGTCCTCTAATCATGTTTATAACTTCATCTGTTCTCTGCATGTAGGCCAATATACTCTCATCATCATTCATCTTCAAAATTTTGAACTAAGCTCTGTAGGTCTGCAACTTTGCAAACTTGAATTTTCATCACCTTCATAGATACTTTACAGTTTGGTCCATATCTCTTTTGTTGTTATATAATGCATAACTTTTACAAATTTGGTTTCAATATCAGACCGCATAAAATGGCTTTCATTACTATTGATTTGCATTCATATTTTACCTTATCTCATTGAAGAAGTAATTAGTGTAGCCGAGGATTATATCCTTTCTCAATGCATTCCCAGATATCAAAACCAAGTGACATCAAATATGTTTTCATCCTTATTCTCCAAAATGTATAATTCATTCCAGTGAAGAGAGATGATCTTGACAAAGTGATAAACCACCTTGTGCCTGATTTGCTACCATGTTTGTGATAAGAGGATCTCCTTAAATATGTTAAGATTATGATATAAGAACGTCGCTCTGATACCAATTGTTAGAGATCACAAGCACTAAGAGGGGGTGAATCAATGCAAATTAGAACTTTTTATTTTAATGCCAAATTTAAATCCTTTAATGATGTGCAACTTTAAACTATGAGCATTCAATCAAACATATGTCATGCAAAATAACACAAAGTGCACAAAGATTAATGTGGGAAACCCTTTCGGGAGAAAAACCCACCAAAATCGTTGCTTATATTACACAAAGCAAGGACTTGCAAGAATATTACACATCCTACAAGATTTTCAGTTGAGCACCCACTCAACCTGCAAAGCACCCACTTCACAAAGTTTCAAGCACTGCTCAAGACTTTACGAGCACCCACTCAGAAAAATTTAGCAAGCACCCACTTGCAAGGAGCACTAACCCCTAATTTAATCAGCTACAACTGATCTTTTGCAGGCACCAACCCATAAGGAGGCTACAACCCCCTGAAAATGCTAAGCTACAACTTAGACTTGATTTACATGCAAATTTTGATCATCTAGTTACAAAAATTGCTTGTATAATGGATTATGATCACCTTTCTATATCGATCTGTGTTCTTCTTTTCACTCTCTTCTACTCTCATCTGAATCAATCCCTTTTGCTCATTCAATCTGCCACCCTGATGCCATTCTCATATGATAAATTAATGTTTCATCGGTCTTCTCTCCTCTTTCATCTCTCTTTTCTTTTATGGCTTTTTTAGCTTGATTGCATCATATTATCTCTCTTGAAAATATCTTCCTTAGCTCGAATACTTCTTTTCTTACTTGAGCAACACTGAAAAATGGCTCCAAGTTCAAACTATATTCTCAATCGACCCATTCCTTTCCTTCAATTTGTGTGTCGTGTATCTTCCTGCTCTATCACCTAAGAATTCAAACTATTAAATGCATACAACTAACTCCAGATTTTGTTTCTTCTATATTCAGCTTGATTACACCATTTTTCATGCATGTGCAAGAGAAATTTATTAGTTGTGCCTAAAAATAGATTTTCCCATCTTTTTAGAATTTCTAGATGAGCGAGTCGTTTTCTTCTTCAATATTTTATTTCTCCTTGAAACTCATATTCTCATAGAAAATTTCAACTATATTTCCCAAGGTCAATAAGCATTAAATGTTGGCAACTTAGAACAGTAGTTTTCTTTGTTCTTCATGGAGATCAAGTCGTATACTTAGCCACAATCACCTGACAATCGAATCACCATCGATTTTAGTGAACCAACTCTCACTTGTCCAAGTTTGAATCAATTTGATTTCATTAGACCCTTGTCTAGTCCATATTATATCATTTCACGGTTTTCCTTGGCTCCTCTGACTTTCTTCTTTGTATCGTGGCACTTGCCTTTGTTCAATGACATTTCTCCTTCCTCGATGGATTTTTAGTTATCGCGACTCTTCTATGCTTTATGCGGCTTTCCCAATGTCTTGCGGCCATTCTCCTTTTCCAACACCTTTCCACGGCTTTGTTCTTTGTACGTGACTCTATTCCTTTTACTTGTGGCTTTTATAGTCTTCCACGGTTTCCACAGTTCTTCACGGCTTTCCTTTTATTTGTGGATTTGCTTCATAAATCCCACTCATGGCTTGTCCCTTAACTCCTTTTTCTTCAGTGGCTTCATCCTTTTACACATGACACTTACTAAGCTTCTGCAGCTTCTTCTAGAGCTCTGTGGATTCATGCGAGACTTCGGTGGTTGCCTTGATTCTTTGGCGGATATCTCCTTATGTCTGCGGTTTACAAAAAAAGCCCACTAAAGCCCTTATAACTTATCCTTAATTATCCTGAAGCCTTTGTGAGATAACACTACCAATCAACCTTCATCTTCTTCACATGCTCACTTTACCAATTGACTTCTTTTACCATTAATGCAACTTGACATCAACTAATCCATCTTGACATTAATGAAAAACATATGAAATCGACAAAGGTCCAACACTTATCAACTTTCCTACGGTTCTTATACATGAAACCAGTTAAAGATGGATATTCCTCAAAAACTCGTGTGCAAGCTCATACATAGAAATCCATCTAGTATCAACATCTTTAAGAAGTTTCTTACCATTTGTGACCCCAAGTGAAAACTTCTAAAACTCTAGAAATATTTTGATTGCTTGACATATAGGCATGCACTTCACGGATAAGCTCTTCAACTTTCTCAACACATTCAAATGTGCTTACTATCCTATATGCAAGATTCATCCTGTGAGCCATGCAATGAATAGGAATCATGTAAGGAGCAACATATGTTTGGAGACACACACATAGACCATTTTTGTGACCACCATCACTGATGCACCATCAACACCAACACAAATCAAATTTGTGGCTATATAATAATTATCCATTCCTATTATGTCCTTCAAATTAGATATCACCAATTTGGAAAGATTTTCAACATTGTATTTTATGAACCGATAACAGATGAGGTGTCCTGGTGTGGTTCTAGAATGTATATACATGCATGCAAACCAAAGAAGTGTTGTCAACAGTTGTAACCTCATCAATTGAAAGGGAGATGAAACTTGCATTCTTGAAATTTTCTTTCAAATCTTCTTGTTCAATCATCGCAAGACATCTCACCATTTCCTAGGAACTGCTCTCTGACCAATGTGAATTTGGAAGGTTTGGAAACCCATTGAACTTGAACAATTTTTTATATTATGAAAAATCTGAAATTGGTCTGCCCATTTTCAAAATAAAGAATATGGTTGAAAACTAGGAGGTTTTTGCCTTCATATTTTCATTTACAGACTTTTCCAAAATTTGCATTTATGGTTCCTCATTTCTCCTGAATTTTTTGAGTGTGTTTCATCTTATTGTCATACTCCTCCTTATATCTTACATGCATGCACTCTTTTGTAATTTTCCATCTATGAGTCTTTGTTATTTTTCCATCATTGTCAATGACTGTGTAATACTTTTCCACAATGTTTCTCTATAGTGTCCAATTTAAGCTTGCATTAAATGTTTTTAACCAATTTCAAGTACAAATAGTACATCTACATTCTTTGGGAGTATCACTACCATTATCTGGTTGTATAGGCTCAATAAATGGGTATTTGTTGCCCAATCTACTTGAAACGACCATCCAATTGTCCAGGATGTTTTCATTTTTTCAAAAGAAAACAAAAGTCTTTCTCCCGAGAGTTTTTTTATGAAGGTTTCTATCATTATCATCTTCTACTGGAATCTTTTCATTTGAACATTCATCTATTAAATGAATTTGGCATTCGGGACAATCTTCAAGCTCAGGCATGTCTAGGTCAATAAAATATTCATCTACTGAAATAATTGTTTCCTTAGGGTTTATGTTTTGGTTTACTATTTCATTATGAATAAAATTAACATAATGGGTTTCTGTTTTCAAAAAGCGAAAAAATGTTTTGACTGATTACAAAGATATTAAAAAATTAAACTATATTGATGAAAAAGAGGAAAAAGGTTATGATAATCTGTTACAACTTACCAGTACCCATGTTAATGTTTCCAGTGGAAGCAACTTGGGTCTTCATTTTTTTGTGGGGCTGAAAAAAATTGCTATGCTACCTTTTCTTTTTTATTTTTCTACCTTTTGTTGATTGTTCAGAGAAGCCATTGTACCTATCCATGAAAATATTTAAATTAGATAAATGTAATCAACATCTAAATAGTTCTAAAATTTGTAAATGCAATCAAAGCATATTGGATGCTACTGGGTAGCATAATACATGTTATTGGAAGGCAACATGCGATAAGCTCCCAACCAACATCGAATGCTTTATCGATCGGTAGCATACTTCATGATGTTGATCGATAACATGCAGTATGTTACCGGCCGGTAGGATGTTTGCATCTTTATCGACCGATAGTATCTTTGCATGATATTGGCATGTAGCATTACGCATACTATCCCAATTTTGAAATCATGCGAGAATGCTTATTGGCCGATGCATGGAGTATGCTACCGACCTATAGCATACTACATGCTAACATCGACATCATGCGAGAATGCTACAGTTGGTAGCATGGAGTATTCTCTTGGCGATAACATCCTTAATGTTGTACATCATGCGGATGCCAGACAATATGCTACCTACATGCTATAGAAAAAACTAAAGTACCTTGAAATTAGACAGGATATATCTCGCCTCTGGTGAAAAATCCTCCAATTTCAAAAGCAGAAATCCTAAATGAAATATTTGATAATCGCGAATTTGCGAAGGGGAGGTTCCAAAGTTCGATGTTTAGAACTATGAGTATGAATAATCATATAATGAATTATAAATACTTAAATAGAATATATATATGAGGCGAATTTGACATATTTTAATTTTGCTATAAGGGCGATTTTAATGATAACAGTCGGTTATCGGTGGAAACTCCTTGGCAAACCGACCCCTAACATTAACTTGTACCCAGAAAAATTGACCCAGTCCTATTCATACCCAAAAAATTACCAATTTCAAATTTTGAAAACTGGAATATTCGTGAATTAACGAATATTCGCCACTAAAATTTTCCCCGGCTTCCTCTCCCTAATTGTCCCATACTTTTTCCACCAAGTGTTTAAGGGTGATGCAATGATTGATAGTGGAGTGTTTCGGCCTAAAACATGCTTATCCTTTTTCTCTTTTACCCTCCTTTTCCGCCTTGTTGCTAATTTTGTGCTTTACCATGCTACCAAATAGTTTTCCAAGAAGGGGCTTTACCATGATGGTCGATAATTGGATGGATTGTTCATGTCCCCACTTTTATACTTGAGGTATAATGACACTAGTAGTATAATCTGCTGGAAAGCCTTTTTGAATGATACCATTAAATGTGTGTTTAATATGTGGTGTGAGGGTTTCCAAGGCCCACTTTAAATACTCAACTTGCATCCCGTCAATGTCTTGTGCCTTACCCCCTAGAAGATTCTTGATGCCTCGAATGATATCCTTCATAGAAAAAAACTTAGCTGTTGTGTTGATTACAAGAGGTTTATCTTGAACTCTTTCATATAGTAGCTTGGCGTACTCTAACCATTGTGTGTTAGTAATATTGTTCTCTATTTGCTTTCTTTTTTGTTGTAACTCCCTCCAAAAACCTTTGGGGTTATGCTTTCCAAGGTAAATTAATTATTTTCTTCTTGTGTTCACATAGCTTTCCTTTTTAGACCAAATAATGCTTTCATAAACCTTTTTGTTTTCTTTGGTCATTCCAAGTTTTCTCGAGTCCTCTTCGTTGCCTTGCATTCATCATCATACCATGAATTTTTTGGAAAACTACTCGCCCTCCCATTCCTAGGTTTGCTTCTTTTACATGCATTTAAAGCCTTTTCGATTACAAAAATCAACATATTTTTATTTGTTGGATAGTTGTTCACAACTGAAGTATTCTTTGGATCTTGGGAATGTTGCTGAAAATGATACTCAAGGGTGATTTGAAGAGCTCTCAATTCTCTTGAGTCATGAGGATTCTCCCTTGAATAGGTTTCTTCCCTTTCCTATGGTGGTCTTGCCCTCTATTCTGATGGTTTATTTGCATATTTATTTTTACATATATTGGATTGTGATATGATCTCATCTCGATATGGAAGTCACCAACTTCAAGTCGCACCAATTTTGGGATAAAGATTTATGAACAAATAACATAATCTACAACACTTTGATTGTTTTAGGTCTTACAAGTGATGCTCGTTGAGTTCGGCTATGTCCTCCTTCCATTGCAAATAAACATGTCATATAAGCTACATAAGCTCAAAATAACATGTGATTGTCCCCTTCCCATCTTGTGAGTTCCTTTCCCAACATTGATCTTCTTCTTCTTCAAACCATAAAGGATTATTTCTTATTTCTTCTTCATTTCTCAAATTGAGAGCCTAGTGGTTTGCTTTCCGCGCATTAAAGTCTCTTATGATCAAGACTTCTCCTTAAGTGTTGAAAATTGAAATGTCACTTTTTAAAGATGCATAAGGATCTTCATTGTCTAACTTATTTTTTTGTATGTGTTTTAGTCTCTTGGTGATCCATATGGATCCGAAAAACACACCACTTCATTAGTTCAATCAACACTAAAAAGGAGAAATAAAGAAAATGAATAAAATGAGGTAAATAGAGGTTTTGGGACGAACCGTCACTATGTGCAGAGAAGCCATTGTAGAAGCTGCTTGCCTACAGGCGGCGATCCCGTAACCACTACCTAGCCGGGGTGACGGTCTTGAAACCGCCGTCTCCTTAGGGTGGCGGTCCTGACACCTTCGAACAAAAAAGAAGAATGGAGCACGAATGGACGTGAATTTGAAGCGTCCAACTATGTCTCTTCCCTTCCATGCCCTTTCACATCCTCCAGTGCATGGAGGACATGGGAAGGCCTATAAATGCATGAAAGGAGCAAGAGAATTATCATTCAAAGATCCAGAGAGATCAAGAAGCGAGTATTAGTATGAGAGCAAGTGAGCAGAGATTCTTCAGTGTTGGAGTGGAATTGTAGGAGCAAGGTGTAAGAAATAGAGCAATAAAGTAATTAGAGAGAAGGTTTACATCGTTGCTTCTTTCATACTTATTATAACCTATAATTGTCTATAATTGACCAATAAAAGTGGGAAGAAAGAGCAGTTGCCCTTCCCGACTGGTTTTCCTCCATTGGAGGTTTCCAGGATAAAATTGTTGGTGTTGGAGTTGAATTCTTTCCTATTCTCTGCAATTTCCTTTCTATAGCACTAGATAATCAGTCACTAAGCTCTAATTTTCAAGAAAATCTATCATTTTCCAAAGTTGAAAGTAGAACAATATAATTGTGTGATTTGTAGAGTTCCAAAGTAGAATTTTACACATCATTTTGGTATCAGAGCTAATTATATATCCAGGACTGTGGTATTCAAATCTTTCTTGTGATTTTGTATGATAGTGACAAGGTCTAAAGGTGAATAAGTTTTACCTTGTGAGCCAGATATTTCTATGAAGAAGTGGAAATAGAGAATTTGATCTCAAATGGAGGAAGAGAACTTGGTCCATAGAGTCGAGATGCTAGAGACCATGATGGATAGGTTGCATAGAAAACAAGAAGAGCTTTCAGATCTGCAAAAGATGGCTTCAATTAAGAAAGATTCCATGGACTCGGTGGTTTGAGCACTGGCCAAAAATTCGGTATCGGAAAGATCCACGAAGAGGAAGAATGGGAAGAGCATGAAGAAGAGACACCAATTGTAAGTGAGAAGGTAAAGTTTGCTCACGAGACCTTTTAAAGTTGAAACAAAAGTGGTAATAAAGAATTTTTAAGGACAAGTAGATGTAGAACTACTTTGGATAGATGGCTGAAACAGTTGAAAATCTATTTTAGTGTGCATAATATCACCGAGGCACAAAGGATCACCTTTGCACGTATCAAAATGGAAGGTCATGCTCTGTATTGGTGGGAAACTCATCTAGCCACTTGTGAGAAGAAGCGTCCTATTGTCAGTACTTGGAAAGGTTTTAAAGAATTGATTAGAGCTAATTTCTATCCTATTGGCCATAAGAATGACATGATGATTAAGTGGCAGTACTTTAGAAAGGGCGTGGTCAAAGTGTGTAAGACTACACTACGGAATTTTGGAGACAAGCCATGTTGCTTAATATGGACTTGGAGGATGAGGACATTCTGACCAAGTATTTGGGAGGACTTCACACTCACCTTTAGAGGAAGGTAATCTCCACGAAGCCCAAGGATCTCAATGAAGCTTGTATACAAGCATACTACATTGATGACGAGAAGAAGCAATGAGAAACAAAGCCAAAGGGAGACCAGTCAAACATAACAATAAGACAAAGAACATGGGAAGACAAGGAGTAGATGTAAATGGAAAGGTAAACATCTACTTATTGCTTTGCATACTTGTAAAGATCCTAAGAATTTCTGTAAAGAATTGTGATGTAAATGGACATACTAATGCCACATGTTGGAAGTTGCATCCAGAATTGCACCAGCTTACCGAACCAAGGATTCTAAGAAATCCATGGGCATTGTGAAGAAAAAAAGGAGAGGTAGAGATTGAGGATGATTCGGATGTAGATGAAAGGTTTGGGTTGCACGACCACTAACATGTACGGGGCAATAAAAGAAGAAGACATGAGTAAGCTATTTCAAATCAAAATCCAAATCAAGAAGACTAAGGTAAGCGCTTTAGTAGATTTTGGTTCTCAATCAAATTTGATTTCTGATGTAGCTGTAGAATAGCTTGGTCTAGAGATTTACATGCATCCACGTCCATACCCATTGGGATGGGTGAAGAAGGGTGTAGAAATACAAGGTAAAAGGAAGTGTAAGTTTCAGTTTGGGATAAATACCCAATACATAGATGTACTAGAGGCTGATATTATTCCACTTGATGCATTTGACATTGTCTTCGGAAGTCCTTACTTGTATGTCGAGGATGTTGTGTTCATAAAGAGGAGAATCGATATAGATGGGTCGGGACGGAGTCGGTTTCAACATTCAGGCACACTAGAGCTAATCAAAGAAGGCTATGGTAAGTGCCAACCAAACACCAAGACTTATTTAGGAAAATCATCAGTTTTGTTTACTTTCATTAGAAGAAAAGTAAAATGGACGTGAGAGCATGAATATTTCTGACCAAAGGATGGAGAATTTGGATAGCACTTGTCAGTTTTACGAAGAAGCCACCGGAAGAATTGCTCATTTAAGGAGCAAAACAAACTTATGCTATGCAGTCACCGTATCTACCTATAGATTCACTAGATCTCACTGTGGGGCGCGAGGAGAAGAGGAGATATAAGGAATAGTAGTGACTATAACAACAATGTACTTGGAGAGGATTCGACCAATCCATCTTAAGAGACAAAGACAAACAAGAAGGAGTGAACCACTTTGCGGTATGGGACCTTTTCCATACTCGAGCAGATTGGAGAAGAAACCTTTAGGCCATACTTCATATAGATGCACGCGATAGCAAGTTGCGAGAGCTCGCATTTAATAATGCCATCTAGACATGAAAAAGAAGGAAAGATACATAAGCTTCCTTCCAAAGAGAATGATACTCGAGGCAACTAGGAGGAGGATGTTACAATGGAGAAGTAAACTAGAGATCCATAAGAGTCTTGGTAGGTTGGATGAGAGAAGACACCAAGCAGACCAGGTGGTACTCTAAGAAGCAAGAGAGGGAGTTGATTCCTCTACCACTCCCCCGCTAAGCTTTTGTGGGACCAAAAGCCTCCTAGTAGGGGAGGTATGATCCACAGGGATCCAAAAAAACACACCACTTCATCAGTTCAATTAGCACCAAGAAGGAGAAACAAAGAAAATGAAGAAAATGAGGTAAATAGAGGTTCTAGACAGAACCACCGCTCTATGCAGAGTGGTGGTTGTAGAACTGTTGCTTTGTGTAGAGTGGGGGTTACTGAACCGCATTGCTCTGTCATGCGAGCGGTGATTCTGAGAACCACCGCGCTTGTAGGGCGGTGGTCATGTAACTTCTTGCCTTGAGTAGACCGGTGGTTTCGAGGCCCGCCACCTTGGCTAGGTAGCGATTCTGAGACCACTTTTGGACAAAATCGCCACTCGTGCGGAGGGTGGTCTGTGTGACCACCCGGCTAGGGTGGTGCTCCTAAAACTGTTGGTGCGCTCAAGGTGGTGGTCTTAACACCTTCGAATAGAAAAGAAGAATGGAGCATGAATGGACATGAATTTGAAGCACCCAATTGTGTCTCTTCCCTTTCATGCCCTTTCACATCCTCCAGTGCACATGAGGACATGAGAAGGCCTATAAATTCATGAAAGGAGCAAGATAATTATCATTCGAATATCCAGAGAGATTGAGAAGTAAAGTATTAGTATGAGAGCAAGTGAGCCGAGATTCTTCAGCTTTGAAGTGGGATTGTAGGAGCAAGGTGTAAGAAATAAAGAAAACAAGTAATTGGAGAGAAGGTTTACATTGTTGCTTCTTTTCATACTTATTGTAACTTGTAATTGTCTATAATTGACCAATAAAAGTGGGAAGAAAGAGTAGTTGCCCTTCCTGACTGGTTTTCCTCCATTGGAGGTTCCAGGATAAAATTGTTAGTGTTGGAGTTGAATTCTTTTCTATTCTCTACAGTTTCCTTTCTATAACACTAGATAATTAGTCTCTAAGCTCTAATTTTCAAGCAAATTTGTCATTTTCCAAAGTTGAAAGTAGAACAATATAATTGTGTGATTCGTAGAGTTCCAAAGTAGAAGTTTACGGATCACTCGAAGAAAAATAACAAGCATCGAGCCTAATTGTTAACTCATTTTCTATTATTTTCAGCCATATATACTATTTATTCGGGTCCTCTTTGTCCACTGTTATAATTCGACCCCATGTTTCTTTGATTAGCACTGTGACCCCTCTATGACCTTTGCCGCTTTCGGTTCTTTCATTGCAAACTGAGACTTTCTTATAACCTTCAAAATCTGGAACTCTACAACCTTCATGTTCATGTGTTTATGTAAGAATAATAATGTCATTTCCCTTTGTTATGGGCCCTAACCCAAGACCTCTTCTCTAAGGGTAGCCTCTATAATTCTAGCTTACCAAGGTCAAGTGCTCTTGGGGGCCCGAGTCCCTATTTATTATGTGTCATTCTGTGGCTGATTTGAGCTTTTCCATTTTGTAGTCATGCCCACTTCCCTTCATCCCTTGCTGCTTTCACTTTTTCCCCTTCTTTTCTTCTTTCTTCTTGTTGTTTGGGAGTTAATTCTTCATCTAGGTAGATGTGTGTCCTATAAGATATCCTCTGTTCCTTAATATCTTTTTTTTGTCTTCCATATTTTTATAATAATTTTTACGTGTTTGTCCTTTCCTCCGTTGAACCATTTTCCCATTCTATTTGCACTGAAGAATAGAACTTGTCCAATGTAGGTGATATGCCAAAAGTCTCTTGCTAATTTGACGGTGCTCTCATTCTCACCGTAATCTTTATATCCCTTGATAATGATGTTTGCATCCCTCTCTTTCCTGTCATGTCCTTCTCTTATTTGCATTCTGACTTGTTTTTCTATTATACTCTTTTGTTCCTCTGACGGGTCATTTACTCTTTGAGCCCAAGACTTTTCCCTTCGAGATGACTTCCCACGAGACCCCATATACTTCTGCATTTGCAATTTGTGGCTCTTTCATTTGGTCATTCCTTCCTTCACTCACTTTTGTTTTATTTTCTTCGTTGTTTTCAACTCATTTAAAGATTGTTTTATCACCACCAACTCTTCTTTGCCCATGTTCCATATTATTCCGTAAGTTGTTTACTTGTTCCTTGAGCATTTGATTCTCTCTTACTAGCTGTCGATGAGATTCTAACCACATTGTAAGCAACATCGACAAAAAAGGAATTCCTCTTTTTCATCACATCTTCTCTACCCACACCCACCACCATCTTCACTTTCTCACCCACCACCACATTGAATTTTACATTTCTCTCTTTTTAAAAAAATATTATTATTATTATTCTAATTATTACATTTATTTATTATTATTTGAAAAATATATTTAATCATTTTATTTTTTTAAATTTTAATCATCTGATGCCCCGTCTAATCAAAATCTCACAACATTTTGCTCGGAGGATCGGTTGGTAGGGTACTACATTAAATTTGGCTTGCTTCGATACTTGAAAGTCCTTGGTCTAATGAGGAAAATAATAAGGGTATTATGAATAAACCATAGACCATGGTTGATATTGGTGTTACTGATAATCAAAATTGACAAAAAGAAACAAAAAAACCCTTTAAACATATTTTATACACCCTTAAGCTTGACACCATGAGGTTATTAGTGGTTATGGAATAATTGCTTAAATATGCCTTCAAGGAATTGGTGAAAAAATAGTTAACCAAAGTAAAATATTCAAAGCAATGAAAAACCTTGTTAAATTCTCGCAAATCAAGAATAACATTAGGCAAAGGAGTTTGAGGGTTGGAACTAGTAGCTTGAAGAACACCTTCGGGATGAACTTCCTTGATCACTTTGGTGTGATGGTCTTCTAGAGCTCCATTTATGCGATATGTATCAACTAATTCATGTGTTGTGGAGGTGGCTAATAACATAGCAAGTTGTTAAAAATCACCACCTAAGGGACAAAGTAAAGATTGGCTTAATGTAATAAATGCACAATAAAACTTTATATCTTGCCTAAATCGATGATTGATCAACAATGTGATTGGTAATGTATTGCGGAAAAGACACAAAACCCTAGCGATGCTCAAAGTGACTCATCCCTCCTATGTTCTCGATAACTAGTACATTTAGAGAAAATATGACAATTTCTTTAAATGAATCTATGTAAAAGATAATCAATATGAATACGTCTTAGTGTCAAAGACAAAACTATATAACAAATCCAAGGTAGGCGTATACCAAGGTGGGAAATATTCTAGAAAGGATCAAGAGGTTTATCATTCATCAAAGGAAAAAAAAAAAAAAAAAGACAAAGAAAAACAAGAGTGGGTGAGGAATTTTAGAGTTGTAGAAACAATTTCAAGACACATTGAAGAAACATACATGATTTGGGTAGGAATGCATGTATTTGGAGGCAATTTTACAAGTTTTTTTGGGAAATTTGTAGCCATATAAGAAGAGAGGAAAGGTCGAGGCAAATTTACAAGATTTGTTGTTGGCCTAGTTTTATCTGGGGTTTAGCTTTTGTGTTCAAATTAGTGTTGGCATATTTAGTCAAGCTTGCACTTGAAGTCTCACCGAAGCACGATCGAGTTGCGTTAAAGGACCTCATTTTAGAGAGAATTGTAAGGGCTACTTTGTAGTAACACATAAAAACACATAAGAAAGCTGACATTATATTCGTATATGGTGCAATATTATAGATGTTGTATACAATAATGCACACCAAACCCTTATACAACCATAAAATACACCCAAAAGCTGAAACCGCACTTGTGACTACTAATTGCTAGAAATCCAATTCCGCATGACTCTCTTGAATTACAATGCGACCAACTCTTTATAATTTGCGGAGCATATTCCTATGAACATACTTTCTAAGGTGGGGTATAATTGACATACAACCGAGAAACACTACTTGAATATCTGCGATCCCGGATCATCCACAAATTTGTGATTCTTACACTACCACGTGCTTCAATAGTGTGCTATCATGGATCTAGTCAATTCACGCTCGTGTCCCACTCATACTTTGTTGTTGCCTAATCATTTGTGTTTGTTTGTTGTTCTAAAACCTTCAATCAACATTTGTTTTTGGGTTTTTGTAATCATATAGGAGGAGAGAGGAAAGTGGAGCGAACAAACATATTCATCTTTGAACCGATCAACCATTATGTTAGTAAAATAGTCACTCCATTGTATCGTCACCTCTATTGACTTAGAATCATGATTTACTGAACCAAAGCAAATCAACAAATATGAGAAAAACAGAAAGAATGAAAACTTTTAAAGTCCAATAGGCTAAAAATAGCCTATGAAGGAAAGTTCTAAAAATTGGCACCTAGGCCTATAACAAAAATTTCAACAGTATCCATGCCTTCGACTTTACATGTACCCTGTGAGCACATAACCTTTTTCTGTAGCAGTCTAACAGAACTTCCTTCTCCCTCGAAATCTATCAATGGTAAGCACCTTCCATTCCATTTGAGGGCAAATTTCCATAGTTTGGAAACTTATCCAGCTTGAAAATCTAAATTTTATATTTCTGCTTTGTTTTGTTATCAGTCTGTAACACTCCACACAAATCTCGGAGATATCAAATGCGAAATCTCTTGCGACGAGGTGCCAAAGGCTGCAGAGGTATGTTTCATCCCCCTCCCTATGCTACTGTATATTATTTAGGTACCTTCTCGGTTTTTAAATAAATTGTTCAGGTGGGTTTGTTCTACCGGTTATTGGACGGAAGTATTTTAATTTCAATGCTTACCTTTCATTTCATTTGGAGAACAATGGGCGGATGCATTTGCTTGTGGGGTTTTACGAATGTTGTTGTATTAATTACTAGGAGTCTAATCGTCGAAGGGATTGCTGTATAGTCCCGGGGCATTAGTAAATGCGGGGATACTAGTAAGAGTGTGATCCAAGTTTAATTTATCCTAATCCTATTCACAACCAGGCAGGCCATGAGTCCAATGGACATCGCTGTGATGTTAGTTTGATGGCTAGTGATGACAGTTGTGTCCAGCTATTTCAAGAATGTGGTGCAAATTTACTCACACTTTACCTAAAAAAAAGTGAACCATAATCTCACCTCAAGATTTATTAAGCAGGAAAATAAAAGAAAATTACCTAATACTGGAAATATTTTTTTAAAGTGGGGTAAATTTGTGTTTTTCGTTAAAAAGAGAAGCTATTTTATTCAAGATTAGATCATCATCTGATTTCCAGACATACACACTATAGCTCCAGGACTCAGCGTGAGAGGTGATTGAGCACTGTAAACGGGAATTAAGTTGGCTTGTGAATCCACTAGACTGTTATTCAGTCTACTAGGATTCCATTCCTGCACATGGCATGTATGTTAGAATTTGAGTCCTGGTGGATTTTGGCAGAATAGCTACCCTAGACCTTTGCATCCAAGCTGAAATGAAGTACAATTATTCTTGCAGCTTCTTAAGGGATTTGTTTCACTGAAACCTTCTTAACTTTGGAAAAACAAATAAGCAAGCTTTTTGCTTTGCTCTCATATGAAACATCCCAAGCCAAGTAGCAGATATGGCAGCCTTTAGGGCAAAATCCGGGTACGGTACATATCAGGTACTGGTGCATCTGCGTGTACACACAAGATATAGCCTGGGAAGTACGGACAGGGATGCAGATGTGTCCAGGCATGTCCGGACCACCCAGGTTGTATTCGAGACCTATCCAACAAAAAACATTTTAACTTTAAAATATTAAGTGACTAAACAAATGAATAAAATGAACTTCTAAAAATAAAACACAAAACTGAAACACCAAAGCAAATTACTTACCTTACACAAAACCAAAACACCAAAGTAAAACACTTATGTTACATGAAACAAAAAGACCAACGAAAAACACTTACCTTTCATTCCTCTCATTGCATACTTATCTCTCTTTGTTCATTTAGGTTTGATACTTCATCAAGTAACATTGTTATCATTTTTGCTACGCTACTAGGAGTGCCAGTTGTTTCAAGGTGGCAAAGTAGCTTGAAAGGAGGAGGATTCTTGGATTGAAGGTAAAGTTTTAAGTTTTTAACTATTATTGTTTAATTTGTTTTTTCATTTTTTGTTTTCAATCTTTATAAACTTTCTTCATTCTTGCTTTCTTTTGTCAATTATATAACAAGTATTTAACATGCTATGATCTAGGGTTTGTTATTTTTAATTTTCTAAATTTTAAACTTGTAGGGCATCTAAAGGAACTACAATGGAAACAAATTCTACCTCCACGAGCTAACCCTAATTCAAAATCGATCCGCACTCACCACTTTGGAGGCATGACACAATGCTAGAGTAGCTTCTGGTGGTGGGTATTTTCTTTAAGCAATGCCATGATTGTGATGGCGAATTTGGAAATTCATACGATTAGCTAAAAACCCCTCTTGTGTCAAATAATTAATGAGGGCATCATAATTGCAAGGAGAGGAATGGTGTACGAGTGCGAACATATAAAATTATAGTGTATATAAAGAAGTAGGCGCATCCCATGGCTTCAAATCAAATCATCGTTTGGCAAAGAAAGGATCATCATTGATTTAAGCCACTAGTTGCCCTATCTCGTATTGGTTTCCCAATTGTGGCTGCAAGACATCCATTTATTGCGACATCCTCCACAACTACATAAGACAAGGATTCTCCTCTTTGAAGCAATAGAAGTCTGAGACCATTGGAAAGGTCGCTTCAAAATGAGGTAAGGGATATGTTGGATGAGCACATCGTGCGATCTTTGTTTCGCAAATTCTTTGTCCTTCAATGTTTCCAAGTCACCATATTGGCAGCATATGATGAGACCGATCAATGAAGCCCCAAAAGGTTCAAATGACCAAGCTACGAAAAACTAGTGGCGAGAGGCTACAAAGAATGGTTTGCGTATGTCGCAAACCATCTTGATAATTCTTGCATTTGGAGTTGCTTTGAATGTAAGAGAAACAATCTTTTTTTTTTATGTTGTAAGTTTTTAATTTAATACTTTAGCTTTTGCACTTACCGAACTTTTTATAATTTTTGTACTAGTTTGTTGAGACTCGATTTCCCTTACACACAATCGTCTTAAGACGACTTGTGAAGGTACAAGAGGCACTTAGCACCATGGTCATTTGCGGCATTTGGACTATATGGAGGAAGTCAATCGGTGAACGAGTTCAAAAATAAATATTTTGACCCAAGATGATGATTGATGGGCTTGTGTAGGATACTTTATGAGTTTCACCGAGCCCATCATGAGTATGATCCACCTTACTCACATGAATCAACAATGTTTGGGAGAGATATATGATGCCGTTGACTCAATGATTGAAAAGTTAAGACCATTATAAATGAAAAAGAGCAAGATCTTGAGGAAACCCTTTTTCAAATAAGTACAATCATATGAAAAAGAGCAAGACATTGAGGAAACATTTTTCAAATAAGTACAATCATACTAAGTGACCACCTGCCACATCTCCTTGTCTTTGTTTTGAATCCTAGATTTTACAATAGAGAAATCCTTTCTTTGCCGGGGAAGGTGTCACCCTATAGGGATGTCAAAGTTGGCAAAGGGTATAAGTTGGTGTTTTCTAGGCTCGTCCTTGATCCTATGGTAAAAGATTCGGTTATGATCGAGTTTGCACATTTTATAGCCTCCACATTCATAGTCTTAGCGATTGTCGAGACATATACAAGAAACATGGTCATTTGTGGTAATACCTCCATGGCCAAGGATCCATGTAACTGTAGTCTTTTGCGATCAAAATCTTGTTACAAGTAAGATTTTTATTTGTTTTATCTCTTTGCTTTTTGCTATAACTTTTTAAAATTTAAGTCGCGAGTTCATCTTCCTCTTAGGGCAACTAGAGTACATATAGCTTCATCCACTCATAAAAGTGCAACAAGCTGGTAGCAAAAAGGTTGAAGAATTTATGTTTATAAATTCCAACTTGTGTTGTTTGTCCCACAAGCAATGAAAGTACAAGGGGCGATAAAACATTAAGATATAGACCAAGAGATTGTTGACTTGGATGCTTCCATTTCTCACTTGTCATTACTTGACAGGGTACTTCTCTGGTGATGTAGGATCCATGTGGGAGTGCTTCGAGTCCATGTGGTTCTATAAACCACATCATAATGTTGGTGCTTTTGAGGAAGAGCAATATGATCATGGTGAATGTGATGAATATTTACTAATTTTTATTTAATAATTAAATGTAATAACTATCATGACATGTGTGACTTGTCATTTGGAATTCACTTGGCATTATACCATATATTAGTAGTGTTTTGCGGTTATTTTGTTATTTATATGTATTGTATGTGGTTAATTCCTATTTATCATGCTAGAATTTATAATTTTTAGTTATTTATATTTTTTTACTGCCGTGTATCCGAAGCCTTATCTGAGCAGAAATATTGACGTATCTGCAATGGATTCTTCGTATTTGCACCCATATCTGAGCTGTATCAGCTACTTAAATCCCATGAGTTGTTTTAAAATTGAACGGTAAAAGAAAAGAATAAATTAAATGACTGAAGGAGCATGCCCTTATTCTTTTTCTAAGTTGCGGGGTATTTTTAATACATGAAGTTCAGCCCACACAACACTCATTGTGGTTGACTTGAGCGTGACATTCAACGACAAGGAATATTCTAAGTAGCCGATACGGCACCCCGAGGGCACTTGGTACTGGTACGAAACGTACCTGGTATAGGTATGGCTCGGATATGTGCCCAGAAATGGCCAAGATACGGCCAGGCAGGTCCGGGTACGTCTGCAGACGTACCTGGCCATACTCAGACCTGCCTGGCCGTTTCCAGGCCCAAAACTGTGTTTTTTTATAAATAATTTTTTTCTAGTTTAAATTTAATATATCATTACAGCAGAAATTACAGTTTTCACAGCACCATTATTCTACAGAAGGTACCAAATACAAGCCATCATAAACATGGATAAAAATAGCATGTATGAGATAAATCATAAATGTAATAAACACCTCAACTAGATATGGTAGGGACAAATGAAATTATGAATTTATGAGTAGTTTGTTGTGGTTATTTAGCTTGTTTTGTTTTTCATATGCATAATATATGGTTAATTTCTATTTAGCAGGCTGGAATTTATATATTTTTAAATTTTTATATATATTTTGTATGGCCGTATCCAATGCCGTATCCGGGGCCAATTTTTTTTTGCCGTATCCGCGTATCGGATACTCCGTACCCGTACCCGTATCCAAAACGTATCGGCTACTTGGGAATATTTATAATGTTCTATGCTCACAATGCTTGAAAAATATATGTAACATCTAAACAGGAGCAAAAATTCTAATAATACAGTTAATCATACATGCATTATGAACCATAATGAGTTGTATATAGCAGACATTTAAATCGGTATGCACCTTCCAAGGGAATGAACCCTAAGAACAGTACTCTGACAGCCTAATCACATAATTACAGCAACCTATGTAGGTTTAATCATATTCTATCATGGTTAAAATTAAATATTAAGCCTATGTAAAATCTAGATATGATTAAACCTACAAACTAGCCATCCTATACACATAACTGATATGGGGCACTTGGACTTGTATGCCTCCTCATTGCTGAAGCCGAGCAGTGTTTCCATTGGCTCAGGGCATAAGGTCTCATTATGTTATTTCTGAAGCATATATGATATAATACAAAGTGGTATCTTTGTCAGCTTGAGAGATGCTACCAAAAAAATTATAGTTCAGACAAAAAGTACAATGAAAACTGCATATAGATGCCCTAATTATTGTCAATGTCCAGATATAGCAGATGTTTCATGACACAAATCATTTCTCTCGCAAATATAAATCCACACCAGAAAATTAAACCTGGGTGCTTCCTGCGGCACTTACAATTTTTTGAGGTACCTGTCTCAAGCGGAGGTTTAAAGCTTGCCTGCCATAGAATATCTTAACACGCGATTTGAACAAGGCTTAATTCTTTTGTAAATGTAAATCAGCACACTGAAACTCCAAATGGAGATGCTTGGCAAGGTACCTATGATGTTTTGATTTTATTGCAGCCTCTCTGAAGCAGAGTTTTAAGCTTACATGGCTGTGCTTAATGCATTGACTAATAAATTTTAGTATAAAAGGCCTTGATAAATCTCAAAGAGCAAGGACAAGGTTTGAAGTCGTTAATTCAAGTATTAGAATGTGGCATTTGTTGTGTCTACCCATTTGAATGTGATCATTCCTTGCAATGTCAGTGAGATGTGACATGAGTCCACCAAAGACTTTTATCATTTCTTTTGTTAAAGCTGCATAGCCCGTGGAATCCTCTCAGTTCTGTGTTGTAATCTGGAGTTGGCCAATCAGTAATGGTTGGATCTTAGCCATATCAGCTCTTAATCTATCTTGATTCTTTATTGATGATGTTCCTTGGTACACACATTCAAAATTCATATATTAATTCTTTTGTCAACAGGGAGTTAATCTTTGGATTTTAATAAAACAATCAAATGAAGCAGATTATGCTCCATATTCTCGTTATACATGAAATATGTAATATCCCTTTTAGGGCTGAAACTGAAAAACAAAGAAATAGCACCAATCCCAATTGAGAGTAATCTGATTTTTACAACAGCCAACCAAAGAATATTATAAACCCTAGCAGCGAACTGTATTTGCACTTTTAGGGCATCAAACACCCTCCAAACAAGCTGAAAATGGATGTATAAATTCTCCTAAATATTATACTCAACCAATGGAATAAACACCAAGCAAAAGTACTCCAAAATATATGCAAATTATGAAGTTCTATACAACTGTAATTAAATTAATGACAACAAAATTACAGCTCACAATAATGGCTGGAAATGGAGGTTACAAGCCCCAAAAATCTCATGAAAGTGTGAAATCAGCCTCTAAAATTATGAGGAATATGGATATCAACTCCAAATGAAGAAATGTGCCCTAGATGGCACCCAACTCCTCCAAGCAAGTCGCTACCCTAGGAGAGGGCCTAAAATTGGTGCTCAAAACAACTCTTCTCCAATCAAACCCTAGCTGAAAATCTACAACATCAATCTCTTGAAGTTCTTGGAAACAACAACAATTGAAGAGTTTTTGTTCTTCAATCAAGCAAGGAAGGGTTTCGTCCTCCTTGTTAGCCACACAAAAAGATTTTTGCCCTTAAGTGGAAGTGATTGAGCAATCAGCCCAAAAACCATGCAAGTTATAATTTTTGATAAGAGATGATGCCCAAATGAGCCAAGTGAACCCTCTTTTATACCCTTTGTGGCGCCAAAACCAATTTGGAAGCCTCCAACTAAGACCAGACCTCATAAGGATGCTTTTCTTTTATTTTCACTTTGGCCTTTCACCTTCTTAACCCAGCCGACCTGACTTATGTAGAAAACTATAAAGAAGAATGCAAATGCTCACGAAAATAACTGAAAAATATGGCAAACACTTCCCTTGTTCATTTCCTTCTTACCCTCGGGAAGTGGAATGGGCTTGAAGTTTCCAAAATGAACTAGATTGAAAAAGGGGACATCACAGTCCTCCCCTCCCAAAATTGCTTGCCCACAAGCAATTACAAGCTCTCATGCCCAAGTACCATCATGCCAAGGTGAAGAAATATGCTATAATGCTCTAATAATCTAGATCTTGTACTTTTCAAGTGAAAGAGCTCTTGCCAACACAAGCTCATATGCCCAAGTACCCCTTTGCTCTTCTCTCGGTGATGAAGGATCCCATACACTTGCTCCATGACTATAGCCTTGAACTCCAATGGGTCCCATAATGTTACTGTGGCTGATCCCTCCAAGGTATTGCACAACACAACTTGCATGTAAGCTGAAAATAAGTCATAACAGCCATAAGTCACTTGGGATTCCCTCCAATTCAGCACTAGGATGGCTGGGAGGATTGTCTTCACTAGTGGAGCCTCTCTACTATCATTACCATGCAAGGAAACCCTCTTAAATTGCACATGTGTACAACTGTTCATGACTGAAAATATTATGACCAACAATATAGAAATGATACAAATATGACAAACCCATGCAAGCTTCAATAATGTGATTGATGGAGAGGCGGTGGGTAAATACACAAGACTTGAAAACTCTCCATCTTCAGCTGCAATCCCATATGCTCCACCATTTGCTTGGGTGGGAAACAAACTCAGTTGCTCTTCCCTTTTTATACTTGTACCTGCACATGGAACAAACTTATTAAAGAAAACAAGAGTTGCCCTCATCGTTGCTTCTTCATGCCTCATGGATATGATGGCAAGTTCTCTTTCATTGCTTGCAATCATCTCATATTCTCCACTCAAGTGATGGATGTTCAAAAGTTCACCCAGGCTGTCCCAAACACAGCTGTAACCATGTGTTTTGTCCCCCAAAATCAGAAGGATAGTGGCTGGGATCCTTCTTATGACAGCTGAAAACACATCAACGATGATAGTAGATTGGAAACCCTTCAACCTCATGGCTGGATACTCATCTCTGGCTGTCAAAAAAAGTGGATAGGGAGCTGAAACTGTTGCGGACAACGAATGAAAAAAGGTACAACAGTTGTCAAACTGAAAACTCCTCATGGAATATTGCAATGTCAATGATATGGGGGCTGGAAACAACCCAAAAATGATTGACAATGCTTCAATAGACTGAAAATTATCCCATTTCATGACTGTTTTTCTTGTGGCAGCTAGCAAAGTATTTGGCAAACGGGAAATGTTGATAACAACAACACAAACATTTATAACAGCATCCCTCATAGACCAAACAATAACATGATACATTACTTCATCTTGGCTCATGAAAACTGAATTATTGCATACCTTGTTTCCCCACCAAATTGTGGGAAATTGTTGTATCTTCATGAAGCAAGGAAGGGTGAAGTCTTTCGGTGTAATCTCAGCCTTCTTGAAATCTTCCCTCATGTAGTATCTCATTTCCTTATTCTGAAAATTTTGTGTAATCTCTTCCCCAACATAGCCACTTAATGCTTTAACAGTCTTATCAAGTCCCCTTTTATTATCCATGTAGCTGAATTTACATTTTCAGTAGATGAATTATCCATAGCTTTTACATACATCCAAAGTGGCAATCTTGAAAGTAACTTGAGTCCCACAAAACCATAGCAAGCTGATTCATACAATCTTGATTATAAAAATAACATCTAGTTTGCTTACCATCTTTACACCTTAAGCATCTAGCTGGAATTATCTTCTTTTGGCGATTCCCTACGATCTTGTCTTCATGTGTGTTACTTAGCCCCCATGAGTGTTCTATTGACCGAGAACATTGATCCTTCACAATGTGGTTAGAATGCACAACAAACCCTCTATGATTGCTCATAAATTTCCTTTCAATCCAAGTGCTAGAAAGAGAACTCAATAGTGACATTAATGCCTCTATACACTTTGACCCACAAAAGATCATTCGGATCCCATATGCAAAAACAAACTTGAGCTTGACTCAAAGGATCTACATGCCCTAGGCTGCAAGTGGTATCCTTGACCCTATCACCCTTCTTAGCATGCTTTTCATGACGACAAGGATTTTGTAAGGATATCAAGCCTTTGTTAGAACCAATACTTCCATGCTTTGAATTATAATCACGGATATAGTCAAAATGCTTACCCTTCATCTTCCCATCAATTTTAACATGTTGCTCAAGATAAAAAATATATTGCAGCGACATAGGAGGAATTAACAAATCTGAAATATGATCATTATTATCATACCTTAGGCTGTCCTCAACATGTTCACCTTCCTTTGCCGGATGAAGAATGATTGAGATATCTTCTACACCTCCATCCTTGTGACTCAAAATTACCGAGTTAGGATCAACATTCTCCTTCCTCTTAGGCTTTTCATCTTCAACAAGTGAAGCCCTTTCCACTTTGACTTCATCCATACTTTGTGGACACATGTATGGAGCACCTTCATAGCTCTTGCTAGAGCCATAAACACCATTATCTTGCTTCTTATAGGTTGCTGTTCTAAAAATTCCAGCCAGCTGAAAATCAACATTAGCAACCGGTAATTGGGTTTTAACCACAAAATTCTCTCCACAATCTTGCAAATTTGACTTTCCTTCTTTCTTTGGCTCATGCTCCATGATTTCTTCTTCTTTCTTTATCACAAAGGAAGAATTCTTTTCCTCTTCCTTTCTCAAGGCATGCTGCAAGTCTCCTTGTGTAGCTCGTGGTTTAGCCCTTGTTCTAATTCCAACTCGATCTTTCTTCAATCCTATGAACTCAACGAGTGACATGGCATCATGAATCTCATCCGGAAGAGCCTTGTACTCCTCATAGATGGTAGCAATGTTGTGGCCCACCGAATGTCGTGTCTCAACCTCTGGAATGGCTTCTTCCCTAGGGAGGAAGGTAGGCTGAAATGGCCTAGCAACAGCTCCAAAACTTGACCCTAAGG
Organism: Taxus wallichiana var. yunnanensis; assembly: GCA_018340775.1. Lineage (NCBI taxonomy): Eukaryota > Viridiplantae > Streptophyta > Pinopsida > Cupressales > Taxaceae > Taxus > Taxus wallichiana. The sequence goes on along the minus strand of CM031237.1, from coordinate 971,990,272 downwards.
GCTGCCTCACACTATGAATCCCCAAAGAACTTCCTTCTCCATTGTGGTGTTGTGGCCCATGAAAATTTTGCAAAGTTAGGGCTAGCAAATCCATAGTATCTGCCAACCTCTCTTGCCCTTCACCGAGTCTATTCAACTTGGCTTCTTCGGAATCTTTGTGGCCCATGTTATCCCCTTCAAGTGGCTGCTCTAAATTCTTCTTTCTGAATGAATACCCTCTAGGTTGGGAAGATCTATGCTCCGATACCACTATAATACCCTTTCATGGTTGAAACTGAAAAACAAAGAAATATATATCATCAATCCCCATTGAGAGTAATTTGATTTTCACAACAGCCAAACAAAGAATATTATAAACCCTAGCAACGAATTGTATTTTCACTTTTAGGGCATCAAACACCCTCCAAACAAGTCAAAATGGATGTATACATTCTCCTAAATATCACACTCGACCAATGGAATAAATACCAAGCAAAAGTACTTCAAAATATATGCAAATTATGTTATATACAACTATAATTAAATTAATGACAACAAAATTACAGCTCACAATAATGGCTGGAAATGGAAGTTATAAGCCCCGAAAAAATCTCATGAAAGTGTGAAATCAGCCTCTAAAATTATGAGGAATATGAATATCAAGTCCAATTGAAAGAATGTGCCTAGATGGCACCCAACTCTTCCAAGCAAGCCGCTACCCTAGGGGAGGGCCTAAAATTGGTGTTCAAACCCTAGCAGCTCTTCTTGAATCAAACCCTAGTTGAAATCCTGCAACATCACTCTCCTGAAGCACTTGAAACAACCAATTGAAGAGTTTTCATTCTTCAATCAAGTAAGGAAGGGTTTTGTTCTCTGTAATGTCCCCCTTTTTGTGAGACATTACTATCAAATCGATTCACTTTTTTATTAGCATTGTAACCCCTTGGTATGCCTAGCGCTACAAGTGGGAGTTTCTAGGTAGTCTAGAATGTGCACATAGGTTAGTTATTTCTTAATATTAAATTAAGAAATTAAATAAAGTGCACAAGTAGTAGCTTATTAAATATTTTTAAATTTTGATATTAGAGGAAAACATTAAATGATTAAACATTGGAGATTGCACCTCTTATTTCTATAAAGAGGGGTCACATTTCCTTGAGATGGGTTATGCTATGATGAAATCGATTTGAACTCCATGCTTGGAGTTGGGATGTATGCCCACCCTTGATACTTGTTCTCTCTTGTATGGGAAATCTCATTGAAGTTGGTTTTGATATCAATTGGAGTATTTTCATGTGCTTTTGCAAATCGACTTGTGTTGTGTGATTTCTACTTGCCCTAGCGAACTCTTATGGTGCTTTTGTGATTGTTTTGGAGTGCTTTTGGTGTCATATAAATCATTCTGCCCTAGCTGAAGCAAATCGATTTGATCTTCAAATTAATTGCCTGGAATATTGTTGCTTTGAAGGGGTCTAGGATTGGCGAATTTCTTATGATGTTTGTAGACTGTTTTGCATGCAATAATTGGAGTGAAATCGACCAGCTGGTTGTCCTCTAACTGCAGCGACCTCTTTTGACAGTGCTTTGAATATTCCAATGCATGTTTGGTGTGCTAAATGCCCAGCGAATTGGCTGATTTTAGTTTACTAGCTACAACGACTTCATTTGATGTGTTAGGGTCTGATTTTGGGTTTGAAATAAACTATTGTTCTTTCCTTAAAGTCAGCAACTTCATTTGGGGGTAAATGTTGAATATTTTGATGCATATTTAAGCTTCATTTGATCCACGAACTGTTAGTACTGTTTGCATAAGCCTAGCATCACCATTATGGTGCGCAAACACTGATTTTAGTATCAATTTCCATGCATATTGAGTGTCTCTAATGGTCTGAGTGTAGCGGCTGGGTTTAGTACATGATTTAATGATGAATTGAAGTCTTACGGGCAGCGAATTATATGAGGAAGATAATCTGAGTTGTGTGCATGCTTTATCTCTCACTTGGCAGTGATTCCTTTTGGATTGAGTGCTCTTTCTAATGGCTGATATGTTACAGTCTTGATGAACTGTGTTTGCATATTATTGAGGTGACTTTGAAGCTCTCCATTGCAGATCCAACTGTGGTTTATTCGGGCCATATTTATTGGAGAAAACCGATTGGGTTAATGCCTTGGTACTGGTGTTTGGTGGTCTCTAATTGCAGCGAACTGAAGGTGGTAGTTTGATATCATTCTGAGTATCTTTGGGCATGAAATCTATGCTTGAGTAAAAGATAATGTTTTGGTATGTTTTGTGAATGGTTTGATCACCCTTTTAGCGATCCACATCTGGAATTGGATGAGATTTTATAAACATATATTTAGCAAATTGTATTGGTGGATTTAGATCAGATTTGGAGATCTCTTGCAGCTGTGTTTGATCTTCATATTTATTGGAAAGCAATCTGATTTTCTGAGTTTCATTAGTCCCGCTGAGAATTAATTGCTTAAGCTACTTAGTAGAGGCCATTAAACCCCTATCTTTGGGTTTATTGAGTCATCTATTGGCTGGGTTTTATCATGTGGATCTGATTTCTAATCACTGGTGGTGTTGTTTTCTATTTGAGTGTTGCATTTTCCATTAATCCTAGAAGTGGGACATTACATTCTCCTTGTTAGCCACACAAGGATTTTTGCCCTTAAGTGGAAGTGATTGAGCATTTAGCCCCAAAACCATGCAAGTTATAATTTTTGATAAGAGATGATACCCAAATGATCCAAGCAAACCCTCTTTTATACCCCTTTGTGGTGCCAAAACCAATTTGGAAGCCTCCAACTAAGACCGACCTCATAAGGATGCTTTTATTTTATTTTAACTTTGGCCTTTCAACTTTTAACCCAGCCTACTTGACTTATGTAGAAGACTATAAGAGAAGAATGCAAATGTTCACGAAAATAACTGAAAAATATGACAAACACTTCCCTTGTTCATTTCCTTCTTGTCCCTAGGAGTGGAATGGGTTCTAAGTCTCCAAAAAGAACTAGCTTGGAAAAGGGGACATTACAAAATACCACAAAAATAAATTTCCTCAATTATGGCTAAAGTATCAGATTGGTTATACCATTAGATTTTGTAGTAGCGCCGAGAAGTTTAGAAGACTGACTTGAATTGATCACTTGTTCTTATCATCATCTGGTTACATTGTAAATACTGCTGCTGTGTGTAATTCAGTAAGAAGTTCATCAATAGACGGAAGTGGATTTTTATTTTTAAAGCTTTCTTGTTTCATTTTCTGTAATAAATGCTAATTTGGAAGGAATAATTTTTCTTACTTGTTAACACCACTGAAAATGCAAGAGGACACTTACTTGGTATTGTTGGAACCATATTCAGTAATTCTCACACTATTTTCCTTATACCATTCTTGAATAACTCAGGATACACTGGAGAAACAATGTCTGGTTTGAACCCTGGATCCACTTATATTTCAGTGTTGTGCTGTTTCCTCCTATCTAGTGACAGCCAGTGACATAGGTACTGAGATTTTCTGTGAACTCATTAATCCACTTCCACATTTCCTTGTCTGTATTTGTTTTCTATGCTTTTGCCTTAATGCATATGCCCTTCACGGCTTTACAGTTTACACTGAACAATGAAACATGCCTCACCCTTAACAAGCTTTTTAGCCTTTTTGTGTGCTGAAATTGGTCTTCTCACACCAATTTCTAGTTTTCTAACTGTGATTCACAACTGTCATTTCTTCACTTTCTCGAACATGTAGAACTCATCTAAATTCATTCAGAAATTATTGTCAACGGTTGATAGAACCGTGACCATATCAACGTCAACCAAGGCTATAGTATAAATTTTAGAATTTAATCGTCCTGTCAAATTGTAGTTTCAGTTTCCTAAGCACTCTTTTACAGTTTATCATTAGTCATTGACCACACATCCTTGGACATTTTGTAAATTTTTACCTTTCAAGTCTGCAAATTAGACGAATAAAAACTTGTGAACAAATTTCTTGCTCATAATGGACTCTTTCAATCTATCATTATGCATGGAACTACTGTCCGAGAACAAATATTTTCTACGAGTGAGCTAGTTTGGCAAAATTCTCTGGACTATTATGCCCCCTTACATGTCAATTTGATACATGGTGAGGTCAAGAGGACTAAACATCTAGCTACTATCAAACATTAATAAACTCTTGAGATTGTAAGCATTCAAGGAAATCATAAGCCTTGACCTATTTCAAAATAGGAGCTTTGGAACAGGGTATGGAAATCCATTGAAGAATAATCAAAAGCGGATTATTGTCAGATGTGGTGGTTGCAAATGCCCTGCTGCACATGTATGCAAAATGCGGAAGCATGTAGAAGGCAACTGAATTGTTTAACAAAAACATCCACTCGATTTTTCCTCATAGAATGCAATGATTTTAGGATATCAGTAGAATGAAGTTGTTGAGAAAGCCTTGGAGATCTTGCAAATGCAATTTGCAGGTGTAAAGCCAACCCTGTATTCCTTTGCAAGCATCCTCCCAGCTTGTGCCAATCTAGGAGCTTCAGAACAAGAAGTTAGCAATATCAGTTTTTTAAAGATGTTATAGTCATGAATGCCCTGATAGACATCCATTCAAAATGTGACATATAGTTAATTCACACATCGTACTGAGCAACATGCAAGAAGTGTGATACCTACAAATCCAACGAACACAATATCATGGAATTCTCAAGTAATTTTTATCAACATGAATGACCTTATTCAACATTTGTTACAAGACATTATGGAATCTAAATATTTTTGGTAGAGCAAATAAATTGCTAATGTATATATTATGATATTCTTAAACATATTGATACCAGATAAGAAGTTGCACACAATTTTTAAAATCTGTATATTGCCCTCAAAAAAGGGGTGTATTGCAGGAAAAATATGATACAACCATGGCAATGCTTTTGCCATTTAATTTCTTTTTGGGCAAAAAGACATCCACAAAAAGTTGAGAAATATTAATGTCTCGGAAGAATAAAAAGGTTCCCGATTTTTTCAAAATACTCATTAACACGACTTTTTCCGTTTACAATTCACATTATGATCTTCAGGCACTTAGCAAACACATTAACACAATCACCACAGCTTTAGTAACTAGTTGACATGTTGAATCCAAAGTTTAGAGTTTCTTCAAGATAGCCAACACGGTGAAGAAAGTCAACTGTGCACACAAAATGATCAATTTTACATATAATAAAATAACGGTCACCTATGCTGTTGGAGAATTTACGGCTCTCACTCACTAAACCTGCAAGACTGCATTCAAATAACACACAAACAAAGCTTACATGTCTGTGTTATGTTTTGGAGTGCTGCATTAGTTGAAAGAGCTTGAGAGCATTCTTGCAAAACAGAGTTTTGTGCATATCCTCCAATCATTGGAGTCCATGAGACAACTCGTGTTGGGACATTTTGTCAAACAGTTAACGTGCCTATAAGAGCACTCACAGTTCTATGGCATGTAAGGGCTGTCAGAAATTCTCAAAGGGTTTGTCTTTGAACAATCCCATTGTGTACTTATCGTGCAATGAATGGGACTTATTCTCATCTGAGGCAGTTCTTTAAAAACGCTTAAAGGCTGGTCATGGACACCATTTTGGGCATATGGTGCGATTGTTGCAATCCAGAAGGAGATCTCCTTAGGGATTTTGTCAAACAATTCACATTCCTTTCCATATACTTCCACATTCCTTTCCATATACTTCCACATTCATACATGTCTATTAGGGCAGTCGCAACTACAAGGTTTGTAATTTCTCTTAGCCCTATATTCTTACATGATCTACATATCCACACAATTGCATCAGGTTTTATTGGCATTTTGATGACAATAAAATTTAGGGCTTCCTGAAGATAGGCAGCATGGGAAAGAAGCCAACCATGCATACATAATGGTCTATTGTAGACATACTCATTGAAGTAATTGCAGCTCCCATCCACTAAACAAAGCAGTAAGTTTATAGAGTTAGAAACCTCATCATTACGATTTCAATGCTTCAGCTGTAATAGCATCATCTAGGTGCTCTTGAAACACTAAAATAAAAACTTTTAGAAACTGAAAGTTAAACCTGATTCCTTCCTACCAGCTTAAGTGTTTATACAATGCATCTTGTTACAGTAAAATATTGTGTGTGTAGCTTGTGTCACTAAGCATTACCAATAAGGAGAGTCGTCATAAATTCTTTTAGCCCTATAAACATATTTGATCTACGACAGAGTAGCTAACACATCAACACGCTGACCATGTGTTTGAATGGCATTTTGATGATTAACTTAGGGCTTCATTAAGATAGCCGACATGTCCAAGAAGGTCAACTGCGCATATCTAACGATTCATTGTAGGCATAATGCAAAAAGAGTTTCTAATGCCATCGAGTAAGTTACAGCCCTCATCCACTACATCTACATGTTTGCATGCAAGTAGAACACCAACGAGGCTTACATGGTTGGGATTAGTTCTAGAGTGCTTTATTAGCTCAAAGAGTTTGAGGCCATCCTCACCATAGCCATGCACTGCATGTCCTTCAACCATTGCAATCCATGAGAGCAATTGTTCTGAGATATTTTTCATACAGTTCACATGCCTGCTGACTTCTTCTATATTTCGCATAAATCTCTATCAGGGAGCTGATAACTACATTGGACAAAAATCCAATTTTGATTATGCTTTGATGGAACTCCATACCCTGGTCCAAATCTTCTATTATGACACAAGCTGGGAAAAGTTTTAGAGCATGGTTTTTATGCCTGCCAATTGCGTTTGCATTGGCATTTTCAACAAATCCCATTTTGTGCACATATTGCAATCATCATATTCCATGAAATCACCTCGCCGAGGCATTTTGTCAAACAGTTCCTCTGCCTTCTGCAGATTTCCTCATATACTATGCATGTCTATCATAGCACTCACAACTACAACATCAAACAAAAATCTACTCTTGCCAATACCCTCTTCCAAAGTTCCCATTTTGGCACAAGATGAAAGGATGCTAGGTAAGGTTGTGGAGTATTATTTTACAAAATATAAATAATTGAACTTTGAAGCCATTCCACTATACATAATAATAAATTTAGAGTTTTTCACAAATTGAAGACCTTAACCCATTTTCTCCCCGTGGGTTTAAGGAGAAAGCAAGGGGAAGATCTGAGCTTCGTAGTTGCATCATTATTTTGATAGTTATTTCATTTATATATTTATGTATTCCTATTGGGCGATTAGCACTCCAATAGATGGCTATGTAATTAGGAAATAAAATAAGTATTTGTGGCATATAGGCCCAATACTTAATGAACTTTTAGAAGATCCTTCCTTAAGGGGTCGGCCTTTTGGATTGCATTGTAATAAGCACCCCTTATGTCTATATAAGGAGGTCGCTTAGTCATTTGTAAGGATGCTTTTTGGTGAATCTATCTTATTGGTGAAGGTTGCTGGTTAAAGCACTTTCTCCACCTCATTCAAGGACAAAAACCCTTGAATTGAGTACCTCCCAAGGACGAAAACCACAAGGAGATGATAGTGTGGACGAAAACCCACATTATCTCATTCGTATTGATATTCATTGTTGGTTATATTCAATTACAACCCTAAACAACTTGCTTAGAGGAGTGTTTCCAAGGATATTGCTGGTTTCTATGTGATCTCTTTGCATGGTTGAGCTCCCTATGGTTTCTAAAGGTGAAATTTTCCATTTATCAATTGTTTGGTGCAATTTATATTTATTTTCTAAAGGGGTGACCTATATTGAGGTGACGTTTTGGTATGTGCAAAGGATATTTTTGACACGAGATGAAATTATGATCTTGTACTCCCAGCATGGGCTCTTTGCTACATTGACAAATATGCTAGGTAAGGTTGTGGAGTATTACTTTACAAAATATAAATAATTGAACTTTGAAGCCATTCCACTATACATAATAATAAATTTAGAGTTTTTCACAAATTGAAGACCTTAACCCATTTTCTCCCGTGGGTTTAAGGAGAAAGCAAGGGGAATATCTCGAGCTTCGTAGTTGCATCATTATTGTGATAGTTATTTCATTTATATATTTATGTATTCCTATTGGGAGATTAGCACTCCAATAGATGGCTATGTAATTAGGAAATAAAATAAGTATTTGTGGCATATAGGCCCAATATTTAATGAACTTTTAGAAGATCCATCCTTAAGGGCCGTCCTTTTTGGATTGCATTGTAATAAACACTCCTTATGTCTTTATAAGGAGGTCGCTTAGTCATTTTTAAGGATGCTTTTTGATGAATCCATCTTATTGGTGAAGGTTGCTGGTTAAAGCCCTTTCTCCACCTCATTCAAGGACGAAAACCCTTGAATTGAGTACCTCCCAAGGACAAAAACCTTGAGAAGAGGATAGTGTGGACGAAAACCCACATTATCTCATTCGTATTGATATTCATTATTGGTTATATTCAATTACAACCCTAAACAACTTGCTTAGAGGAGTGTTTCCAAGGATATTGCTGGTTTCTATGTGATCTCTTTGCATGGTTGAGCTCCTATGGTTTATAAAGGTGAAATCTTCTATTTATATATAATTTCTAGAGTGGTGACCTATATTGAAGTGACGTTTTGGTATGTGCTGTTATATTTAGGTAAATCTGAAATTATCATCTTGTTCTCTATATTTCGTAAGGCCAATATCTCCAGTTTCATGATTTTTGGTGCTTTCTAAGTTGAGTTATGAATTTTTAAAATAACACTGCAGACAAGGGTTTCATGAAATTCATATCTTCATATCTAGGGCATTAAAAATCAGATTTTTTGCACTACATGATTGTTGAGGTTATATCATAATTTTAGAAATTCAAGTGGGGCTTATTGAAGGGTCTTGAAGGCTCACAAGTGAAGTTAAATTCCATAAACAGTTCGCTGTCCTAGGATATTGCAAAAATCAGATTATTTTCAGTTGGCTGGTTTTAAAAATCAGACTTGGTTATTTGGTGTTTGAGCTAATTGCCTTAAATTTCAGTTTTAACCACAAAAGGGATATTACAGTTTTACGCCTGCCAATTGCGTTTGCATTAGTGTTTTCAACAAAGCTCATTTTGTGCACATCCTGCAATCATCATATTCCATGAAATCACCTTGCCGAGGCATTTTGTCAAACAGTTCCTCTGCCTTCTGCATATTTCCTCATATACTATGCATGTCTATCATAGCACTCATAACTACAACATCGGACAAAAATCTACTCTTGCCAATACCCTGTTCCAAAGCTCCCATTTTGGCATAAGATGAAAGGATGCTAGGTAAGGTTGTGGAGTATTACTTTACAAAATATAAATAATTGAAATTTGAAGCCATTCCACTATACATAATAATAAATTTATAGTTTTTCACAAATTTCTTGGTGCACTTTCCACTCAACTTATTTTGTTTTAAAATTTTGATTTTTGATTTCTATGGCATATCCCGCAATCAAACCATTTGTATAACAATTTAGTTGCCTTTTCTAAATGATTCTACATTTTGTGTGTTTGCTGTCAAAAGCACTTGCAACTACGGAATCTGAAAAATCGTCTTTCGATTTTTCTTTTGATGAAATTCCATACCTTGTTCTAAAACTTCAATTTGCTACAAACTAGCAGAATGCTTCCACAATTTCCGTCTCTTGGGCATGCTTCCACATTTTGCATACATGTCTATCGGGGCATACATGATAATGGAAAGGTTGTAGGGTTTGGATTTACACTTGCCGATTGCATATGCATAAAAATCTCAAGGTCGTTCTGAAATGCTCATTTTGTGCGCATCCTACAATCATCCCAGTCCATGAGACCACATTTCTTTGGGAGCTTTTTGTCAAACAGTTCACATGCCTTACGCATGCTTCCACATCTTGTTTAGACATTTTTTCAAACAATATATGTGCCTTCTACATGCTTCCTCATTTTGCAATCTTATATACTAGGGCATTTGCAAAGCTCCCATACATTGTTACAAAGATCCTATTTTAGCACAATCTGGGAGTAAAAGTTGTGGAGTTTAGATTTATACATGCTAATTGCATTTGCATAAAAGTCTCTTAGGCCTTTCCAATGAGGTCATTATGCACATGTCATGCAATAATTTTATTCCATGATGTCACATTTCTTTGATGCATTTTGTCAAACAGATTTCCACATATGGCATACATGTCTATCGTGGCATTCACAATTACAACATCAAACAAAAGCCTATTTCAGAGCTCCATTGACATTCATTTGATGCACATGTTAAAAGATGCTGGGAAAGGTTGTGGGGTCTATATATATATCCACTTTCTGTTAGCCACTTAACATTTCCCACTCCCTACTCAACCCTCCTAACCAATTTTAGTTTTTTTAGATGGTCTATGGAATAGAAAAGGAAATAAATCAGTTCTAGGGGTTGGAGTGGGTGTGTGGTCTATAAGGGGCATGGAGACATCTGCCTTTGTCTCAGTCTCATGTGTTCTTCACATGCTGTGCAACTTGGGGACTCTTTTTAGAATGAGGGGCCCAAAATGTTTTTTTACAATTTTATGTCGCACGTATTTGAAAAAGGAACATTGAATTTTGACGTCCATGACCTAAAAGTCAATTTTAATGGAATGTTGAAATTTCAACATTCAAGAAGATAAAATAAACCCCCTCCCCTGCTGCTCCACCCTAAAAAAATTGTTTGGAGGGAAACACCACATTTTTGACTAAATAAGCTATGTTGATGTGACGTTGAAAATAGACGTCAACACGCACAAGTAAAAGGAAGAACACAACTATATCATATTCTTCATAAAGAAAGAAGACAACTACATTGTGTTATTCATAAAAGCTTTCACAATATCATAACCTTCGTTATTTTTCATTGCCTTCATCCTGAAGCTTAAATAAGCTTATGAAGGAGTTGTTTGTATATGGGACCCAATGGTCCATCCAATAACCAACCACCGGACAACTTATTAACACACTAATTATTAATGACTAGCATATTAACAAAGTCTATCTATAACTATATTAATCCCAGGCGGTGTCTCACATGAGATGCATGCTCCGAACACTAACACCAACATACTAAACACAATAGCACACACATTTGGATCACATGACCCAAAAATCCCTCTTAATCCAAAGGGTTATAGAAGATGATCCGGAGCACATGACTGTGAAGTCATCCAATAGTCTCTGTCACACCTGCAAACTGACACATTGTACATTGTGGTACTGATCAACTGATGCCGCTTCACTCAGAAGCCCACTATATTGGGAGTTGTGACATGAATGATAAACATCTTGCTGGCATGTTCATCTCTTAAACCATTTCGTACCTGTACTGCACTATAAGCACAATCAAGGTTTGTTCAACTACATCGATCCACATAAGGCTTCACACAGGGGCCCGTCAAGTGACTATTTAGTACTATGTATGACACATCTCCTTGATGCCCAACGACACTGATGAACCTTTGCTCAACACTACTGGTGCTAGCAACTACCCTATGAACTCGTACAATCACTGACAACTGATCGAAGGCCAATGTAGTCTCTTTCCCCTTATTAGGTGAGAGGTGAAAAGTCCTTGCAGTAAGAAAAACCAATCAAAACAACCCAGTCTGCTCCTCATCAATGATATCAAAAAATTGCAAACCAAAATTTGATTAAAAAACACATCTATGTATCCAAAATTGCCACTATAGCATAACCCATTCTTGGACTTAGCAACTCGCTCAAGATGGGTGTGTCGGTTTTGTTAGCCTGTCAGATCCCTACTCCTAGGGACTTGCAAACCCCGAAGTGCATTCTTATTGTCTCTGACAAGACAAGTGGCAGGAAATAGTGTTACATTTATGGTTTTGAAGTACATCAACCTTTGCACAAAAACAAGGTGTCAGTTTCCACCTGAAATGTACTTGTTATACATTAAGCTTCCCTTATTTTTCAAAATATATGAAAATGCATCTGTAATTATCGAAATAAAAACTATTCACTTATAAGCTCTCACAATTTGCATTCCATAAAAACGAGTGGTCATAAGTTGGATTTGACTGTTGTATGCAAAAGTTATGCCAAGCACAAGTTTTCCACTAGTTTTAGGCTAGGTACATCTTTCACCAATGCAATTTCAGCAACCTGTCATGATTTTTAGAGATTACAATATACGAGGCTTACAACTTGTACCCTATGGTATGTGTGCTCATTGGAAAACTTTCCAAGTCTAGTTTTCAAAAATGTGATTTTAACAGGAAATATGATCGAACAAAAATATATGGTGACAACTGTGACTGTGGGTATTGATTTTCCTAGTTTTAGCAATTAAATTTACCCTTTTCCAAATAGTGAATTTTGGCAGTTGGGAGGTTTGACACTTGACCAATGGGATGGTAAGAGATAGTTTTAGTAGAGGAATGGCAACTAACCAACCTAAAGCATGCTATGACAACTTCAGAACAAATTGTGTTATATGAGCCAACTGCTTTGTCTGTGAGCTATTTCAAAAAAAAAATTATACGGCAATTGAAATTGCAGCAGCAAGGAACATATACCTTGCAGCAACTAAATTCCACCAAGCAAGATTTTCAGAATGGGACCCGCCTATGATATTTCAGCCCAAGGAAAGATAAAAATCAACTTTTTACCATTTTTTAATGCGCAGTCAGCACCTAACTTCTACTTATCACACATTTTTCAATGGTACTCCAGCTTTATGATCAGATTTCAATGCCAGCTCAGTAATTTTAATATTTTCAGATAAATTTGAAGCGCCTTAGCATAGAGAACTAGCTATTTTACTCCTTTTTATCCAACTTTTAAATGCCCTTGACAGCCTTTGTCAGATTTCAGCATCAAGGAGATGATTTTCAGTGTCACTTCTCCTTTCCAGCGCCACACTCACCATTCCAGCGCTGTGAGCACTTGTGGGCAGATTTCAATGCTTTTGTCAATTTTCCAGCTCCTGACACTCCGTGCTAATGACTACAATTTCAATGCATTCATTAAAGGCATACGAGCACCATATACAGTTTCAATTTCAACGCCAATGCATAGAAATTAAATTCCAATGTGTAATGCCCCTTTCCGGGCTGAGCTGAAAGAAAAAGAGAAATGGCACCAACCCAAATCACAGTAAACTGAAATTTATAACAGCAAGCTACAGCAGTCTGAAATCTTATGACAGCAAGAGGGAAATTGCAATTATTCACCACCAATACCACTTTTACACCATCCAAGCATGTAGGGAACAATAATAATTATTTTAGAGCAAGTACAAACCAAGAAATGAGTTTTTAGAACCCTAGCTGAAGTATAATAATTAATTTTGCAACAGTGAACCCACTTACAAAAATGGCCGGAAATAATGATTCCAAGGCCTAAATACAATTCTGGAAAGTACAATCAGCCTCCAAAAATATGAAGAATCCAAATACAGGAGGAAAATGACTTGCTGTGTCCTCCCGAGGAGGTTGCTACCCTAGGAGAGGGTCTGAAATTGGCCAAACAACTGGTCCGAAACCCTTGCAAGCTCAAACACGGACTTGTGTGGCTGTCCCACACTCAAAACCATGCAAATCTGATCTGCCCTAGCTGCGAATGATGCCCTAGCATTGATAAATCTGCCTTGAACCTTTGTAAATCTGATTGTAGCACAAGTGTGACCTCTGTATGAGATCACCAATGAAGATGTGAGGGTTTCTGTCCTCAAATCTAAGTGCTATTGAGGGATTTCGTCCTCAATAGACCTCCATGGAGGGTTTCCGTCCTCAATGGATGAGAGAGAAAGCAAAGTGTGCCTCAACTTTTCAAAGAAAACCCATTCATATAAAAAAGCAACTACGTCCACCCCAAGCGACCCCTTTAAATACTTGAGGGTGGTGCCAAACACCAAAAAGGAACCCAAGGAGACCAACCTCCTTTTTGGGATGTTATGATTCACCTTTAACTCCATTACCTTCTTTATTTTAAGTCGGCATTTGCACTTTTTGACCTCTTTCTTTTCACTTCCTCAAAGCCACTTAAAATTTAAATTAATAATAATCCTAAGTGTGTAAAATAACTATTTTTGCACATAATCAAATTATTAATTTGTTATTATCATTTCTTTTTATTTTAAAAGAAACACTTGAAAAAGGGGACATTACACAATGTCAATTCACAAAAAGGAAATTCCAGTTCTAATACAAAAAAATAAAATTCCAACACCGATGCAGTGTGCACAGATCCAACAAGCAAAAATGCCTTAACTTGAATTTTACACGCTCATAGAAGATTTATATGCCTTTTTATAGACAAAAATCATGTTCAGGCACACAAAAATGGTCAACACTCTTTTTCAATGCTCTTTTAACAATTTCACACCTTCTTGCAGATTATCATCCTTGGGATAACTTTTTAACAAAAGAACACAGGAATATGAAGCGCCCCGGGTACTAGTTTATAAGCTTTTATAAATAAATAAATGAAAAGATTCAAAATAAAGAACATCGAGACTTCACCAGACTATCACTCATGCAGCTCTTCCATTTCTCTTCTACTTCCTCACTGATCAATGGCCACCATTGGCTCTGATACCGCTGAGAGAACACGCATAGGTGAAATGCAAGAACACAACTATATTATTTTATTCATAAAAGCATTCACAATATCATAATCTCCACTATTTTTTAATTGCCTTCATCCTCATGTTTAAATAAGTTTATGATGGAGTGGTTTGTATCCGGGACCCAACAGTCGACCCAATAACCAATCAGCTGAGACTACTAACCATTTATTAAAACACTAACATTATTAATTACTAACATATTAATAATGTTTATCTATAACTATATTAATCTCAAGGGGTGTCACACATGAGACGCATTCCCCAAACACGAACGCCAATGTACTAAACACAATAACACAGGCATTTGGATCACATGACACAACATAGTGTGCTAGGATATCCGTGTTTGTCTTCTCCAAGCTAGTGATCTGCACATTCTACAGAATCAAAATTTTATGTATCATTTTATCATTTAGCTTCTCAGTAAAATGAAGATAGTCCATTTGAACACGTGCTCAAAACAGTCAGCATATTCTTTTTGTGCAGTGGCCCAACATTGAATGTTTTGAAGATTAATGTGTAAAGTCTTTGTATAACTTTTGCAGAACTTCTTAGCACTATGTGCCAGTGGCTATTATGATGGCACAATATTTCATCGGAACATTAAAGGCTTTATGGTTCAAGGTGGAGATCCAACAGGTACAGGAAGAGGAGGAACTAGTATATGGGGAGAAAATTCAATGATGAGATAAGGGATTCCTTGAAGGTATCTTGCTTGTTTTGTATGTCATGTTGTAGCCTGGCATGTATGTGTTTTTGATGAGATACGTAGTGCACATACCATGTTATTGTAATGGTTTGTATCAACAATATAGAAATGGTGTGAATTGTGCAGCACAATGCAAGGGTATCCTTTCAATGGCAAACAGTGGACCTAACACAAATGGCAGTCAATTTTTCATGACGTATGCTAAACAGCCACATCTGAATGGCCTGTATACCGTCTTTGGAAGGGTTATCCATGGCTTTGAAGTTCTAGACCTAATGGAAAAGGTGGGCACCTTTTAACTCGGAATATTTTAGAATGAAAATTTTAATTAAGACTTGTTATTTTCCAACTACTGTAGACGTACATCGAAATAGATAAATTATCGGGACATCTTTTGAACTATTTTTTCAAGCTCTTATGCCAAATGATTCATTTCATTTATGGTTATCCATTTATGCAGACTCCAACAGGACCTGGGGACCGGCCACTTGCAGAAATCAGATTGAACCGTGTAACTATACATGCAAATCCACTCGCTGGATAGGTTTATGTTTTTGATAGAGAGTTGTAGGTGTTTATTCTTTGTGTTAGAGCTAATGCTCAAAACAAAATTTACTTGCATTGAAGTTCCCATCAGAAGGGTGTGAAAATCTTATACGTTGCTGTAAATTATACTAGTTGGAGATGGTAGAGCAGATAATTTCGATCAAGTATGATTTATCCCATTGCAAGATATTTTTGTTTTTAGTATTGATGTAGCGCTGAGGCTTTCTCAAGTAAGTTGGTTGGTATTAGCGTCAACTTTAGTTTTCTTCATAACCTTTCTATTCTAATTTCCATCTAAAAACATATCTGACTCAGATTTCTGCATGAGCTTTCTTATTGGAAATACAACAGTAGATTTCTTTTTGGAAATACAACAGTAGATATAGTATTTATCAAGAGGAGCAAGCTGTTACCCTTTCAAAAATACCATGCATCAGCAAAAATAGAAATGTTTCCCATTTTCAGTGCAAGGAGCTGCGGCTACGACTCTTGCACATTTGATGCAACTAAATAAAGGGACTCTCCAAGAGGAAGAACTTATATAATCAGTATGATAGTTTGGTCAATGGTTAAAAATCTTGTATATTTAACACTTTTTGGTGCTAATTTATGTTAACTTATGGATGGTCAACATGAGTATACTGTTTTATTCTCCAATACATTTGCTGTCTACGTGAGGGTCTCCTAGATGCCTTATTTCTTAAACATTTGAATCATACACAACTTTCCTCCTCACGGAGAGAAGATATTGCTAATATTCATGACTTGAATTTTATATTTTCTCTAGATTAAAGCAAACAAAAAGAGTGTTTGACCATACAGGGATTCCGGGACTTATAATTCCATTTGGGGCCAACCTTTAAAATTTTGAGAGTGGAAATTGTACAACTAAGTCAATTGTAATTGTGGTTGTATGAAGTTATAGTTAAGGATTCTAGGATATGGTTTTGACTATGATTTTGAACCTTTGGTTATTATGTAGAGAGGTGTAACTACATTGAACATAGATGAGGGGGTCTAGCATGAGATATCAATAGAATTGGCCAGTTGTAAATTTGATGTTCATTTGATTTTTAAATGACAAATTTGATTATAAATTTCATCTCCATTTGGATGACTTACTTTGAAGAGTGAAGTTTTTCTTTTTGTTTGGAGAAGGTAATAAAAAAATCATGGTATACGTGATGGATTTTGGAGCTTGTTATTTTTTCAGCCAGACAAAATTGTGTAGCTATTGAGGCTATTTAATAGCAATCTATGAGAAACTCTATAAAGAACATAATAGTCATTAATTGATGTGGTTAGTGACAAATTTAAGATGAGTGTCTTGAGATTGATATCTCTCGATGTTTTCAAATAGATAGTTTAAAGATCCATATTAGTCAAATTGTTAAATTTGCCACCTTTATCAACTACAACCCATCATACTTGTTTACTTTTAACAAATATTAGCCAATTTTAGATATAAATATTTTTTAACCGTTAATGAAAAATAATAAAATTACTTCCATGATACTTTTCACATGTTTTCATATCTTAACTTGTACATACCAAGCTATAATTCCCATAGGTGTCGAATATAGCTTTGATAGAAATATCAAAACATATATTCGCTTGTTTTACCATGGTTAAAAATGCATTGATTGCAAAGATTTTCTTTCTTTATAGAAAACAAGTGATTTTCTACCTTAACCTCGATATTGGGTTCATGAGAAAGGTATTATTTGGCATGATACGAAACATTATTCTTATAGAATCTCCATTGGTATTCTTAATAGAGAACAACTTCTCTTCGAGGGCTTTGGAGAATACTAAGTTCATATTGAGTTATGGTGGGAATATCATGTTTGCCATCTAACATGGGTATAGAGCTAATATGGTTGAAATGCCTATATGGAACAAGGTAGATCCATTGATGACAACAAGGCTATGTTTGCATTCCTTAATCGATATAACATGAAATTTTTGTTTCCATAAACATTTCTTCCCTTGATCAAATCCAATTTATTAGTGAGCATCTTTGCACATTCAAGCTACTCCATACAAAAAGATTGAATAAGCCCCCATGAGTTACCATGCTCCTTGTTGAGGAACTTTTTGTTTTGTTGTTGAAAACTTGTATGTTCTTGGCCTTCTACATTCCCTTAACCTATTTCAACTTTTGAGCTAGTACATATATTTTCAATTTGAGTTTGGCATTCATCTCTGTAATTCTCCTTTGGAATAGATTTGAGAGTTGGGTGAAAGCCACATCTTCAAAGGTGGCAAAAGCTAAGAGTAATCACTCATAATCTTAAGGTAAACTAATGAGCGATTCGATCCAACCCTTTAAAAACTCTATTTACTTCATAACTGTCAAGAAGCCAATAAGAGTTCACAACAAATATATCTAATCAAATATTCATGTATAACTCTACCACTCATTCTTTTGTACAAGGGAAGAAATGATGCAAGAGCATCTTGGTCAATTGACAATCTTATATAAAAAAGAGTTAATTGCGAGTTGTGGTTTGCTTGCAAGTTTGTTTGATATCTCAAAGTGAAGGATGGTCCAAAAGAGTCAAGGAAGCATATCTCGAATCTCAACCAAGCTCAATAAGGAGGAAAGTGGTGCTAGTTATAAAACATGGCAAGAATATAATATTTCTTGTCTCATGTTGAAACAACTAGCTATTATAGGCGATGGCTGCAAAGCTGCCGATTTGTAGTAATTGATAGTTTCATAACCATTGGCATGTTGTAAGCCCATTTGGTTTGTCGCTACGAACACATGTAGAGTAATGGTAGAATGATGAAATATGTTATTTTTGAACATTTTCAAGGAGTTCAAATAAGCACTCCAAGAGTTAGAAAGAAGGCAAAAACATTAGTTGGAAAAATATTTAGAGGGAGTTCATGTTGAAATACAAGGGAATTGGTTTGGGTAAAGCAAAGGTACAAAGGAAAGAAATCAAGTCTAGGATATGACTCCATTTGTGATACTCTTCTTCATGTTTTGTAATACAAAGGAAAACCAAAGTTGTATGTGTTATATAAGTCTATAATCCTTTATAAACAACGAATAAAGTGCAACCTTAGTCTCTTATTTTGAGTGTATAATTGTGTTTGAGAGCCCTTAGAGGAATGAGATGGTCAATGGTTGCAAGGAGTAGTAGTTTAGTTGACACCCCATCCTTGATTATATCAATTGGTATCAAAGTCGGTTTTGAATCTAGTTCTTGAGTGTATGTTGCCTAAGTAGGATTGTAGTGAGAGGATTAAAACAATAGAATATGATTGATAATAATGTCAAGATGCTTATGAGGAGAGCAATTCCCAATCTAGTTAGGAGACTAGATGAAGTAGCTGGAATACAAAGAGTAATAGAAGCAAGATTGAACGATGTAGGAAGGGTTCACACTAAGAGATGATGTGAGTGATGAAAAATAGATAAAGTTAATATTACAAGGAGAACTATAAAAACACACAAGTAACAACTAGAGGCGAATGAAGATAGGCTCATCACAATTACCTCAAGGGTTGGTAAAGGAGCGAAGATGGAAACTCCCAACATCTCAAGGATTTTGAATCACAAGAAGTTGATATATTAGCTCACAAAGATAAACGAGTACTTCTATTTTGATGATATGGAGGACCCACAAAGTGTGAGAGTGGCTTATACCAAGTTGAAAGGTCACTCAATCCTATGGTGGAAGTACAAATTGAAAGGAATATAAAGGTAAATAAAATATTACCTAGTGGGATAAAATGGTAAGGGCAAGTTTCTCCCTACAAATTATTGGCTAACTTGATGAAAAAATCGCAAAACTTGAGGCAAAGGGAGCTCAACTTGAAGGATTACTCCAGGAATTCTACAAGATAACCATACGATCGGATTCCATGGGGATGATCAAGAGAAGGTTACAAGATACATAAATGTGTTGAGAATTAATATACAAGATGATCTAAGTATGGTGGGACTTCATACCATGGAATAAGCTTACCAACTTTCATTGAGAATTGAAGAAATGTTGTTGAAGACCAAAATATAATGAGAGGAAGAGACCAACCAAATGCTAGAAGAAGACAACATACACATGAAGGAGAAGTTAACACTTCTCACAATAATGATCAAGCACCAAGATGAAGATCTATCCTTTCAAAGGAAAATGACACTATGGTAGAGAGAGGATTCATGGGAACATGTTTTAGATGTAGAAAAGTTGTTCACCGAGCTTATGATTGCTCACAAGTAGAAAAAAACAACAATAAGAGGAATGAGGCCAAAAATCATATTGTTTATGGAGACACATTTGCATCACCCAAGCATGTAGATGAACCAAAACATGAAGAAGCTCTCATGATGACTAGAGAGTGTTGCTAAAGCCCAAAGAGAAGACAAATGTATTAAATTAATGAGCTTAACAAAGTATTTTTAGATTAATTGTTGTTTTTGGTTTGTGTTATCATTAACACCTATGATGTTTATCTTCTTGTGTTGTTATTAGCATATGTTGTTTATCATTTTTCTATGGATATACATGAATATGGTTTGTTCGATGTCTATGTAATCAAACCACTTCACTTGTAATATTTACAACTTGTTCATCAATATTTTATGATATCACTTTATCGATCTATTGTAAAAGCTCGATATCTTGGTGTATTACTAGAGCCTTTAAAGAGTTTTTGTTTGAGTGTAGATAAATATTAAAGGTAGGTGTGAAGAATTTTATACGGTCTTTTGAAGGCAACAAGGATAAAACACAATAGTGGTGTGAGGGAAGCGTGATATATTAAAATCTCCCGAATAGAATGTTTGAAGGTGGTGCCCTAAGATCTTAATGTGAGTTTTGTTGTGTGGGCATGGGTGTGAACTTGTATGAGAGTCATGATTTTGTATGGAGGTGTGGGTGTGATCGATAGAGGAGTAATAATGGTGCGAAGTTTAGTCTTTGCATGCTATTGTTGGAATCATTGTCTATTGGAGCAAGGTGCTTCTAGTAGGTGTGTTAGAAGGAAGCACTAAATGTGAGGCAAAACACAATTGTATGATGAATGCTAGAGTCCTTGAAATAGAAGGTGTTTAAAGCAATGCATAAAGACCCAAAAGAAATTTGAAGTCCTCAAAGGAGTATTTCCTTGGGCATGATAGAGAAGTGTAAATATGACCTAGTGCGTGGAGAAGAGAGATGAAATAAAATGTGATCTACTAGACCGAGTACGGTGTGGAAAGAGAGGCACAACAATATAATATGTACACTTTGTATACAATTTAGTATATAGATTACAAAATTATTGAACCTTAGGGTAAATGTTTTGATTTAATAATAGGTTTACTTAAATTTAATTAAGTTTACACTTTTATAAACTTTATTAATAATTCAAATGTGATCCTTAAATGTACCCAATGTTATCTTCAAAATTTAAAAATTAGGGATAACACTCCAAATTGCATGCGTAGGTAAATAGGGTCAATACAAGGGTCAAGACACTCATAGTTTGTAACATGCAATAACATAATGTGCATGTGTCCATGTTCTCATTGGTGAATTGCTCCATCTAGGCCTATCAATTATGATTTGGGTCAACAATGTGTTGGTGAAATAATTTGTTGCATGACAGATTAGTAGTTTTCACCAATGGTCATGAGACTAGGTTCCTCCTTCTTGGGTATGGGGAGGATCCCATTTATTGAATTTAATAATTAAATGAAATTGTGGGTGGTTATTAGGCCTAGGATCACACATGAGTACTCCACTAAACCTGTGGCAAAGTGCTTGTACAATGTATAAGGGAGGAATTTATTTGGAAATAGGTAAAGGGAAGTAGGAAAATAAAGAGAGGGGGTTAAGATTGTGAGTAGGCACTTGTAGATTCTCACCAACATTAACTAGAGTAGGTCCACATTCAATAGGAAGAAATCAACCGTGTAAGCAATAACAAGACTAATAAATTAGAGACATAAAGTTCTATGGATTCATTAATCAAAGACACAAAGTTCCTTCTTGGTTGTACAAGATTACAATGTTTGCAAGTTGGAAAGTAGAGAGAATAGAAGAACATAGGAAAGGAGATAGAAGAATATAGCTTATTACTTGCATAGTAGTAGTGAAACAAATGCCAACAACTAACAACAATCAACAAATTCTAACCCCTTGGAATGGAGAGGCCATCCCAATTTATAGCTTACAAATATGTCTCTTCCTCTCCCCCCATGTGACTTTTCATCTTGCCACCACTTGTGACCTTTCATATTCCTTTAGGAATGAAATTAAGTCCTTTTCTTATTTTTGAAAAGGGACTTTTACAATGTAAAGTGAGGCCACTTAAGTGAATAAGATAAAAGAGTGAAAAAGTACATTCCCAATGAAGAAATAGAATGCTAGAAAGAGAGGGAGGAGGAGAGAGAGAGAGAGAAGTGGAAATCCAGAGACATGGAAGCTTCCATTGTTGAAGAGCTTGATTTTGATGGATTTTGAGAGAATGCTTTGAGAATGAAGCTATTTTCCTTTGACCTCATGTTGAATTGAAACACCGTGATTGCAACCTCCTCCTATGAGACACATACACACTCCAAAACATTGAATAAGTGTTAAAAACACTACTATGAGATTTGCATTGTGTGGACCTGAGATGACTGTTGGAATCACTTAAACATGATGACCCTTTTCTATGAATGCTAGGATGAATTGAACCATCCAATCTCTTGCAAACGTTACCCCACCAACTCTGAATAAACCACTGAGAATGTCTTCCCCTCTGCATTTTCTTGGTGTTTAATCAACATCCTTGTTTTCAAGTCTTCTAGTTCCATACTTGTTACATCACTGTCACTCTTATTAGGATACTCAATGTTTGAAGTTGAAATTGGCTCCAAAATTGAGTGTTTGAGCTCCATGGTGACAAAGTCCAATGAGATGAATGGGAGACGACTGAGTGTGCAAAGTTTGACCACAATATTAACACCTTCTATTTTTAGTAAGTCTAATTCTAGGATGTCTATTTTTAGTAAGTGTCTCAATTTAACACTTTTGAGTGTTCTTGATATGTAAGGAGTAATGACAACTCAAAGAATGAATTGTTGCATTACTTACTATTTATAGACTGTGAATCTTGGTAAGACTTACTATTTTTAGAAGTGGGTCTTCCAGGTGTTAGAATGAGATGAGAGTGGTCTCAAAAGTTTTGTTATTTTACAAGGATGCTCTGCTTTGAATTTTAGATGATTCTCTTATCCGGATTAGTGGGAAAGTGAGAACTTCATCAAGACATAAAAATAATGAGAGAAAATTCAGTCCTCCACATCTCCAAAAATATTGCACCTCATCATGCAAATAATGTCTCGAATGAAATATGATTTTATGAAGAATATTTACTCCAAATTTTAGGCAAACTTGGATCATTTGGACCATCGGAAAATGAAAATTTCATTGAGGAAGAATACTAAGAGAAAACTCAGTCCTCCATATCCCTAAACACATTCCACTTGATCATGTGAGAAATGAATCAAATGAAAGTTGATTTTATGAGGATCATCTACTCCAATTTTAGGCAATTTGGCTCAACATTGAGGGTCACTAGATACATTTAAGCTGCTTTGGGAAAAATTGAGTTCATGTATGGAAAAAGTAGTCATTAATAACATTTGAATGGTGGAATATTGTGCCATGAATCATAGATTATCACGAATGTGTTTTCAAGAGTAGTTGATGGTTAAAATTTGAAGTGATTTGGTCCATGTGATCATGAGATATGTGCAAAAATCAATTTTTCAAGCATGTGAGCTCTTAAGCACATAACAATAACATATCAACATGGGAGGGGAAAAAATGCATTTGAAATTCAAAAAATGGTTAAGTGTTTGGGAATGAAGCCTTTCCATCTCATTTGCACACCTTAACTCTTGTTTAACCTATTTGAGCTCAATCATGGTCAAAAGGGGGTTGAAGTGGAGTTTCACCCTAAAAATAGGGGACAAGAGGGACACAAGGATGTGCTTTTCATCAGATCATGAAAAGTGTTAGTATGGGGTTTCATGAGAGTGAGATACAAGGGGCTGAAAACTATCTCTTGGGGTTCAACAATGGTTTTGCATGTATCCACAGGTGTAGTCACAAAATCACACTCTTACTATTACATTTATACCACCAAATATGTTATTTTATATATGGATCTCACATAAGAAAAGTATTCACTAATGACTTGTCCCTAGTCATGTAAATCGATTAGTCATTTATTATTGTCATTTGTCTTGCATATTCGTCGATTGTTTGCACGATTAAGTTGTCTCTAGTCTTTGACTAGGGCGCCTAGGATAGAATTGGGGCACCCATGGGCAGCTCGGTCCTTATTTTAGGTTCCCTGGTCCTGAAAACACTTGCGTCTAATTTAGAGTTTCGAGGTCATTCTTTGTAATTTTCCCTCTCATTCCCTAGGTACTAGTCGGCATGTCAGGTCATTAGTGTCAAAACTTGAGTAAGAGATCCCTATATAAACATAACATACTTACTATCTTATGGCGGACTACTATCTACTATCAAGGGCTAGCTATATACTAAGGCAAGGGACTACATTTGGGCATCATTGCATCACACACAATGTATAGGAAGGGTTGTATTCATTTTATTCCATCCACCATTTGCATTTTACATCTAGATATTGCCCCTATCTCTGCATCATTAACGCTAGGGAACCCTAGGCACACATAAATACATTGGATATGAAATGTAGTGTGACACTTAGTTGTAAGTCCACCATTGTGGTAGCTAAGGTCAGTCTGACCCTCCATATGCATCTTTATTTTTTTAGGGATTTGATTCTTTGTATGGGGTTTTGTAGGTAGATCTTCATTATAGGTTTATGATGACATAAGAAAAGTTACTACGAAATCACGACGAAAGATCGAGACATTGCAAAGATCTAGCGATACTTCAGATTCAGGTCTTGAGCTATTCTGTAAACCATAGCGCCCATACTACAGACTAGGGCACCCAAAGTTTCTCCGATCCTCTTTCAAGCGCCCTATCCGATCAAATATTTATCTACTACAATTTCCTGGGTTATACCATCATACTCTACTTAAATCTACACATCATCCTGGTGAGGTAATTCATTTTCAAGTTAGTACCTTATCTCTCCTATTTCAATTATTTCATTTCATTTAAATATCAAATAAAATTAGTTAGCATCTACATTTCAGTTTATACTATTTATTTCATTGTTATATTATCTAGATTAACTCCTAAAATTCATATTTTAGTTAATCATTTTGGTGAACCCATACTTTAGAATATTTTTCCCTAGGATCCATTTCAAACCCTAATGGCTAAGCATAGTTCATTTTCTTCGCCCATCATGTCTCATTTCAGCATCAATCCTATCTATAACGAGGATGCCATCTTTGAGCTCACGACTCTCTATAGTAATCCTACTCCTATGTCAGATCATATCAAACAAAAACTTCTAGATGGTCAACAATATGTGCCTACTCGTTTTGAAGATTCTCCCATTGGAATTAGTATTGTTGATGATCCAATAGCCTTCACTTGTTGTACACCATGTTATACGGCTACTTGTGATCCTCCTTCGACCTTTCTAAGGAAATTTTAGATGATTCTCTTATCGATTACTTGCTTGGTATTGACAATCGCTCACATGTGCATACTAATTCTTCTCCTAGTTAGGCCACTACTATAGTTCCTTCTCATGATTCTCCTACTTCGATATTTCTTCTCATGATACATCTCATACTATCTTGCATACTCCATATTATGTTGATGATCCTATTGATAGCATCCTTAGCGACATTCTCATTTTTGAGTCTCTATCTGATATTGATCAGGTGGTTGATAGCCATGGTTCTCCTTCTTTTCATACTACCGAGTGTGAATCTCCTATTCCATCATTTCCTTCTCCAAATTGCATCTAGCACAATCATGAGTCACCTCCATCTATCAATTCCTATTCTCCTACCATTTCATCTCCTCTTATTACATCATCTACACCCATCCATTTGTCTTCCCATATAGATTTATTTCCATCATTACCTCACATATTAGGGATATTTACGATGCTATTACTACCACTTTACTATGGATATTCCATCTACTATAGCTTCTTCGAACCTACTATTAGTGTGCGCTTAACATCATAATCTCCTTTGTCATCTCTAGATATTCCCATGATCACTCATAATGGAAAATTACAACCTCTTAATACATTGTTGCCATCTTCCACTATTCCTTCACAAGATATCATCTCTCTCATGCATGTCGTAGGTCAATTACAATCTCAAGTTCAATCTCTCACTTTAGAAAGTAGGGCTTACTATGCTTCTATTGATAAAAACTCATTACATGGTAACCCTGTCCCTAAGAAGATTCATAATTTTGTATTTCCTAAGGACTTTATCATGCCTACATTCACATGTTTTGATGGTATTGGTGACCCTCATGCTCATCTTCTACACTACCACATGCTTATGACCTCTTATTCTGATGATATATTATTGCTTAAGGCCTTTTGATATAGTATTATTGATGAGGTGTTGCAATGGTACACTCATCTTCCCTTTGGGTCCATTAGTACTTACTATGACATGGAGGACACTTTCCTCCATCGTTTTATCATCAACAACGGCCCTAAAGTTACTTATGACCACTTACCTACTTTACATCAGGGATCATATGAACCTATCAAGGATTATATTTTATGGTTCAATGATTGTATACATCAACTAATATTCCAACCTATTGATCTAGAAAAGTAATTTATTTTCTGTCATGGTTTGATTCCCGCACTTAAGCAAAATTTGCGTATGATACATGTGAGTCATTCATTCTTCTATGCTATAAAGTTATGGACTTAGAACAAGATCTTCTTTCAGAAAATGTCATTGACCCTCCACATACATCTACTCCTATTATATCATCTAGTCCTCCTCCATCAAAAGTGATTGAGCATCCTACATAGTCTCCACCTTTGCCTCACAAGCAAAGCAAGCAAGCTCAACCTTCTCCACCACCACAACATACTACTTTTCTCCTACTCCATGAAAAACTACTTCTCCTTCCACTCCATCTATGACATGTGAGGCATTGTATTTCTCCCATCATGGTCGACCTCATGATGTACTATTTCCCTTACTTGAAAATCACCTAATTCACTTACCATCCAACCAACATCATCCACAACATAGGCTACAATGTCAACATGACCAACCTTATTGTAATTATCATCGCATAAATGGCCATAGGGACAATGAATTTCTTTCCCTTTATGATAGATTGCAAAAATTAGAGGATAAGGGAATCATCTCCTTTTGGATCTCACTCATGTGAGTGATTTGTCTCTCCTCTACCTTGTCGAAGAGTTTCTACTACAATTGGGTCATCTCCTCTATCTAGTGCTCATCTTTATGGTATCTCCACCACCGCAGATTCATTACTAATGCATGCTCTCCATGTTGAGTTGTGGAGCTCAATTACTTCAGTTTAGCATGTAATGGAAACTTGTTGGAAAATATAGTAACCGTCATCGGTTAAGGGGGAACCAGCATCGGTCACCCAGGACCGACATCGGTCAGGCAAGGAAGGAACCGACAACGGTTAGGTCTAACGACATCGGTTACCTGTGTGAGGATGTTTTAATTAACTCTTGGGAATTAGATCTATTTTTAGCATTAAAGTATATCTATTGATTGTAATTGCATGGCTAAGTTCCCTAAGTCTATAAATGACTATATAAGCATAAAATCTAGGGTTTAGAAGTAAGAATGATTAACAAGAATTAGAAAGAACTTGCAAAAGTTGGTGAGAGAGAAATTCTTGGTGATGAAACAAAAGCTTGAGGAAAGAAAGTATTGAACATCTGAGAGGTGTGGAAGATTGTAAATCTTCATTGTATATCTTGTCAAAGCTTTGGATAATAGATTAGCTTGTTTCTTGGTGGACGTAGCCCACACTGGGTGAACCACGTTAAATATGGTGTTGATTTATGTCTCTTGTTTTGTATAATTCTTCTGGTATAATATTTTACTTTTATTTACATGTATGCTTAGATATGATATATTATCTGTACAACCGGTGTGCTAACCCCAAAAAATGGTATCAGAGATTTGTTTGAGGGTTTTGTGTGTTGACAAATTTACTCATAGAGGGTTTTTTGATTGAGTGGGAGATATAACAATGGCAGAAGAAAACAAATACAAGGTAGATAAATTTGACGGACGAAATTATCAATTATGGAAGATGTAGATTGAGGATTATCTGTATCAAAGAGATTTATATTTACCGTTGGATGATAAGTCTAGACCTATGAAGATGATTGATGAAGAATGGAATATTCTTGATAGAAAGGCTTTGGGATCTATAAGATTGAGCCTGGAAGCATCCATAGCTTCCAATATTACAGAAGCGGACTTCTATGGTAGAGTTAATGAAATCTCTTGCTAATTTATATGAAAAACCTAGTGCTTCAAATAAAGTTTATTTGATGAAGAAACTATTTAGTTCTAAGATGCATGAAGGTGGATCTACATCTAGTCATTTGAATGATTTCTGATCTATTATAAATCAGTTAAAATCAATTGCAATACCATTTGATGATGAAGTAAGAGAACTTTTATTCTTATGTTCTTTTCCTGATAGTTGGGATAACTTGGTAATGACTATTAGTAATACAACATCTGCTAATAATATTTTGAAGTTTGATGATGTGGTTAGTATAATCTTGAATGAAGAAATTCACAGGAAGAGTACAAAGGAATCATCATCTGGAAATGATTTGAATGTAGAAAGCGGGGAGACGAGAAGGAGAGATCCAAGAGTAAGAGTAATGGGAAATCAAAGTCAAGGGATAGCAGATCTAAATCTAGAAGTAAGGGAATTACTTGTTGGAAATGTGGAAAGAAAGGACATGCAAAGAAAGATTGTTGGTCAAAGGATAAAGAGAACCAACAACTAGAAAAAGGTAAAGAAGAAAATCTTGCTACATCAGAGGTAATGCAAGATGCTCTTATTCTTTCTTTAGATAATAGAATTGAATCATGGGTTTTAGATTCAGGAGCTTCTTTCCATGTAACCCCTAATAAGGGTTATTTCAGAAATTATGTCCAGGGTAATTTTGGGCATGTTTATTTGGGTGATGATGAACCTTGCAGTATTATTGGTAAAGGGAAGTTCATCTAAAATTACAAAATGGAAATACATGGGTATTGAAAGATGTGAGGCATGTGCCAAACCTCGGGAGAATCTTATTTCTACAGGGCAACTAGGTGAATCTGGTTGCATGGTTACTTTTACAAGAGACTCTTGGAAAGTCACCAAGGGTGATTTTGTTGTGGCAAGAGGTAAGAAGGTAGGAACGTTATATTTATCTACCTATATTATTTATTCTTTTTCACATTATCTACTTCAGATTCAGATGCATGCATGTGGCATAATCGGTTGGGTCATATGAGTCAAAAAGGAATGCAGATCTTAAAGGCTAAGGGTAAGTTATCAGATTTGAAAGATTTAGATCTTGATTTCTGTGAGCATTGTATATTTGGAAAGTAAAAGAGAGTGAGATTTCTCAAATTTGGGGCAACTAAGAAGGAGCAGAAATTGGAGCTTGTACACTCAGATGTGTGGGGACCAGGCTCAGTAGCTTCTCATGGAGGATCCCAATATTATGTTACTTTCATTGATGATGCTACAAGAAAGGTATGGGTTTATTGTATTAAACATAAATATGATGTTTTTGAGACTTTTAAAAGATGGAAAGCCCTTGTTGAGAATGAATCAAATTCTAAGTTAAAGTGCCTTAGATCTGATAATGGTGGTGAATATTGTAACAAGGATTTCAATGATTATTGTTCAATGAATGAGATACGTAGAAAGAACACGTTCCAAGAACACCACGGGAGAATGGTGTTGCGAAAAAGAATGAACAAAACAATCATGGAATGTGCTAGAAGTATGAGAATACATTCTAGGATTGCCCTTGTAGTTTTG
Source organism: Taxus wallichiana var. yunnanensis (assembly GCA_018340775.1). Taxonomy (NCBI): domain Eukaryota; kingdom Viridiplantae; phylum Streptophyta; class Pinopsida; order Cupressales; family Taxaceae; genus Taxus; species Taxus wallichiana. The sequence continues at coordinate 971,960,458 of CM031237.1, read as the reverse complement.
GGCAGAAGCAGTTGATACAATGGTTTATTTGATTAACCATGGACCTTCAAGTTCATTAGATGGAGGAATACCAGAGGAATCTTGGACCAAAAAAGGTAGATCTTTATTTTCTTAAAGTTTTTGGTTCAGAAGCTTTTGTGCATGTTAATAAGGAAAATAGGAAAAAGTTGGATGTAAAATCCAAGAGATGCACTTTCATTGGTTATGGATCTAGTGATTTCGGTTTCCATTTTTGGGATTTAGAGAATTCTAAAATTATTAGGAGTCGTGATGTTGAATGGAATGAAAAGAGAATGTACAGGGATCAAATTTTGGTACCCAAGGATGAACCGGTTGAGAAGTTTATGAATGAAAATGAACTCTCGATTCAAAAGAATTAATGGTAGGGTTACACAATGAACCGGTGTGTCGTTGACCCTACCGACACCGGTCGAGAGAACCGATATTGATTACTGAAAGATCCAAACCGACATTAGTTAGCAAAACCAATGTCGGTTAGAGGTGACCAACGTTGGTCACTAATCAGATTTGGATAGGAATGTCCAGGAGGTCTAGATTGAGCCTCTGGTACCCCAAACTCCTGTGAGAAGGTCATAAAGGGTAAGTAAACCTCCAAAAATATTTACACCTTCTCTATTTTATTTATTATTGACTGATAATGGTGAACCAGAGAGCTTTGAAGAAGTAATGTAGGATAAGACCCACGTCTAGTGGGAGCATGACATGGATGAGGAGATGGAATCCTTGGAACAAAACCAAACTTGGGATTTGGTTAAGTTGCTAGTAGGTAAGAGAACATTGTAGAACAAGTGGGTTTACAGGATCAAGGAAGAAGAGGGTGGACAAAAAGATATACAAGGCAAGGCTTGTAGTAAAGGGATTTGCACAAAAATAGGTATTGAATTTGGTGAAATATTTTCTCCTGTTGTTAAGATGACTTCTATTCGTACTGTATTGAGTTTAGTTGCAGTAGAAGATTTGTATTTAGAGCAACTAGATGTGAAGATGGCTTTTCTTCATGGTGATTTGGATGAAGAAATTTATATGCAGCAGCCACTTGGGTATGAAGTCAAAGGTAAGGATAAATTAGTGTGCAGGTTGAAAAAGAGTCTATATGGGTTAAACAAGCTCCAAGGAAATGGTACATGAGGTTTGATAGTTTTATGCAAGAGCATGGTTACTTGAGATGTGAATCTGACCATTGTGTTTATTTCAAGAAGCTTGAAAATGGGAGCTATATTATTTTGTTACTTGTATGTGGATGATATGCTTATTGTAGGATCTAGTATGCAGGACATTGGTGAGCTTAAGGGAAATCTAGCTCACACATTTTCTATGAAGGATTTAGGAGCTGCAAAAATAATCCTTGGCATGCAAATACACAGAGACAGGAAAAACAAGAAATTGTATTTGTCTCAGGAGGATTATATCTACAAGGTGTTAGAAAGGTTCAATACATGCAGAATGCAAAACCTGTTAGTACACCTATGGTTGGACACTTCAAATTAAGAAAAGATCAATGTCCATCATCACATGAGGAGGTCAAATACATGACATGAGTACCATATGCTTCAATAGTTGGGAGTCTCATGTATGCTTATGGTTTGTACTAGACCGACATTGCACAGAAATGGGAGTGGTGAGTAGATATATGGCCAATCTAGGTAAAGAGCATTGGAAAGCAGTCCAATGGATACTCAGGTATTTGAAAGGGACATCTAGCATGCAATTATGCTATGGAGGTTCGGATATTTCATTATGTGGCTATGTTGATTCGGATATGGCTAGAGATCTGGATGGTAGAAGAAGCACTACTGGATATATTTTCATAGTAGGTGGAACAAAAGTTAGCTAGATTTCAAGATTGCAGAAGGTTGTGGCTTTGTCTACTACAGAGGAGAGTATGTTGTAGCTACAAAGGCTAGCAAGGAGATGATATGGATGAGTAGGTTCATGGAAGAGTTGGGAAAGGAGCAAAGTAATTGTAAACTATTCAGTGATAGTCAGTGTAATTCATTTGGCAAAGAACTCAACATTTCATTTGAGAATGAAACACATTTAGTTGAGGTATCACTTCATATGACAGGTATTAGAGGATGGACAGTTGAATCTAGAAAAGATTCATACAAGCAAGAACCTGCGATATGCTAACGAAGCCATTAACAAAGGAGAAGTTGGAGCTACACTCCACTTTTGTTGGTCTTCGAGTTTGAGACTTGAAGAGGAAGAAAAAAAGCTAAGGAAGGATCCAAGAATGATGTTGTATAGGTATGGTGTAGTAATTAATCTCCAAGTGGGAGATTGTTGAGTTGTGGAGCTCAATTACTTCAGTTTAGCATGTAATGGAAACTTGCTAGAAAATACAATAACCATCTTAAGGGGAAACCGGTCATCGGTCACCCAGACCGGGGCAGACCGATCGGTCGAAAAGGAAGGAACCAGAAGTGGTTAGGTCTAACCAACGTCGGTTACCTGTGCGAGGATGTTTTAATTAACTCTCGGGAATTAGATCTATTTTTAGCATTAAAGTATATTTATTGATTGTAATTGCATGGCTAAGTGACCTAAGTCTATAAACAACTATATAAGCATAAAAGCTAGGGTTTAGAAGTAAGAATGATTAACAAGAATTAGAAAGAACTTGCAAAATTTGGTGAGAGAGAGAATTCTTGGTGATGAAGCAAAATATTGAGAAAATAAAGTATTGAACATCTGAGAGGTGTGGAAGATTGTAAATCTTCATTGTATATCTTGTCAAAGCTTTGGATAATATATTGACTTGTTTCTTGGTGGACGTAGCCCACATTGGGTGAACCACGTTAAATTTGGTGTTGATTTATGTCTCTTGTTTTGTATAATTCTTCTGGTAGAATATCCGCTTTATTTACATGTATGCTTAGATCTGATATATTATCTATACAACCTGGTGTACTAACCCCAACACTCCATTACATCCATACACTACTCCATCATCAAACCCATCGCATTCACTTCATCCATCTCATCCATTGCATTCATGCTATCTACCACATCACGCTGCTCCTTCGCATCGGCTATCACAACCCTCTGCATTCGTCCATCCCACCACAACTCCATATGACATTTAGTTTGGTTCATACACTCATACTACTTCCATCCCACATGTTTCCACTACTTCGCGCCACCTTGGTATTTGGTAGGTGATTACTATCACCTTACCCCCCGATGACACACTTGTGTTCTTACAGTTCTTACATGACTGTTGAGGGTTTTTCTTTAAGAACCTTTCATCACACGCTTTGTCGCTCATCTAATGCACTCAATCATTTCTCGATGATGCACTCTTGCTTTCCGGTTCATTCTTGACTATTAAGGGGTCTTAATTAAAATGAACCTAATCATCCATACATTGGGGGGCATCGCTAATTCCCCCATTTATCACACTAACATATTACGATTACATTACATTATCGCGACACACATTCATCACAACACATTAGTTCAATCATCATACATCATCTATTTTTACATTCATTCTACTATCATCATTATACTAACTACGCGTTACAAAATTCCATTTAATAAACATTAACAATATACAAAAACATCACATACATCCCAACACTAATCACCCAATCACACATATCACTACAACACAAAATAAAGCTCATTGTATATAAATCACATGTGTCCATACATATATATTAAATACAATCATCACTGGGGGAAAATCCCCTACATCATATATAATCATACTCATCACACCTCATCCATCACTATCGCTCTCTGCAGTGCAAGAGGCCTAGAACTAGATCCTCACCACTAACTCTACGCCATTGTTTGCGACCTCGATACCTCTCCACTTGCCTACGTATAATAAGTTTTCTCTATAGACTCGCTCTAAAAAATGACGCTACAAATCCACGTATCATGCAAACATATCCTATGCCAAGGGACCACCACCCATTGCCTCTCTAGCTTATCGAGTATCGTCACATGACTCATCCCTCTTGCCTAGCAACACAATAGATGTCACCGCTGCTATGGCCACTAGCTCAAATAAATGGGTATGCTCACCCGCTATATCATCCATTCACTCAAGTATACCTCCACTAAGTATATAGGTTGACACATTCCTTGTCAATGTGCGAGATAGATGTGTCTACTATTAGGGACCAATACACATCACCTACAAAACAAATAACACAACATGTTAGATAATCATCACTAAAACATATCCCAACAACAAAGTACACAACATAATTATACAAATACTCATGCTTAGCTACAAATGCTACTACATTGTCATGGGCATGGGATTCTCCCTCTCCCACTCTCCTCGTGGACCTTTAAATAGTCTCAACACTATTATGTTCTCATAAGCCCATACGTGCAATAGTGTAGTGGCTCCTATCCCACTACCATGATCGTCATGAGTAAATCGGTATAGATATCTATATAGGTGGGCCAACACACACCATGCCCACACGTATCTAGTACCCACCTCCTCTATTTTCTGACATATATCATGCATATTATACAAGATGCCTACATATCCTCCCTCCATTGCTATAGATGAAGTAATCACAATTGCTATAAACTTCCGTAAGCACGTGAACCCCAGGATCGTAAGAAAACATCTAGACTTATATGGGCCTTGACTGGTACTCAAGTCCCCACAAAATACCATCTAGTAGCATGCACTTGTCTCTCCATATTCTCTAATGGCATCACCTATAATCTCTCTCCAATAACCGGCAATTGCAATATGCGATATACATCCTCTAAAGTAACCATCATATCTCCCATAGGCAACCAAAATGTATAAATATCTACACACCACCTCTCGCATAAGTACAGTCAACATAGGTATATTATGGGGCACATCCCCCATCCGTGCTATGTGTCGTAGGCTGACACGGTCCATTACATCCCAATCATCATGTGATAGGCCCATCCTAAGAAAACTACTCAAATGATGCCCACCGCGAAACTCCCTCGAGTGAATATCCCTCTACACATCACAAAAATAACAAACACATCGTTAGAACACTACAAAAATCAAAACACACTCGCTTATCACATTACTACGCATCCAAAATCATATTTTTGTCATTCGAGGCCATATACACACTTTTTTGACCAGGGCACCTAGATGCAGGATTGGGGCGCCCCCAGCAGGGACACTAGCGCACGGATCTCGGGTGCTCATGTCCCGTGGATCACTAATGCCCTCACTACTCTTGTCTAGGTCTTAAACACTGAGAAAATTAAAAATATCCAATTTTAAAAATTCAACAAAAATGGCTACTACACCATACATTTTTCAAAAAATAACACACTTACCAACTTCGCAGTGCGTGTGTGATGCTGACACTATGACTCACCACCATCTAAAACCAACTAGGAAGTCCTGCTCTCACTTGTAGCATTTTCACTCACTTTGTGCTCAATCTCAAAATTTCCTAAACAAAAATGAAGTGACTAAACACTTTTTCACTTTACTATTTATAGTTACTTTTTCATCACCTACTTTACTATAGTCATTATTTCGCACTTATTACCACCACTAATGCACACTACACCATTTTTGTCATATCTTAAGTGTTCTACTCCGATGTACACCCTATTTGTGACATTATTTTTAGAATTATTCCTACCACCTTATTGTTCACATTATGTGCATGTTATCTCTATTCAAAGTTGTCTTCCATCCAATTCATACACATTTTTGGCGATTTATATCACTTTCTATCTATTTTGTGCTTACTTTCGACTTAGCGTTCATTCTTCTCATCACTTCCCATTTCACCAAAAGGGACCTTTCACCGAAAAGGGGGCATATCATTGGGGTCATCCTATAATTCCCCTTACATTACCATGTGATCAATCAACACTACCAACTCATAATTTTCAAACATTTACTAATTCACCTGCGTGACATCTCACTATTAATTCCCCTAATGACCTAATTTGGGGGAAACAAATATACAATTGTTTCTATGTGACATTTCATCACTTCCCTTAATTACCTTACATGGGGAAACACACATTTAAATATTTCTATGTGATCATTCACCAATTTATATCGATTCCCCCTAATGACCTAACTTGGGGCAACTAGCGTAAAATCTCTCTACGAGTAATAAATCAAATCAAATCAATCAATCAATGCGTTCAAATTTCTAACAATCAAAATCATATCATCAATACAAATTCAAAACAATTAGCCTCCCAGATGACCTAACTTGGGAGTTACGTGCAGCCTCCCAAATGACCTAACTTGGGAGATTACATCCATTGCTTTCCCAGATGACCTAACTTGGGAAGTTATTCTACATTTCACGTTTTCTTCCAGATGACCTAACTTGGAAGCCATAACATTATGGAGATACTCATGGAGTGGGGAAAGAGTGCATTTCCTATACCACTCTATATGGGTCAAATATTTGATCAAAATTATTTGGATCCAAAACCACAAATATTTGATATGAGTTCATTCTGCAGCGGCTAGATCTTGAGGATGTTGTTAGAGATTTGAGAATAACACACTTTTATCCCTACATTCTTCCTCTAGCGACACGATGCCAAAATCCTTCGGTTAATTATTCTTATACATGCGTTCGGTTGGGAACCGATCACTCCCTACCCATCTCATCGTCATCTTACAACGCTTCAAAATCATCAATCATCTACCATTTCTAGCATCGCTCTCATTTAGTGCACTTCATCATGATATTACACTTTTCACTACATTGCATGGATTAACCTGCTTGATCCATGGTTCGACACACTATATGGTTCTTTCAAAGATGCTTTTACCATCACATCTTTGCGTTCTACTACAACATGGGATTCTTGGATTTCTCTCAAGTACGCATCTCTATCTACTTTATGTTACCGAGATTTCCGCTCACCAACATAAACTAGGGGAAAATGTAGTCACAAAATCACACACTTACTTTTAAAATTATACCACCAAACATGTTATTTTATATATGGATCTCACATAAGAAAATTATTCACTAATGACCTATCCCCTAGTCATGTCATCAGTTAGTCGTTTATTATCATCATTTGTCTTGCATAGTCATCAATTTTTTTTACAAATCTGGTCATCTCTCGGGGAGTCTCAGGTGTCATTATTTGGTCATTTGTTGTCTTTAGTCTTTGACTAGGGCACCTAAGGTAGAAATGGGGTGCCTGATCCGTAAAATTCTACTTTGGAACTCTACGAATCACATAACTATGTTGTTCTACTTTCAACTTTGGAAAATGACAGATTTTCTTGAAAAATTAGAGCTTCGTGATTGATTATCTAGTGCTATAGAAAGGAAATTGCAAAGAAGGAAAGAATTCAAAACTTCAACACCAACAATTTTATCCTGGAAACCTCCAATGGAGGAAAACTAGTCGGGAAGGGAAATTTCTCTTTCTTCCCACTTTTATTGGTCTAATATAGACAATTACAAATTATAATAAGTATGAAAAGAAGAAACAATGTAAACCTTCTCTCCAATTACTTTCTTGCTCTGTTTCTACACCTTGCTCCTACAATTCCATTCCAGCACTAAAGATCTTTCTCACTTGCTCTCATTAAACTCTACTTCTTGATCTCTTTAGATCTTTGAATGCCCATTCTCTTGTTCCTTTCATGCATTTATAGGCCTTCCCATGTCCTCCCATGCACTGGAGGATGTGAAAGGGCATGGAAGGGGAAGAGACATAGTTGGGCACTTCAAATTCATGTCCATTCGCATTCCATTCTTATTTTATGTTCGAAAGTGTCAGGACCGCCACCACCCGAGTAGATTGGAGGTCTCGGACCACCGCCTAGGCTGGGTGGTGGTTTCAGGACCGCCTCCTCGGTATGGCGGAGGTTCTGAAACCACCGCTCTGCATAGAGCAGTGGTTCCTTCCAAAACCTCCGTTTACCTCATTTTATTCATTTTTCTTATTTCTCCTTCTTGGTGCTAATGGAACTGATGAAGTGGTGTGTTTTTATGGATCCCTATGGATCATACCTCCCCTACTTAGGAGGATTTTGGTCCCACAAAATCTTAGTGGGGGAGTGGTAGAGGAATCAACTCCCTCTCGTGCTCATTCGAGTACCACTGGGTCTACCTTGGTGTCTTCTCTCATCCAACCTGCCAAGACTCATGTGGATCTCTGGTTTGTTGTTCTAGTGCTACATCCTCCTCTGAGTTTCCTCGAGTACAATCCTCTTTGGAAGGTAACTTTTGTATCTTTCCTTCTTTGTCATGCATATATGGTGTTAGTGGATGTAAGCTCTTGCAACTTACTATCGCGTGCATCTGCATGAAGTATGGCTTGAAGGTTTCTTCTCCAACCTGCTCAAGTATGGCAAAGGTCCCATACTGTAGTGGTTTAGTCCTTTCCTATCTTTGTCTCTTGAGATGGATTGGCTAAATCCTCCCCAAGTACGTTGCTGCTATAGTCACCATTGTTCCTTGTATCTCCTCTTCTTCTTGCTACCCCACAGTTAGGTCTAGTGAATCCATAGGTAGATACAATGACTGCATAGCGGAAGTTTGTTTTCCCCTTGAATGAGTAGTTCTTGTGGTGTCTTCTTCTACAAAAACTGACAAGTGTTATCCAAATTCTCCATCCTTTGGTCAGAAATATCCGTGCTCTCACGCCCATTTTGTTTTTCTTCCAATGAAAGCAAACAAAACTGACGATTTTCCTAAATAAGTCTTGGTGCTTGGTTGGCACTTACCATAGCTTTCTTTGATTTTCTCTGGTGTGCCCGATGTTAAAAATGACTCCATCCTTGACCCATCTGTACTGGTTCTCCCTCCTTGTGAACACAACATCCTTGGCATACAAGTAAGGACTTCGAAGACAACGTCAAATGCATCAAGTGGAATAATATTAGCCTCTAATACATCTATGTATTGGGTATTTATCCCAAACTGAAACTTACACTTCCTTGTAACTTGTATTTCTACACCCTTCTTCACCCATCCCAGTGGGTATGGATGTGGATGCGCGTAAGTCTCTAGACCAAGCTATTCTACAACCGCATCAGAAATCAAATTTGATTGAGAACCAGAATCTACTAAAGCGTTTACCTTAGTCTTCTTGATTTGGATTCTGATTTGAAATAGCTTACTCATCTCTTCTTCTTCTGCTGCCCCATACATGTTAGTGGCCATGCATCCTAGCCTCTCGTCTACATCCGAATCATCCTCAATCTCCACCTCTCTTTCTATCTTCATAGTGGCCATGGATTTCTTGGAATCCTTGGTTCGGTGCTTTGGGTGTAATTTCATATGCAACTTCCAACATGTGGCATCAGTATGTCCATTTACATCACAATTATTATAGAAGTTCTTAGGATCTTTACAAGTATGCAAAGCAGTAGCGGTATGTTTACCTTTCCATTTACCTTTGCTACTTGTCTTCCCTTGTTCTTTGTCCTGCTGTTCTATTGACTGGTCTCCCTTTGGCTCTATTTCTCCTTGCTTCTTCTTGTCATCAATGTAGTATGCTTGTATACAAGCTTCATTGAGATCCTTGGGTTTCGTGGAGATTACCTTCCTCCAAAGGTGAGTGTGAAGTCCTCCCAAATACTTGGTCAGAATGTCCTCATCCTCCAAGTCTATATTAAGCAACATGGCTTATCTTTGAAATTCCGTAGTGTAGTCTTGCATGCTTTGACCGCTACCCTATCTAAAGTACTTTACGATTTAATCATCATGTCGAGTCTTATGGTCAATAGGATAGAAGTTAGCTCTAATAAATTCTTTAAAACCTTTCCAAGTCTTGACAATAGGACATTTCCTCTTCTCACAAGTGGCTAGATGGGTTTCCCACCAAACCAAAGCATGACCTTCCATTTTGAGACGTGCAAAGGTGACCCTTTGTGCTGTTATTAGCCAATTTTGACTTCACAAAATTGTTAAAAAATAATAAAAATTAATTTTTTTTTGAAAATTGTTACTTTGCATGGTTAATTGGACTCTTTGTGATCGTCTTATTTTTGTGATCATTTCGGTCTTCATTTCGTGATTTTCGGGCAAGAACTCTTCTGGGGCTTTAAAACGCGCTTAAAATACATTAAAACAATTAATTAATATTTAATTAATTAATTGCTCCTTGTTTGATTAAATTAATTTTTAAAAATCACTTAAGGAGTATTTAATTAAATAAATATAAATTAAAGTTCATTCGACAAGTTTTAGTGCAGGGAAGTAAGCTTTTGTTTCCAACTGCCGGGTTGGCTTCCCGAACCCGGATTTCCACTTTCTTGGCAATTTCCTTCAAATTTCCCACACGTGGGTTTTTCTCTGCCAATTGCCAAATCATGGATTGGAAAATGGGCATAAAATTCCTCAATTTCCCACATGGGGAAATTAGGCGGGATTGCCAACCCATTTTGCCATTCCTGTTGGCAATTGTCCATTGCTTTCCCCATTTCCCCTGGCACTTAAGCCACTACCCGGGATGAGAGGAAGTTGAATTAATCCTCGTAACTTCCTCCATCAAACCCGTTGGAAAAAGTCAGAAGCTTCTTATTTCTTCAGGAAGACATAATATTTTGTCAGCATCATGCAAGAGAAACTAACGCCATTGTGAAGAAGAAATACAGGAAGGTTTTTGGTTACATCCAACAACCTTCCACGCATTTGTCTGTAGGAAGTAAAAACAGTCCAAATAAATTTCTTTTCTTTAGAAGTTTCCACACATTTGGAGGAGCCGCCCCAGCAAGAGGAGACCACTGCTCTCCTGCGATTTTGTTCTTTTTCTCAGATCTGTTTTGCTTTTCGCCTCCTGCTCTCGTGTGGACGTCTTTGCATACGTCTTCACAAAGCCCGAGGGTCACTGTGTGTTTAGGTGCTTCCACTGATATCTGTGTATATACATAACAAATGCCTGATGGACAGATGCCAAGTGATAAGACTGTCGGTGGCGGCGATGATGCATTCAATACATTTTTAGTGAGACCGGCGCCAGAAAGCATGTTCCCGTGCCGTGTTCTTGGATCTCTGCCTGGGTCGAATTCGGAAGTGAAGGACAACTGCACAGGTCTCCAGGGGTTTCTAGTGTTTCACGCTGTAGGAGGTGGTACTGGTTCAGGCCTCGGATCTCTTCTCCTGGAGAGGCTTTCTGTGGATTATGGGAAGAAATCCAAGCGGGGTTTCACCGTTTACCCTTCTCCACAAGTCTCCACATCTGTGGTGGAGCCCTACAATAGTGTGCTCTCAACTCACTCACTGTTAGAACACACCGATGTTGCTTTTTTGCTTGATAATGAAGCCATTTGTGACGTCTGCCGCTGTTCCCTCAACAAAGAGCAGCATAATCTCCCACGCAGGTCCAAGGAGAAACCTCACGCGCCCATTCAAGAAGCTTTCCACGCGCCAGGGAAAAGATTAAACACAGTTCAAAAAGGAGAAAAAGACCAAAATCTACGAACGTGGATAGACAAGACAGCAAGGAAAGAACAATTTTCCATGCATGCAAAGGAGGAGAATGTAGAAAGCAATTTTAAATCCCAGGTCAGAGCACTTTCCAAATAATGAGGAGCAGCCTCCAGCAATGCCTGAATGTTTCACACCAAATTTTATCGACCATCTTCATAGGCGTGTTCTTGTCAGGGATCCACAGCAACTGCCTGCAACAGTAATTAGCCAGGCAGCAGGCATGTTGCAGTATAGTAGAAGCCTTTTGAGCGCTTCCAACAAGCAGGTCGTCCAACTATGTTGTTATCTCGCTCAGAATCGAATGCATCCTCAAATTCGAGTTTTCCTTCAAGATATTTTTATCAAAATGAATTAAGTGACAGTGAGAGTGTTACCAAGAGACCTGATGAAGTTTATTACAAAGATTCTCTATTGAGACCTTACTTGTTTTACGATGTAACTCATGGAAGAGAATCTCATAGAGGTGGATCTATTTCATATCAGAATATTCATGAAGCACAATTTGCTTTGCAATTATATGAGCATCTTCAACGAGTCACTAAGTTGGCAGGCATCTGAGAAACCCAGGGATGCATGGCAACAATCTTTGGGAAGAGGAGATAGGATGGCGCTAGAAGATCAATGAGGGATGATAATCGGGTGTCAATGCGACCCGACCGAACCATGGGAAAGTATGTTTGAAAAAATGAATTGTTTTTGTGACTTGTTATATTCTACATTTTCATCGGCCTTCAGAAAGAATGCGTAATGCATATGGATGGATCTGGGGCCCTGATGAAGCTTATAGTTTAATTGCTAAAAGCTGCAACAAATGAAAGTCACAAGTAGCAAACATAATGCAGCTGTAAGCTTATCCTTATTCTGAACTCAGATCCATGGCAGCTGCAGGAAACAAATATTCAGCATCGTGTACAATGGCTTGGGAGAAAACATTCAAAGCTTCATCTGACCAGAGACTAGTTGCTGAAATGGGGGCATTGAAATCAAGTGAAAGTGAATCAGCTTTTGGATTGGTAGGAGGTTCAAGTGCAGCTAACAGTGAAGATTGTTTGGATGCTACAGGAGATTCAAAGGCAGTGGCAGTCGTACTTCCATCATTTCAAACAAGGAAAATGTTATTTTTGGTGATTATTGGTGATGTTAAGTGAATCAATAAAAGATAGGTTGTGCAGTGAGATGGAAGAGTCAGGTTATTCAATTTGTAGAAAGTGTTTGCAAAACTAGACAATGTTTTCGACTTCATCAAATCAGATGTATGGTGCAAATAACTGGTTATATTTATTCATGGGGTGTTGTTAAAGCCATGTTTTGTAATACCATTGGAGGTGAATTGCAATTTTGGCTCTTGGAGATCTTCTCAATGGCGAAAGACCAGAAGCTGGATTCTGATAAACCAAGGTGGCGTAACGACTACGGTCTCGCGACAAATGAATAATTCACCATGGAAAGGTACTCGGAGCATGTGGATGAATTGCTCAAGTTTCAAGCTCAGCGCTCTTGTCATTTGGAGGATTGCAGAGCACAGTCAATGAGTTCATTCCCGTACGATCGGGATAGGCGGACTCTTGGCCCAATGGATAAGGCACTGATCCTAGGTGTCTTGATCTGGGTGGCACATTGCTGACTGGGATGTCTACGTGTGCATACAAGTCATTTAAGTGGGGTCCACATGTACCCATTTTCTTTTATTTATGTATTTTTCCTTAAATGGCCTTTTAACTTAAGTGGTTTCTATTTTTAGTCACTTTTTAAAAGTTGGTTGAAAAATTCAAAGTCACTTAAGTGCCCTATTTAATGTGCATTTAAAACCCTAACTACTTCATAACCAACTTTTGGGTTATAAAAGGAAGTGAGGGGCTCATTTGTAAGGGTGACTTTGAGAGAGGAGAAGAAAATACTTTTGTGCAAGCTTTGTTTCAAGAAGAAACTTTGTGTTCTTTTGTGAAAGACATTTTGGAGTTAATGAAATACGAACTTTGTGTCTCATTCATTGTCTCTTCTAACATTTGATGTTCTTATGTTCATTAGATGTTAGGTGTTTGAATCTTGCATGCAGATATTATCTTTGATCTTATTGTCAACATTATTAATCAGTTGTTCTAGTTCACAGTGATCAAGCTCTGACTATCTACTTGCTCATGTGTGTTCCCTTTTGCATGTTCTTGTTTGGCTAACTCAAACTCCATTTTATTTGTGTTGGTTATTCATCTTTCCTCTTCATGCAATATTAGGCTCTGTTTTTACCTAACTCTTGCATGTTCTTTCTGTTCATTCCATTCCACTCATTTCCTTCATTTCATTCTATCTCCTTCATTCACTTTTCTTCCATTGATGTTCCAAAACACCCCCACATACAATTTTGAATGTACAGATGTAAATACATTTGGTTTTCAATAAAGGAAGCCTCACCTTCATTGAGGAGGGACTTCATTCCCACACTTTGTTGTATGTCATTTGCATGCGTGCAAATCCATATGCTAACAAAGGCCTCGTTGACATTATGCACACTAAAGTAGAATTCCAACTCTTTTATCCATTTATCTAGTAATTCTAAATCTACTTGTCCTTCAAAATTCTTTTTTCCACTTTCATTTCAACTTTAAAAGGTGTATGTGCAGATTTTACCTTCTTGCTTACAATTGGCGTCTCTTCACACTCTTCCCTTTCTTCCTCTTCGTGGCTCTTTCTGATACCAATTTTTTTTGGCTAGTGCTCGAACCACCGATTCCATGGAATCTTGATTAACCAAGTCTGTCTTTTACAGATCTAAAATCTCTTCCTGTTTTCTATGCAATTTATCCATCATGGTCTCTAACATTTCAACTCTACGGACAAAGTTCTCTTCCTCCATTTGAGTTTGAATTCTTTGTTTCCACTTCTTCGTAGAAATATCTAGCTCACAATGTAAAACTTCTTCACCTTTGGACCTTGTCACTGTCATAAAAATCACAAGAAAGATTCGAATACCACAATCCTGGATATATAATCAGCTCTGATACCAAAATGATCCGTAAAATTCTACTTTGGAACTCTACGAATCACACAACTATGTTATTCTACTTTCAAATTTGGAAAATGACAGATTTTCTTGAAAAATTAGAGCTTTGTGACTCATTATCTAGTGCTATAGAAAGGAAATTGCAGAGAAGGAAAGAATTCAAAACTTCAACATCAATTATCAAATTTTGACTACGCAAATTTTTTTATTAATTAAAAAAATGAAAAATTTGAAAAATTTCAAAAGTGTTACTTTGCGTGGTCCATTTCCCTCATCGTGATCGTCTCAGTTTGTGATCGTTTTGGTCTTCATTTCATCCTTTTTGGGCAAGAACTCTTCCCGCCAAACTTTAAATCACGTTAAACTACATTAAAATTAATTAATTAATATTTAATTAATTAATCGCTCGTGTTTAATAAAATTAACTTTTTAAATAAGTTGAGAGTATTTAATTAAATAAATATAAATTAAAAGATCGCTCGACAATTTTTATTCTTTGGGAAGTAAGCTTATGCTTCCAATGGGAATGCCAATTTGGCTTCCCAAACTGGATTTCCCCTTTCTGGCAATCTTCTTCAAATTTCTCGCACGTGAGATTTTCTCCACCAATTTCCAAATCATGGATTGGCTAATGGGCAAGAAATTCCCTAATTTCCCACATGGGGAAATTGAACGGGGATTTCCAAACCCACTTTGCCATTCCCGTTGGAAATTGGCCGTTGCTTTCCCCATTTCCCCCTGGCACTTAAGCCCACTACCCGGGAAGAGAGGAAGTTGGATTAATCCTCATAACTTCCTCTATCAAACTCGTTGGAAAAATTCGTGCGAAGCTTTGCTTCTTATTTCTTCTAAAGGACATAATATTTTGTCACATCCAACAATCTTCCACGCATTTGTCAAGAAAGAATACATCAGCCACGTGCTAGAGATAAAATAGCAAAGGAGTATTTGTGAATATCAAATAGCAGGCCACGCCTAAGGGTGAAAGAAGATCTCCCAAACATCACCCAAACAATCTCCACGCACCCAAGAAAGGACAATTTTCTTTTTTCACGCAGGGAGAGAGATAGAGAAGAGGACATCAATTAATTTGAAGCAAAAGGAAACCTTCACGCGTCCATCCAAGAGCTCCCACACATGCAAAGGGGAAAGCTTTAAAATCTTCCACGCATTCTCCAGGACAATTTTAATCCACACATTGAATGAAAAGGTAGTTTTTCACGCATACCAAGGAGAATTTGTTCTGTCAAATTAAATAAAATCAAGAGATTTTAATTTAAAATATATTTATCGTTGTATTGCTAGATTTGGAGCTCGAGCTTAGTCTCGATATATTTGTATTTTAAAGAGAAGAAAATTGTAATTAGGGATCAATTATTATTATTATTTTAAATAATAATAATAATAATATTATAACAGGAAAATATTTTTCTTGCATTGACGGGGGTTTTAGAGACTGAGACCCGGCCCCATTTGCGTTGTCTTGCGTGCCTGGGTCATTCTTTTGTAAAATTCATAATGGCCAAAAAATCCAAATCTACGGGGAGATCGAGGAAGCCAGTGGAGAAATCTAACAAATCCGCCCTGAAGTATGAATTCCAAGGAATTATCCCTCCCAGTTCCATTAAGTCAGCATATGACAACATCACCGATACCAATCTAGGTCATATCAATGTGCAACAGTTCTACTAGTGGGTGAAAACTGAAGGCAAAACCATTTTCTCAGATAGAATTTACCATAGTGGTCTACCCCAAGCAATCAACATTTCCTGTCTCGGTGTAGTGTCCGAATTGGTTATTGCTTGCATGGAGCATTATGACCCTGAGAGACGAGGAATTTTCAAAGATAATCGCGAGCCTTTCCTCTTAATCACACTAGAGCACATTGAGGAGTTACTCGGAATACCCGACTTTCCCGAGAATGCGGATATCACTCGCCAATCAGCATAAGAATTTTGGGATGAAGAACCCCTGAGATGGAGCAAAATGGTTAACAACAACTGGCTAGTAACCAAGAGACCTCGAATTGATAGGCTTCCCAAAGAACTATACCGCGTTGAGTTCGTGGAAGAAATCAGAGACATGATCACTCTCCTAAGTCAAGTTTTCGGTCTACCTTCTGCTAGGATTTTCCACCCATGGATGTACCAATTTATCTGTATCATCCTAGCCAAGAAAGAGTTTGTTGATTAGGCCACCATCATCAATAACACCCTTCACAAACAATTGATAGAAGTTAAGATGACTGGATGCTTCTACATGACTTCATATCTGACCTATGCGTAGCTTAGACGAAGAAAGCTATTTTTGGACTTGAAATGAGAGGGGTCATGGGGCCGTCAAATAGTGTTTTTCATTATTACCCTCAGCTCAACTTCAAAAATAGTTCTCACCATTTTAGAAGAGTCAACGATGCATTCACCTTCGTGATCTAGAACCTGAATCGGAATACTGAGGAAAGGTTTTCCAAAGAAGCCATGAGTGTCATTTCCCAATGGGGAACCTAGTTTATTCAATTTTCATCTTTTTCCTACATTCACGTGAGTGGATTTGCTGGTACCCGTGGAAACTTCCTAAGTACATCAGTGATAGATGGGCATTAATGGAGCTGGCACGACAATTATTCCAAGTTCACTACCTTCTTAGTGACAAGCACCATCCAGGAATTCATTTCCCGATCCAAATCGGGAATACCAATGTCCAAATCTTTTCAGTGCACAACTCATGGAAAAAGAGTTCACTCTCATAACCATCCATCCATATGTGAAGAGAGCCCAATTCGATATCAATGGATATATGTAAAATATTTTGGGAGAAAAGTACCAACATAATCCTACCATGGAAGATTTCTGCTGCTTGTTCGGATGAACATGAGGTAAGAAGGCGGGAGTACTCTCGCCTAACACTTGCTCAGATCAAGGCCTTCCACATCAAGAGTCCTCCCGATTCATTCATAAATGATGATGAGGATGTCGTCGATCCCTCATATGATGTTGTTGCCTTTACCCCATTGCCTCGAATCAACTGGACCAAAAGAGATGAATTTTCTCTTGATGGCAAGAACCAACCAATTATTGAAAGAAGCATATCTTGGTATGATAGAAAATTTCCAAATTGCAATCAATTCTAGATCACGTTTCGGGATCACAAAAATTTCCTATACGAGGGGGTCTCCATTTGACCAAGGTTTCTTCTTGATCAACCTCATTACCATCCAATCATACACAACAGGTAAAGAAAGGAGTGGTTGC
This sequence comes from Taxus wallichiana var. yunnanensis, assembly GCA_018340775.1. NCBI lineage: Eukaryota > Viridiplantae > Streptophyta > Pinopsida > Cupressales > Taxaceae > Taxus > Taxus wallichiana. Next base: position 971,942,780 of record CM031237.1, on the reverse strand, counting down.
AAAATCCACTTTGCCAAGTAACGTGTCACAAGGAGAGAGATCCAAAGATCTAAACCTCGAAGAAGGAAGAAAGCGTGTGTCTAAATTTTCTACCTTGAGTAGAGATTCTTCCACCCACATCATTAATAGTGCTCAAAAGCTGGTAGCAAATGATCCCCAGCCATGCTTCAAACAAACATCCACTCAAGTGCAGGTAATTCAAATATCAAACACTTCGGAGCATGTAGTTCATGAGGGGGTTTCCCAAAATCTCCCGAATAATCAGGAAGTGGATATTGAGGTTGTGTCTCCTCAAATCAAGGTCGTAGATAGGATTCAAGAAGGATCTCATGATGTCGAAATAATGAGAATATTGATTCGAGCTCTAGGATTCTGTATGCTGAAATAGTGAATGATACTCCTTCTTGGGTTGATTCAAGTAAAGAAAAGGAAGAGAGTTGTCAAGCCAATTGACATTGATTTTGATGCCCTTTTTAAAATTTCGAATGATGCCATTCCTAAGAAGCCTAAGGTGCTTTCTCGAATAATGGTGGATAATGATGGAAACAAATTTGTAGACCTTGCCATTCCACAAGTGGATAAAGAGCGCAATGCTATGACGCCTACCGACTATGAAGTTTCCAGACTGGGACTTGGAAGATCTACATTAGAAAGTGACATGGTGATGGCTCGAGATTCAATTGATATCGTGCTAAAAATACTTGAGAAATACAAGTCTCAAAACTCTCGACTCAAGGCCAAAAAGAATCAATTGGTGGAATATGTTCAACATTTGATAAATCCCATATCATCCACCTTCCCAAGATGCACGATGCGAAGGGCTGCCCAGATGAAGATAATACTCAATTTGTCAAAGGAAATAAACACATTGGGCCATGTCACTAAAACTTGGCTTTCGAGAGATTCTCGTTTTAGGCCGGGATGATCAAGACCGTGGTTAAGCTTAATGAAGATATCGGTGTGTATCTGGACCCAATTCTTTCTTTCAAAGAAACTTTTGTTTCTACTATATCAAATTTGAATGAGATATTGCCCAGTTTACAGGAAATGATAAGTATGGAATCTTCGATTTTAGCTATTGAAGGAATTATTGAATTTGAACATCGAGGGACACGTTTTCTTTGGTGTCTGCATCTCAAATCAAGAAAAATGCTTCTCGAGGATTCTATGATCCATTATGACAAGCATGTGCAATGAAGCCTTCACTTCACTCTCCTTGATTCAAGAATTCATGGTTGAGATTCCTTATAACCTCGTAAATGAGCATAATCAAAGGTGTTCATCGAGTAGGTGGAAGAACAATTTTCACAATTGTTTAAGGACATGTACACTCCCGCCAAAATTTCTTATCAATTTCCATGGAGTGGTGCATCAAATTAAAGAACTTATTCAAGAATGCTCAATTCAAAATTGTTAGTTTAAATGATATCTTTGGGTAGAATTCTTTGAATTACTGGGTATTTTGTGAGGCTATTCTTTGACCAAGTGAACCTCCAGAAGAAGAAAATATGTTTGAAACTTTGGGAAGGTTTAGATCCTTTCAACTAGCCAAAGCGGCAAATCCTAATTTCACCGATGGTGTAGGGAGTTGATTTTTCTTGGTATCTAACGAAGTGGGAGAGTCCATTTCTCATACGCTTGAGATAGGCGGACCCCATTTCAATGGATAAGGCACTGGTTATTATTGTATATTTTAAAAGGTGTTGTTATTTGTTTTTGGGAAACAATGGATATTTTAAGTAATTTCTATTTTTGGGTTGTCTTTAATAAAGTTGTTGAAAAAGTCAAAGGTCACTTAAGTGCCTTATTTAATGATCATGTAAAACCCTAACTACTTTGTAACCAACTTTTGGGTTATAAAAGGAAGTGAGGGGCTCATTTGTAAAGGGTGAATTTGAGAGAGGAGAAGAAAATACTTTTGTGCAAGCTTTGTTTCAGGAAGAAACTGTGTTCTTTTGTGAAAAACATTTTGGAGTTAATGAAATACTGAACTTTGTGTCTCATTCATTGTCTCTTGTAACATTTGATGTTCTTATGTTCATTAGATGTTAGGTGTTTGAATCTTGCATGCAAATATTATCTTTGATCTTATTGTCAACATTATTAATCAGTTGTTCTAGTTCACAGTGATCAAGCTCTGATTATCTACTTGCTCATGTGTGTTCCCTTTTACACGTTCTTGTTTGGCTAACTCAAACTCTATTTTATTTGTGTTAGTTATTCATCTTTCTTCTTTGTGCAATATTAGGCTCTGTGTTTACCTAACTCTTGCATGTTCTTTCAGTTCATTCCATTTCACTCCTTTCCTTTATTCCATTCCATCTCCTTCATTCACTTTTCTTTCCATTGATGTTCCAACCCCCCCACATACAATTTTGAATGTACAGATGTAAATACAGTTTTGGTTTTCAATAAAGGCAACCTCACCTTCATTGAGGAGGGACTTCGTTCCCACACTGTTGCATGTCATTTGCATGCGTGCAAATCCATATGCTAACAAACACCAACAATTTTATCGTAGAAACCTCCAATGGAGGAAAACCAATCGAGAAGGGAAATTGCTCTTTCTTCCCACTTTTATTGGTCTAATATAGACAATTATAGATTACAATAAGTATGAAAAGAAGCAACATTGTAAACCTTCTCTCCAATTACTTTCTTTCTCTGTTTCTACACCTTTTTCTCCTAAAATTCCATTCCAACCTGAAGATCTTGCTCACTGCTCTCATTAAACTCTGCTTCTTGATCTCTCTAGATCTTCAAATGCATATTCTCTTGCTCCTTTCATGCATTTATAGGCCTTCCCATGTCCTCCCGTGCACTGGAGGATGTGAAAGGGCATGGAAGGGGAAGAGACACGTTAGGTGCTTCAAATTCACGTCCATTCACATTTCATTCTTCTTTTATGTTCAAAAGTGTCAGGACCGTTGTCACCTTGAGTCTCTCGGACCGTCGCTTTTGGTAGCTTTTGGGACCGCTGCCACAGTAGGGCAGAGGTTTTGAAACCACCACTTTGCACTGATGAGCGGCGGCGATTCCTTCTAGACCTCCGTTTACCTCATTTTATTCATTTTCTTATTTCTCCTTCTTGGTGTTGATGTAATTAATGAATTGGTGTGTTTTTGGATCCTTATGGATCAACGCCCATGGGTACCCTGGTCTCAACAAAACTTGCATCTAATTTAGATTTTCGAGGCTAGTATTTTGTAATTTTCCTTCTCATTCTCTTAGGTACTAGTCGGCATGTCAGGTCATTAGTGTCGAAATTTGAGCAAAATATCCCTATATAAACATAACATACTATATTATGGGTGGACTATCAACTATCAAGGGCTAGTTATCTACTAAGGAAAGGGATTGCATTTGGGCATCATTACATCACACAAACTATATAGGAAGGGTCGTAATCATTCTATTCCATCCACCATTTGCATTTTACATCTAGTTATTGCCCCTATCTCTACGTCATTGACGTTAGGGCACCCTAGGCACACAATTGCACACACAAAGACACAAAACTACATTGCGTCTTGAATGTAGTACAACTCTTAGTTTTAAGTCCACCATTATGGTAGCTAAGGTCAATACGAACCCTTCATATGCATCTTTATTTTTTAGGTATTTGATGTTTTGTATGAGGTTTTGCAGGTAGATCTTCATTACAGGTTTAAAATGACATAAGTGAAGTTACTGCAATAATCACATGACAAGGATTGAGACATTGCAAATATATAGTGACAATTCTATATTTAGGTCTTGATATTTTCTGCAGACTAGGGTGCCCATACTTGTAGACTACGGTGTCCACAGGGGCCCTAGTCCTCTTCCAGGGCACCCTAGTTTGATCAAATCTTCATTTGCTGCAATTTCTTGGGTTGTACCATCATACTCTGCTTCATCCACACATCATCCTGGCAAGGTAAGTCATTTTTAGGTTAGTACCTTATATCTCTTATTTTAATTATTTCATTTCATTTAAATATCAAATAAAATTAGTTAGCATCTACATTTTAGTTTATACTATTTATTTCATTGTTATACTATCTAGATTAACTCCTAAAATTCATATTTTAGTTAATCGGGGGCTAAGCGAGAGAGAGGGAGTGCAATTTTTTTTTGTCATGTCTCATTGCACCTTGGGACAAAGAAAAGGGATAAAAATATCTCAAAAATGTGCCATGGGTGCATGCATCATGAGGAGGGGACCAAATTTGAATAGATCTTGAGTTTGCACATTTTCCACTCTCTAACACTTCAAGTTATAACTTTTAAGTGATGAAACTAATCCTGTGGAAGGGGAGCACACTTCCCCCCTCCCCATGCTCCATTACAAATTGAGACAAAGTGAAAGGGACACTCATCCTTGAAAAATGCACCAAGGGGGTCCACAACATGAGGAGGGGGCCATATTTCATGTTTTACACTTGCCTAACACACATGTTGTGGTGTTTTAAGTGACGAAAGTGAAAATTTCATAGGGGAGCACACTTCTTTGTCCCTCATGTCCCTTTCACCTTGGGACAAAGTGCAAGGGACACACAACCTCCAAAAGTGTGCTCAAGCTTGTTTGTTTGTTGATGTCATCATCCTAATACAAAATTAGAACACCGAAGTGTTTTTCTACCCCTGGGAGCATGACATGGAGTTTAGGAGAAAAACCTTATATGATTTTAAATCCAAAACACTTGATGAGACTATCCCAACTATGTTCAAGAGACAATTATTCCTGTAATATGATTTATAGGGCCTATTAATCTTTTGTCTCAAAGGTGTGTAGTCCAGTTGTAGTGTCTTGGATCATTATGGAGGATTTTGAAGTCTTGTACCAAAATTGATGTGTCAATCATGTGGAGTGTTCCAATAGATTTCCAATACATATTTTATGAGTTTCCAAAATCATCTTGAAACTCCAAAATATTCGAACAAGGTGACTTTCTTTGTTGAAGCCTTCATTCCCCTTGCCCAAAATGACATGGTTTTGCTTGAACTATTCCCGAACTCAATTGTCTTCACAATTTTCTAGTAAAATACCTTGGATCACTTCATTTATATCCTACATAAATCCAAAATGAGTTGAGATCTTCCAATCTACTTCTAGAGGATGTCCTCATGTTGCATTATGGATAAAAATAACCAATTTAGTGCTTCAAGAGCACTATTCCACCTTGGATCTTAGTCTCACTATGAGATCAAATCATTTTTAAAGATCCATTGCCTTGCACATGAAACACACTTAAAAACCATATTAGCATGTTCCTCTTATCAAAAATGAGGATGGAAAAAACCCGGAGGAGCTACATGAGTTGACGGGTTGGCTAGAGGAAGGGTTCATGATGATTGGGGAAGAGATTTTCAAATGGTGGGCTTAGTTGTCATGACCAAATTTTTCAATTTTGCATGCTATACATTTAACACGAAAACAAATGGATTTAACTCGGGGACATTAGATGTAAGGGGTCATGAATAATCTTAGGCATCTTGTGGAGGATTAAACCGGTGTCTTATCTATCGGGACATAGAGTCATTGCATTGAATGACTAGAAAATCTACCACAAAACCAAGAGAAAAAACATGAAAATACAATAGAAAAGGGAATATATAATGTAAAGGGAAACACACAATAAAAAGGAAAACCATGATATAAACTTACATCACCTATGTTACGTACGGGGGACAACCCACTTTCATTGTAGTACATATTATTCTTTAAATGTTTACTCGTGCACGAGTAACATCGAATGCCTTTGTTCCGTAAACCCATTGATTGGATCGATGAAGTATGACCTTTCCTTAAATTCTTGGGAAATTTTACATGATTGTTCTTACAGGTGAGGGTCCATTCAAATGGTACATTTCCTTCATTGCTTTGACATTCCATTTCTGGTTGCCAATCCATTTTCCGATTCATCCCTACTTTTGATTTCTCATTTTTCACCTTCATGTTGCTATAAGAATGATTATTGATCATATTAAACTCATCATGTTCACAACTAGGCCTATGATCCCCAATGAAAATTTGACCTTTATTTTTCATGCTTCATGTGATCATGGTTAATATGACTTGTTCCCGATAGAGATCCTGGGATTTTCAACATTATCACCAGTTTCTTGATATTCAATGTTTACTTACTACTCCAAATGGTCCTCCTTCACACACACCAACTCATTTCTAACTTATTTCTCACAATGGTGTGATTTGCACAGTACCTCATCCTCTTGAAAGGAAAACAAGCACAAGGTGGGGCATGAAATGTGGACATCATCACTTTCCTTCTCGTGACCATATTGAGCTTCAAAAATCATCTTCATGATGGAGAGATCCTCTTCTTGAACGAGTCAACCTTGAGAGACCCAAGTACCTTATCATTTATACATTCCTCATTACAAAGGTCTTCTTATTGAATGGAATCAACCTTGGGAGAATCAAGCACCATTCCATCTATTTGTTCTTCACTGAGAAGGTCTTCATCTCCCCAATGGGAAAAATAAGGTTTCAAATTCAAAATCATTTTCATACTCACTAAACAAGTCTTCATGTTGGGCCTTGGGAAGATGATTGGAAATTTGGGATTCACTTGCTAAGAAGTCATTTGATGTCATTTATTCTTTGTGATCCGCATTTTTGATCACCTCGGGATTGCTTTATTGTAATTCAAGATTTTCATGACCTTCCCCATCACCAGGAAAATTTTAGTGGCGAATATTCCATTTTTGAAAATTTTGAAAAGGTGAATTTTTGCACGGGCAGTGACCTGTTCACCTAAAAATTACACTTTAATTTTTTTAGGGTCGGCTTTGCCTACCCTTGAAAAATATCCCCTATATAAACCTAGATTATTCGCGGGTAGAACACTTCTACTTCACATTTTTCAACAATATGATATATCCTGTTATAGACGCGCGACAAGGGGGTAAGTTATTTATGCGCAACAAGGAGGGTAAACAAGATATTGACACATAGTAGACGCATGACAAAGATTTTGTTGTGAGCGACATGGAGTTTTTTTCGATGAGCAAGAAGAGGGTAGAGGTTGCGATGACAATTTGGCTGCCGCGTATTGGGATAGGCCTTAGTGACACGCGTCAGCAGGACCTTAGTGATGTCGTCAATAGACCTATAGTGACGATCCTTAGTGGCCGCGTTTACTAAGGCACTAAGCCTGCTGACGTCACTACATTTTTTAACACGCGACAAGGAGGTACAACAGAGATATTGACGCATGAGCCTGCGAGAAAGAGTTTGTTGATGCGCGACATGGAGAATTTTTTGATGAGAAGCGAGAGGTCGGAGGATGCGCCATAGGTCTGCTGACGCGTGTCACTAAGGTCTATTGAGCGTCACTATTAAGGTCTTTTGACGTCACTACATTTTTTTGTTGATATCTCCCATCGCACGTCTACTGACCTTTTTCGCAGTTGCTTGATAATCGTGAAATTTTTCATACAACCCCAGAAAATTCGCCTTCCCGTGAAACCGGTTACTGGGGATATTCACCAAGTATTCTCCACCTCCGATTTCAGAGGTCTCTTAAATGAACCCCGCCCATCACCAAGAAGAGAGCACGTATCCATATCTAACAAGTAGACACTTATCAAATTCACTAAATTGGGACATATTCACTAAATTGGGACATATTCCAATGAATTGAAACTCCAATATTTAAAGTATTGGAAGAAATCCATCTCTGTTTTTACATATATTAGATTCCATTTTTTCTATATTGGATTCCATTATTACTATTATCATAATCCATTAGTAGTAATATTGGATTCCAATATTGTCATTATTGGAATTATTCTAGTTCCAATTTCACTATTATTAGATTCCAATATCATATTATTGGATTCCAATATTGCTATTATTGGATTCCAATTTTGCTATTATTGGATTCCAATTTGGCTATTATTGGATTCCAATTTCACTATTTTTTAGATTTGCAATGTTGAGAGTATGTAAGGCTAGCAAATGCTAACTATTATTTGTTGAGCCCATTGTATTAAGGTGAGCGGTCGCTAACTCTTATAAGTCATGAGCCTCGATGTAAGGTGAGCGATCGCTAACTCTTATAAGTCATGAGCATCGATCTAAGGTGAGCGGTCACTAACTCTTATAAGTCATGAGCCTCGATGTAAGGGTGAGAAGTCACTAACTCTTATAAGTCATGAGCATCGATCTAAGGTGAGTAGCCACTAACTCTTATAAGTCATGAGCCCATTGTATTAAATGAAATTGAAAAAGCCTCGATGTAAGGTTAGCTTCTGATAACTATTATAAGTCATGATCCTATTATATTTAAGTGTGAGCCCCACACTCTAAAAGTGCAAGCCTCACACTCTCAAAGTGTGGGGCTCACACTCTCAAAAGTGGGGCTCACACTTTGAAAGTCTAAGAGCCTCATAGTTTTGAAGTCCGAGCCACCTAATCTTGAAATTTTGAGAGCCTCACCAATTTATAAGTGTGAGCCGTGCACTTATGAAAATCTAAGCCTCACACTTTCAAAGTGATATCCTCACCCTCTAAAAGTATGAATCTCACACTCTAAAAGTGTGAGCCACCCTCTGAAAGTGTGAGCCCCACACTTTCAAATTTTGAGATTCACACCTTGAAAGTGCAAAGTCTTGCACTCACACTTTCAGAGTGTGAATATCAAACTTTGAAAGTGCGAGGCACACACTTTCAATGTTTAGTATGCACATATCCTTAAATTTGACACTAGCCTTAAATGCTAGTGGTGTTATTTTGACTTTTGGTGGAACTCACAATAAAATTACATTCTCACCCCGAAATATACCTTGTAACAACTCAGTATTATTTTTTTTAGATTGTACAAGTTCACTAGTGTTTATTATTATAAACTATACATGAGTAATCATTAAAATCAAACAACAAAGTTGGGAGTTTATGTATATCACAAATTCTATTACTCTAAAGATAGTAGACTTTATGCTTGTAAATTGTTCCATTCTCTCATATAAACAATGAGTCACTTCCATGAGCAAGAAAATGAAATAATCCTTGACACAATGCAAGAAAAATATTTGTGAGAAATGTTGTCTTACGCCCTCGAAGATACATTGAACCATTATTTTATAGTTTACATCAATCAAAACACTCATTGTGCCACAATTGTATTTTTTCTGAGTCAAGAAATAACAAAACTGATCTGTCATCATCTTTACATTGAAAGGTTCTATCTGTACATTTTAAATTTGTTACAAATTCATACATATATAGTTGTAAATCTTATATGAGGAGTCATCACCTTTTGTGGAAATTTTATTTGCACAAAACATGAATACATTTTTGCCTCTAGAATGGACTGCTGGTTTGGATACAAGTAGTGTTGAGTAAAGTAGCAGTGGAGGTGCTATCAAAGTAGAGACTAGTATTTATGAGCAGGCAGTAGTAGAAGAGTGTACTACATATTTCTTATTCAGCCTTGATGTTCTTGCATATTTTGGGTCAATGTAACAAATGGTACCCATAACATAGGTAGAGGTGTGGTGTTTGGCTGAGGAAATGCAATTAGAAATGCCAAAGTCTGACAAATTGTGTCAAAATTATAATCCAAAAGAATGTTAGAAGTCTTCACATCCCTGTAAACAATGCATGGGTTACAGTCATAATGAAGATAAGGCTATCCTTCTTCAGTACCATGAGAAATCTTTAGCCGATAGTTCTAGTCTAACTTAATATTCTTTGATGATCCTATACAAAAAAAAAATTAATAAAACACTTCCAAATATTCATTTTACTATGAAGGTTAGAGGTTGATTAGACACTTATATTTCAAAAATTGAATCTACAATGTACAGATTCATTTTTCTTCATAACATAATCATTTTACTCACCATGTAGGATGTCTGACAAACTTTTGTTTACCATGTAATCATAAAACATAAGGTTTCCAAGTGGAGAAAGTGAACATCCATGCAAACTCTCAAGATTCTGATGTTTGATGCTTCCAACTATTACCACATCATTTTCAAATGCAAGCAAGCTTAGTGGGTAGCACTGTACATTCTCTTTATAGCAATTGACTTAGAATTCTTTAGATCACATTTATAAAGATTGCTTGTAGCACCATAGCCAATTACATATTTCTCTTTAAGATTTTTGTGTTTGTCATTATGTCATCATTCATGTAAAGAGCCATGTTCATGTGTAGTATGACCAACCTTGGAGAACCTAAATGCAACAAATATATGTGTCAATAAAGAGATTTTAATATGATATTGCTTTTGATTTGTTGTCTGATAATCTATACAATATGAAATCATATCTTGCCATGTTAGTTTTAACACCTAGCTCCATTTTGTTTACAAAGACTTTTGTAAATATATTTGGATGATTTGAACGATACAAAGCTATAATTATGCAAAATAGTAGTACTAAACCCTAACATATGCAAACAATTTCTGGTTTTGAGATGGATGTTTTTCATTGCATTGGGCCACAATTTTGTTAGACAACATCATACATATCCAAGTTTTCCAAATTTTTTATAACAATAGAAGAATGTCTCTAGAACCCGAGCTATTTAAAAGACAACTACTATTTATTGCATCAATTAATTGGTGATATCCAAAAACCATAAGAAACAAAATTGAATTGGTACGTAGAGAAAATTTGTGTTTATATCTACAACTGTATGTAGGAAAACATGAAAAAAATTTTTAATGACAGGAATTTCCCTAGACAGATTGTTGTAGGAGAGGTTTTTGTAAAAGAAATAGAGCCATTTACATTATCTTCTATTATTATGGCAAGAGAATTAAATTTATTCCTTTCTCAAAGACCTCCATAATTTCAAAAGTGAAGACCTCCAGGTTTCCACAATGATGTAGTGTAACTCAATTTTTTTAAAGTGATGGGAAGATAGCCATCAATCCACTATTAGCTCCTCTATCCTAAATCTATACAATTGTTTTTTACATTGATGGAAAGATATTCTATAATATATTGATGCTAGTTTGGTAGTATTCACTTCTAGAAATGAATTGACATCTTCAAACAAACCAAATTTAATAGCGATTAATTGTTGAAATTACATAGTGTAACGCACAACAAAAACTTTTATTAATGATTTCTTGATTTTTATAAGTGAAGGAGGGTTGAAGGGTCCCTTTCCCTTTACATCATAGATACAACAAGAGGATCAGTCTAAAAACCCAAATGATCCAACAATACTTTGGTGAAAAAATGCTTAAGGGCCTATGCCAAAAAACAAGTGATTGGGAATACAAAAAAACCCTAGACCAGTAAGACAAACATGATGATTTGGTAACAATGCAACTGAAAGGCTATATAACAACCAAAACAAAGTTACATCTTGAAAAATTTTAGAAGCACTTATTTATTTGAATTAGATGACACCTCTATAACCTCCACTTTAACGAGGATGAAAATAATTTCCAGGTGGTTTCGGAAAAAGATTCAATCTTTTCTAGTGGCAATCGAACTCTTTAACCAATGGTATGCCTCACAACCTTCCTGGTGAAGAATATCCCAACGTGTCATTTCCTCTTGCAGTAGAGAAAACATATCATGCAGGTCAGGAAAGGGGAGCAAACTATCTCCACCCTCGATGTCTCACCCCATTTGGACACACCAGACATGAATTGCATTAGGACAGTCAAACCATTTGTACAACTCTAAAAAATGACCACGTCCAAAAAACCTTCCTATTTATAATGAGCCTCAGATAGTAAGGGACATGATGCACTCATGGTTTTTTCCATTTCCACTTCCATGCCAACCCTATACGTTGACTTGATCCAGTGATGACCCATCTCCAAAGCCCAATCCTTTTGCTAGATGTATGATAAGAAGATGAAAAATGAACGTCAAAGAAAATTCCACATTTACCCTCGATGTCCCTCTAGAGAAAGATAATCATCTCTAAGAACTCCCTCAATAAAACCAGGTCTTGATCTGTTTCAATTTGAAAAATGGATTTCAAATGGCGATGCAAAATTTTGGTATAAAATGCCATTTCACGCACCGACGTGGAAAATTACATGAAAGAAAACATTGGAAAGGCCATGACAGATGAAATGAAAGCCAATGAAATAAAGATGAAAGGTGTGAAAATAAGGAGGAGAGGATCGGTAAATATGTGGAGTGATTATGCCATCACATGCTTGTAATTAATACAAGCTTGTTAGGGGCTTTAATATCGACCTTTATTGGAAAAGGTGATGAGTCTAGGTGATCAACATATTTATTTCCAATCTTATCACGTGATTTTCTATAAAATCTTCCTTTTTAGTAGCCTCCCCATATATAACATGTAAGGTCCAATCTGTAATTAATGAAAGAGTACAAAAGGATTTTGTTTACATAAGTTATTTGATGGCGGCGTTAGCAATAATATGAGAGTCACCTCCAATAATTAATTCATTACTATTCAATTCAATAACAACAGACCAACAATGTTCCAACACTTTAATTTATTGATTCATACATTTATTAATTTACATTGGGTGGGATCAGGGTCCGTAATCTATAGTCGGACAACCTCGTAATCAATATCAAGATACTACATAATTTAATCTTCAAACTATTAATAATCATTAAATTTTAAATTTTTATATTTGGTCCTTTGAGTAATCTCAATAATTTTTACATATAATTTTAATTTACTAATTTGGGATTGATGGTGTGTTTTATTTATGAATAAAATCTTATATTCTATTAACAAGTAAAATGATATAAGAATATTCACCAAAAATTTGGTGGTATGGAAGCACACCCCAAAGCCACGAGTTCAAACTCGGAAGACAAAAATCCTAAGAGTACATCCGATTACAAAACATCACAAGATAGAAAAGAAAAAAATTAAGCCTCAACTATGAATTATTGACCAACAGTGCACAAATCTTGATAATGCCATCAAGAGCCAGACAAGTCTTGAGGATAGACAATTCCCTTATGTTTCTTTCCTTTGAAATAAAAAATATCGGTGTGGTCTTGAACAAAAAAACTCATTACTTAAAATTTAATGAAAATAGTCTAAAACTTCCATACTTCATCTTGTTTCATGATACAAATCATATAGCTAGGCAATACGAACCACTATATTGGGAAAAAATTGATCGATACAATATTGTATCGATAGGGTTGGTTAAAGACAATTCCTTCTACACAAATTATACACAACATGCTTTCCACTAACATTCTTTTCTCAATACCCTCTTTAACATTCTCTATAATAACACCTTCCACATTTGTGAATTGACTTCTCAAAATTTACTACATATCTGCATAACCACACTAACTAACGATAACGCTTATCGGTTGCAAAAATTCTAGTGGTTAGTCATCCTTCTCGAAGGTTTGTATTCAAGGACTTGGCTCTGCCAAGGATAGTTCATCGAATATAATATAATTTCAAATAATGACTTCAAACCTGTTGAGATTGTTTTTTGCATTTGTTAAAATAGATTCATCGACAATATATAGGATAGTGGTCGATATCCTTATCATCAACGAATAATTGGCAATCATAAAACATGCTTTGTTCTTCATGGTCTCGGATCATTCATTCTTGAGCAAGACCCATGTTCATCTTTTCCCTCCATTTTTAGTAAAATGTTTAGGACTATTTTATTTAACGGGTTATTTCTAGAAATATGCAGGCCAAGATGATGAGGATACGTCTTCACGTTTAAAATATGTACTTCTATTATTATGCTCTAACAAGTGGGACAAACAGACAATGATTTTTATTTGGTCGATATTTTTAAAAACATAAACAATATAGCCAAGTGAGCGCCAAGCCACTCTTTTCAAGTAAGTAATGTAGCTTAGCGGTCACTATGCATTTTCTTTGATATGAACCGACATAAAAAATGCCTTGATTTGTTATCCGAGTGCTATGTTATGTAGTATTGTAAGTATCAGAATCTTAGTGGTCGCTAAGCATTATTTTTAATACAAACTATTTTTTAATTTCTATTTTCTTAATTAAGAAACAATTTAGCCTAGAGGCCGCTAATCTATTCCTTTCTCATTCATCAATAAAAATAATTGTAGAGCGCTATGTTCTATAAGCATTCGAGCTTAGCGGTCGCTAAAAATTTCTTTTATACAAACTTTTTTTATCTCTATTTTTGAAATTAATAAACAGTTTAGCCTTGAGGCCGTTAATCTATTACTTTCTCAAAAGACCTCCCTAGCTTTCGACAGTAAACAATTTTTATATCTCACAATTTTGCAACTAAAATTTCAAAAAAATGCCTAACGCCCAATAATATCTATTACTATGACTGTTATTACAATGCTACATTCAAATAAGATATTGTTTAGCCTAGCTTTGTGACAAATCATTCCTTTATGTAAGTAATCGAGCTTAGCGGTCACTAAGAATTTTATTTAATACAAATCTGTTGAGCCTAGTGGCCGCTAATCTACTCTTCCTAACAAGTAGCGGAGCTTAGTAAGTTCTAATCATTTTCATTGATGCACACCGATGTGTAAAAAAAGAAAATATGTAAAGGTGTGTGCCTAACAGTCCCTCTAGTGTTATATGAGCACCCTGAAAACATTTTTATTAATCATCTTTCTTCCCGACTATGTAAAGACCTCCATAGCTTTCAAGAATAAAAATGTCCATATCTCACCTATCTTGCCATCAAAATATATTATGGAAAATTCCTAACGACCGTAAATATCTATTACTATGATTTGTTCATAAAGAATCTATGTTATCAAGAAATTTTTTAGCCTATTTTCCACATAATCATTCCTTCTGGTGAGTTTTGAAGCTTAGTGGTCACTAAGCATTTTCTTTCACAACTCTTTGTTTGATTGATCTTGTTCAAGTAATGGAGCTTAGCGGTCACTAAGTATTTTACTTGATACGAACCGATATAAATTATGTGTTAGACACAAAAGAACTTATGAGTAATATAGAAGTTGAGAAATCTTTATATGGTATGTAGTTCCATACTTGGTTGTGGAAGGAATGTATAGTCAATAAGATAAGATTACAGTTGATGAAAATACTAGTGATCGAAAACTGTAAAGATATTTATTTACATTGTTGGAAATGAAACCTAGGAGTTGTAGAGGCTAGTGATTGCTAAGCTTCTACTCATCAAATAAAAAGACAACATACGACATGCGAGTTGTTCATTAACACGTGATGAAGAGAATACCTCGATCAAGTATTTATTATTTTTAATTTAGTGTTGCAAAAAAATTATTCCAATGGAGCATAGCGTTCACTATTTTCTTTCCTATCTATAAGGTACTCTCAAATACGGTGTAGAGTAATTATGTTTTAATTTTTCGTAAATAACTCCTAAAATATCGATGATCAAGAGATATATTAGAAATTTCATGCCACGTGGCAACATTTTAATGGATTACGCTTACACCATAATAATGCAGATTTTTAGAGGTTAAAAATATTTGTTTTTTTGGAAAGAGGGTAAAATGAGGGTTTTAAGATCCCCCAACCTTATACAAGGAGCCCAGTGGCTAGATTAAACTATGAAGCTTACATAGAGAAAAAAACCATGAAAATTTCCAAAAAAATAGGCAAAAGAGCAAATCCCGGCGAAAGAGCAACATCAAAGGAGCTTCTTAAGCTCAATTACAAAATTCTTGGCATGAATAGACCTCGGCTCATCGGCAAGTTGGTCATCCAACATTAACAGCTCAGTGCAGTCTTTGGTAATGGCCGCCTTGGTATTTGCAGTGAAGGTCTCCCAGTCTTTGAGAATCGAGAAGGAGCGTTGCAGCTTGGCCAAGATGGAAGTCACCAACTCCACATGGTGGTCTTCCAGCTGGTTCTCGGTGTCATCAACAGAATCAGTGTTGGCCTTCTCAATGTTTCTAGATGTAGAGTCTTTCCAATTAGGGATAACATCCATCTGCACATCCTGAGGGTTGGTGTCACGATCCTCCATGATAATATTATCGGCATCCAACTAGAAGTTAAGTCCCTCCTCCTTGGGCTCCACCTCCAGGCCAACCGGATTAGATTATGAGGAATTAGATACAATTGAGCAAGCCCAAACATGGTGTCATATGAGAGGTAGGAGCTCCGAGATGGAGGTAGGAGGAGAAGCAACAAGTGCCACCAAAGCCATAGGGTCAACAAAACTGGTTAGACTTGGGGAGGGCGACCGAACAGGGGAGGCAGGGGGAACAAAACCCATGATGGAGGGCCCCAAGATTTCAACATCGAGCCGAGTCGAGAGAAACTTGTCGAGAGGCGGTGATGGATGGAGGAGGGATGGGAAGTGGGGGATGGAATGGGGGAGGAGGTGGGCGTATGTTGGGGCCTACTATGTTTGGGAGGAAAAAGGTTCAATTCAACAGGGGAAGCAGCAAATTTGAACAGGAGGTAGAGAAGGCCCTGATGTAGAATGGGCCCTTCACCCTCCCTAGCTAGGTTGATGGAGTGTTCAAGTGATTGGAAAAGAAAAGTAGCTAAGTTAATTTTCTTCCCCAACGTAAGTGTAAGAGGATGAAGAAATGGGGACCGTAGACCAACCTGTAATGCCCATCGATGGTGAAGTACCTCATGATCACCTCAATGAATCTATCCTAGGGAGGAAGGAGGGATTCCCGAATATAACCAGAGAGATAATTTGTTGGATTCTCCCCTTTGGCAATGAAATATTGAAGCTCCACCTACAAAGGTTTCTTGAAGTATACAACCCCTGAGGTAAGAAGGCCAATGACAGAGGTGATGGCGTTTATGGAGATGGTGAAGCGGGTGTTGCCAATCTGTACTTTACCACATGACCAGGTGGCCAAGGCCCCATACGAGACCAATGCTGAGTATCCTGACATCCTTTCAAGGAACGTTGTTATGCCATTGTCTCTAAGGATGTTCCAAACATCTTGGTCCTCCTACAACCAGTTGCATGAAGCAGGTTCAATGCACTTGAGCTGCCCTCCCATTTTCAGATAATCATGGATGTGAGTTGAGGTGACAATCTGTGACTCGACTTTAATAAGTTCGCCATATCTATGGGAGCCTTCCACATCATCTATCCTTGATACATGAGTAATTATGATGTGAAATGGTGAATCCTGCACTGGATCCACACGAGTGCAAAGAAAACTCATTACACGTGCTTGACTCCGTAGAGAAATACTTCAAATTAATGTGGAAATCATTACCACCATCAAAAGTGAGAATGGAGTGCCTTTTTCTAGGTTTGTTGACATAAGAATTAGATTCCCAACTCCACGCATTAGCTAGATAGTGAGCAATCATTATGGGTAATTTGAAGGATATTGGCAGGAAATTCTCTAACCATATTTGCTGAGAATCAAGGAGGACACCAATGTTCGCCAAATAGTCCACCGCCTTGTTTTCTTCCCTAAGAGTGTGATGAAATTGAGATACTGAAAGTTCCTTTGGAGGAGACGGATGTCAACAATAATGTTTTTAATAGTCCATTGACTGGGTCATCCGAGTTGAGGAGAGTTATAATGTTGAGAGAGTCACTTTCCACAATTAGGGAATCATTGCCAAGTTTAAGACTCATCTCCAGCCCTTTTAAGATAGCTAAGGATTCAACATGGTGATTGGTACCTAGGTTAAAATTGGCTGTAATAACAGCTTTAGGGGAACCATCTAAATTTTGGAGGATCACCCCCTCGACTTTCTAGGGTTACCCTTAGAAGCACCATCCATATTAAGTTTCAACCAACCCATTGGAGGAGGGAGCCACCTAACATCTAAATGATCCTAGGAAGAGGGTTTAGTTGTGGGAAGGATCATCATCTACTAACACCAGTCCTTGTGATTGCATAGCTGAATTTTTTGTTGATATTTCTTCCATAAACAACTATTGAGATTATCTTGGAAGAGAATACCTATATGACTGGCCACCCTCTCGGATCCCAACATTGATCTTTGAAGATTCTCCTATTCCTCTCTTTCTAGATACCCCAAAGGCCATGGGGGAGGATGAGTTTCCAAGCCAGGGAAAGGGTCGGGTGAGTGAAGGGGGAATACCATTGTATGAGGGTGTCATGAATAGAACTTGGGAAGGTCCAGACAACTCTAAAACATGACAAAATCCCACTCCAGATGTTTTGGGCAAAAGGAAATGTAGCAGGAGATGAGAGGAGGATTCCAAGGCTTTCCAACAAAGAACATAGTGAGTGGGAAGTGAGAAGCCTCTTCTCTTTAAGTTCTCACCCGAGAGGAAAGAATTTTGAAGGAGAGCCAGGAAAAGAAGCCAATTTTGGGAATAGACTCTTTGGGCCATATTTTAAAGAGGGAGGTCCAGAAATGGTTCGAGGCTTAGTGTAATAGGAATATTTAACAGTGAAGGCACCAGAGGGGGAGAGGGGCCTAGATATGTTCATCAGCGGGGGAGGAGAATGGAATATAGAGGGAGGAAAGGGAAGATCTCAACTGAATCAAAAGATGACTCTGAAGTTCACTGATGCCCATCCAAACTAGTATATGCCAAGAGGGGATTGAATTCTAAATTCTCCAATAGCGAAAATTTCTTGCCATGTCTATTGATGAGGTTCCTTTTGATAGGTTCCCAAACATGGTTGAGACTTAGAGGTTTATCTCCAATCCACCAATCTGACTAGAAGTCAATAGATTTGCCATTTCCCAACCTCCACTTGGTCCCAGTATGAAGAAGAGGAAGAGAGCTAGTAACCGAGTTCCAAATAGCCGAGCCGCGAGGTGAGGATGAGAGAAGGAAGTCTTCATCTTGCATCAAGTATTTAGATCTCAATAACTGAGCCTAGTGCAAATTACCTTGAGCAACTTCCCAACCGACTTTAGCCAGTAGAGCAACATTCATATCAACAATCTATCTTATACCAAGCCCGCCAAGAATGGCCAGCTTGTAAAATTCATTCCAAGAGACCAAGTGAATCCATTTTTTGGCCTCCACCCTTGACTAGAGAAATTTATTTTGGATTCCCTCCACTACAGAAATCACTAAGGAAGGCATTTTGAGAAGAGACATGAAGTAGATAGGTAGACTCTGCAGTAGCTTTGACCAATTGAAGTTTTCCAAAGAATAAGAATTGCACCTTTCCAAGCAACCATTTTTTTGGTATCTCTCAATAATAGAATTCCAAAAATTCTTGGTTTTTTTCCTTTGAATAGGGGAATGCCAAGATATGTGGAGGGGAAGTCCACAATTTTACAACCAAATATCTCAACAATCCTTCTTTGAATTTGAGCCACAGTGTTTAGGAAGGAGATACTGCTTTTGTTGAAGTTAATCATTTATTGAGAGGCATGTTGATAGTCTTCTAAAATTTCTTTTAGGGCATGAGCTTCAATCACCGAAGAAACACTCAAAAGTAGAGTGTCGTCAAAATTTGGCTTTGTGAGTGGCGGTAAGGGAGTTGGAAGTGATTTTGATGCCAAAAATGATTGAGTGAATTTTGGCCACCTCAAGAGCTCTGCTGAGGGAGTATGCCATTAACAGGAAGAGGAACAGAGACAGAGGGTCCCCTAACAAATGCCTCTACTATTTTTGAAAAATCTTGTCGGGATGTCATCGATGAGAATCGAGAAGAAAGGGGTCATAATGCAAGATGAAATCCAGGTTGCACCACCCGTTGTTAAACCCATAACTCTTTAACAATCGGATCAAAAAAGTCCAAATAACTCTCGTTGAATGCTTTTTGCATGTCTAATTTGAGGATCATCCCCATAGACTTCGAGTGGTGGGCTAAGTGGATGCTTCATGAACGGTGATGATACCCCCTTGAATAAGGCACCCACTGATGAAACCATTTTGATTTGTCATGATGAGGTCATTCATCAGGGGCTTAAGCCGAGCTGCTAACATTTTGGTGATGATTTTGTAGGAGGTGTTGCAGAGGCTAATTGGCTTGAAGTTGGAAACCAATTTAGATCCAAGAGCTTTGGGGGAAAGAGCTATGAAGGTGGTGTTCCACTCTTTTAGGAGGGTGTTGTTGGACTAGAATTCCTTAACCACCTTGTAAAGATCTTGCTTGATGATTTCCCAGAAGATTTGGGCTAAGTATAAAGGAACCAACAAAGCTCTCCATGTTAGCCTAGCGCTACTTCAAAGGAAAAGAATGCAAGAGGTGTTTGCAAGGCCCACTCCAATCAATTTCTCCCATGTGGGTGGCCCAAATTTGAAGTTGTAAAATCAAATCGAATGGCCCATGTTTTAACTGGTAAAATAATGTAACGGCCATATATTTAAAAACTGGTTTTTCCGCCATTAATGTTTTCTTTGCGTTTTCAAGAATTCGAAAGGGCGTGGATGATTGGAATAAGTTGTAACTATTTCTTGCTTGCTCGAGGAAGTTGTAACCATCTCTTGCGAGCTATATCATGAGCTTTCAAAGCCATTATATGGGTTGGAATTTTGATTATTCTAGAACTGTAATTTCAAATTGGAAGAAATCAATACAAAGGTTTTTCCCTTTTCTTTTGCTTTCTCTTTCCTTTTAGTTCTAATCTGTTAATCATCTAATCCTTGTGTGCTTGGAAACTTTGTGTTCTAGTTTGTACAATCTCCAGAACTTTGAGTCTGTGAATTGTGTTTGTTATAAACGTGGATGGTTCTATTCTGTATCTCATTTACACAATACATATAAGGGTTTTCTCTGCCATCTCTTTTCCCTGAAAGTATTATCTTCTTTTGCCTCCCTCCTCTCTTCAAAGTCTTCTATCCTCATGTATTGATAACTTTCCAGGCTTAAAACACATTTCAGGATATTAGAAACCACCATTGAATGAAATACTATGCATTTGTACATAGGTTTTTCCCTATTTTCAATAAGGGAACCTCTCCCATTAAAGAGGAGGGACTTGCTTGTCCCCTAACTATGGTTTCATCCCAAGTGCTAATATGAAACCCAATAGTTTTTGGTGACTCCACTGGGGAATTTGTTCAACAAATTTCCTTTCTAAAAGAAAAACTAATTTGATCATTTCTTTGATCTGGTGACTCTAAGATATACTCATGGTAGAAGGGCTCTTGGAATTGAAGATCCCCAATTTCAACTCTTGGATCAACAAGGTTTTCAACTTCCTCCAACAAGAAGAAATAGAAGAGCTCATTCCACAAGCACACCTCCTATTGAAGATAGAGCTTCTAGTAGTAGCATTCCTCAAGCACAACTTAGCCCTAATCTCCATGCCCTAATTCTTGCTTTGGTGTCTCAGTTCCACTTCAAGCAATATTTCCAAGGATGGAAGCACCTCGGCCTTGGGGAAAAAGAGTTGGGCCTCTCGACTTTCCTCAACCATTACACGAGTTACCTAGGGGTAACAGAAGAATTTTCCCAAATTTAGAGGTGATGGAAAAGTGCACCCTGATGAACACATTGCAGCCTTCATTGTTGCATGTGGGGTCCTTGGAGTTAAACATGAGGATGTCTTTGTGAGGTTATTTGTGGAAACCTTGCAAGACAATGTTGCAGATTGGTTTTATCATCTTCCTACGCTAGGACCATCATTGATTGGACTACTATGAGAACTCAATTTGATCAAGCATTTCAAACCTACTGAGGATGTGCATGCTTTGCTAGCTCATATTTCTCAAATCAAGAAGGAGTCACATGAGCCTATGAGAGAATTTGTGGCCAAGTTCAACAAGTTGGTTAACAAGATTCCACTAGATACTAGACTTGTTGATCAGATTCAGAAGTGTTTCTTCTTGAATTCTCAATTTCCGAAGTAAGCTATGCCATGAGGAGAGAAAATCTTACAACTTTGGATGCTGATTAGAGATTGGTTGTCAGTGTGGAAGATGACTTGATCATGTCTGGCAAGCTAAAAAGGGAGTCTTTCAAATCCAAAGCATATTCTTCTTCTCCTTCTCCTGGAGGTAATGTAGATCAGTTGGTGTAAAATTTGGCTAATGACCTCATTTCCATTAAGAAACAATTGGCTCAACATGCTCCATATCAAGATGTTCCAAGGAAGAAATTTCAGCCTAGGAACCGCTTGCCCTCTTCTCAAACTAGGTTGGCTATTGAAGGTCCACCCCTCAAGGTGCTTGTTAATGCTACTTGTGAAGTTCTTGAGCCTAATGATGAGGAAGAAAATGGGCTTTATGATGAACAAGAAGAGGAAGATGATGAATAACTGGAGGAGCCTGGTGGTTCTCGAGTTCATTTCCTCACTACTGAGGGTATGGATGATGTGGATGATTATGATGATGTAGTGGCTGAGATGAATAGTGAGTCATATGTTGTTATGACCCGGGAGTAACAACAAAAAAAGGAAAGAGTGGTGTAACCTACAAAATATCCAAGGAGTACCCCATCACCATCCCGATGATTGCAAGAAGAGGATCTCCTATTCCTACTACTTCCACTCAAAAGGTAAGCTTTGCTAGTCCTTCTCCCTCTACTTCTACTTTTGGGAATTCTTTCCCAAAAATGATAAAGTTGATAGATCAAAAGCTCCTCCTACTCCTAGTAGTGATTCCCCATCCACATCTAGATCTTTTGACATTATAGACCATCTTAAAAAGACCAAGATTCAGATTTCTGAAGCAGAGTTCTATCAAACCCATCCTAAAGCCTTTTCCAAAATGGTTAACTTTGTAAATTCCAAATCCAAAGTCTCATCCAGTACTTTTAAGGGCCTTTTGCCCACTCCCTCTCCCTCACCTCAATCAAGCCTTGTGGCTGCAGTCACTTCCTCTAATGAGAAAATTGAACCATTCTATGTGACCCTTCTCATAGCTGGCCACAAACTCAGTAATTGTGTCATAGATTCAGGAGCATCAGATAATGTAATGCCTACAAAGGTAGCCCATGCTTTGGGTCTGACCCTAACACGTGCCTTTGGTTCCTGTTATTCCATGGAGAGTAAGAAAGTACCTTTGGTGGGCAGAATTAAAGATGCACAAGTAGCTTTTGTTGCTTTTCCAGAGAAAAGAATCCTAGCCACCATTTTGGTAGCTGATATTCCTCCTTCATATGGGATGTTGCTGAGTAGAAATTTTTGCAAGGAGGTAGGAGGGGAAATTCAAATGGATTGGTCACATGCCTTGATCCCTGTCAATGGGAAGATGAAGAAGTTGTGAACAAGCAGAGTATATTGTGCAAAAGATAGATGATCCTAAAGCACAAATATTGTATGCAAATATAGGGCATGGGAACTACATGATCATGTCACAAGAGGAGACAAGTCTACCAAAGGGAGTGTTGCTTGATCCTAATGGTGTGTGGACTTTGGAGTTTGATGGAAGCTGTTCCTCAGCTGGTTTTGGAGCTGGTGTAGTGCTCATTTCTCCTAGGGGTAAGGTTCATTCTTTCTCCTTTAAATTTTAGTTTGAAAATACCAACAATACTTGGCGAGTATGAGGCCCTTATTCTTGGGTTGAGCATGGAAAGGAGATGGGAGTGAAGAACCTTCTTGCTCATGGAGATGCCGAGATAATTGTAAAACAAGTTAGAGACCTTTATCAGGTAAAGAGTAGAAGGTTGAAACACTATAGGAATCTGGTCTGGGATTCCATTGAATTCCTTGATGCTTTTTCCATTGAAGTTGTGCCAAGGGAGAGGAACACTAGGGATGAATCTCTAGTTGTTTCTGGGTCCTTGTTGATTCCTCACCCTGATTTCCTCAGGAAAAATTCACCATTGAGCTGATCCATAGACCTAGTGTTCCTGACAATGCAAATAATTGGCAATTTTTTAATGATGACCAACATTTTCTTTCTTTCTTGAGCTCAGAGACAACTTTGATCAGCTTGTACTTTGAAGGAAGTGACAATCTTCCTAGAGAGTGTGTGTCATCAAATGAAGAGGGTGTCAAAGAAGAGATGGATCAAGATGGATGCATCAAACTGAAAGGAAACAAAATTCCTAAAGGGATGGTGAGTTTGGAGGATATTTTTGATAAACATGATAGATATATGAAGTCTAAAGTTTCCCAAGGATCTTGACAATCTGCTGAGACTGAGAAAGTGAATATTGGGAGTCTTGATGATCCCAAAATGGTCAACATTGGAAAATGCTACACTCAGAAGAGAAAAAGAAGGTGGTGAATCTATTGAAAAGGTATGTTGATGTTCTAGCTTACTCTTATGATGATCTTAAGGATTTTCAGCCTAAAGAAATGCAACATTTCATTCCTCTTAAGCCTGGGATCAAACCCTTCAAACAGAAGCAAAGGCAATATAATCCAAAGATAGCTGATACAATTTTCCAAGAAATACAAAAGCTTTTGAAGGCTAGGATCATCTTCCCCATCCACCATTCAACGTGGATTACTAATATAGTGCCTGTTAGGAAGAAGAATGGTGAGATCCGGATCTGTGTGGACTTCAAAATCTAAATCAGGGTTCTTTGAAGGATAACTACCCTCTCCCCATGATGGACCAAGTATTGCAAGTTGTCACAGGCTTGGAGATGCTATCTATGTTAGATGGATTCTCAGGGTACAATCAAGTAGAGGTGAATACTATAGATCAACATAAGACTACCTTTACAACTCCTTGGGGAACCTTTGCATACAAGAGAATGCCATTTGGTCTCATCAATGTTGGTGCTACTTTCCAGAGGGCCATGGACTTGGATTTTGGCAGTTTGAAAGGGAAATGCATTGTTGTGTATTTGGATGACTTGATAGTGTTTTCTAAAGCAAGAAAAGATCACTTCCAACACCTTGAAACAATATTGTAGAAGTGTAGAGAGCATGGGATTTATTTAAACCCTAAGAAGTCTATGTTTTGTGTCACAAAAGGAAAGTTATTGGGACACATTGTTTCAAAGGAAGGGATCAAGATTGATCCGAGAGAGTTCAGGCCATCCAACAAATTCCTCTTCCATCAAGTAAGAAGGGTGTCCATTCTTTCTTTGGTAAGATCAATTTCCTAAGGAGATTCATCCCCAATTTTTCGAACTTACTATGAGCATTGCTCACATGATGTAAGGGAAGAAAACCTTTAGTTGGTCCTCTGAAGGGAAGAAATCATTTGAGGACATTAAATAGGCTATTGCAAAGACTCCAATCTTGGCGTGCCCTGACTTTAGCAAAGATTTCATTATCTATTGTTATGCCACTGAAAATACCCTAGCTATTGTGTTAGCCCAGAAGAATGCTTGAAGATCACGAGCTCCCAATTGAATTCATGAGTTATGTCTTGAAAAATCATGAGCTAAAGTACACCATGATGGAGAAGCATGCTTTTACAGTTGTCAAAGTTGTCAAGCAGTTTAGGTTTTACATCCTTAATTCTCATTCTGTGGTGCTTTGGTGCCTGATACAACAATCAAATCCATTCTTACTCAGCAAGAATTTGGAACCAAGAGAGGTAATTGGGTAGAAAAGGTGCAAGAGTATGATCTTGATATCAGGCCAACAAAGCTAGTTCGGGGTAAGGGCCTGTGTGAACTCATTGCTGAGGGAGCTGCCAAGGAGTTGTCCAAAGATGAAGTTGATGTCCCTGTTGTTTTGTTCCTCAACTCGACAGATGTATGGTATGTTGACATTTCTCACTTTCTGACCTATGGAGAGTGTCCATCTCACTTGAGTGCCAAAGAGAAGAGAGCCATCAAACTGAGGTTTGCACAATATGTGCTATGGGAAAATTCTTTGTTCAAACGAGGCATAGATGGAAGGTTTTTGAAGTGTGTAGACAAGGAACAACAAAAGAAGTTGTTCTCTGCTTTTCATGACCAGGCTTGTGGAGGTCATTTCTCCTCTACTGTAACAACTCATAAAATACTTCGTGCTGGTTATTATTGGCCCACTCTATTCAAAGATGCATCAAAATGGGTTGGTAAATGTGAAGCATGCCAAACATTTGTTGGAAGACCTAAGTTGGCTTGCTTTGCCTCTCAAGCCTGTAGTGATTGAAGAGCCATTTCAACAATGGGGTTTAGACTTCATTGGAGCACTCAATCCATCTTCCAGTGCTAGACATACTCATGTGTTGACTACCACATATTACTTCACCAAGTGGGTGGAAGCCATCCCAGTCAAGAGCACTACCTCCGAGGTAGTTTGCAACTTCATTAAAGAGAACATATTGATCAGGTTTGGGATCCCAAACAAAATTGTGACTGATAATGCTTCCAAATTTTATTCTCTGCGAGATGATGGACTTTTGCTATAGGTATGGGATCTCCCTTGCTCATTCTTTAGACTACTACCCCCAAGGGAATGGACAGGTAGAATCAACAAACAAGAACTTGGTAAACATAGTTAGAAAGCTTGTAAATGATTCTCAGAGGAATTGGCATAAGAAGCTATATGATGCACTTTGGGATGATAGAATTACACCCAAGAGAGAAATTGGAATGTCCCCTTTCCAAGTGGTGTATGGTGTAGAAGCTCAACTTACCAGTCATGGTGGAATTTCCAACCTTGCATCTGATGAAAACCATTGAAGATTCAAGTTTTAGTAGCTCTTTGGATAAGAGAATTTTGTACCTTCAGAAGCTCGATGAAGACAAATTACAAGTGGTGGACAAGATAGCAGCTCATCAGTTGAAAGTGAAGGCTTTGTTTGATAAGAAAACCAAACCCAAAGTTTTCCAAGTGGGAGACATTGTGCTGCTTTGGGACAAAAGACATGAGCCACGAGGAAGTCATGGTAAGTTTGATTCTCTTTGGCTTGGTCCTTTTAGAATCAGACATTTTGCTTTGGAGAGAACTCTTTTTATCTGATTACATGGATGGTTCTCCTCTCCCACTTCCTTATAGTGGGTAGTATCTGAAGTTGTTCAAGTCCTAGGTGACTAGGTGGTCCTTCTGTATATTATGTACAATGTTTTGGTTTTGGGTCATTCCTTTGTGTTTCGTTTCTGTTCTTCCCTTTTGGTTTGTTTTTTTTCTTTTCTCGTCTTGTGTGTGTTGCCTTGTATTGGTTTTGCTTTTGAATCCTTTTCCCAATGGATAAAGCACTGGTCCTCTTTCCCCTAGATTTATCTAGTAGTTCTTGATCTTGCCTTGTGTCTTTGTTCCAAGCCAAGTCATCCCCAAAAAGAGTCAGCTATTTGTCGGCCCCAAAATTCCCCTCTTTTGAAGTCAAGTTTCAAAAAATTTTGAGTCTGTACCTTGGAATATTGAATCGCATCAAGCCTAGCATTGTTTACAATTTTCCTATTCATGGAGAAAAATTTGAAAGTCGGGCATATGGTGAAGTTCCTTTCCTTCTTTTTATTTTCTTCCCATAGTCGGAATGACAGTGTATTTTCCCATTAATTTTTTCCCCAGATTCCACGGGTAATACGTGAATATCTTTGATTGGATGTGGTTTGGCCATATTTCAAGGTTCAACGAAGCCTCCATGTGTCCAAATAGTGTAACTCTAGGGGTCAGGGTCCAAGGGATAGTCCTCAAATAAGCGTAGGATTTCCGCATGTCCTAGGTACAAAATGAAGACAGAACAAGCTAAAATCAGCTAAGTATGGAAGGTTCAAGTGGACAACACGTGCCTCATCGACACAACTTCAAGAGTCAAAGCCGGGGGTAGTTCTCAAACTTACGTCGGTCCTCCACGTGTCCTAGGTCCAAAAAGGGACAAAGCCAATAGTTAAAATTGACCAAGTATGGGTGGGTTGGTGGAAGCCACCACGTGCCTTAATGGTGCCATTTTGAAGTGAAATCAAAGGGTTAGTCTCCAAGTAGTGCCACTAGCCGCCACATGGTTAAAGTCAATATGAAGATAGAGTTGGCCATTGAAAATTCTAAGACCGGCGGAAGGAGACACATGCATCAGCTCGGCGCAGCTTCAGGGGGCATTTCCAAAGTAGAAACTCAAATGAGCACTAACCCTCCACGTGTCTAGGGGTCAACATAAGTCAAGTAGAAAATTGGCCCAAATCGGCTAAGTATAAAGGAACCAAAGAGCTCTCCACATGTCATCCTAGCACTACTTCAAAGGAAAAGAATGCAAGAGGTGTTCATAGGCCCACTCCAATCAATTTCTCCCACGTGGGTGGCCCAAATTTGAAGTTGTAAAAGCAAATCGAATGGCCCATGTTTTAACTGGTAAAATAATGTAACGACCATATATTTAAAAACTAGTTTTTCCGCCATTAACATTTTCTTTGCATTTTCAAGAATTCAAAAGGGTGTGGATGATTGGAATAAGTTGTAATTGTTTCTTGCTTGCTCGAGGAAGTTGTAACCATCTCTCGAGCTATATCATGAGCTTTCAAAGCCATTGTATGGGTTGGAATTTTGATTATTCTAGAACTGTAATTTCGAATTGGAAGAAATCAATACAAAGGTTTTTCCTTTTTCTTCTGCTTTCTCTTTCCTTCTAGTTCTGATCTGTGAATCATCTAATCCTTGCATGCTTGGAAACTTTGTGTTCTAGTTTGTACAATCTCCAGAAATTTGAGTCTACGAATTGTGTTTGTTATAAACATGGATGGTTCTATTCTGTATCTCATTTGCACAATACATATAAGGGTTTTTCTCTGCCATCTCTTTTCCTTGAAAGTATTGTCTTCTTCTGCCTCCCTCCTCTCTTCAAAGTCTTCTATCCTCATGTATTGATAACTTTCCAAGCTTAAAACACATTTCAGGATATCGGGAAACCACCATTGAATGAAAGATTGTGCATTTGTACATAGGTTTTTCCCCTGCTTTCAATAAGGGAACCTCTCCCATTAAAGAGGAGGGACTTGCTTGTCCCCTGACTGTGGTTTCATCCCAAGTGCTAATTTGAAACCCAACAGCTCAATTCATAAAGGTGACAATATGGAGGTTCTCAAGAAAAGCGTAAGAATTTAAAAAGTGATGTGGATCTTCTTGAAGCTATGCTTCAGAACTTCACTGAGTGGAGTATTATCACTATTAAGTGCACTTTACAACACGTTCAAACTCTCAAACAACCGGCTAATGCCTACAAAAATGTGAAGAGAAGGGGACATCGAAGAAGAGGAAAATGGAACTATTTGAAGCTGATGTAGCCACTATGGGCACTAACATTGAATCACTAGCTAAAGAATGAACCACTTTGGGGGCCAACTTGGAGAAAATGAAAAAGCAATTTTTGATGTTAGGTTGTTGTTTAGTGATGTTAGTTCTATCTTTATATTGTTATTAGTTTACTTGTATTGGTTGTTAGTTTTGATTCTTTTTGGATCAGACTATATTTTTGTATGGTTTGGTATTGAATATCTACTCTATTTGGGAGCTTTGTTATGTACGGGGTAGGGTCCCCTCAACCCTCTTTTACATAATGTCAAAAAAATCTTACTCTCTGAGTGGAATGGTCCACTCCAAGGAAATTTTTTTCTTTTTTAAAAAATTGAAGCAAAGTAGACTTAAAAGTAGGCATATTTCCTTCTTTCTATGGAGTCTTTTACTTATTTCCACTTAACATAAATATTTTATCTCACATTTAGTTCAATATTGCTTCAATGTAGACCAAAATCGCTTTGGCTCTAACATGTCTTCTTATCAAATCATGTGAAAACAACAAGTACTGTAAATTCAATTATTATTTGATTTTCTCTCTATTGTGAGCAATGCAGGTTTTAGATATATGATTCTTAAAGGAATGTGACGTGAAAAGATATTTACCTATTCTATGAGTTATATTATGGTTCCCCCAACAATCATGATGCCATAATAAAAGAACTAGATTTTAAAATTAACTTGTACCGAAATATGCAATGAGATACATAGGTGCACTATAAAATTAAGTTATACCAAAATATGTAGTAATACATGCATTTAATTGTATTATCATAGTTGGATTGACACCAAGTGGACATCTTTAAAAATATCTTCAATCTTTCTCTATTAAAAACAGGTTCAATCACATCATAGTAAATTAACCTAAGTGTCTCACATCTCTTGAAAGTCATTACCATGGCCGCTAGCTCCGTATAAAAATGATAAAAATGGTACTAAATGGGCGCCAAATTTAACAATGTTATGGCCTTTTAAACATTGAATAGAAAGGATAAAATATCATTTTATATCACCAATAAATGAGAAGACATGTTTCCAAATATATAACATGTCATAAATAATGCCTAAATTTTGTTTCACTTATCATATATCATAGCATAAAACTTATAATTAATGGTCATGGTCGCTAGCCCTTATAACATGTTCATAAATAATGCATAGCGATTTAAATATTTTTGATAATTTATGCATAAATAATGCCCAACAAATGTTTTATACCATATAAAATAAATAATACCCAAAAACGTTAAATATTGCTCATAACATAGCATAAATAATGCCCCAAGATAGATGCTAGCGCTCTAACATCTCACTAAAGCATAAAAATGCCCGGTAATGCAAGTTGGGGGACAATTAAGTGGACATCCAAATCCTGAATTTTACATTAAAAAAGAAAAACATCAAATTTATTAGTCTTCTTTTGAACCATGCCGAAAAGTAAAACATATGTCATAAAAATGGTACCATTGCGTAGGGGAGACTATTAGCTTTTAGAAATAATTAGATTTTAAAACTGAATAGAGAGGATAAATATCATTTAATATAATTTTTTTACTAATAGTGTATGTCTTTAATAATCACTTTTTATGTTGAATTTTTATGTCGTCCACGTTAAGACCCCTTTTTTGTCCCCCAAATTTGTTTCACTTATCAAATGTGATAAAACTTATACCATCCCATCCTGGTGGAATTATATACATGTTAAAAAAAAAATCTATTTGATTTCAATGATTTTTTGATGAAGTTATAGTAAATTAACGGAAAGTGTCTCTGCATTTCTTTATGTTTTCATACCACTTTCATGGAAAAAATCATCAAAAATGAAAATATTACTTTAAAAAAATACAAAATAAAATCCATCCCAAGATAGATAGTGGCATATAACTTACACCAAAGGAAAAAAATATATATCAATTTTTGATATCCAAATTGTGGGCAAACGGACTATAATCTTATAACATTTTTAAAAAAAAAACACCAAGTCATTGAATTTTGAGTGTTTAATATAGCGTAATCTTGTCCATTTTTACAAAAATTAGTATTTTAGATAACTAGATTCCTAGTGGATGCTACGATTCATATTAACATAATAAATAATGCCTAATTTTGAGTGTATGTATAACATAGCATAAATAATACCCTACAAGTTGATATTATGTTGTTATTTAGCAATATAATGTCCACAGATGACCCTATATTTGTCCATCAACATAGCATAAATAATGCCCAGTGGATGCTATCCCTTATAACATGGCATAAATAATTCCCAACGGATGCTAGCCCTTATAACATAGCATAAATAATGCCTAGTGGACACTAGCCCATATAATGGATTCCAATATTTGATTTTCTAGATTCGATATATGGGACTTTGGAGTACATATAATTCCAATATAGGTGATTTTGGATTCCAATATATGTGATTTTGGATTCCAATATATGCGATATTGGAATCCAATATGTGCGATTTTGGAATCTGATATGTGTGATTTTGGAGTGCAGATAATTCTAATATTTGACATTTTGGAATCTAAAAATAACAATATTGGATTTCGATATTGGCTATATTTTTAGTTGTTGGATTGGAATAAGTCCCAATTTAGTGAAATAAGTATTTTTTCCATTGGCTTAATCAAACCTAGATACTCCTCCATCAATATGGGTAGTTTGACATCTTCCTCTGAAGTTATGAAAAAATTGTCATACCTTGAATCTTGGTATAGGATGTCCGCCCTTAGGTCATCGATTTTTGAACCGTGTATTTCATTTTCCTTATAGGAAGGATCTTCTTCATCTTACCATTGAATGGTATGGTGGTATATGACCAATCCATATGTATATCTCCACCAACATCTTGACAAAAATTTGGCTCAACAACATACCATATGAAGCTAACATGTCTGCCATAAGTATTTTCATTGTGATTTTCTTGTTAGGAAAATCAAAAATGCTACTTGAGCATATTTTACCTAGCCAATGAGAGGAACTTCTTTATTTTCCATGGAATAGCAATGGCCAACAATAGGGATGAGAGTCAAACCAAGAGCCTTGGAAAATTTGGTGGGCATGAAATTGTAAAATGCACCAGAGTCAATAATGCAGTTATTTAATTTATACCCATTGATCAACAAGGCAAGATAGAAAGTTCTATTATTATAGAAGTGGAGGATGTTGATGTAATAATGATTTGAGAAGGAGTGGTATTGAGAGCTAGAAGTGGTGGGAATGTGTGGAATGATTATGTATCTCTTGATAGAGAACCATATTCCTCAAGATGGATTTTGAGAAATCTTATGATCACATCAAATGGATGTCTATTTTTCCTATTCCCAAAGCCCTCGATTTTAAAGAGTTCTTCATTTTTATGGTTTAAAGCCTATTTTTTGAGGCCTCGAATTGTTTGAATATCAGTACTAGAAAGTGTTATAAATTTTATATCTTTCATTCTATTTGACAAGGTGCCCTCTCACTCCTTCCATGTATGTTCTCGCATTAGAAACATTTAGATACTTCCTTTCTCATCATGATGAGTGGGGAATACTTAGGGGAATATTCCTCCCAATAAACCTTCACAATTAATAAATGTATATTTTAGTGATGATTAGTTTTTCTCCATTTCATAATTTGAATCCTCTTTTAACAAAGATTTTCATTTCTTGGATATCTTTTACAAAACATTTGGTTTAAGTCTGCATGGACCAAGACGAAGTGTGGTATTATGCCTAAGCCAAATTGGCTTAAATTTTCTAATGAACATGCATCTTAAGAGGGGAACCCATTTACATTTATGTGTATTCAATTTTTAATCAAATGTTCTCCCTTTGATTTATGGTAATATTTTTTGATCATGTGGTAAATAAAATATGCTTCCAAATTTTTAGGCATCTTTCCCTTGTAGGAAAATTTTGGGTGTGCATAAAAATTATTACCACTACCCACATTTACTACTCATCATATTGGACTCCCTCTAAGGATTTATATGTTAATATAAATAATTTTTTTTTAAAAATAAATTATGGGATAATGCTAAACAAGCTTGAGGATTTCATAGGGTTGCTTTGGATATTTGTAGCCTCTTACAAGAAAAAGGAGGCATGAGAATCATTGAAATCCACTACCAAATCATTTCTCTTTATGCTAAGTGGGTATTGAGGGTTATAAAGGGAAACACGGATAGTAAAATCATGTTGAGGAAATGTACATTATTGGTTTTCCCTATAGCATGTCATGTTTGAAAAACATTGGATTCCACACATTTATAATCACCATATTGTTGTTTAAAATTGTTGGATATTTTGTGTCCAAAAACATCTGGAAAGCCTTTGAAATAGTTGAACCCCATATTAAGTGGGTGGGGGATGGTTTAAGAAATGCTCTATCTTTTAATGCCCATCATTTGTGGTGGTCTTCTATCATAATGCCTACTAATAATCCTCTTCTTGATTACCTAGTATAAAAGCGAGTTAATTTTTTCATAAAATGCATCATTTCTAGAAGGACCTAGTCTCTTATAAAGATTAGATATTTTGGTCTTACTTGAAGAGAAGATATCATCTCTTAGCCTCATATTTGCCACATTTTCTTTACATCAAAGAGATCATGTCAAATGTCATGATACATAAACTTGGGCTATAACTCGCCATTGGCTTGGTGGTATAATTTCGATATTGCATTTAGAAACTACTCTTCAAGGTTGTTCTATCATATTATGAGTTCTTTTCCCCTATGTTTTCCCTCAAATATGGATAATATGAATTGGTGAATGAGTTTAAATTCTTCTCCTCACACTTGGCTTACTAGGATTAAATAAAAATTGGAATGATAAGATAAAACCCAACTTATCTCACTTCCATTTTGTGTCTGATCTATTAGAGATTGCATCTCAGGGAAAGGCTCAAATATACAGGTATCCCTAATGCTCGGTGTTTGGCATATTATCACCCTAATTTTTTAATCATTTGTTCTATTTTTCCTTAAAGCCCATTCTTATTGGAATTAGAATCAATATGGCATCTTTCAACCCTTCCATCCCGGTCATTTCAATTAGTGTTTGATTTTATTTAGGGACTATGATAATTGGCCTACAAACATTTATTTTCTTTGGAATTTATTGAGACTAATTATCTTAGTTTAGAAATGGAAATCTAGAAATATAGGTATTTTCAATAAAGATGAAATTATTTATCACTTTGACACAAATGAAAATTTTCTTGTGATATCTTTAGCATTGTACACAAATCCAATGCAAGATGAGAAGGTGGTTATTTAATTTCAACATATATAATAGTTTCTTCAAAATTGGGGAGTTCTCCTTGCATTATGATCCTTGTACCTCTAGATCGACCTATATATTTGTCACTAGAACCAAGACATCAATATAACCAATCCCACAATTACTTCTCCACTCCCCCTCTTCAGCAGAGAGGTTGGAGCTCACCTGCAAATGGTAAGTCTTCGACAACTCATCCCGCAGGACCTATTAGGTGTATGGAAACATTCAAATGGTTGTGGCCGTGTTGTATGGGTAGGGAGCTATCATTTACTTGGCTCATGTTGGTGACTCTATTGATTGAGATGGGTGGGTGACACATAATCCACCTTCAAATGAATCTCTTTCTTGGGAGGTGCCTTTCAGGATGATCCACTACCACTTCATATTGGTGTTGTCACTTGTGTGTGATATATAACACTTTCGATTTTGATTATTAATGTTTGTGTATAACCATATATTTATCATTTTTTGTTTTCTAGGTTGTGTATGTCAATCAACCACCCTTTGTTATAAATTACTTTTTGTGTGTGTGTGTGTGTGTGTGTGTGTGTGTGTGTGTGTGTGTGTGTGTGTGTGTGTGTGTGTGTGTATATATCGATGAGTTCTAATAAAAAATAAATAATCTATAATAATATTGAAATAAATCCCAAGGCCCCATTTTCCTCAAGGCACCTTTGTATAGGGATGGAAATATTTGTTGAAACTTAGAGTTTGTTGCCATACGAACATACTTTGAGGTAAATTTTTATTACATAGAACATAAAAACTCTAACTAGATCTCTTGCGCAATTGAAAATTTTGTTTTGTGTCACTAACAAATAGTAAATTTTCCCCTCTAGGAAATATATTAAGATATTTCTTAATACGATTCTATTGAGTCCATTGTATTTTCCGAAACTTAATCTTTTAAATAAACACATTATCTAGTGTTTAAATGTTCTTTTCTTAGAGGAATCAATGCCTTACAATCCATTATAGAATGTTCACAAGACATAATATTCATGAGGATAAATAGATTGATTTGATCTTATTCATAGAGAAATAAATTATTTGTTGGACCCCCAAATCTCTAAGAGCAATTTGAGCCTTACAAAATTTTATCTATTTTCCTTTCAATGAGACAACCCTAGATTTGCATGCATTTGCTTTGAATTTTTTCTACCTCTTAGAGGCATATTATATGCTGATATTTTTATTGATATATCTTGATAAATGACATCCTATGTATCTTCTACTTGCTTTGTTTGAAAATTCATGTTGTTTTAAGAGATCCTTATCTAAGGGAATCACTTGTTCAACCTCTTCCTTATAAAATCCATGCAAAAGGAAACATTTTTTTCCTAGGTTATATGTTCCCCTTCTAAATTATTTTGTGTGGCTTTATTTTCTTTGAACTAGTTCTAGGGGTCTTAAAAATAAATTAGAACTTTTACTAGGCTCAAAATTAGGAATATCTATCATCCCTCTTTTTCTATTTTCTTTGTCTCACTAAAATATTTTGGAAGTGTTGTCTCAATATTTGAAAAGCTCCAAATTTTGAGACCCTATTTCAAATTTTGCATTTTTTTTGAATGGTTATATTTATGTTGATTTTTCTTAAGTCCTAGTATCATTGCAACGATTTGGAAGTATTGTCTCAAATTTTTTAAATTTCCAAAGTTTGGAGACTGCCCATTTAAAAATTTGGATTTTTTGAGTGGTTCATTTAAAAATTTGGATTTTTTTTGTTCATGTTCACTAGTGGTTCTCTTTGTGTTGATTTTTCTCAAGTCATGGAACTCGTTGTGTCTAGAAAATTTGGAAGACTTTGTCCCATTTTCAAAGGCAAATTCTTGATACCTCATTCAAATAAATTAACTCACTTTTTCATGTTCACTAAATTTTTCTAAGTACTGTTTTGGATCATGATCCCATGACTCTTATGGTATTTCCACAATGACCATGGATCCATATCATCTTCAACTTGCAATGTTCAAAAGATTACAAGTGAATATTTTAACATTCAATAAATTATAAGCGAATAGTTTAAAAAAAACTATTAGAATATATTCAATCGCACGTTCTAAAATATTTAAGGCATGCCATATATCGGAACTATCAATTTTCAAGATTTCATGGCAGTTATGTCCATTCATTAAGGCCACAAATTATTGATATCTACGAACATTTGATTCAAACATATGCATTTTAAAGTCTTTATGTGCATCAGAACTACGAAGATTCCACTCCTACCATTTTATACTTAGTTTGTTCCCACTTCATTAAAGCTCATTAATATCACTGTCACTTTTTATATGCCAAATAATCTCAGGAATGCTACCCAAAAATAAAATAATCCATTTTATTTAATCTCTATATCCTTCAAACGTTCCTCTTCATAAAATTTTCCAAGGTGCAATCCTTCACTCATGTCAGAACTTTATAGCATTTTTTAAGGATGGCCGAAAAGACATCAAAGGAACATAATAGTTGGTGAGTCTTTCTACATTTCACTCATTCCAGTTCACACTGCATTTTCTATAATTTCCCATTCCCCATGAGGTTCAAATGTCAAGGTTATGGTGTTAAGAATGTACTAACAGTCGAGGTCAAAGAGATTTCAGACACCATTGTTGGGCACATTGGCTTAGAGTATTTTCTACTTGGTATGGAGGATTGAACTATAATGTGAGGTTATTTGAAGGAATATCTATCTACAATAATTGCCATCAATTACAGAATGGGGAAGTGAAAATTATCAAAGGAGGGTGAATGATGCCTTAGTATTCAGAGTCATCCATGAACTAAATAATGATTGTAGTGTTTATATTTTTGAAGAAACAAAAGGATTTATCTTTGAATGGGCTGTTTTCAAAAATTAGCAGACATCAAAGGAATCATAGTGGAATATGGGCCAGTTTCAGACACCTCCGCCTATATTTTGATTATGTTGTGATAGGATAAAAAATTGCTATAGACAATGATAAATGCATCTAAAGACTTGTTTTGAAATTGAGACGTGAGAAAGACGAATTTTGGATAATATTTTGATTATGTTGTGATAGGATTTGAGATGTCACAAATTTCTCCTACGGAATTTGTTGCAGGTAAAGTAATCTCTTATTTTTATTGCACTGTCAATGGAGGAATTGAGAAAATTTGATGTTCATATTTTTGAAGTATTAGATTTTTCTATAAATTGGAAGAATTTTCTTTGAAGGTGAAATCTATCTTTATTACTTTCATTTTTCTTTGAAGGGTGTGCCTTAATGGCGGTACATGAGTGCTTTGCTAGCTCCCACTTAAGTTCGATTAATTTCCCAGGTTTCAAGGGACGATTTCTCTTGCATTTATGTGGTTAATTGATGCTTAAAATAACAATGTTTAGTTTTAAACTAAAGTCTCGATCATATTTCATAAAAACAATCCCTCTAAATATAAAATATGAGAATTATTAAAACAATGAAGACTAGCTAATAGAACTAATAAGAACTTTAAATATAATCTCAAATTTCAATCTCAACTCTATCATTAAATTCTCCAAGGACTTTGAATTTTATTGATTATACTAGTGTTCTCTCAGTGCAAAAATGAAGTCTCAATTGAAATGTGCAAATGGAAAATGAGACCGATGCTATCGTTCCTCCATGTGCAAAGGATTTTAAAGTTATTTATAAACTTCAAAATGAAGACAAATTCTTCATTCATTGACCAATTATTGTGGATGTGGATGTGGGAAAACTCTCGCCTAAACACTACTTGCAAAATCTATTCCATTGAAGGGAGTGGGTAGTGATCTTTGAGGGAGGCTTTGTTCAAATCCCTGAAGTCAACACATAGCTTGATTTCCCCATTTTTCTTTCTGAATGGGACCAGATTTGCAACCCAACTTGAATGCTTGATTAGGAATATGATACTTGCCTCTATTAGTTTGTTCAACTCCTTCTTCATCAGAGGCTCAATATGTGGGTTGACTGGTCTCTACTTCTGCCTAATAGGTTGACTAGGTCCAATTCAATTGTGTGTTGTGCTAGTTTGGGATTGAAACCCCTTAGGTCTTCATAACTCCAAGCAAACACATCAGGGAATTCTTGGCAAAGTTGTATGAATTCATACCTTTCCTGCTCGGTGGCCACCTTGCCAATTTGAAGTGTTTTGTCTTCTCCAACTGGGATTGACTCCAAATCCTCTCCTTTGATCTGCATGTTATCCTTTTCTTTTCTGAACTGATCATTAGGATTGAAAATGGATTCTAGGGTCACTAAGCCTTTGGGAAGCTTGTTTGTATGTAGCTATACTATCTGGTTCCCATATTCTGCTCTAGTTTTTTTTGATTATGGGCCGAGAATTCAGCCTCTTCTTGCAAAAAATTGATGATCTGTTGATCATTCTCAAACACCTGCCAGCATGTATTATTATCTAGCACTGCCAGCCTCACAACCACATGGATATGTGGCTATTCTTTGTCTCTCTTGATGTTGTCCACCACATCAAATGTTGCTCCAACTACTACAAGTCTATCAGCAACTTCATTCTTTTTTCTGGGTATGGAAACAATGTTGAAAGCCTTGAAATCTTCCATGAGATCCCATACCCTACTCTTATAGTTCTTGAGCAGGTCATTTTTAACAACATTTAGTCCTCTTACTTGATTAGCAACCAACTCACTATATCCAAACACTTGTAAATTATTGATTCCTATCTTTCTTGCCCAATGAAGAGCTTGGACTAAAGCCTCATATTAAGCAGTGTTATTTGAGCAAGAAAATTGAAATCTAAAGGATAAATAATATTTCATACCTCTGGGGGACACAATCATAGCTCCTCCTCCAGCTCCTTGTCTACTCCTTGAGCCATCAAAGAATAATTTCCATACTTCATTGTCATCCTTGTACTCTAGCTTGATTAGGTCAGGAAGAGGATGATTCTCTTCATGTAGATAGTAGACACCCAACTCAGATTCTTCCATCTCCTTGTAGGGGTCAAAAGCATGTTTTTATTGGCCCACTCATCTAGAGTCAAATCAGGGATACATCCCAACTTGGTATCTGCTTCATTAGTGTTTAGGAGGTCTTCTTGATCAAAGGCTGAGTAGTTGGCATTGATTGGGCTAGGTACATAGGGTTCAATATGATAGTCAGCAATAGGTTTAGATCTGATTGTGGCCTTTGCCCCATACCTTGTCCTAAAGAGCATATGTGACCAATCAGCAGACAGGTAGCCTCCAATCTTGGTAGTGAAGTCCCTAGATAGACACAAAGAAAAATGTGGTGGCAAATCTATGATGGACACGTTTTGCAAGACAGTTACATTGGGGCAGGCGTGTAGAGTGAGGCTCAGGTCTTGGATGATTCCTACAGTGGTCACTGTTGTCCCATCTAATTGAACTACTCCTCTAGAGATGACTTCATATTTGAGACCCAACTGATCAGCTATTTGTTTGGGCATCACAAAACTACTAGCCCCAGAGTCAATCATACAATTGTGCACTAATTTGTCTCCAATAATCAATGAGACATAGAATGGAGGAGGCCTCAAGTTCTTACCTTGTTGTTCTCCTTGGTTCCTCTCAGGTTGAACTACATTGGCAAGCACTCTCTCTTGTTGGTTAGGAGGTTGACTTGAACTTG
Source organism: Taxus wallichiana var. yunnanensis (assembly GCA_018340775.1). Lineage (NCBI taxonomy): Eukaryota > Viridiplantae > Streptophyta > Pinopsida > Cupressales > Taxaceae > Taxus > Taxus wallichiana. Next base: position 971,903,013 of record CM031237.1, on the reverse strand, counting down.
ACCAATTTTACATGGCAGTTTGCAACAGATCTCTCTACCCTAGAATGGCCAATGACTCCCATAGTGAGATGTTCACACTTTTCTTCTTCATTTTCTCAATAATATTGAATGAGCTATCCTTTTACTGCCCCTTCCCAGACACATTTCTTTCTTGCACATGGGCTATTACAAGGGTTCTGACTTTGGGTTTAGAAGGTGACTTGGATTGGTTCTACATGTTGGGAGTTTCTCTTGGAACACCAAGACCTTGTGGAGTGGTGGAAGGTTGAGGGTCACCTGAGTTCAGTGGTTGGCCTTCCCCAAGACTTCTCTTTTTGGACCGTGTATTGGCAGCCACACCTTGAGCAGGGGACTGATTCATCCCATAGAAGTCTTCAGCCTACCAATTGACAAGCATAGTCTCTCCTTGAGGTTCACTTTGTTGGAATCCTTGCTGTTGATCTCCCTCTTGGCCAGATTCTTGTGGTAGCATACTAGTTTACACCATTAGAGCCTGATTTAGAGCACCATTAAAACACATGGATTGGTTATGTGGCTGACTACATGGAAAACACCAGTCATATTCTTGTGCCATATTGTTCTATGCAGGGACCAATGCCTTTGATGTTGACGTTGTATTTGGATCATAAGACTTGAAAGGCCTAGCAGCTTGGGGTTGTCCTTGGTTCCGGCTCTGGTTTACGGTCTGAGGTGGTGGCCTATCCTACGTCACGATAATCGTGCGGCTTGATATTGATCCTTCAAACTGGTATGGCCTAAAAATGAGCTTGTTGTCTTTTGATGGTCACTAGCTCATTCCCAAAGTTCTGAAATTGCTTCATTACCACTTCCTGAAACTCTTTATCGGTATTAGATGATGAAGTGGAAGCTTCGACTAAGATTTGACTCCTAGGGGTGGGTATAGGAGCTAATGTAGGCACTTGGCTAGTATCTGGGCCTCCTAACTTAGGGTACAGAGGCATGGATGGCCTAGGAGTGATTTTTCTAGCTTGAATCAAATGGTTCTCAACCCCTATGGAGAGGATATAGGCTGCGAGGTAATGTAGTTTCCCCCATTAACGAATCATCGGAGAGATATCAAAATTTAAATCCACGAGAAAGTATAAGAACGCACCTTCATTTGTAGGATTTATTCTTTGTTGGAATTCTATCCCAGTCCGTTGGAATCTGAGGTTGAAGTCTGTCAGCTGCTCGTTCAGGGCTCTCTTGATTGTTGTTAGTTGCTCTAGTAAGGATAAGTTATCACCCTTTTCCCCAAATTGGTCATGAAGAGCCGTGCACAGCTGGTTCCAGCCTCTGATAGAGCCTACTATAAGACTCTTGAACCATTCTGAAGCTTTCCCTTTGAATGAAGAGGTGAGCAGCTTGAATGTAATGTCCATCTCATGGATCTCGTGGATTGTATAGACATTTGCAATATCTTGGACATGATCACCAGGAGAAGTTTGATTTTCCCCAGTGAAATATGGGATGCTCTTTAATTATGCAATATGAACTGGGTTTTGTACAACCAAGGCGAATGGACTACTGCCAAAGTGAGTTGACATATGGATTTGGGCATGCCATTTTGAATGGCCTAAGAATCCTTGTAGATCTGAAAAAAGGCCTTGCAGGTGGAGGTGTTGACAAGGTTATTCTTGGTGGATATGGAGACCTATGAATTCTCCTTCCTCTCCTTTCTCTACCTCGGGATGACACAAGTATTCAAATATACCTTCTTTACTTTCTCTAGACCGGGTTTTTCTCATGAATATTCCAAGCTTGGGTTCTGAAACCAGTAGATTTGTTTCTTTTTGAGTCGCCAGATGTATGATTGTAAGACTTCTTAAAAGCTAGATTCACAAAAAATATACATCAATCCCTACTGTAATAATATGGAGACTTCTTGGTCCCATCGGGCGTGCCAAAACTGTTAGTGCGAAATCACAGCACCCCCAAATGAGTTATGGATAATTTACTTTTCTAAGGTAGAATCATCTGGTGTGATTACATAACATGGAGCTTTTCCTAAGGTGTGGGACCTTGCAAATTGGAAAAGCTCTCCAGATTAAGGTTGGTTACTTATTCCTCTGTTTAGCTACATACGTGAGGATTTGCAGAGGATATATATCTATACCTAGTTTAAGACCTACCAAGGAGACATGGATAAAGGAGTACAGAAATGAGAAATAACTAAACTACTAGGTGATGCACCAAAGGAATGATGAATACTTAGTTTGCCTTTGACACAAACCAATAAAATGCATACAATAAACAAACATAGACAGCTAGATCTGTAACGAGAGATCAGATAGAAGCAAAAGAAACAAGAAGGACTGAAATTGATCACAAACGTATTTTATTGCTCTAATAGATTGATACAGTTCATTACAAAATAACCGAAAGGAAAAGACGTAATACAATTTTAAAGGAAGGCTGAACCCTAAAAATCCTTTACTTGAAGGGAAAGGGAGCCCGAAAACTAAGAATATCTAACCCTTAACAAATAACCCAAAAATGGCATTTATTGGTGAAGCAAAAAAATGAGGAGAGAGAAACATGGGAAATTGATTTGTAGGTCCAACCACCTGACAATATCCATTAAAATGGCAAGGGCACCTTCAAAAATCCATTTTCCAATGTATTCGACCATGTTGGAGAAAAATGGGTGCCATACCACATTAAATTTTAGTGGTTGGACGTTTGTTCTGTGTTTTTCCCATGCCTAGGACTTTTCTTCATTTTTCTTCACCTAACCTCCTCAAAATTAAAGTCTCAGACCCCATGGCATGGGTGAGGCCGAGATCTTTCCAACGGCATCAAATTTTGCAATATCTCAAGCCCTGAGTCGAAAGATACGCCCCTTGAAGTTTGTATCGGGTCTGTACAGGAGGGCAGGAAAACATCCTTAAAAATGGGTCCCCTTTTGATTGGGATACATGGCAGCCAGATTGGGATAAAAATTCAGGTCCACGGCCCGCAATTTACCTTTTGGCCCTTTACAGAAAAACGTAAAAACCTCCGTAGCCCCGAAACTCCGTTTGGACATGTGGCTCCTTTTGGTTGGCTGGGAAACACGTTTCCATTTTTACCTTTATGCCTTTTGGACAAAAGGAAAATTTTCACTTTTCTCCCCAACACCCCACCTTGGCTTTGACTCGGTCTATATGTTGACTTTTTCCCTCTTGGGTGGAGTCATAGGTCTTTTAGAACTTTTACCCCTTTTGAGGCAAAGGGAAAAAAACTAACCTTTTCCCCGACTCCTGCTTTCCCCTAGGATATGCATCACCCTGGCACTTGCTTGGGAACCTTCTCTCCTTTTGACCCTTGAATCAGCACCATTGAGACACTTGGTAGCCTCCGTTGGCCTGTTAATGTTTTGACTTTTCAACTAACTTTATCCCCCTTTGAGGACACGTGGAGGCACCGCGCATGTTTGTAAATCCAACCCAAAGTTTTCCTTTGGAGGAGCGTTAGGTTGACACTTGTCTTCCTCTACTACTTTGTGGACTGTTTAACGGTCCTTCTTACTTTTTAGAGTTTGAGCTATGTGGTGGCCTCGCGCTCATTTGTGTTTCCTCCTAGGGAATGAATCTTGGAAATGCACTAGGCTGACACACATCACTCTCCACTTGTACTTCTATACTTAACAAATTTTCGAAGCCCACCTTTTGACCACAACCAATTCAAGCCCGAGGACTTCGAATCTTCATTGTTCTTCCTTCTTTTGGCTTCTTTGTAGCATTGATCCTTATTATCTGACCTGCTTTATTTTATAGTTCTTCCTACCTGTAACTTGGAGGATGGATTTAAGATGTAGAAACAACCCGATAGAGTCATTTTCTTTCTGTACAGGGTCCTTTGATCTTTCTTGGCCTCTGCCACTCCATTGTTGAATCTTCTTGCAACCAATTTGTAGGATCTAGATGAGTTTTCTTAGGTTCCTTCAAGCGGGGTCATGATTTGATCCAATATTTCACCCGAGGTGAAATATGGATAACAGTATCCTTAAAGAAAATGAATATTATGAGAACCACTTACATGAACTAGAAATGTTACAATCGCATCATGTCCAAGTGCTTAAACATTTTCACGCATATTAATCTCGCATCGCACATTCCTACAATTGCAAAAACACTCTCAAGAGTTCAACATCGGTGACCTTGTCTTGAAATAAATTCAAAAGAATATAAATTTTGAGACACCTCTAAAAGGTAAATTCAAGCACAATTGGCTTGGCACATACATTATCACTAACAAACTTGGTGGTAGAGTCTTGCCTCACCACCATTTTAGGAAAACCTCTCAAAAATCCATTCAATATAATGCATATTAATAAATACTATACTTAGAATAATACTATTCAACCAATACCCGATGACACACTCTTGTGCTTCGGTTCACATGATTGTTTAGAGATTATTACAAATGAAACACACACACTTTGCACAATAGTTACTACACACTACATCTATCACACATATCACATCACACATTCTATAGTTAGTCTACATCATCTTGACATTTACACATCTACATGTCATACATCGTATTATTCTTCATTATACTCATCTAAAATTACATACTACTCATCATGCACATCACATAGCACACATTTCACACTATTATTCTATCTATACATTTTTTCATTACATCCTATACATTGCATATCCAACATCCTACACATCAGATGGTAACCTATTATCATCACACATACTACATCATCTTCTACATTCCTAGGATAGTGACACACACGCGATAGGCTAAATTATCACCTAATATATCATCTTGTAGTGGTATACGCTTTAAGCTACATCACCACTCATTACTATTCATCTTATAGTGACATACACTATATTCTACATCGTCACTTCCACTATCATCTTCTAGTGATACACACTTTAGGGATAAATAATTAGTCATACACTTATTTTTTTCGTGATATACGCTTAGGCTATAAGGTTCATGCACATCTCTTCTATATGTTGAATATCATTATCAATACACATACACATTCATCACAAGCATGCTAGACACAACACACACTATTCAACCATTTCTTGATGACGCACTCTTGTTCATGGTTCATTCTTATTCTTGAGGGGGAAAAGTAAATGAACATCACTTTGCATACATTTCCATTCACTCGGGGCATGTGGCTCCTATCAATCAATTTTTCATTCCTCTTTTGGGGCCACATTCTCCTATCGGCAATGTTGCATGCACCCCAAAGAGGGGGCATCATTTGGGGTTTACATATTATGTAACACTTTTACACTAGTTTAGTTCAGATGCACTTTATGCCCTTGGTATTGTGGGTTACATACAATGAGTGGGTTCAAATAAGTGTACAAACCCCATATACAATGGCTTTTACAGGGACATGGTAGTCCTTAGAATTCTAGGAAGTAGTTAAATGTTAGAGTATATGGTGGAATTCCTCCCTACACTTCTTGAACCAAAGGTGGTGTCGGATCACCCAAAAAACCAAGAAATATAGAGATCTCTTCACACACATTTAGGGAAGTAGTTACAAGTTAGAGGATACAATGGAATTCCTCCTATACTTCTTGACCTATGGCGTCGAATCACAAAAATAATCGACAAAGATATAGGATATCCTTCTACACTCTCTTTCTTGACATGGATCAAGTGCACATGTTCCATTTACATTTTTTTTTGCGTATTTTAAATTTACATACTTTTACATGCGTCTTTTACATTGCATTTTTACACATACATACATACATATTTGACTACTTCATCATTTTCTCCTTAAGTCCGCCATGAGAAACAAATAGTCAAATGGGGGAAACAACAAAAACAATAACAATAACTAAAACAAAATCATCGTCAACAACAACATTTCATGGCAGCACACACCATATTAACCATGCGGGTGCATCACTCTCATCATCAACTACACACATGTTTCCACCCTAGGTTCACTCTCATCACTGTTTTTGTGCTTTTTCATCTTTAGTTTCCATGCTCAATCATCTTTTTCATTCCATGCTTTTCTATTCCTTCAATGCATTTTCTACTACAATATTCATGGACATCAGGTACACATCTCTATTTACTTTATGTTATCGAGATTTCCGCTCACCAACATAAAGTGGGGGTAAATGTAGTCACAAAATCATGCACTTTATACACTATTTAGTCCTAGTCTCATACTACTATTTAGAAGGTTTTGAGTGAAGAAAATACTAATCAACCCCCATCTTTTGGCCATCTTATTTTAATTTTTCATCATTCCCGACCTCGCACCCGCATGTCCAAGAAATTTTTTCATTTTATGTCATTTTAGTTATGATGGGGCACCCTGATCCTTTTGAACTTTCCCACCACTTTTTGGGCACTTTCTATCCATTTTGGCTTCTTATTTTTTTAGTGGTCAGCCATCTTGGGGTTAGTTATGAAATTATATAAAGAGAAACCTATAAATATAAATTTATGAGAACACAATGAGGGACAAAACACTAGTCACTACTATCATCCACCTAACGTTGCATTTATTTGGAGATTTATTGCATCCATTAGCTCCATCACATGGGATAAGGCTGGTTCATCTCGCATCACAAAAACATAGAGGGAGGGATTCTATTCTATTTCGTGCACCATTCTATTAAATTAAACATCTATTTATTGCTCATTACTTCACAAAGTGTGAATGACATAAGAACACCAAGGGCACATGATGCACACAGCACACACACACACACCAGAACTACATTTGGCTATGAAATGTAGTGCAAATCTTAGTTAGTAAGCCCACTATTGTGGCAGCTCAGTCATCTCGACCCATTCATTTGCATTCTTCTTTTTCTTATGTTTTTTATACTTCTTGTGGTTTATTGCAGGTATTTTTATCATCTTGGATTAGTAGAGATACTTGGCGTAATGCAGTGAATCTGATGTGATACACAATGAGAGTTTCAGACCACCTGCCAAACCTATGAGACTCAATTCTGGAGCTTTTGTATAGACTAGGGCACCCATTCTATAGACTAGAGTTCCCACAGTTCCCAGATCCCTCTCCAAGCACTCCAGTCTAACTAGATAGCTGAGATCCATCCTTTTTAGGACCTCTACACTATCGTTCCTACTTCCTATTCCTCCAGGTCATTTCGTGTCATAGTCCAAGATTTCCTCTAATCAACCAAGTTCATTCTAACTCTTTTATTACTCTAAGGTTTAACATTTCCATTTTCATAGTTATTAATGTCATTTACATATTTATTTGCTACATCTCTTTACTATATTTACACATCATTTATATTAGATTAACTATCATATATCCCATATTTTAGTTAATGATGTGGAAGCTAAGAAGGAGGAAGTGACCATAGGGGTGAAGCATATGAGTTTTACCTTTTATTGTATCTTGATGAAGACATGCTTCTTTTTGCATATTAAGGGCGGGCTGCAAAATAAGAGCAAAAGAGTAGTCAAAGTCATGTGTTATGAAAACTCTTACAAAATTATGTAAATGTGTGCAAAAAGTTGTAAAAGGAAAGTGTGCACCTTACCCGCGAAGAGTGACAAGGATATAAAATGTCCCAATCTGCTATAGAAGAGTGAGATTTTTGGGTGATCTCATGCCAAGAATGAGTTGTTTAGGAAATCTCACTCCAAGAATGACTTTTTTGGGTGATATCACGATAAGAGTTAGTTTTTGGGTGATTTCATGTCTTGTAAGAAGAGTGTTGGGGAGATAGGTCTAATGTTACTCTCCTTCCATGAATGCTTCCTGATTTATACACCATTACAGCTGGTGTGATCCATGTTTAGTTCCGTGTTGTTCCAAGTAGAAAAAAAGGAGATAGAATGTATTTTAATTGCTAGAGGATTGTGACTCTCTACTGTAAAAATTACTCGTGAACTGTTTGTTGACATTGATGATCTAAGAATGTAATTGTATATGCCCCTAGTCATATGCACCCAAGAAAGGGTAGAAACACCTAGGCACTAGTGTCTATATTTCAGGCACTAGAGTATGTGATGTACTGAGGAACCAAGTTAGATTTAGGGCCATTTTTGTAATTATAAACTATTATATTCATGTACTATGTAGGCCTATGTTGAATCTATGAGATGTTATATGGGGTGACCGATTCACCCAATGTATGCCCCCTTGTTTGGGGTGCATGCAATGTCACTAGGAGAATGTGGTCTAAAGAAAGGATATGATACTGATATGAAACGGATACCCTATAAGGGAGGAGGCAATGTGCATTGTAGAAACCAAGGCACATGTAAAAAAGTGGCTAGAAATATGTGTTAATAGAAAAAGGTGAAAGTTGTGCTATAGAAGACAATGTAAACAAGCAATAATGTAGAAAAATTAGACCATGAAAAGTAGGTTTCAAACATGGGACATCACTCAAAATTTCGCAAGACAATCAGGTCTGAAGCAGCCAAAAGCATATAAGTAGTGATCAAACAAGACATAGGACATAACCCACAAACAATTTCATATTATAGAAGAAAATATCAAGCAAAGTGTAACAAAAAACCATGGTGGAAAATAGTTCCTACAAGGCAAATGCTGCACATGAAGCACCCGTTAACACATTAGAAAGATAAATATTATGTCAAAATGTGTATAGATTGATGGAATATAGTGTGCTAAAAATAATAGGAATTAGTAAATAATGAAACAATAACACCTATAGTGTGTGAGAAAGTAGATGCCCCAAGAGCCTCGGTGGGACTGGTAAGAGGTACAATGCCAATCATCATTGTTGTGTGTAAAGATCTATAGGAAGTCTACATTAAAAACTAGAGAACAAGTGAATGCATATGTGTATATAGAAAATATAATGACATACTTGATATCCATCTAACATATAAATCAAAGTGTACATGTAATAATAAGTAAGTAAGAATAAAAGAAACCAAGATACGTCATATGATGTGAATGGGTGAAATGGAATGATATGCGATGTGAATGTGATAGAGGAAATGTTCCCCTCAAGTGGATGTGGATGAGAATGAGATTAGGTTCATTTATAAAAGACCCCTTGACAGTCAAGAATAAACCATATAACAAGAGTGTGTCATCGAGAAATGGTTTGAAAATGTGCACTAGATAAATAGATCAATGAATCATAAAGGATAACGAGTGAATGGGGTGAGGTTCAATTTAGATTTAGACCATCAATCATCAAGTATGAACCATGGAACTAGAGTGTATCATAGGGTTATATGATGATACATAGTGTATCAAGTTGTGTAATTATGCTTATGAAATATTAGACATTTAAGAGCAGAGCATCAAGTGCATTTGATAACAATGCAAGGGGGAGAATATATGATGCCCCCAACTATGTGAGTGATGGATATCTATATGATGATGTGAGAAGGACCTTGTCATGGTGGTGGAGTTTGAAATGTGTCTTGGCCATCAATATAAGGAAGAGTTTTTTTGACAAAACAAATTGGAAACAGTATGAAGTAGGATGGGAGGGATCTTGAATGGCAGTATCTTATGTGGGATTGATAACGTTGTAGAATACTTGAGAGGAGGAGGTGTTGGACTAATTTTTAGAGGAGGTTGCTTAGGAGTTGGTGATGCGGAAGAAGACTTAGTAGGAGGAGGTGATGGAGGAAAACCTTGAGAGGTCATCGCTAAGTTAGATTGGGTTGCATAGATGACGCTTGAGTGACCAAAGAAGGAACATTAGAAGTGATGGCATGATGCTCATTAAACATAGATGAATCAGATTTAGGAACCCAGGGATGTAGCAATTGAGATGAACATGTAGCATTTTGTGTAGCAAATGAAATGAGACCATAATGCTTAAGGTGGTCAATTTTTTGTTTTAGAGCATAACAATAATTGTCATTATGTCTATTAATTTGATGATAATTGCAATATGGATGACCTTGATATTGTGCAAGTCAATAAAGAGGATAGTAATGAGTAGATGGAAAGTTGTTAAATGACGAGTTGAGGAAAAATCTCTTGTTTCTTGGCATTATGATCAAACTTGAGAGGTTTCGGTAATGGTAAGAGTCAAGGTTCACTAATATGAGCACATGTAAAAGACATAGAATTAAGATGTGGCATAGAAGAAGAACAAGTATGGGCTTGAGAAACATCCTTGAGATGTTGGATTTCAGATTTAAGAGATGTAATCATTGTTTCCATAGCTTGAATTTTCTCTTGAAATAAAGAGTGTAAATCTTGAATTGAATCCAAAATAGGTTGATTGGATGGAGGATAGTGAAGGTTAGGGTCATCGAGAGACAATAAAAATGGAACTTAATTGAGTGGGTGGTGTATTGTGAGGGAGATACATGGTATCGAGGGATTTTTTGAGAACAAGTTTGCAAGGTGGATACATTTGAAGTAATTCATGCAAATATATTTGAGGAATTTTAGGAGCCATGAAAGAAGGTTGAAAAGAATAAGCAAAATGAAGATCCCAAAGTGTTCAAATGTGGGTTCAGTAAATGATTTAACAAATATGGAATTTTTAAAACCCTAATTTCAGAGTCACATATGATAAATAAATCCTAATGTAAAATTTTTGACACAAGCAATAAGCTAAAGATATATAAAACCCTAAGTGCAAGAGAGAGGGTAAAATACTTAGCTTATTTACACCCGATCCCGAGACCGTGTAGACTAGAGAAGGTGATAAACATGAAGGGCAGACTTTTGTAACTAAGCATAAAAATCCTAGAACTTTCGGATGAGCCGGGACTAGGGCTCCTGAGATCGGGGGGGAGGTGCCTAGGTGTTAGAGACCTCTACTAGGCACATGTGATCGCGTAAAATCTTGAAAATTGATATTTTGGTGTTAAAAGGTGGTCACTAATAGTCGATGTTGGTTGCCTATATATCATTAAATGATCACCGAATTATCATGTAACATGCAAAGAGAAGATGACTTGTAAAACCATCAAACTACATCAAATTCCAAAAAAAAAAATTCAATGTGGGGAGTTGGACTCACCTTGACGGTCACTCAACAGAGTGAACTTACGATCGAGCATTGTAATACATCTCAAACTCCATGTAGTTCTTGTGTGTGTGTGTGTGATAGAATCACGCCCTACAAATCCCTTTTACAAGTGCACATGATAGCAAGTGATGGATAGATGTACCAATGTAAATAGATATGTGTATGAAAAAATGAACTTCCCCTCCTATGCGTGTATGCAATCCCTTGTCCCTTGTATGAGTGTTAGATGGATACCTTTGATGCTTTTATATGTCTTTGGATGTAACCTTAGGTGATAATAATAGATGCTTAGAGCTTGGTCCTTTATTTTGTTCACATAGATTTGTATCTATATGACTCCCTTGGTTGAATTTTGTAATTGACAATTGGAAGACCAACCGTAAGAAAATAAGATGCCCAAAAGATAAAAGGGACCCAAAAGAAGTGAGTAAGATAGAAAAGGGCCGGGGTGCCCATAAGGATGAGGGAGCCTAGGCACTGCGTGTCATGTCACGGGTGATGGTTTATGAAGCCATAAAATATAAGTAAGAGAAGTAACGACTAGGTTGTATGGTGTAAATGACTAGAAAAGACCGAGACAAAGCAAAGAGGCCAACAATAACTATAAATTACTAGTTTTATTGCTTAGGAATTAGATGAATGCAAGTATGTGTTTAGGACCTAGAAATATAACCAAGTGTGTGATTTTGTGTGTAGATCTTGTCACGATCATATTCACAGTATTCATCACCTTCATTTTCATGTTTATCAAGACACTTAGTAGAAAAGTGACCTACTTCACCACAATTGAAACATTTAAATGGAAGTTTACATTTGTACTTTCCAAAGCCAAACTTCAATATCCTAACAACCATTGCAAAAGAGTTTTGTAACATTCCCATTTTAAGACTTTAGAAACAAGGGGAATTTTTATTTTTGCATGAATAATGTTCTCTGTTCTAAATACATAATTTAGAACACACATTCTTTAACAACCATTCTTATAACAGATAACCATATGCAACTGTAATGACTTGGTGAACTACCGATCTATTCATTTCATGACTCGGTGAACTACCGATCTATTCATGTTTAACATTAAGTATTGAATAATTTTCCATATACTACATATACTTGGTTCTCTTTCCCTGTTCCTTGGGTATTGAGTGATCTGTCTAAGGAACCTATCTAGATATTTGTTATCAATATTCATCTGCATCACGAACCTTAGACTAGGTGACATGGGACAACACAACCAACAACTTGCGATACTTTGGCCAAATATTTCTAACATACTGTTCGTATTACTATTCCTTGATGGCATACTCATCAATCTGGAATACGTCCTTCACCCCACTCTATTGTTATCTGGAATGTCCTTTATTGACTTCCATCCACTTGCCCGTGGTTTAACCCTAGTTTGAGTTAACAACATATGTTATGATAGGAAGAGGCTCACAAAAACTTAGGGTAAGTTGGCATACTGGGTCAACCTAAGTCAACCCCGTGTGCCAAGGTACCCTGAGTTTTAGAGGGATACTCCTTATCTTAAACATGCTACTAACCAGACCTAGAGAGAAACTAAGTTCAAGTCCAATGTGTGTAGATCTAGATGATCAATGTAGAAGGGTGTTGCCACATGTCAACTGCATCGTTGTATCCTCGAGAAGATCCTAATCTTCTCAAGGTATAGCCCTGCAGTTGGCATGTGCTAACATCCTACAGAACAACCTCATCGAGATGTACATACCCCTAGGAGCTTATTATAATTTAATTAATTTGGATTATTAAAAATAGATTTCAGCAACCTTGCCAAGCCCTAATCCAACACTCCTTAAGTTCTTTTCTATACCAGATTCAATTGATCATTAAAGAACTTCCTTAACTTAAGATTTCCTTTAATGTTCATTTAATGGGCTTAATAAGCCATTAACCAAAATAGGACAACAACATTATAAGTTCCATTTAATGTGACTTAACCGTTCAAGGAAGTGTAGCAACCACCTAGGTTGTAACTAAGTAGACTTTATTAAAATGAAGTCTAATGATTAGGAATCATATCTTCCTTTTCATTTGCATTCTTATGAGAGAGGAAGAGTCTTCCTTTACATGGTTAAGTGCTAGGGTTTAGCACCCCTTTATATCATTTACAAATTCTATAGTTTTACTTGAATGTTCCTTTCACATCATATTACTATGTTGAATTGTTTAGATATGACCATCAAATTCTGCAACTTAGCAAGCTACATCTTATTTAGGGAGAATATTCTAAATCCCATTATCAAACTTATCCAAGAATACCCAATTAAGCATATAAATAATATGGAGAATATCAACAAGATAGGATTCCATCTCTGTTATAAAAGTACAAGTTAATTTACACATCCAATGCAAGTAAATTCTCAACTTTCAATTCATCTTTAAAACTTATACATTTACAAAACTTATGCATTTTAGGCATACTGCCTAACAACAACCTTCTTTCTAAAAAGAATATAACTTTTCTTTTTCAATACAACTCAAGAACGAATCAGAATTCTCTACAAAGAATCAGACTTAAATCAGCCCATGCATCATATAAGTTTTTTCCTTCTTTTATCACTTACGAAGTCCATCTGCAAAAATTTCTAGCATGGGTCAGTTCAATGAATTGAGCATGATAAGCACTAAGCCTTAAACGAAGTGCATTCCACTAATTGTTCCATTAAAAACAACCCGCTTTAATGAAACAATTAGTATATCATACTATAAGCATAAGTAACAACAATCAGAGAAGGAATACATTAATAAATCTGAATTCGCTTCTAAGAGAGAGAGCAGAATATATAACATTTTCCTTACAATTTAAAGTTCAATTGATCCTAACAATTACCTTTATCAAACAACAGATCTTATCATCTCATTGTTCCCAATTCTTCAATAATAGAATACAACACTTATCTTTACTATAAGACAAAAGAAGTGTTTACAACATGGTTCTCAGTAGGGTGATTAACCTAACTTTTAAGCAAAGGAAGAAGAGAAACCATTTCAACTATGCCCAAAACACATAACATCCACAAAGCAGAAATAGGTTCATGTCATGACTTAAACTGTTTCATTTAAAGGTCAACTACCTTAAAATTCAACATTCTAGATATTCATCGAACAGAATCACATATTAATCCAAGAGGAAAATAAAGGATCAACAATCAACCAACAAGTTTACATTTTCTGTTCAACAAACCAATCATCAATCTCTTTCTACTTTATTTCAGTCAAATGTTATGTACAAGAAGACTAAACAACGTAATAATCTTCTTTTCCTATATGAATAATTAACAGGTGGTTCCAATCAAATGAACTTAACCCAACAACCTTAGAAAAGGAATCTTAACAGGATATGGTTCAATCCTTAATTCATCTCATTATACTTAACAACAATTCCCTTTTTCTAATACAGACAAATAAGTTCATAAATTTATTCCCAAAGGAGAGTTCAAGATCAACTTTAGAATAAGAAGAAAACGTATTGAAACCTTCCCTAAAATCTTTACCATAAAAAGGCATGAGTTCCATTTTTAGCTCGAATCAGTATAACAGTGAAGTTTAAAACAACACTACATCCCTAAGAAATCACAATTTCCTTTATCCTTAAGACTCAAGCATTCATTTATTGGACCCAACAAGAAGTGTAAAACCCGAATAGGAAACTAACAACTCGAAATTACCCATTTAAACCATGCCTCCAATTTTTCTCCTTGCGCATGTAGTTGGTTTCAAAAAGAGTTATGAGTTATTAAACCATTTAATCAAGTAATAAACCCAATTTCAAAGCCAAGACCCAATCGATCATATTTGTAATACAACTAGTTCAGGACTCGTAAAACAATTCTGAGCACAATGTTGAACATAAGCTCCCACAAAGGTTCGAACCACTCAAGTGAATATACACAAGTTCAGGACAACAACATATTCTCTTTTTAGTTTACATCCTAAACAAAGAAAACCCAAAATAACACCAGAGCAGAACCGACACCTTGCTCAGGTTACAATTTCCAAACACATTAGTAACAATTAAATTATACAGTGTCGCATCACGGAATCTCATACATGAGTTCGAATATACACCAACATCTTAAAACAAGGTAGTATACAAATACCTATTAACAATTTAGAAAAGTAGAGAGCTTCCATTTCCTGTTAACATCTCATCAAACCCTATTTTCCAATTCAAATGAAATATAAGTTTCTTACCGGGTTTAGACCTATACCAACAACAAAATACGAGTGCCGTGTACTTAATGAACTTTCAATAATAGTTCAAATGGTCACTAGAAAATAAACACAAGCTCTAAGCCATATACGGACTTCAACAACAGTCCAGGTCATCACAAGAATCAAAACACGATTCCTTAGTACAAGAACCTCTATCAACAGTTCAAATCAAACACAAAACCAAAACAAGATCCAAATAGAAATACGAGCTTGAATACAAGTTACGAAAAATACGAGCTTGAATACAAGTTACAAAAATACGAGCTTGAATACAAGTTATAGAAAAATACAAGCTCAAGATCAACAAACATGAATTCCCACAGTAACAGATGGAAGTCAAGGTTCCCAAATAACTCAACACAATAATCATTAGCAACGAAGGTCATCAAAACAGAACCCTTCAATTACCAGATACAAAAATGTCAAGCAGAGTTACAAAATATGTTTTTGCATGCATGTATCATGTTTTTAAACAAACACAATGTAAGTTTCCAACGAACCATATTTACCATGGATTCATGATCAAGAACAAGATTTATTAAACCCAACAAGAAAATAACCAGATAAAATATGCAATCCACAAATCTTAATAGAGCAGAGTTGTTTTAATGAAAACATTTAGAAGAAAGCAAGAGATTTTAATGGTTAGAGCCTATCATGCCTGATAGTGCTTCTGCCAAATTGAAGGAGACCTCCACCGAGCTCACAACTTCTCCTCTTCCCCACGAAAGATCAAACAACCATATTCTTTTTCCACAATGCTTCTTATACATCCCACAAACCGAAAATAGGTCTAAGACTTCAAAAATAGCCATTAAGTGCAGTTCAATCTGCTGGTTTGAAAAACTAGAGAGCATGCAGAGCAAAAATCACGAAACATGCAAAGTGAAACAACCCCAAACAAACCCGCTTACATGCCTTCCAAGACGGTTTCGTGCACAAAAACTAAAAATAATAAGTTTCATTAATTCCAATTTTCCCACCTATCCTTCCTTGCCACCGCCTTCTAATTCTGATGAATGCCAAATCAAAATTAACATGCAATTCCATTTTAGTGACACTTCCACATAAGCCTCCGCCAAGTCAACTAGCCCCTACCAAAACTAGCAGTACCCTATGCATTCAAAACCTTATCAATAACATAAATGCCATAGGAACCATCACCCTTAATGCATGTAACCACCTAATTCCCCTTTCATACCCATTAGTTTAGGATAGATCAAATTTCTTAGGTTAGACCTTAGGTAGTTTATAATATATACCTTAGGATATAACCCTAACAACAAATTTCCACTGTAGGTCTTAACACATAGCCTTAGGTAGTTTCCACATAGGTTAGATTAATTCACAACATAATAGTTTTAGGCATTAGGTTAGATCATCATAAAACCTTATAGTATTAGGTTCTAGGTTAATTTTAATAGCCTAGTAACCTTTCCATATCCCTTAGCACAGAGCTTAGGTTAGGATGCCAATCAACCAACAAAGTAGAATAGGAAGCTTTAGGTTAGAATAAGAATTCTATTAAGTGACATAGCTTAGGTAAAAATATTCTTACCTAGCTTAGGATTCCGTAGGATAGTCCTTTTTAGGATCCCAAATCCCTCCTATGCCATGAACAAGCTGTATTTTCGTGTTCGCCAGCAATGTCCTGCCATGATCGATCTCCAAGGACCCAAGCACAACATACAACTGAATGGAAATATGTTCACACAAAAATCAAAGAACTTGTAATAACAAAGTTCAGTCAATATGTCTCTTAATTCATGGAATGTCAATTTACCATTCGTTCAACAGAGCAGATTTAAAACATTCCTTGGATCACTGAAATTGATCCAAGGATGAGTCAGATTAATAGATAAGTTTACAACTCTTAAACCAGATTGAAACTCACCTACAGAAGTGAAAAATGGATTCAAGGAAGCCATTCCAATTCAGTCAAAGGATCTTAAGAACAGAAATGATTTATCCATATCAAGCATGATCTCCAACAATCAAAAGAACATATCTTTATAAGGAAAATCACATGTCAACACTTGAAATGCAAAGGAGGAAAATAACAACTGTCAAGGGTGTTACAAGTTCTTCATCATCAATCTCAAGAGTATCATCATCATCCTTCACTTTCTTTCCTTGGTATTCATATCATATTTGAAGGCAATCTCCTTCTTGGCTGGTTTAGAATCAATAACCCTCATCTCATAAGTAGTCAAAGTTCCATGTAATTCATCCATTGTCAAGAGATTCAAATCCTTGGCTTCTTCAATAGCAGACACTTTGGAATCAAATATAGGAGTAAGATATCTCAATACCTTTTTTACCACAACCTCTTCCTTCACTTCTTCACCTAATCCTTTCATGGTGTTGACAACCTTGTCAACTCTAAGCAAGTATGTAGCAATAGACTCATCATCACTCATTTTTAGCCCTTCAAACTGATTTTTGAAGGTTTGAAGATTGTTATTATTACCTTGGAATATCCTTCATAAAGGACCTAAAGTTTCTCCCACATTTATTTTGTTGATGTGTAATGCATGACCTTCACAAGTTCAGGTTCAGCTAGACCACACATGATTGCATTCATATCCCTGGAGTTGTCACTACTACTAGTCTTCTTGATCAGTAGCAGCTTGTTGGGGGGAATAGCATAAGCATTATAACAATCCAAAATAGATTTCCAAATACCTAGGTACATGAAGTGATTCCTCATCCTTAGACTCCAAAATCATAGTTAACTCCATCAAACAATGGTGCCTTTCTAGAAGAAGTGCCACTCTGTTGACTCGCCATTTTGTGCTTCATCTCCTTTTAAGTGATTAAACTCCTCCAAAATCACCTAATATGATACCAAATTTTTAAGCACAATGGAATAAGGAGGGTGAATCAATCCTTTAAACCCTTAAAAAAATTTCAAATTAACTTACATACACCATTAACATTTAACCATTCATTAATGTGATCTTAACAATATACAACAACCATCCACAAGATAATAACCATGAAAGAGTGCACAATAACACAAGATATAAGTGGGAAAACCTCAAGGGGAAGAAAAAAACTTAATGTTTCATTATATTACTCAAATCAAATGAATTTAGTGAAACATTAACTCTTAGTTTAGTAGAGCACCAACCCTACAAGGAGCACCAACCCTTAGTTTAGTGAAACACCAACTCCACAAGGAGGATAAACCACCTAAGGTGATAAAATAGTAACTAAATCACCTTTAGATAAATATATTTGATGTATTGTTGCTACCACAACTGATGGAGATCACTATTTCAGCTCACACACCTTCAAACCCTCTTCAAACACACCTTCTCCTAACTCACTCAAACTTGA
Organism: Taxus wallichiana var. yunnanensis; assembly: GCA_018340775.1. Classification (NCBI taxonomy): domain Eukaryota; kingdom Viridiplantae; phylum Streptophyta; class Pinopsida; order Cupressales; family Taxaceae; genus Taxus; species Taxus wallichiana. The sequence goes on along the minus strand of CM031237.1, from coordinate 971,884,477 downwards.
TAATTCAATGGACGGAATTTTGGAAAAAACCATTTAAAAAAAGCTCTTATAAAATATTCATACTTTTAAAAGCTCTATCAGCTTTTTCTTGATGACCTTAAGTCACTTGCACTCTCTCGCCTAGCTCACACTTTTCCCTCTCTTTTTCACTAGTTCAAAAATGAACCAAAACATTCACTTTTATATGAACCTCAAATAAAAAACATAACATAGGTTTGTATTTACCAAATATTTCCATCATACTAACATAAAATTATAATATCACACTCATATAAATTCATAACATTGACCCATGTAGGTCAGCCATGCACCAAGACACAAGACAAGCCTAAAAGGCCTAAAACCCCATCACCAAGCTCATCAAAGACCTTCAAACAATTCAACCTAATTAGTCAATCCTACAAAGGATTAAAATATGTGGAAAAAATCATAGAAAATCATCCATGATATCACAATTCTCTGCACCAATATTTTTCTTCATAACACCACTAAGTAGGATTGTTTCCTACTCAAAACAAACACTTCCAAGAACTAGTCTTCACCTATGAAGCTCAAGATCATAAAACAACATCTAAAATATTCCATGTAAAAAATCATTGTAAATAAAATGATATTTAGAACACATTAATGATTTCTAGAACTTATGAAACATCAAATAAAATAAACCATGCCTCTTTTCCTCTTCAAAAATTGAATTACCCAAAAAGTAGTTTTGGAAACTCAACTGGTTTGCACCCATGCTGTCACTTTAAAGACATATAAATTAATTAAATAGGAAAAAAATTAATCACTCTTAACTCTAAAATTGATATACATCATCAGATAAACCAACACATTCGTATTCTTCATCAATCTTCTAGCCAAAACAGTAAAAACATGAACTACCAAACTAGGTCAACTTGTGACCTCAACCATGCTACCTCAGTACACTTTCATAGCTCAACCAAAACATGAAACATGTCACATTGGATGTTTAAAACACCTCAAAGGCCATTATACTCCTTAACCATACCCAAAAGTTCTCAAGCACTTCCATTTCCAACACTATTAAACTGCCCTTTTAGGCCCAAAAACTAGTCTTCATGAGATAAGGCACACTTTGCACTCTAGGACCTCAACCACGACCTGAAACTATCATGGACATGTATTTAAAATCCTATGATTCCATAAATGGTGATTTATTCATTAGGTTATATGGAAAACTTTTTCACAAACTGAAAATCTCCAAAAAATTATTTTTTTAGTGGGGCCCATATAATGCCACACACACTAAAATACCTCATTGGAAATATGGAGGATTAATCTACAACCTCAAATCATAAAATTTGTAAAAAAATCCATTTTGGACTCATACCAAGAAGATCTTCTCCATCACTAACCTAGGGTTTCAAAGCCATAAAAGTGACTTACCTTCTTAACGATCGTTCATAAATGTTTGGGCCTCATTTTACATCATTAAAAATATGATATATTTTTAACTCCATGAATCGACATCCCGAAAGGCTTAAATCCCCATGCAAACCTTACATGTTCCAACTATGAGCATTTCTCTCACTTCGAGCTAGAAAATGCACTCTTAAGAACCCTATTTTAGTCTAATCTCCATAACTTACAAAATTCTCATCATGGAAACATGGAATTTTTCCCATAGCATCACAAAACCCTATGATAACATCTCCAATCATCATATTTTCTAAAATATATTTTCATCTTACCAACCACCATGGTTTACATGACTAGGACTTAGGGTTTTGCATAGTTTAAGCCAAAACATAGTAGAATAACACTATACCTCAACATGAAACCTCTCCAAAAGGCCCTAAAAACATTGAGACATCATGTCTCACTCACCTACATGCTTCCATGATCTCACATAGCCATAAATATTACTCTCACACTCCATTTGACTTCCAAACACGTATAATAGGTCGAGATGAGCACCTATAATTGAGTCTTCCACATGTACTTGCACTCTAAAGCTTATGTGAGTGTATCAAAACAATACTATCATGATCTCCATGCCTATACCATGATCCTAAAGTAACCATACAATTGTATCCATCATGTACCATCACCTAGGATAGCTAGGTCACCTAATTATGCCTACTAGGCCAAGCCATCCTCACTGATTACACTATCGCAACCATGAATCAACTGTTGGAAATTATAGAACCGAGAGGGGAGTGAATTAGTGCTTATAAATTTTTACATAAAATTCACTTTATTTAAATTAGTTATAATCAAACCACAAATTCATGCACAATCCATAAACAAAAGAGTACGCATGAGAGACAAGATTTAATGTGGGAAACCCTTCAAGGGAGAAAAACCCATTAAAACCAAAAAACTAGCTTGGAAAAATTGTTCTATTAAAGTTACAATGATTTCATAGTTGAGCATCAACTCAATATGGCGCTAAAAATAAAAAATTTAACCAAACGCCCATCTACTCTTTAGCAAGCTTCTACTTGCATTGAATCTCTAAATCCCAAATTCAGTCAAGCACCCACTGACCTTCTATAAGTAACAACTTACAAGGAATCTCCAACTCCCCGATTGGTAAGCCATTACTTAGTCTTTTACTATTTTTTGATCACTCTAAATAGGTTGTCTCACACAACAAATTGTGGCCACTTGAATCAGCTCATTCTTCTTATCTTTTCACCCTCCTTAATCTGGTTCAAGTATTCACCTCAAGGCTTCCTCTTCAACATCAGATATCCCTCTCAAACATCAACATTTTCAAGCTCACTAACTGCTGCAAAATTCCAGTTCTTCATACATTAGATTATACTCTGATTTTTATCACCTTACTACACCTCCAATGACATAAATAAACAACCACAACATAAAAACTTTCAGATATTAAAAGATAACAAATTATTCCTCTTTAGAGTCTCTTCCACTTCACCTTACACAAGGAACTATTTAACTTCACATAACAACTCGAATTGGAAGGGAAAAGATGATATCATACAAATTGATTTTTGGAAATGATTGTCTCTCGAATAGGTGTCAATCACATGTAGACCATATAAGACCTTTCAAGGAAATTATAACCTTCACTTAGATCAAAAAATGAATCCCAAATTCATTTCTTAACTACAGGATTCTTCTTACACCTAAAATTGTCATATGACACACTATTTTATAACTGTCATGTCAGAACTTGTCTTCTTCTTTTGGTGAGTTGTCTTTGTTTCTAATTGATTTAACCATCCACCAAGTGGCACAATAATGTGAGAGCATTACAATGACTCTTTTCGCTTCTTTATAACCACTTCATATCCTTCCTAACACACCACTTCTTCCACATATTTCATTACACCTCAAACTTGCATTCATGGAGGTCCAAAAATTGCAGTCATGGTGCATGCTCCTATAACACTGATTTTTACATGTTCCATGTCCAAAAAATCTTTGGAAGAATTGAATTTAATGTCCATCCCACATTCAAGGTTTGGAACATCTCACACTTTCTTCATTCATGTCATGAGATACTTGATTTATGTAAGGTACTTGCGAGTTTCCATGCACGAAAAACTAGTCTTCAAAATCTTTGGAGCACTAAAACTTGTCATCCAACAACCTATCATACACCAAAAGAAATATCTTGAAGTCCTCTTTCTAGAAATTCTCATTTCTTTCACTAAATCAAGGGAAGTCATTCAACCATCTTCATTTCTCAAATTGGTCTAACTCTTTTCTAGAAGCTTAAAAACCAATCTTTAACTTCTTATGTTTAAACACCTTCAAAGTTCTTTCTAATCTAAAATATAATTTTTATCAGTTTAAGGACATCACAAAAACATGTGCAAGCATTCATAAGCATACCTTGTTTGAACAAAACTCCATCTACTCACCTGTAGCAACAAGCTTCTTCACTACTCAAACATAGCAATTTTGATCATTCAAACTTGTACATGCAAGAAACTTATCAAATTTAAAAAAAAAAAAAAAAAACATAATAAAATCTCATATGGAATGTCTTCATGTTGTTTAGGACAAAAAAATCACTTCATGAGGAAATTCATCATGTATACTCTTCATACCTTCAAGGCTACTCTTCCATTCTAGCATTCTCAAACAATAGGAGCACAAACAAACTTGTACCATAAAATTTATACAAAAGAGTAAACTAAATGAATTCATGATCATCAAGAACACATCTAAAACATCATTCATAAAATATTTTAGCATGACTTACTTTGTAAGTTTAGTCTCATACATTGAAATCTTCAAAAATGCTTATCTTGTTGAGAGGTCTACCATGTTTCATGAGCTCAAAACTCCATGAAAATATTATTTGATGAATTCTCTACATGCTCAGGTTCATAAGAAATTAAAAAAAAATCATTTGAGCACCTAACCAAGCATTTTTCTCCATACCAATGTGAATCAAGTTTATGAGGCTTCCGTAAAACTTCACAAAAATGGATAGAACTTTCTTATTTCTCATCCATTTTGCCTTAGAATTTTTGAAACATATTTTTATCCCTATGCTCTTCAAATTTGTCTCTTATGATTTATTCGAAGGAGGCTCCACAATTTTTTTAAATGCTAAGATGTCAGAGTGCTAGTTTACCATACCTTACTTAACCCGGTTTTGGTAAAAATCCAATATCTTGCACAAAACGTGTCCTAAAGTCTTGAATTTTTTTCCAAACCTTCACGACTACCTCCTCCATTTTATCCAATGGCCACTTTTTCGTAGTTTACTCTGAAATTTCAAATCCAATCTCATTTGTGTATATTAAAATTGTTTGTCCTGAAAGGCAGTCATACCAATGACCCTGAATATGCCTATAACTGTTGAATCATGACTTGTAGCTTCATATGAAGACTCTTATAAATGTACCTAATCACTTCCCATACTTTCATTATTATTATTTATCTTGTTTAACTTCATATCCTCACTCTAGGTACTTGAATTAGGCCAATTTGAGCTAGTTTACACCGCAATTCACCATGACCTGCATGTCCTTCACCAGAGCCCCTTAAACATGTCCTATTATGCCTTTACCATGCTTAAAAAGAATCATCAAGCCTTCACTTTTCTATGTCACTTTGTTGACTAGGCCTAGGGATTAAAATTGAGCTAGTTTGACCGATTCCACTCTTGTGCCCCCGTATTCACCCTTCGAACCCTACTTCCACATCATCTACATGTTATACATTTCCCGACATCATCCTCGTTTGTTCTCACATCATCACCTTACATGTACTTTTCACTATTTTCTCAAGAAGGAAATGCTTACTCATGTGTTCTCAAGCCTTTACATGTCTAGTCTTTACTAACTCACTCCAAGCTCCCTCTAGCTCTCCTACATCCTTCTTTGTCATTAATATGCCTTTGAAATCAATGAAAACTCATCATCCACATGCCAACATCAACCTCGAGTGTTCATTTCATCATCATGCCAAACATCGTCTAGCACTCCTTCTTCATCCTCTTTGTCATTAATGAGATTTTACATCAATGAAAGCACTCTATCTTACTCATGCCAACAAAACTTAATAGGATGAAACTATTTAAGAGTAGGATATATAATAAAATTTAAACTAAATAAAGAATCAAGTAGTTCAAGATCATTTCGAGAAGACACAAATGACTTTATGGAAACTTTCAGAGAGTCATTTGTCATCAAACTTTCCACCAAAAACCCCTTTCTACATTTTTGAAGGCAAGGATTATTGTTCAAAATCTAGAGGAGCTTCCAAAAATTGATCCTGGAAGGCTAGTATCCAAGGTCGGGTAAGGAAGTTATTTGAAAATTAAATGATTGGGAAGTGTATCCTTACAACATGAAGCTAAAACCTTTACCTTGAAGTTTAAACTTCAAAGACTTGAAGCCATGTTACACATTTGATAACGAAATGAAAAACCTTATAGTGCACGGTATATAAATGAGATCGGTCACCAAATTCCAACACAATATTAACATGGATATATTTTGATATATCCATATCCACCATAATGCAAACATAAGTAATGTGGGTGAAGAGCATAGTAGTAGTTTTAGTAGTAAGAAATCTATCCAAAGTGTTGCGAATAAATTTAAGGTATGATTCAATCTACAACTTGAGTGGAAGATTCGACAATCTAACCAAAACAGACTTGATATTAAATGATTTGGTAATGGGGTTAAAAGATGGGTTTCAAAATTTAATCAAGAGATAATGTTAATCCTAGACCCTTAATTAGTCTCAAAGAATCATAGCCCTATCCCATATTAAATTAAAAACCTAAATGAAAATACCCCTAACATGGATAAATCTCCATGTTACCTTGTAAAAAGGTTGTCGTGAATCGGAGTCACACATGTAATGGTGGGAGGCTTGGCCATAACTAGTGGAGGGTACATATCACGCCACAAGTCACATAATTTTTAAAAATTTCAACCACCGCCTCTTTAAAGTCAAAATGAAGAGGGATGTGAGTGCTAGGTAGACATCCAAAATTTTCATCAAGAAAAAGACTTACAAATATTTGATAATAGTTGGGTTATCCAATATAAACAAAATAGAGGAAAAATCCATACATTCTTGGGGATTTTTTTTTCGTGAGCATCTCGGTCTTATATTTTATATCTATTTACTATTGAACAATCCTTTATATTAAATGGAAAAATAAAGAGAGTTACATAGAAAGGGTGACCAAAAACTCATGGTTCTATTGACATGTTCAGCACTCATTCAAAATGGAAACTCAAAACTTTGTTTCAAACGAGAAGTGTTGATGAGATGGACCTAACTAAGGGAAGGCATACAATTTTCTTAAGTGTTTTCAACTTACAACAATTGATTAACAACATGCAATTTGTAAGTATGTGTGTTGTTGCAGAATGTAAGACCTCACATATGTTTCCATTCCATGTTTGTCTTCAACAAGGAAACACAAAATCCTGAAGGACCAATGCATAGCCTTGATGAAGGCGGGAATCACAATACATGTGGGATGTTAAACTCTAAAACAACAAACAAAGTTACAACTTACATGTAGAAGAATTCATTATTAAGTTACAGTACATCAAATTTCATTATTTCTTTATGTTTAAATGCTATTAATCATGTGATTGAGTTGTTTATTTTATTATATAATCAATACATATCATAAAATTTGAATGTAGAAAGAAGTATACAACTCAATTATAGAAATTAATGTCATTTATTCATGAAGAAATTCAATGTTTCCCACACAAGCCGTGGGATGTAACTTATGATTATTGAATCAAAATATACATGTACACAAAGATAAAAGAAAATGAATATAGAAGAAACCCATCATTGCCTTTGGGTCTTCTTTTGGTCTTCATCCAGTTTCATCTCCTCCATCTTCTTCTCGCATCATCATTCCGCTACATCATGGTACTCAAACAAAAAGAGAAGGTTGTCAATTATTTAGCTTAGGGTTTAATTTGTATTCTTGTGCTATCAATTTCATGCAAATGAATCATTTGAAGTTAACAGCATAAGGTACATCAAAGATGATACAAAATCAAGAAAGTACTATCTTGCGTAAACACATGTCGCTTCTCATAATCAAGACATAAAATAAGAACAAATACTATGGAATACGAGAGAGGATAAAGCCTATTTATTTTCTAACTCTTTGATTAAGTGTGCAGTACATATGACATATGAATAAAATAGATTACATTGAATAGGTAAAAATTGAATGAATAAAACTCAAGAAGATTTCGTGGCTCACATTAAAGGAAAATCATATTGCTATTTAAGTAAGCCCTTGATTATGATACAATCAAAGTACATTTACCTACTAGATGAAGAGATCAGTTTCCTTGTCGTATCTATTGGGCATGGAGTCGAGAATAATAGTCTGATACTAGTTTTCCTTTGGTTCATGAGCCCGACCGCTTGCATCCTCAGATTTTATAAGAAAATCCTGAAATGAAGATTTCTGAGAGTAGAAAATTGTTTCAACTCCAGGGCTTCGTCTGTTTTTCTGAATGAACTGCATAAGAGCAACAAAACAACACCAAGACTATGTACAAAATTGAAATCATACATGCTCCAAATGGAACATGCAGAGCATGCAAAAGCACTTAGGAGAAAAGCAATCTACGCTACAGCAAGACAATGTGCAGAAGCACTTAGAGGAAAGAGAAACTAAACTAATATGTACAGAGTGGGACTTCCCTTTTAGTAGCAGTGCTTGAGATAGATCCCATTCACTGGGATCTGTAGCTCTTCACCCTCCAATGAGGACAACTAGAAATCATTGCTACTTTTGCATCTTGTTATCATATAAGGACCACTCCAGATGGCATCGAACTTAGAATGTCTCCCTGGTTTTGCTCGATCCGTCCCCACTTCAAAACCAGGTCTCCTTCTTGAAAGTCCTTACTTTTGCTTTCTTGTCAAAGCACTTCTTGATTGAAGCCTGACTCCTCTCCAATGCTTGAGAGCACTCTCTCTAGCTTCTTCTAATTCTATCAGCTCCACGTACCTAGACCTCCATTGGTGCAAACTCAGACATTTCTAGTTGCCTCACAAGCTCCAATGCTGGTAACTCAAGTGATATAGGAAACACTGCCTCTTTCCCATAGACAAGCTTGAATGGAGAGCTACCTATGGATCTCTTGGGTGTTATTCTATCAGCCCATAAGGCTGTTTTGAGCTTTGTGTGCCAGGTCCTTTGATTCTCATCTAGAGTTCTCTTGATGATCTTTAATAGATTCTTGTTTGTAGACTCAACTCCGACCATTACCCTGAGGGTAATAATTTGATGAGGTGCTCAAATAAGTCCCATTCTTGACATCCCATCCTGTGATCTTGGAACCTATAAATGCTAATGCATTTTCTGAGATGATGGTGGTTGGTACCCCAAATCTGGTCACTATTCCTTCATAGAAATCCAGGATACTAGACTCATTTGCCTCCTTGAGTGCCACTACCTTGGTCCATTTGGTAAAATAGTTTGTGGCTGTTAGGATCCATTTGTGACCCTGGCTTGAGTTTGGATTGATGACTCCAATGAAGTCCAATCCCCACTGCATAAAAGGTTGGTCGACCGAGATTGGGTGCAATGGAAGTGCTGCTAGCTTCTCCTTCCCTTTGAAGAAAGCACAATTCTTGCATCTTTTAATCCATGTATAATAGTCACTAAACACTCTGGGCCAATAATATCCTACTTTCATGATTTTGAGTGTTGTCACTCTTGGGGAAAAATGGCCTCCAGCTACTTCAACATGAAATTCTTGTAGCACTCTCTCCACTTGATCCGTCCCAATGCATCTCAGCAGAATACCATTGATGTCTCTTTTAAACAAGACACCATCAATAAGAACATATGGAATGGCCTGTAACCTGAAATGCCTTCTTTTTCTTTATTCATCCCATGAGGGCACATGCCAGTTTGAAGGAAATGCACCATGTCTTGGGTCCAACAAGGAGCAGGTACATCATTTCTTTCTTTTTCTTGATCATCTTGTAGAATCAGAACAACCTCCTTCTCACTGTTTGTTTCATCTTGTAGAGCAGAGGCTAGCTGCTCACACAAGCCCCTCCCATGGACCAGCTTGGTGACCTTAATCTCAATGTCATATTCCATGACATGAGTAATCCACCCTACACGTTTCTCATTCAGGTCCTTGCTGAGGAGGAATTCTTTGACTCCTACATGGGAGACCAATAGTTGGATTTTGTTGTTTGACACCAAATGCTTAAACTTCTTCAGTCCTCTGATCACCGCCAGGACTTGCTTCTCAATGAAGGAATACCTCACCTCATAGTCTTCTAGACTCTAACTAAAGAAAGCAATTGGTTGTTCTGAGTTTTCTTTGTTCTAGCTGAACCAAGATTGCAGAGATAGTGTCATTGCCGCCAAAGGCATACAATATGAAGTCCTTGGAAAAATATGGATTTACAAGAGTTGGGGCCTGTGATATGGCCTCTTTGATAGCTTCAAATCTTTCCTTTCCTTCAGCTATCCATTTGAATGTTAATCTCTTCTTCAGCATTAGTTTTATTGGCTTAACTAGAGTAGCAAAGTTTGGGACAAACCTTCGAACAAAGTTGATCTTCCCCAAGAAGCTTTGAAGAGCCTTCTTGTGACTGGGCAATGGCAGTGATTTTATTGCTTCAACCCTTTCTGGATCAATTTTCAGACCCTCCTTAGACACAATGTGGCCCAAAAGCTTGCCCTCATGGGCCAAGAATATGCATTTTTGGGGTTCAAAGACACCCCAAATCTTCTGCATCTTTGAAACACCTGCCTTAGATGGAAAAGGTGGTCTGCCGCGTTCTTAGAGAACACAGTGATATCATCCAGATATATCAACACTATCTGGTTGATTATCCTTTTGAATACAATATCCATGGCTCTTCGGAAAGTAGCACCAGCATTAGACAATCCAAATGGAATTTTTTTGTATGCATAGGTGCCCCATTTGGTGGTGAAAGTAGTTTTGAATTGATCATCTTCTTTCACCATGATCTGATTGTATCCCGAATAGCCATCTAAGAGAGAAAATCTCTCTGACCTAGACACTACTTGCAAAATCTGTTCCATTGAAGGGAGTGGGTAGTGATATTTGAGGGAGGCTCTGTTCAAATCCTTGAAGTCAACACATAGCTTGATTTCCCTACTTTTTTTTCTAACTAGGACTAGATTTGCAACCCAACTTGATTGCTTGATTGTGAATACGATACTTGCCTCTATTAGTTTGTTCAGCTCCTTCTTCATCAGAGGCTCAATATGTGGGTTGACTGGTCTCTACTTCTACCTGATAGGCTGAGCAGCTAGGTCCAATTCAATTGTGTGTTGTGCTAGTTTGGGATTGAAACCCCTTAGGTCTTCATAACTCCAAGCAAACACATCAGGGAATTCTTGGAAAAGTTGTATGAATTCATACCTTTCTTGCTTGGTGGCCACCTTGCCAATTTGAAGTGTTTTGTCTTCTCCAACTGGGATTGACTCTGAATCCTCTCCTTTGATCTACATGTTAGCCTTTTCTTTTCTAAATTGATCATTAGGATTGAAAATGGATTCCAGGTCACTAAGCCTTTGGGAAGCTTGTTTGTATGCAATTCTGTACTATCTAGTTCCCATATTGTTGCTCTAGTTTGTTTTGATTATGGGCAAGAATTCAGCCTCTTCTTGCAAAAAATTGATGATCTGCTGATCATTCTCAAACACCTACCAACATGTATTATTATCTGGCACTGCCGGCCTCACAACCACATGGATATGTGGTTGTTCTTTGTCTCTCTTGATGTTGTCCACCACATCAAATGCTGCTCCAACTACTGCAAGTCTATCAACAGCTTCATTCTCTTTTTTGGGTATGGACACAATGCTGAAAGCCTTGAAATCTTCCATGAGATCCCATACCCTACTCTTATAGTTCTTGAGTAGGTCATTTTTAACAACATTTAGTCCTCTTACTTGATTAGCAACCAGCTCACTGTCTCCAAACACTTGTAAATTCTTGATTCCTAGCTTTCTTGCCCAATGAAGACCTTGGACTAAAGCCTCATATTCAGCAGTGTTATTTGAGCAAGCAAACTGAAATCTAAAGGCTGAATAATATTTCATACCTCTGGGGGACACAATCATAGCTCCTCCTCTAGATCCTTGTCTACTCATTGAGCCATCAAAGAATAATTTCCATACTTCATTGTCATCCTTGTACTCCAGCTTGATTAGGTCAGGAAGAGGATGATTCTCTTCATGTAGATAGTAGACACCCAAATCAGATTATTCTATCTCCTTGGAGGGGTCAAAAGCATGTTTTTTATTGGCCCACTCATCTAGAGTCAAATCAGGGATACATCCCAACTTGGTATCTACTTCATTAGTGTTTAGGAGGTCTTCTTGATCAAAGGTTGAGCAGTTGGCATTGATTGGGCTAGGTACATAGGGTTCAATATGATAGTCAACAATAGGTTCAACTCTGATTGTGGACTTTACCCCATACCTTATCCTAAAGAGCATGTGTGACCAATCGCGACACGTAGCCTCCAATCTTGGCAAAGAAGTCCCTGACAGACACAAACCAAAATGTGGTGGAAAATCTATGATGGACACATTTTGTAAGACAATTACATTGGGGCAAGCATGTAGAGTGAGGCTCAGGTCTTGGATGATTCCTACAGTGGTCACTGCTATCCCATCTAATTGAACTACTCCTCTAGAGATGACTTCATATTTGAGACCCAACTGATCAGCTATTTGTTTGGGCATCATAGAACTACTAGCCCCAGAGTCAATCATACAATTATGCACTAATTTTTCTCCAATAATCAATGAGACATAGAATGGAGGAGGCCTCAAGTTCTTACCTTGTTGTTCTCCTTGGTTCCTCTCAGGTTGAACTGCATTGGAAAGCACTCTCTCTTGCTAGTTAGGAGGTTGACTTGAACTTGACCAATTTTGCATGGCAGTTTGCAACAGATCTCTCTGCCCTGGAATGGCCAATGACTCCCATAGTGAGATGTTCACACTTTTCTTCTTCATTTGCTCAATAATATTGAATGAGCTATCCTTTTTTTGCCCCTTCCTAGACACATTTCTTTCTTGCACATGGGTTGTTACAACCGGTGCCTGACTGGGTTTGGAAGGTGACTTGGATTGGTTCTACATGTTGGGAGTTTCTCTTGGAACACCAAGACCTTGTGGAGTGGTGGAAGGTTGAGGGTCACCTGAGTTCAGTGGTTGGCCTTCCCCAAGACTTCTCTTTTGGACCGTGTATTGGCAACCACACCTTGAGGTTCACTTTGTTGGACTCCTTGCTATTGATCTCCCTCTTGGCCAGATTCTTGTGGTAGCATACTAGTTTGCACCATTAGAGCCTGATTTAGAGCACCATTAAACAACATGGATTAGTTATGTGGCTGACTACATGGAAAACAACAATCATATTCTTATGCCATATTGTTCTGTGCAGGGACAAATGCCTTTGATGTTGACATTGTATTTGGATCATAAGACCTGAAAGGCCTAATAGCTTGGGGTTGTCCTTAGTTCCATATGTGGTTTACGGTCTAAGGTGGTGGCCTATCATGCGATACTGGGGTCCGGCTTGATATTGAGCCTGGGGCTGGTATGGCTTGAAACTATGATCTTGTTATCTTTTGATGGTCACTAGCTCATTCCCAAATTTATGAAATTGCTTCATTACCTCTTCCTGAAACTCTTTATTGGTATTAGATGATGAATTGGAAGCTTCAGCTGAGCTTTGACTCTTGGGGATGGGTATAAGAGCTAATGTATGTGCTTGGCTAGTATCTCGGGCCTCCTAACTCAAGGTACAAAGGCATGGATGGCCTATGAATGATTTTTTCAACTTGAATCAAATGGTTCTCAGCCCCTATGGAAAGGCTATAGGCTACAGTAATGTAGTACCCCCCATTGACTGAATCATTAGAGAGATATCATAATTTAAAGCCCTGAGAAAGTATAAGAATGCACCTTCATTTGTAAGCTTTACTGCTATTGGAATTCTATCCCAGGTCCACTAGAATCTGAGGTTGAAGTCTGTCAGCTACTTGTTCAAGGCTCTCTTGATTGTTGTTAGTTGCTCCAACAAGGATAAGTTATCACCCTTTTCCCCAAACTAATCATGAAGATCCATGCACAGCTGGTTCAAGTTTTAGATAGAGCTTATTGTAAGACTCTTGAACCATTTTGAAGCTTTCCCTTTGAATGAAGAGGTAAGCAGCTTGACTGGAATGTCCATCTCATGGATCTCATGGATTGTACAGATATTTACAATATCTTGGACATGATCACCAAGAGAATTTTTATTTTCCCCAGTGAAATATGGGATGCTCTTTAATGCTACAATAGGAATTAGGTTTTGTACAACCAAGGTGAGTGGACTACTACTAGTGAAGTTGACATATGGATTTGGTTGTACCATTCTGAATGGCCTAAGAATCATTACAGACTGAAAGAAAGGCCTTGCAGGTGGAGGTGTTGACAAGGTTCTTCTTGGTGGAGATGGAGACCTCTAAATTATTCTTGGTAGAGATAGAGACCTCTAAATTCTCCTTCCTCTCCTTTCTCTACATGGGGATAGACACAAGTATTCAAATATACCTTCTTTCCTTGCTCTAGACCAGGTTTTTCTCATGAATCTTCCAAGCTTGGGTTGTTGAAACCAGTAGATTTATTTCTTTTGGAGTTGCCATATGTACAATTTTAAGACTTCTTAAAAGCTAGAATCACAACAAGTGTACATAAATCCCTATTGTAATAAGATGAAAGACTTCTTGGTCCCACCAGCCTCCCAAAACTCTTAGTGTGAAATCACAACACCCCCAAACAAGTTATGGATAGTTTTCTTTTTTAAGGTAGAATCATCTGGTGTGATTGCATAACATGGAACTTTTCCTAAGGTGTGGGACCTTGAAAATTAGAAAATCTCTCCAGATTAAAGGTTAGTTCCTTATTCCTCTATTTAGGTGCATATGTGAGGATTTGCAGAGGATCTATATCTATACCTAGTCTAAGACTTGCCAAGGAGACAGGGATAAAAGAGTACGAAATGAGAAATAACTAAACTACCAGGTGATGCACCAAAGGAATGATGAATACTTAGTTTTCCTTCGACACAAACCAATAAAATGCATACAATAAACAAACACAGACAGCCAGATCTGTAACGAGAGATCAGATAGAAGCAAAAGAAACAAGAAGGATTTGAGATCGATCACAAACGTATTTTATTGCTCTAATAGATTGATACAGTTCATTACAGAATAGCCGAAAGGTAGAAACATAATACAATTTTAAAGGAAGGCTTGAACCCCACAAATCCTTTGCTAGAAGGAGAAGGGAGCCTGCAAAACTAAGAATATCCAACCCTTAACAAATGACCCAAAAATGGCATTTATCGATGAAGTAGAAAAAACTCGAGGAGAGAGAAACATGGGAAATTGATTTGTAGGTCCAACCACCTAACAAGATCCATTAAAATGGAAAGGGCACCTTCACAAATCCATTTTCCAATGTATTCGACCATGTTGGAGAAAAATGGGTGCCATACCACATTAAATTTTGGTGGTTGGACATCTATTCTATGTTTTTCCCGTGCCCGAGAATTTTCTTCATTTTTCTTCACCTAACCTCCTCAAAATTAAAGTCTCAGACCCCATGGCATGGGTGAGGCTGAGATCTTTCCAACAACATCAGATTTTGCAATATCTCAAGCCCTGAGTCGAAAGATACGCCCCTTGAAGTTTGTATCGGGTCTGTACAGGAGGGGGAAAACATCCTTAAAAATGGGTCCCCTTTTGATTGGGATATGTGGCAGCTAGATTGGGATAAAAATTTAGGTCCATGGCCCGTAATTTACCTTTTGGCCCTTTACACAAAAATGCAAAAACCTCTACAGCCTTGAAACTTTGTCTGGACACGTGGCTCCTTTTGGTTGGCTGGGAAACGCGTTTCCATTTTTACCTTTATGCCTTTTGGACAAAAGGAAAATTTTCACTTTTCTCCCCAACACCCCACCTTGGCTTTGACTCGGGTCTATATGTTGACTTTTTCCCTCTTGGGCGGAGTCGCAGGTCTTTTTATAACTTTTACCCCTTTTGAGGCAAAGGGCGAAAAACTAACCTTTTCCCTGACTCCCCGCTTTCCCTTGGGACACGTGTCACCTTGCGCTTGCTTGGGAACCTTCTCTCCTTTTGACCCTTGAATCAACGCCGTTGAGACACTTGGCAGCCTCCGCTAGCCTATTAATGTTTTGACTTTTCAACTAACTCTGTCCCCCTTTGAGGACACATGGAGGCACCACACATGTTTATAAATCCAACCCAAAGTTTTCCTTTGGAGGAGCATCGGGTTGACACTTGTTTGCCTCCGCTTTGTGGGCTGTTTAACGATCCTTCTTACTTTTAGAATTTGAGCTACGTGGCAGCCTTGTGCTCATTTTGTTTCCACCGGGACCGACTCTTGGAAACGCGCCAGCCGACACGGAGCACTCTCCGCTTGCATTCCCTTCCTCGCAAGGCATAGTTTCAGATTTCATGCAGTTGGTCCTCTTTTGGGGCCATTCTCCTATTAGCAACGTCGCATGCACCCCCAAAGAGGGGGGGCATCATTTGGGGTTTACATATTATGTAACACTTTTACACCAGCTTTAGTTCGGTGCACTTTATGCCCTTGGCATTGTGGGTTACATACAATGAGTGGGTTCAAACAAGTGTACAAACCTCATACGCAATGGATTTTACAGGACATGGTAGTCCTTAGCATTCTAGGAAGTAGTTAAATGTTGGAGTATATGGTGGAATTCCTCCCTACACTTCTTTAGCTAGTGGTGTCAGATCACCCCAAAAATCAAGAACTATAGAGATCTCTTCACACAAATTTAGGAAAGTAGTTACAAGTTAGAGGATACAATGGAATTCCTTCCTATACTTCTTTGGCCTATGGTGTCAGATCACCAAAATATCTAACGATAGTATAGGATACCTTCTACACTTTGTTTCTTGACATGGTTAGGTGCACATGTTCCATTTACATTTTTCATTTGCGTATTTTAAATTTACACACTTTTACATGTGTCTTTTACATTGCATTTTTACACATACATACATACATATTTGACTACTTGATCATTTTCTCCTTGCAAGTCCGACCATATGAGAAACAAATAGTCAAATGGCAAAAACAACAAAACAATAACAATAACTAAAACAAAATCATTGTCAATAACAAAATTTCATGGCAGCACACACCATATTAACCATGCAGGTGCATCACGCTCATCATCAACTACACACATGTTTCTTCCTAGGTTCACTCTCATCACTCTTTTTTGTGCTTTTTCATCTTTAGTTTCCATGCTCCATCATATTTTTCATTCCATGCTTTGTCTAGTCATTCAGTGTGTTTTTTACTACAATCTTCATGGACATCGGGTACACATCTCTATTTACTTTATGTTACCAAGATTTCCGCTCACCAATATAAAGTGGGGGTAAATGTAGTCAAAAATCATGCACTTTAAGACACTCTTTAGTCCTAGTCTCATACTAATATTTAGAAGGTTTTTGAGTGAAGAAAATACTAATTAAACCCCATCTTTTGGCCATCTTATTTTAATTTTTCATCATTCCCGACCTCTTGCACCCGCATGCCCAGTCATTTTTTTCATTTTACGTCATTTTTGTTGTGACTGGGGCATCGTGATTCTTTTTGAACTTTCATACCACCTTTTGGGCACTTTCTAGCCATTTTGGTGTCTTATGTTTTTAGTGGTAGGCCATTTTTGGGTTAGGTATGAAATTAAATAAAGAGAAACCTATAAATATAAATTTATGAGACCACAATGAAGGACAAAACACTAGTCACTACTATCATCCACCTAGTGTTGCATTTATTTGGAGATCAATTGCATCCATTAGCTCCATCACATGGAACAAGGTTGGTTCATCCGCATCACATAAACATAGAGGGAGGGATTCTATTCTATTTTGTGCACCATTCTATTAAATTAAACATCTATTTATTGCTCGCTACTTCACAAAGTGTGAATGACATAAGAGCACCAAGGGCACATGATGCACATAGACACACACACACACCAGAACTACATTTGGGTATGAAATGTAGTGCAACTCTTAGTTAGTAAGCCCACTGTTGTGGCATCTAAGGTTAGTCCTACCCATTCATTTACATTCTTCTTCTTTTATGTTTTTCATACTTCTTGTGGTTTATTGCAGGTATTTTTATCATCTTGGATTAGGAGAGATACCTGCGCAATGCGATGAATCGATGTGATACACAATGAGAGTTTCAGACCACCCTGCCAAACCAGTGAGACTCAATTCTAGAGCTTTTGCATAGACTAGGGCACCCATTCTATAGAATAGAGTTCCCACAGGTGCCCTAGTCCCTCTCCAGCGCTCCAGATCCTGTTAGATAGCTCGGATTCATCCTTTTAGGATCTCTACACTATCATTCCTACTTCCTGTTCCTCCAGTCATTTTTGTGTCATAGTCCAATGATTTCCTTAATCAACCAAGTTCATTCTAACTCTTTTAGTACTCTAGGGTTTAACATTTCCATTTTCATAGTTGTTAATGTCATTTCCATATTTATTTACTACATCTAATTACTATATTTACACGTCTATTTATATTATATTAACTATCATATATCCCACATTTTAGTTAATCACGTCCGAAGCTAAGAAGGAGGAAGTGACCATAGGGGTGAAGCATATGAGTTTTACCTTTTATTGTATCTTGATGAAGGCATGCTTCTTGTTGCATATTAAGGGCGGGCCTACAAAATAAGAGCAAAAGAGTATTCAAAGTCATGTGTTATGAAAACTCTTACAAAATTATGTAAATGTGTGCAAAAAGTAGTAAAGGAAAGTGTGCACTGACCCGTGAAGAGTGAAAAGGATAGAAAATGTCCTGAATGCTATAGAAGAGTGAGATTTTGGGCGATCTCACGCCAAGAATGAGTTGTTTAGGCAATCTCACTCCAAGAACAATTTTTTGGGGCGATATCATGATAAGAGTGAGTTTTTGGGTGATTTCATGCCATGGAAGAAGAGTGTTGGGAGAGAGGTCTAGTGTTACTCTCCTTCCATGAATGCTTCCTGAATTCATACACCATTATAGCTGGTGTGATCCATGTTTAGTTATGTGTTGTTCTAAGTAGAAAAAAGGAGATAGAATGCATTCGATTCTTTGGAGCATTGTGCCTCTACTATAAAAATTACTCGTGAACCGTTGTTGACATTGATGATCTGAGAATGCAATTGTATCTACCCCTAGTCATATACACCCGGAAAGGTTAGAAACACCTAGGCGTTAGTGTCTATATTTGGGCACTAGAGTCTTTAATGTACTTGAGGAACCAAGTTAGATTCAGGGACATTTTTGTAAATGTAGACTATTATATTCATGTACTATGTAGGCCTATGCTTTGAATCTATGAGATGTTATATGTGGTCCGAGTCTCTCTTTTATGTGAGTTGAGTGGGAAAACATCATATATGATCCAAAATTAAAGGAAGTGAGTGGAAAAGAGACATGCAAGCATCATAGAGATCAAAACGGCTTATAGATCAGTGCAGACATTCCAGAAAGAAAAGTACTTAATAAAATAAGAACTGAATCAAAAAAGAAAGGGAAATACGCAAGGATTCGAGAATCATTCCATAAACATGCATAACACATAACCATGAAGATATGTAAATGCACTAGAATCATTACTGATCATATTCATATAAACTAGTAACCTCATTATAATTTATTAGATTCATTACAGAGCATGACATAAAGGAAGACCGAAATCATGCATCATAATTGGATTCCTATCCTTTAACTCTCAAAATGAAAATTTAAGCATCCAAGCCCTTGATACATCCATCTCCTATGTTTTATCTACCCAACCCAAATAGAGTTCCTTTGCAACATTTCTACAGAGCTCTGCTCTCTCTTCATCTCTCTCTATCTCTATTCCTCTTCTTTTGTGGCACTTGTATATATAGGCATCCCAAAGTGCCAAATCATCCTTATGCGGCCTCAGATCTGGTGCCAAGTGTCTAAATGTGGTCCTCCATGGGTGCATACCCCTCTAGGCCTGAGCTCTCCACTCCTTGTCATGATGGTCTTCTAGGAGCTTCCATCGCATGGCATATTCCTTCCTAGGCCAACCTATCACCAAGCTGGCATCTTATCCACTTCACATGTGTAGTCGGGCCATGTTTTTCTCATGTCCTTATCGATACGCCAAATACAGCTAATTCCCAAGACCTTTTCCTATGGGCGTGCATCATGGGTTCTACTAAGATCCTCCTAGAACCTTGCCTTATATGCCTTCACCTTACGCACCCATTTCTTAACTTCAGTCTTGCATGTCCATGTGCCTTTTTGGACTTAGTCAATATTTTAGGGGCCCAACATCACCCCACACTTTACCTATTCTCCACCCGTGGGAACACTTCTCCAATGAATAAAGAATCACAATAGACTTATTGTATTGGGAAAAGAATAAGGAATGAAGAATTTGGGAAAGAAGAAAGAATGGGGAAGTGATGGCATTATTGCAACAAGATAGGAAAATATTTTTGCAAGTCAACCTCTAACTTGTTTGAGGCATTGAATTCATTTTGTACTCTCTAGCATAGGTCACCGACTAGGGCGCTTACCTCCCTAAAGATCAGTCCATCTCCTTGAGCATTCATAGTGTCAACAATTTTTTCCAACTCCTTTCCCACGTCCTCAAGTGCGTCCATCCTTCTAGTAATCTGTGGGTATAGCTCCTTTAGCGGTTCTTGATTGTACCCCTTAGGGCCTCAATAGCTTCTGAATTCTTTTCAACCTTGGCTAGGATTCTATCCCGCTCTTCTCTATTCCCTTTGTTCTTTTCTTGGAACTCTTTAAGCTCTTGCTTCATAGTTGGCGACCAGAATACTCGCCACTTTATCTCTATCTGCGTAGTTATCATATGCGGCCTCAACGGTATCGGAAATAATATTTACATTAGTAAGGACTTTGTTGTATTCAACCATGATGGTTACTACCTTTAATTTGTCCTCCTTCTCTAGGTGTGCTAATACTACTTCCATGGATTCTAAAGCCAGAGGTTACCTCTCCATGGTGAGAATGCACGTTAAGTCTTCAAGGAACTCAAGGGAAGATCCATACTTTTGCACGGGTGGTGCTAGGTCCGGATGCTTCAAAAAAATGGCATCTATGATGGATTCTACCTTCTTATGTACTTCGTGCACCCTTTCCTTTTCTTCCCTTAGTTCACGCTTTAGCTGAGCGCTAATTAAATCCTCCTGCTTTAAATCCTTGGCCTTCTCTTCTAGCTCTTCCTCCTTCTTTTCTAGTTCTGCTTCTAGAAATTTTACCTTGTCATTTTGTCCAAAGAGCCTAGCTTCAACCTCAACTAAGACCTTGTTGAGCGCGTTGCATAACTACTCATCTGAAAGCTATTGAGCATTTACCAAGGGGTTGTCTCCTTTTGACCCAGGCATTTCCATTAGTGCCCCCGGCTTACCTCAAACTCTGGCTCGTTGATGTGGGACTCAATTTCCCAAGAGAGCATCTTCCTCGTCCAGAGGGTATGCACCTTCTTCATCAAATGACTTCATTGCCAAGAGTTGATCTGTTGGGACTGTGCTTTGGAAGCACGTGCATAAAACCTTGTTGGGATCATCAATGTAGCTCATTCCTTTCTTCTGGATCTCCATATGCTTTCCCCCTATGCACGCGCCCTTAGGAATAATTACCAATAGACTGGGGCCTCCCGTGTTGCCGTTATCTTTCCCTACACTTTCTTCCTTATCTTCTTTCATGACAATTTCAGCACTGCACTCCAACTCTTGCTCCACCAAGGCCTCGATGATTTTCATTGCTTCTCTTTCTACTAGCCTCGTTTATTTTCTCCTTCTTGAGGCTTGGAGTTCTTTGATCCTATGTGCCAACCTCTTCACTTCTTCCCATGTTTTGGGTACCTTTCTTCTCATGGCTACCCTTACGCCACATGAAAAGGAACTCATTGTCTTCCTCTCTGCCCTCTTCTTCTAAATCATGAAAGTTGAAAACTAGTGGTTCTCGGCCTCCTTCAAGTTCATCTTCTTCATTTTCATGCCTCTCACCCATGTATTTATCCAAGCTCTCTGTGTCTTCCGAATCAACCTCATCTATAACCTTCTATTTCTTCCTAACTGAGGATTCTAGTATAGGAGATTCTACTTTCTCTTGTTCCTCCTCTGGGTGATTTCTCCTCTGCAATAATAATTCCTTGTTTTGGCGCCTCCTCTCTGAATGGTGACCTCTTCCTACATGTGTAAGTACTTGTTCCTAGGGCACCTATTGCCTGTGTAACTTGGGTACTTGGTGCCTTTTTTCTGCATTTCATTTTTCCTTTTGTTTGGGTGCGGGATTCTTCCTACCTGTTGGGTCCTCAGGTATAAATACTTCACTTTCAAGATAAATTCCCTTCTCAAACTTGGGCCTTATCCAAAGGTATACTTATGATGTGGGCCTCCTCAATGGAAAATCAGGGGTTTCACCATTTAGACTTCATGCGACATGTACTTTTCCACGTACACGCACTTTTTGGGGTAGACAAACATCTTGTGCATCTCCCTGTGGTCCCGATCCACCTCACTAAGGTCAAAATTTAACTTCTTGGACTCCTTGAATTTGTTAACTCCCACCTGGAAGTATTGGGTTGTGAAGGAGAATGGGAGCTTGCACCATGGGCTCATGGTTTCATTAGTCAACTTGAACCTACCAATACAAAAGTGTTAGTATACAAGAACTCAACTTCTCCTACTGTAAGTACTGGCAGTTGTTCTAGTATTCTCCATTTTTCCCCGAACACATTCCTTAAACGCGTATACCACTTTTCAAGATGCGCCTTGTGAACGGGCGTCATGTTATCACAAGTGCATTTCTCAAATCTTTTTGTAGGCAAGGGTTCTTCCTCTGGGTACTCCCAAACAAACTTTTCTGTTACATCTGGTACTCTGATCTCCGAGAACACAATGGTTAAGAGGACATTAAAAAAGAGAATATTGTCTCCTTCCCATGCGTTGGTGATAATTTCATCTCGCATTGTATGCGATAGATTGTAGATGGTGCCCTCTGATATTCTTCTACAAACATTCAACGACTTGTTTACCTGCATCCATCTTTCTTGCGTGTTGAGTTTTGTTATCAGGAATGCAACCATTCTCATCATTGGGTCTTGGATATCCAAGATATCAAAGTACCTTGACCCCTTCTTATACGCATACGCGGCCACTGTTTCCTTAATTGCTTCCTTATCACATAGGCCGCTCACTCTCTAAGTTTTCCCCACACGATAAGGCTGTGAATCTTGAAATTAGTTGAGGAGTTATGTGCATCTTGCACCCCGCGAAGTGAAAGTGGTATTTATGTACGCATGACATTAGCCAATGATAGAGGCGCTCTGGCTTTCCGAAGTAGGGAAAATCACAGATTTGTAATAATCCCGCCTTCTCTAACTTCACCTTGACTTCGTCGCTATAAATTGGTAACCCCTCAGGTGTTCTCTGGTTAGTTGGGCACACTAAATCCAGCGCCATTTCCTTTTCAATCACATTCATGTGATGATTTTAGTCACTTACTATCATTTTTCTTAAGTGGGATTCCCATTCCATCCCGAGCTAAACCCATCTAGGTACTGCATTTCTGCATACCATTCCTCGTTGGTACTTGTGGTAATCTCTTGTTGTTTTCCTTTCCCTTGCCCTTCTTAGGTGTTACTTTGTTGGTTTCTTAGGTGCCATTTCTGGGTTATCACTTCAACTTCTCTTCCTAGCTCTACTCTTCTATCTTTTCCAAGTTCAAATCTCGAACTTGTGAAGAAACTCCTTTCCAACCCATGCCCTAGCTGTCCAAACCCTAACTGGAATATCCCTTTCATAAGACAGGTGCTTCTCCACAACCTTCTCTATGCCCGTGAACTACTTCCCTTCTGGTTTACAGATCCAAACTAGTCACTCACGGTTTAAATATTTCCAATTTTTCTTCACACGGATCAACTCTGGAAACCCTAGTTTGCAAAATCTCTTCCTTCTCATATTCGCAAAGTAAAATGATGAAGTGTCCAACCTTCTATTTATAGTTTTTCCCACTTTGTAACATTAAATGCTACCTTACCTACCACCGTACTTCAACACTTAATGCATCTTTTTCAACAAGACCCAACTTTAGCACTTTCACTCATGTGCCCAATTCTACGCAGACAATTCCCCAACCTTATGGCACGCAACCGATCCTTCTTGACAGGAGACTCTTGCATGCGCATAACCAGCACCAAAGGCACTTCTTCTGTCATGATTTTTTCTCTTGCCTACCTCGTATTGTGCTTACGATTCTTCCTCTCTTGTATGTGGATCCACAATGTGGCCTTACCCCGATAGGGCCATTCAACCAAGGTTTCGACGTAATACTTCCTAGCGCTTAATACTTTACATTTTCTTCCACCGTGTTCGTACCCAAATTGATTCTCCTCAAAAGTTGAGCAACATCATAGATTTGATAGAAGCTTAGAGGTAAGAAGTTCATGTTGTGTGTCATTTTGTAGTCGGGAAGAAATGCGGCTTTTCTTCGTCACTCGGATGTGGATAAATGGATAAAACCCTTATGAGGATTTGATCTATCCTCACTACTTTATGGTTGTGCCTTTAAACCAAGGTGAGAGGACCCTTTTATAGCCTATTGTTTCTGGAGGAGACAGAGATGTCCTTCCTTGTAAATTTATTAAGAAGACCTTGAAGAAAATATGATCAATACAACAAAACCTAACTCTCACAAGTTGTCACCCTAGATAATGGAGATATTTTCTAAGAAAGGTTTAGGCCACTAAAGAAAATGAAAACCTAATTGCTTTTATATGTTTTGGTAATAGAAATTATGCATTTTTACACACACAGGATAAACAAGGGTAGTATGGGTAAGATTAGTTGTTTTTAAATGAATTTTTGGTGGGAGGTGAGGTAGAATGAACTTGATTTTCCTTTGAGAGATTTTACAAAAATGGAAGGCTTAATCAACAAAATGATTCATAACAATAAAATGTTCCTTTAACTAGAAGGTGTGTTTTCAACGGAGGCCCATTAACACGTTTTCACACAAACTTTAAGAATCCAAAATGAAGGCTCAAATTGAAAAACTTAATTGAACATTACCAACCTCTGTTTCATCATGCCTAAGATACCCTCAAAGGCTAACAAACAATCTTATCATCATGCTAGGAGTAATAGTGATTTTAAATTCATTTATTTCACTATCAAATGAAAGCTCTTCTGATAAATGAAATTACAAATGCCACCAAACTATCACGAGAATAAGATCTTGTGTGATTCACATAGATTTCAATGTAAGATTGTAATGGGAACATGAAAAACTATTTATAGACATTCAAAAATGAAGAAACATATTTTTTCCCAAAATCAACACAGATTAACTCAAATTGGATTAAACTCATCAAGAGGGAAAGTTTCTAGAATAATCTCATAGCTTGTCAATGGTTGTACACTTGTAACCACCTTGACATGATCAAATTTAACATAAAAGAAATAAATAGGTTCCTCAGATGGCTTCTCAGAAAGATAGGCTCTATCAAACTTTTCTCTTAGGAAAATAACTCCCGACCTCTAACACTCCAACCATTTGCATGACAAGTTCATGAAATTTATAACACTTTTCATTTACAAAAGAGTTTTCCCCAAAACTAAAAACATTCAAAGCACCATTACTTGTTGTGATTTTGATCGTGACCCCTAGAATCAGATCTACAAAAAAAATTTATCAAGCACATCAGAGGGAAAATATCTTCAAATATTTCCATCATTCAATCCTTTCATCTAGAAAATCATTCTTCACTCTCACGCGCCAACTACTTCCTCCTCTAATCCATCAAATCTAGTTTTTTGCGTGCCAAGGAAGGAAAAATTGGAAACTCAGATCAAGTCCAATAGTCATATCACGTCTTAATGGTAAAAGATGTTTTCAAATTTTCCCCACCAAACCAAGATATCAACATTTTTAAAATCAGGTCCAAAAGACATTTTAATGGTAAAAGATGTTTTTAGATCTTCCCCACCAAACCAAGATATCAAATTAATTTTCCTCTTCATTTAGCGTGTAGGAGATGTCACCAAAAATGATTAAAAAAACCATAAAAATTTCACATCCCTAGGAGCTTTGGAGAAAAATGGCAAAAAAATTAGATACAAATGCACGATTAAATTGTTGCCGATTTCCTTTTGAAATTAGACCATCCACATGGGAGATCTAAGTCAAAATGGGCATGGGGGTCTTTTTAATTTTTACAAATTTTGGGAAAAATGCAAAATTTCTCATTTTGCTTTATCCCCTCTTCGCCTTGAAAATGGGCTTGACACGTGTCCCAATGTGGGTCCTAGTGGAACCGTGCTTCCTTTTTATACTTTAACCCTTTTTTCACAAAAATAAAATTTTCCAAATTTCCCCCGGAATCCTACCTCCCCGCCTTTTGAATTTTCAAACTACCACGTGTCTCAATGGCATCTTGAGATGGTCCCCAAAAGTAGAGACCCCAAACAAGTTGTAGGCTCAACACATGTCTCAGTCTGGAAGAGTCTTTAAAAATTTGAAAGTTCAGCGGAAGGCGCCATGTGTCTAGGGTCCGAGGTAGTCTCCTTTGGTTGTTGAAAATTCTGAGCAAAGGGCAGAGTGAGCGGAAGCCTCCAATTTTCCTCCTGGCACTTCTTCAAAATAAAACTCAGGGACTGGTCCATAAACATGTGCGGTCCCTCCATATGTCTTAGGCCTTTAGGAAGTTATTTGAAAAGTCTAAGTAAGGGAAGGCCTGATGTAAACTTCTACATGTCTTTATGGTGCAACTTCAAGATGGTCCCCAAGAGTAAAGACTCTAAATAGCGTCTCCACGTGTCGGCCTTAGAAAATTTCTTTAAAAATTTTAAGTAGAGTGGAGCCGGCGGAAGCCTCCACCTATCCCTCTATCACATTTGTTAAGGTGGGACCCTGAGGTAGATTTTCAAATGAGCTAACCCACCATGTGTCCACAGTTTGCCAAAATTGTACCAACTACATAAAAGAATTTCTAAGTCCAGGAAAAGTAGCGGAATCCTCCACGTGTCCTCTCGCACAACTCCAAGGCCAAACCAAAAGGTGAATTTTCAAATGAGCGTCGTTCCTCCACGTGGACAAGTTTTGGGTCAAAGCAAGCCATAGAGTTTTTAGAGTGCCCCACCAAGCTGCATCCAACCAAAAAGAGCCATGTTTCCACTGATGCAGAGATTTAAAATTGATAGGAGAAACACACCCGTCAAGCCGTAAAAATGCAGGGAAACCACTATTTGAGCCCGAGATGAAATTTTCTTCAAGGACAAAGAATTTGGAAATGTTGTAAGGTTCAAACATGATCCTCCGAGCTACATTCAATCATGTTTCCTCAGGTACCTAGGGACAAAAATGGTAGGGACAACAAAAACGTGACTACTGGGAAAATGGAGGGAAGGAATAACCAAGTTTTATGACCAAGTAATAGACTCCTTCATATGGTCAGAGGAATAAAAACAAATTTTGGGCATTTAAGAGATCCTCGGCCAAGGAAGGAACTGACCATGGCAACTGAATGGAGGATAGAGCCTTCAAGCACCAAAATGGGGAGACAAAAATGTGACAGAGGCCACAAACTGAGGGATTTTAATGGCAAATGGGGTGAGACTAATTTGAGCACCAGTACGATTTTCAACACACCTTACTCTACCCCAAATTACTAAACCTGATGTGTGGTCTCGAGTGCTCGTTTTAGTTGGCACCTTACAAAAATTAATGAATTAATTTTATTCATATGTATTAATAACAAAACAAATTTATGAGAATACCCTTTACTTGGAATACACCATTCCGATCAAATTAATAAAATACAATTGAAAGGAAATACTTTAACTATCCATACAATACCACCTATCATTAATTAATACCAAGAAACTTATTTATATGTAATACCCATTCATTTCACCTTATCAGTCCCATTAATGTGTCAATTGAAATCTCTATCCCATCCCTTTACTTTGAAATACCCATTTCACGCATCATTAATTAATAATGCATGATTATGATGTATTGTGTAAACCAAAGGACTCTAACTTAATAGGATGGAAACTAAATTTGAATCATTTACAAGACTATCCCCATTTCTTAAACTTTATTTTTTTAATGTGAAGATCATTTCACATGCCTTTTAATAAAAGTTTTGCTTTTTCATGATACCCATTTCCACACAATGAGTGATTATCTTAATCCTACACCAATTACATTAAATTGTCAATTCTTTCTTCCTCGTCTTGTTTCATCATCTAATCCTCCTTTGTTATATACAGAGAAGAATTGTAACATGAATTTTATTTACAAAATGGTAGGACAGCGAGCTATGCCAAACAACAATATAAATGGTGCCTCTCATTTAACCATATGAATCCATGCACATGCTATCCTATATGTTGCCAAAGAAATCTAGATAATAATATTTTTTCATTCCATCCGTAATATCTCACATCACAAATTTAGTCAACGTGTGATAAGTGCCATTATATGTGGATATTCAATGATATTTTTCCTTCACCAATTTTGCTTGAGGGTGATAGGGATAATTTTGTGATGGGTCACCATGAATTCATTCCAGCCAATCTTGATCGTTTCATTGAGGAAAAAATGGCTTGACCTCTATCACTTGTCAAATCTCAATAAGCATCCATATTTTTGATTAAGTTTTCCCAAAATGTTCCAAACCGCATCAAACGATCAACCAGATTGGAATGGGAACATTTTGCATATGCTCACGTAACTCATTTGGTGATTGGCATATCTTGGAGGTTTTGTCTCTATCCACATTTTCAAATGTTCATCATTAGTGCAAGTGAGGATATACCATGAATTAGTGTTTTACAAATTCACTTCGTGCCACTAGCAAGATTGGTCCCTAAAAAAATTTGATAGCCCACTTCTCAAATGGTTCTATCTAGTTTTTCCATTGAGTTACAATGTAGGGAATTCATCAAGTAATCCTTTACTCATTGATAGGAGATGATCCTATCCTTGCCAATCAATTAGTGCTCCGGTGGGTCCGTGTGAGGGTTATTCACCCATGCATGGAAATTCATCTCCCTTAGGGCATTGGGTGGTTTATAAATGATTTTGTCCCAATAATTATATTTCCTTCATCTCTGCTCCATGGTCGATAATCTTATACAACTAGTTTGCATTCAAACTCCATATGTCCTCTGAGTTAACTCCTCCAATACATTTTCATCATAGGGTAAGTGCAGGAAGTTGATGGACAAATATAGGGTCATCCGTGGACGTCATATTGCAAAAAACAGTGAAATATCAACTTGTAGGGATTATTAGCTATACACGCACTCAAAATTAGAAAAATTATATAAATATGAATCATAGAATTTGGAATCTAGTTTCTAAAATACTAATTTTTTTAAAAAAAAAACAGACAAGTTTAGCTATATTAAACACTTAAAATTATATGACTTAGTTTTTTTTTTAAAAACTTATAAGATTGTAGTCCGTTTGCCCGCATTTTGGATGACCAAATCTTGTTATTTTTTTTTCCTTTGGTGAAACGTTAGATGTAGTTGTCTATCTTGGGATGGATTTTATTTTGTATTTTTTTTAGCAATATTTTTTTTTTATGATTTTTTCCGTGAAAGTGGTCTGAAAATATTTAGAAAATGGAGCGCTTTCCGTTTGCCCACCATAACTATATCAAAAAATATTGAAATCAAATATTTTTTTTAACGTGTATAGAATTTGTCCATGCTTGGGATGGTATAAGTTTTATCATATTTTGATAAGAGAATCAAAAGTTATAGTCTTAAACGTAGACATGAACATTCACGGGAAAAAATGTCTTAAAGACCTATTGTTAGTAAAAAATTATAAAATGATATTTATCTTATTCTATTCACTTTAAAAACAATATTTCTACAAAGCTAAGAGTCTACCCTACGTGATGGCACCATTTTTGTGAAATGTTTTCGGTTTTTTAGCATGGTTCAAGTCTTTGGAAGAGCAGATTTGAGGTTTTTTGACCTTTTACACTTCATAATGACCTTCCATAGGTTTGGTTGAGGAAAAAAAAGATTTTCCGAGGCTTAGGTTCGGTAATAGCTCCATAATCGCGTTTTTAAAAATACCGCGATCGCGGTTTATAAACGTGCCATGAATGCGCTTTATAAAGCGCTGATTGCGGTTTATAAAGCGCGCTCACGGTTCATAAATCATATTTACACACATCCCAATGTCTGAATTACCATGTGATTTTTACTCTCTGACCTTACCATATGAATTATTGTGAAATTCTATCTTTTTCCGACATGTTTTTCTTATCACCGAAAGCAAAACATCATGGGAGACAAAAACGAAGTCAAAAAAGGAAGTCATTAAGTAAAAAAACACCAAACGAATTAGAGGCCAACAAAATTGAAAATGCTGAGCGAATGCGGAAACTTCGTGAATCTAGAAGAGGTTCATCTTCAATCCCAACTATTGTAAGCAATGAAGAACTAGGTAATGTTTCTACTATCAATGTTGAAGTTGAATTAAATACTCGTGATGAAGATGTTTTTACTATCAATATTGAAGAAGAATTAAATACTCATGATGTAGCAAATGTTGAAATTGAAGGAGACAATGAAAATGTGAATAAGGAAATTCATGTTGAAACTATAGATAGACAAAATTTGACAAAAACACTCCTAGGATTTTACATAAGAAACCTAATTTTTTATTGAAATTGATGAAAACATTTTGAAACCAATGTTTGAAAAAATTTTTGAACGACAAATCAGAAGAAAAGCCATTGAAATTTGGGATAATCATTTTGAAATTTTAAATGATTCCCAAATATGTCAGTTGTTGGTTAGTTTGATGAAATTGATTAAAATGAGACCTACATTAAACACCTTAGGATTGACAACATCTAATATACGTGGTCAAACCTCTACAATTTTTGAAAACCTTCATGATGCATATCACACTGTTGGTGTCAAGAGATGCACTAAGGATAGTAATATTATGCATCATGTACTTGCTACTAGTGTTGTAAGTGAATCAATAAAAAAACAATGTTTGATTACACAAACAAGTCGAATGTTGCAAGTTAATCGAAAAACTCTAATAAAAGCAATTGAAAGACGTAATATCCTTCAATCACTCAATAATGTCGATTTTTGGGCATTTTCTACTAGAGCACCGCATAAGGACAAAAATAATTCTGATGCTATAAGAGAAGTTGTTATTAAATTTTGGCATGATAACACTAGAGTTTCACCTAATACAAGAGATGTTATAAAACGGAGAGTTGGTTCTACTAATCGTGAACCACATCCAAAGCATTTCTTATATATGACTCAAACTCAATTTTTTTGTAAGTTTGAACAAGAGAATCTGGAAATTAAAATTAGTCAACATTTTTTTGAAATGTTGAAACCATTCTATGTGAAAATCAACCATGCTTGCACCACTTGTTGTTGTAGGCAACATGTTGAATTTGTGATGCATTATGCTAAATTTTTACGTATTCGTTCTATTTTTCATTCTGAAACTATGTTATCTGAATGTGGTGTTCAAGTTCCACCAATATCTTCTAGGGATTTCATTCCTACTATATTTTGTGAAAAAGAAGTTGGACAATTTTTTTATAGTCAGGATTGTTTAGATGGAAGTTGTAGTACATGCGGCGGATTACCTAAATTGGAAAGTTGCATCCATGAGCAAATTGAAGGTACAATAGGACATAATTTAGTTGAGTTTGATAAATATAAATCAGTTTCATACCAGTTGAAAGATGGAAAAGAGTCTAAACGGTGTGAGCTAGTTACAAAACAAATGCATGTTTTCTAATTTTTGAGAAAATTTAAGGATGAAATTGTTTATGAGTATGCTAGGCATACACATAGAGCTCGATGGTTGGATGAACAATTCAAGCTATGCAAAGACACATTTCCTATTGGTACTATTGTTTCAGTGGTCGATTTTGTAGAGAATTACACATTGCAACCACAAATGGAGGTTCAATCGCAATATTACAACTCAGTACAAGTTGCCATTTTTGTGCATATAGCATTTCTACATTCTCCGACAATACAAGAGAATGATCGAAAATTTTTAAGAGAGTACCACTTTTATATCGTTGATGATCATACTCATTCTACTCATGAATTTGTGCAAGCAAGGGTGTTTCTAGTTATTTTATGGAAACTTGTCTGATAGGGACATCCACTTCAAACAACATTATATATGGTCAGATAATTGCACGTCTTAGTTTAAGAATGCACGAATGTTTTATTGGATGAGCAGAATGCATCAAGATGGGTGTGCAACATATTTGGAGTTTCACTAAGGTTGGACATGGAAAAGGAGAGCATGACGGTGCAGGGGCATGTGTGAAAAGAGCTCTTGCAAGAGAAGAGTTGAAGTACAAAGATGGTGCTAAATTAAAAGATACAAAGAGCATAGTGGAATGGTGTATTGACAACATGGCCCGAGGTTCTCAAGAAAATTCCACAGTTTGCAGATATTTTTGGTTGATAGAGGAACAACAAATTGCTTACTACGAGGATTGTATGACACTCACTGGGTCCAGTGATATGCACTCATTTAATAGCTCAGACGCTACTTCGTGGGCCATATGGACAAGAAAGTTGACATGTTTTTGTGCATCTTGTATCAAATTTGTCACTGCTGAGTGTGATTCACAAGAATGGGTGGAAGGATGGATTTGTAGGCCTCTAACTCCGCTTCCTAGTTATCAACCTCCACAAGCATTACGACTTGTTTCTACATATGAAGTTACAACATCCAAGGACTTTGACGAAATTTCGATTTTGGTGCGACAAGGTATTTATCCAGTTATTTATTTAATTTTTGTATTGAGTTATGTCCATTGAAATTTTAATATGTAATTTAAATTTGAGTTTTTCAACCTTGGTTATTTTTTTGTAGGACATGTGTTTGCAGTAATTGCGACAGAAGACAATGAAGAAGGAACAGACTATTTCTTATGTCGTTGCATCGAGGAAAGAAAGAAGTTGACTTCTCCTATTATAGATGGTGAAGATATTGAGTATCCTACAGGGTCAGTGGTAGTTACTGGAACTTGGCTTCGATGGTATCCATTAAAAACTCCTCTGTTTGGGTGTTTGAAGACTTTGAGACACACAGAAAATACTCTTATATTCACATCTAGTTCTAGCGACAAATATTCAGCTGTATAGATATCGAGGAAGGCCTAATAACAAGATTCTTTGGAAGGTTCGAGAGTCAAGATCATGAAGCAATCTTGTCTACTATTCAGAGTAGATCCGATCCTGATGGTTCATTGGAATGAATTTACAATGCTCATGTCTGGTATATATTTAATTTCAAGTTTCAATTTATATAGCGTATATATATATATATATATATTTTATATATATTTTAATTTTTAGTTTAAAGATCTAGATTTAAGTTTGAATATATTTTATTTTAAATTTGTGTATTTTGTGTGTCATGTATATAGATAGTATATGGTTTTGATTTGAAACTTAAATTTCTTTGACTAACAATTTTATGTTTAGGTTAGTGGTGCTTAAAAGCTTCCACCGTCACGTGGTTGGTATCGTTAGTAGAGAATTTTAAATTCTCGAAGCTAAGAGAAGCTTGAACATTGTTTGAAAAATTTGTAAATTTTGAAAAGTCAAGTTTGTAAATTTTGAAAATGTTGTAAATTTTGAAAATGTTGTAAATTTTGAAAAAGTTGTAAATTTTGAAAACGACTCCTCTAGGTGCCACGGAGTCCGAGTAGTCACTCGTCGAATTTGAACGATATTTTGGTCTCAGGGCTCTTAAGGGACTAAGCCCGAACGAAGTAGCCCGGAAGCAACGACCCTTTCGCGCACCAAAACACCACCTCCTCTAGCGTTCACCTGGCCACCCGGATGTGCCAGCGCAGGTGGTTCGGTGCCACGGCCCACCGTTTGCAAAATACAACGTTTGACAACCTTACACTAGCTCCAACTGCACTATTTCACGCGTTTGCAAACATTAGGACAGCGAGAGCACCGAAATGAGAAGGAAAAAAATGAGAGAGGCTATTGTAGAGGGTCCGTATGCCGAGGTGCCGGATCAGACGAGGCATCTCTAGGTGCCACGAGTCCGAGTAGTCACCCGTCGAATGCGCTTATGTTCTATTATGCATCGGCACAGAGAACCTCATCACGACCCATTTTTTATAGATCTCCACTAATTAGCATGTAGGGCGCGACGTGTATGGCCAACTTCTTCTTCTCCAAGGCCTTCATTCCAAATAGCGCCACACCCATTTTGAGAAATATTGCAATATCTTCTAAGTCTGAGGGTGTGTGCCATAACCTAAATAGTTGTGCATCTAGCATGGTATCCTCAATGCTTTGCGCATCCTCCCCTGAATCAATCCTAGACAAATGATCAGGTCTGAAATTACTTTTTCTTGGTTTGATAACCACCATGAACTTGAATTCTTAGAACAATAGTACCCACCGACATATGCGCCCTTGTAGAATGGGCTTGTTCACCAAGTATTTCAATGTCATATGGTCAGTGTAAAATATAAAAGGGGTTACCAACAAATACTTGTCTAAATTTATGAAGTACATAGATCATTGAAATGCCTCATGCTCAGTTGTAGTATAATTATGCTCCATTGGTGTAAACTTCCTACTCGCAAAGCACAAAGGATGATCAACAATCCCTTCACCAGGTATGTGCAAGTACTACTCCAATGGTAGTTCTTGAAGCATCCACATGAACATGGAAGGGATTATCCCAAGAAGGGAATCATAGTATGGGCGTGGTGACAAGCCTATCCCTCAAAGTGTTGAATGCCTTCACAGTGCCTCTCCCCAATGAAAGGCACTTTTATGTCTAAGAAACTCTTCTAAGGGCATGGCAATCTTGGCATATCCCTTGATGAACTTCCTATAGTACCCCATATGCCCGATAAATCCATGCACTGCGCTTTGACTAGTAGGTTCCCTCAATCCCACAATTACTGCAACTTTTACAAGATCTACTAGCAGGCCCTCCTTACATATGATGTGTCCCAATAATGTTCCAAATGGGGTAGCAAAGACACATTTCTTAATGTTGAGGGATATCCTCAACTGCCAACACCTTTCAAACATCAGCCTTAAATTGTCACAATGGTCCTTTACTAACCCATATATTGTCCAATCATCTAGGTAGACTTGAAGAAATTTATGGATAAAGTCATGGAAAGCTTGCACCACAATGCACGAGAACACAACAGTGCATTCTTCAACCCAAAAGGCATGATCAGTATAGGCAAAACTTCCCCACTTAGTGGAGAAAGTTGTCTTCCTCTGGTCCTCCTTTGCAATTCTTACCTGGTGATAGCCCAAGAATCCATCTATGAAAGAGTAGACCTCACGTCCTACCACTCCTTCTAAGATCTCTTCAGTAAATGGGTTGGGAAAGGATCAATGATACATACTTGCATTCAGGTCCCTGTAATCAACATAGATCCTTATCCTTCCATCCTTCTTGATACTAATCACCATTGGAATTATCCATTCCAACTCTTCAACAACTTCAATGATGCCCGACGCTATCATCTTATCTATTTCTTCTTTGACCCTCACGTGTAGGTTAGGATTCATCTGGTATGGTATTTTCCTAACTAGGCACACACCTTCCTTCAGCTTTATCCTCATTTCCCCCAAGGAATGGTGAACACCTTTAAGCTCATGATACCCGCACAGAATAAATCCTCAAAATCATGTAAAAGATCAATGATCTTAGAGACTTCTTTCTCCGACCAATAGTCTCCAATGATTACCTCTTTAGGCTCTTCTTCTGAGCCGATGTTAACCTTATTTGTCTTTAAAGGTTCATGATAGCGCGCAACTATTCATCGGCACTATCTATGACTTTACGCGTCCCTAGAGAGTGGTTAACATCCAAGTTATCCACTTATTTTCCATCAATAACATACACCATTTCCCCCTTTTTTTCTCTATACACTCACGCTCAAACTATATCTCTTATGTTTCATCCTTCTCAAAGCACTCTTCCAAGTTAGGTTCTCCTAGCAACTCTTGTATTCTGTCTTCCACCATAACACTATCCCCTGTTGTAAGGCACTTGACAACCTGCAACACCTTATGTACTGATGGCTTTGTACTCTGGTACTCAAATGTTTGAATGAGGTTAGCTGCCAATTCTTTCCAATTACCAGTTTGGCGACGCATCTCTGAGTGGATATACCATGCGCGTGCACAACCTTGCAAGGTGGAGTACAACTTTTGAACCCATAATGAAGGTGGTAATGCTTCTACATTTCCCATCCAGGCTATCTCACATGCTTGGATATGGAAGGAAGTGATCTCTTTACCATGGTAGTATTTTACATCCATGGGCACGTTGCTCTGAAAAACCTTACGAAAAGGTAATTACACCTCGCGCCATTCCAAGAGATTATCCTCGATGCACTCGCCCACTAGCGCACAATAGTTCCGAGTAGGACGTAACTTAACATCCCTCTTTGTTCATTCTCCTTCTTCCATTGAGCTTCCATCTCCTACAAAAAGACCTCAGGGAAGGCTCCTCCTGAGTACTTAGGTAGCTCCTTTCCCCCTAGGCACCGGACTGTACATGCCTTTGTCACCTTTGTTACCGATCCCCTCAAATGTCATCTGATTAACTCATAGGTCCCATGCACCCAATTATCACACGCTATACTAGTGGTGTCACTTAGGGATTGAGCATCCTCAAATTGGATAACTCCTCTCGTGGGATGAATTATCTCTGGATCCCTGATTGAGTGCACATATATTCTATCCAAGACCTCTTCTCCCAAAGGTTTAGTATAGGGTGTTGATTTTCCATCAGCCAGGGGTATGATGACCCATTCCTCCTCATTCTCAAAGCTTATGTATCCCTTGTTAAACCGAATATCCGCATTGTTCTTATAGCACCACGGTGCCCAAGTAATGCTAGGAAATTGTTTGCCTCGGTGAGCACCAAGACTTCGAAGTCCCCAGTAAACTTAGCCCCCTGAATGGTGATAATTGCATCCTTTAAGACACCAATGGGTATTTACTTCATTTTTTTGCCATATAAAGCACATTGTAAGATGGTTATAATACAGGTCTTCCCATCTGATGCCATGCATCTAAGGTGAGAACATTGACCTCCGCGCCTGTGTTAATGAGGATATTACTAAGGAGCCATCCATCCATGACCGCATTTAACATGATCTCCCTATTATAGTCAAGGATGTGAGGAGGAAGGTTTGCATGCAAGACCTGCCTCTCAAACTCTTCTTCGATGCATGGTACCTTATCTCTCAACCATGCTCCTACAAAGGGAATAATATTCTCTTTCCTTAGCATTTTAAATACTTCCTTGACCTCATCCAGGTCATCCTTTGGTGCCTCGACCTTCCTTCTTTGATCCTCCCTCCTGGACTACTCCTTTAGACACTGGATTTCTCCTTGTAAACTTCGAATGACATCCATGGTTTTTTGATATACCTCCTTTTGATGCGCAGGTCCAGGTACTTCCCATTTACCACTTCTAACCTTGAAACCAAGTTCTTCTTTCATGGCATTTCCTTTGCGCACATGGCCTCTAGTCTTGTTGTTACCATAACAGGTTCCAAACCTACATCACATGTCACCTATGGCATCCATTGTGTGTCATCCTTCTTAATGCTTACCATTACAGCATGCCCTTGTATTTCCAGTGCTGTTGATTCATATGCTCAAATAACTTAGGGCTCTCCTCATACTTGTGCTTCTTCCCACACCATGAACACTATAACAAATCTAGGCACTCACGCTTGTAGTGGTCTGTAGACCCACAATTAAAACAGGTTCCACGTGGGAACTCACTTCTTCCTCCTCCACGGTTACCACGACCATGGAATCCTCCACGAAATCCCCTTCCCTGCGCACCTCCATCTATGCACTCCTCATAACGATGATCATCACCCTTAGAACTATTGGCAATGCTGGTCTGCACACACCATGATCAATGGCCTCATGAATCTGGTCAATAAGACTATAATACTTAGTATCATGGGTTGTAGAGGTGCATATTTTATAATAGCAAGATACATTCTTCCGAATTGCACATTGTAACAAGGGACATCTACTCGCATCATGAACCCCTTGACAAATCTTACACTCTACTTCTACTACAACGCTGTACTATCTTCCGGGAGCAACTATCTTTGGCATGCCTTTCTACTTCACAATCTGTACACCACATTCCACTATGAGTCTCATGAGTTGAGTTTGCAGACAACTTTTCCAACTACTTAGCCATAACAACGATTTGAGCTTCTAGAACAAAGGCAACCTCCCGATGTCAAAATTGCTAACAACTTCAAAGGCGTAGGGCGGCTTCTAACGCCTCGCGTGGGTTTGTGAAAGTTTTATGAGATAAAGCTCTTCTAAATGGAGTTATCAACCCTCCCACAAACCATTGAGCATGCTATGAAGGGTGAATGTCATATGACAATTTTGACAGGAGAGTCTTAAACCGTGTGTGTCATACCCTCGCACACTCTCCACCATTCCCTGCTAAATCTCCTTAAGGGTGTTGATGCTCTTATGCTCAAACTCAAGGATGTGGAAATTTGCTAGAAAGGCATTTTTCAATGCAAAGGTAATCTACCACCGTCTCGATGGGAGTCATCCTAGTTGTACCATCTATGCGCGCACCCTTGCAATGTCATTGCAAACTGACTGGCCTTCCACTTTGGGGTTGTGATCCCCTTCATGTGCCATAGCAATTCACACTTGTGAACATGCTCTACAAAGATCTTCAACACCCATGTAATTTGGAAAATGTAAAGACATCTCAAAGAAAACTTGAGGAGGTGGCTGAGGCCCCTATCCTCTTGGTCCAAACCCTTGGTTTCCTCTGGTGTTTCCTACTCCACCGGATCTGCTAGATCCACCAAGTCTTGTGCCTTTGGATCCACCAGTTCCACCTCCAGATCCTCCTGCCGCTAGTAATGGGCCTGAAGCAGTCGCGCCTAGGGTCCCCAACGTCCCGCTGAATTGTGTGCCAACCATCTATGAGATTAGGCCATTGTCGGATGTGCATCCCACACCACTCCCTGACGTGTTCCCCATGCCTTGTGTACTTTTTCCTTGTCCAAAAATTCCTCCGAATACTGGAATAGTTTGCGCAGCCATAGAAGTAGGAAATGAAAAATTGTATCTCCTGGCGCAGATCTATCACTTCCACCGATACCAACTGGGTCAACAATACTCCTCCCTTGATCTAGAAAACCAAGTGCTAGGGTCTAGTCACTAGGTGGGTTTAGATGCATGTCAATGACTCTTCTCTCTCGTGTGATGAACTCTCATCAGAAGCCGAAGGGGTCTCTCTTACGCGCTTGCCAAGATGGGGTAACATAGAATACTCAAGTTCCAAGTCCTCTGCGTGAACCTCAAGTCCTTCCCACAATGACTGCCTCCATACATCCATCATACTTACAACCTCGCGTTGTCTAGAAATCTCCCTTTCATGCACTTCACTATACTTGATTTGTCTCTCCTCCCTTTCTTTCTCTGTTGAAATGTCTGCCATCTTCCTCCACTCTAGCTTCCTCGCCCAATGCTCAGAATGGTTTAGCCAACCATTAGAGATGCCTCTAAACTCAAGGTAATAATCAAGATCTTAATTTCCAGAGGGATAACATGTAGAAATGATCCTCTGGGCTCCCATAGAAACTTAAACTCAGTGACTTCCAGACAAGAATATGTAAAAATAGCATACTCTAGAGTGTAGCTAGCCAACACACCTTTCCACCAATGATCCACATCATGAGTTCATATCAAATCGCATCCTACAAATCTCCGGTATTCTTCTTGGGTCCACACACGTGATCTACAATACCAGCTTGATCTAGATGCATATGCCGAGAGCCATTCATACAACTCTACTAGGAAGCAATAGAAAAAAATTTCATACAAATCATGGTAGAGGTTCTCTTCTACCCATCTACGTGCATCAAAATTAGGTCTAGTGCTAAATCTCTGAGAAAATTCTTCCTCTCGTGCTCTTGAACCATGATTCAACACTTTCCAAAGCTAAACACTCTATCATCACTCATTACCTAGATAATGATGTATGTCATTTCCCATTAAAACTTTGAAAAGAGTTCCCGACAACGGAACTAAGATGTAGTCATTTTTACACCTACTAGGAACAAGGGAACCCCATGCATGCCGACCTATCACCCAATGGGCATTTGGCGCTCACCTGAGGCAAGCGCGGGTGTCGAGTCTCTCTTTTATGTGATTTGAGTGGGAAAACATCATCTATGATCCAAACTTAAAGGAAGTGAGTGGAAAAGAGACATGCAAGCATCATAGAGCTCATAACGGCTTCTAGATCAGTGAAAACATTCCAGACAAAATTAATTAACAAATTAAGAACTAAATCAAAACAGAAAGGGAAATGTGTAAGGATTCAGACTTATTCCATAAACATGCATAACACATAACCATGAAGATATGTAAATGCAATAGAATCATTACTGGTGATATTCATATAAAGTGGTAACCTCATTACATTTATTAGATTCATTACAGAGCATCACAGAAAGGTAGATCAAAATCATGCATCATAACTAGATTCCTATCCTTTTAACTCTTAAAACAAAAATTTAAGCATCCAAGCCCTTGATACATCCATCTCCTATGTTTTATCTACCCAACCCAAATAAAGTTCCTTTGCAGCATTTCTACAAAGCTCCGCTCTCTCTTCATCTATCTCTATCTCTATTCCTCTTCTTTTGTTGGCGCTTGTATATATAGGCATCCCGAAGTGCCAACTCATCCTTCTGTGCAGCCTCAGATCTAGTGCCAAGTGTCTGAATGTGGTCCTCCATGGGCACATGCCCCTCTAGGCCTGAGCTCTCCACTCCTTGTCATGATGGTCTTCTAGGAGCTTCCATCACATGGCATATTCCTTCCCAAGCCAACTTTGTTGTCAGCCGGCATCTTATCCACTCCACATGCGCAATCATGTCACGCTTTTCTCACGTGTCCTACCCGATACGCCAAATATGGCTAAGTCCCGAGACCTTGTCCTATGGGCGTGCATCACGGGTTCTACTAAGATCCTCCTAGAACCTTGCCTTGTGCACCTTCTCCTTGCGTGCCCATTTCTTAACTTTAGTCTTGCGTGCCCATGTGCCTTTTTGGACTTAGTCAATATTTTAGGGGCCCAACAACAAGAGATATCAAAAATAAAAAATGGCAGAGAAATGCAAGTATTCAAAGTCACAGAGCTAAAAATGCACAGAATCGAACTCAGAAGGCCAAATTTGCAGATTTTTAGAACTCAAAATCATTGATAATGGCGTCACACGAAAAAATTTCCATGGCTTTGCCCAAAGTTCAACGATGCAAAATGAAAATGAGATAGCGTTCAAGCTAATTTACATGCCCAACTAACCACAAAGAAACCTAAATCAAACCGAGTTAATATCGACAAAGTGAAGATCAAGATGGTACAATGATCAATGATTAAGAATCCAAACCACTATGCTAACCATCGATGGTTCAATTTTAATAGTATAAAGATCGATGGTCCAAATCAAAATCACCAACTCCAATGCCAACCATAGGCTTACCACAAGTTTGTCTAACTCAACCAAGGTCAAAAGGAAGTGCAAATATAGAGCTTTGGAAGAAACCCTAACCCCCCTGGTCAGGTTCGAAATTAGTTTTCCACTAACAAAATGGAAGGGTCGGGTCATCATGTGGATGGGGACCAGCCCCTTTTTCAAATAATCATTATATTGACCTTATTTAAGGTCTAAATCATGTTATATGATCAAATAATCAAAGAGGTCAAAAACATAGTATATGCCATAGATATAATCCAAGGAGCCCAACACCTTATCATAGGTGTTATGATAAATCAAAAGGGGGTCAACATCAGAGCTACCACATGATCAAATAATGGAGTCCTAATTACCTTATTTTTCACAAAGGGAGGAATTATTATTGTGCACATGCCTACAAGTGGTCCCCATAGTGGATGAAATACATGGGTGAATATTTTTGCTAAGTATTGGAATCAAAAGCATTATTTTGTTTGCACATGAGTGTATTTTGCATGTGATCACAAGAAGATAGAACATGTGTCACATCAACAACAAGAAGACAAATTTGCATGCACATTAGAGGAGACTTGCACACTCAAGAAGTGGCTAATATTAGCCAAAATATTCACCCAAGTTTATTCATTATTTCAGAATTAAAGTAGTCAACTGCACTTTGACTAAAGTGTATTTTTGGAATCAAAGGCTATTATTGCCTCATTGTAAACAACATGTTTATTTTATCCCTTTATTTATTCATGATAAAGGCTAAAATTAGCATGCATGTGAGTTCATATTATGCAACCTATTTTAGGAGGGTTGGGTGAATTATTTTTGCTATATATTGTGTGCATTGGCAAAGCACAAGGAGGACATTTTGGATGTAATGAGTCTTTGAAGAAATTTTTGCCATTTTTTCCTTGAATGAGAACTAGTTATTGCCTTTCCAATTATTTACAGTGGTGTGTATCTTTCTATTAGCTCTTGTGAATTTTAATTCCTTGAATTAATTATCTTACCTTGTTGCAAATTTGGTGTTTTCTGCATAGTCTTAGTGTGCATGTTAGTTGTTTTGTTGTTGTGATTAGTCCCTCAACACAAAAGTTTTTGCCTTAGGATTTAGTTTGAAACCCATTGGTTCGTGCTCCTTTAATATGCTCTCATTGTGCATGTACTCAATCAAAGCCCTCAATAATTTTGGTGTATCACCCCATTTTAAATTTCAGTTACAACCATCTTTTTACCCTTAAAACCCCAAAAAATTAGTTTAGGATACATCAATAAGGAACCGACCTTGTAATCCCGGAGATTCACCTCAACATAGGGATACCCACAACCCTGAGGTGTTTCCATTGTATTTGTAGAAGTGAGGGAAAAGCAAGCTTAGAACACCTATTGTTATCCCTCAATCATGGTGCACTTCTGAGAGATAACAGTCCCACAAAATTCCATAAAGGTAACACAAAATGCCTAAAGGGAATTACAAAGAAAGAACAAAAAGGGAAACACCACAAATGTAAAGCTAAAAAATCGAGGACTAGAAGGAGCCGCAGAGCCAAACACAAATAGAGACGCCGATGCCATCACTAACCAAGTATCGGGAGGCTCAAACACCCTTTCTTCTCCTTAGACCTCATGAAAACTGTCTAATTCTCAAGTTGAGAAGGCAGGGCTAAAGGATAATCAAGCCGAGGAAGAAACTACTCAGGGTTGGAGTTAGAAGGTTTAGACACATGAGATCTTTTAACACAACCGCCGTAGTGAGGGAATCTCCTCACTCATAGTCTCTGAACTTCCAGGGAGAGGAGTTTCTTCAATTCCATGCGTTGTGAATGGTTGCCAACCTTTAGGTCATGAAGAATTCACTTTTTATTTTTTTGAGTCTTATTGAGCAAGCAAGCTTCTTGTAGGTGTCTAGTTTGATGACATAATCTACACCGGAAGGCCGTATTCTCATAATCAAGAACTTGTATCCATTTGAAACCATCATGATGTAACTCCAACTTATTTGGAAGACCTTTGCTAAGGTCCAAATTAATGCAAATCTGTTGGTGTGTGTATTTTCCACATCATTAGGTGAGTCATCTCACTTAGGTGAGATTGTAGGTCCACGTGTCATTTAGGGGTCATTATGAGATTCTCTTACGCGTCAGTGTGTCATATGCGTCATTGGGAGTTACACTTCTATTCTAGGAATGTAACTCTCCTTCTCTACTCGAGTTTTCATGATTGCAACATTGGGGGTTATTCAGCACCTCCTATATGTACACCCCATTTGATCTATGAGATAGAGGAGAGTTTTATGGCTTAACCAGGTTCTACACGTGTTTCAAATCTTTGCATGCATATTCGGTTGATGCTCGATCCTCCCTAGATCTCTTCATGCTACCGTTCGCATGTCCGTTGATGTGTACATCATCCCTTGTGATCCTCACTTATGGGTTTTAAACCCTCTTTCATGGTATCAGAGCGGATCTTGTGGATCCGTGCACTCCTAGTGTTTCATGTGTTTTCCAGCTTATGGCGTGATATTCAGGTTCTCGTTGCGTGTGTCGTAATGGATATTCCATTCGTGTGCTTCTTGCATTGATTTGGGTGTCATACCTCTTGCACGGGTTTGATCGTGGTTCATTTGGTCGTGTTCGAGTTTCTGGTGTTTTCGGGTTTAGTGTCTTTGACCGATCGATTCTCTGGGGTTGCATGCATGTTTTGTGGACTTCAGATTGCAGGATTCGAGTTTGATCAATGTTTCTCGTCTAGTTTTGTGCCTTTTTCTAAGGTTATTAAAGTGTATTTTTGGGGCAACTCAGCCCTAGCTCGCTACCTTAGGCATCATCCAGCTCTCCCGTACAATGTTTTCAACTCACCTTGCTTAGTGATTGATTCGGTCTGCACTCTTCAGGGGTTGTTCTTGAGATCTCTACATTGGTTTTGTGCATGGTTTTTCATTGCTCGCATTAGATCCTCCTCTCGCACTCTCCATACAACTCGGTTTGCGTTGGATTCTCTCAAACTCATTTTTTTTCCCGGCCTGATCTCTGTGCATTGCATGGTAATCTTGGCTCATGCTCTCATCTGGTTTACTTACCTTGGCCCTACGGCCTTCTATAGTTCTCGTGT
Source organism: Taxus wallichiana var. yunnanensis (assembly GCA_018340775.1). NCBI lineage: Eukaryota > Viridiplantae > Streptophyta > Pinopsida > Cupressales > Taxaceae > Taxus > Taxus wallichiana. Next base: position 971,840,184 of record CM031237.1, on the reverse strand, counting down.
TTTCTAGGTGTTTGCTCATGCTTTTCATCGTTGAGTTGTAAAATTCCTCTGCTCCCTAGTTTTGGCATTGTTTCCTGCTGTTGAATCCGCTGGTTTTGGCGTTGTTTCCATTTGCTCGCTGGTTTTGGCGTTGTATCCTTGTTCAACTATTCAAATTTACAGCTTTGGCATGTGGCATCAACTCACCTACATTTTTTTGCATTGGAAACATTACAACTGTATTTGCCACGCCTCTGCATGGCCATTTCACTATCTTTGGACATTTTTTTGAGCACTACGTTGAAGCGTTTTGAATTCAACAACGACAAACTACTTTGACATGTGGCCTTACAGTCAGACCTGCTCCAGTGGCTCCACCTATAGCTCCACCTCCCTCTAGCACTTGGCATCAACGTGGAAGCAGTCATCAACAAGATCCAACTCAACTCTGTGCTTTGGGCCGCTCAACTTGGTCTGTTGGTATTAACTCGGGTGCTACAACCTGACTTCCGCCGCTTGACACCTCAATGTGGGCCCACCTCCCTTTTAGTTTTGTTTGGCAAGTTAAAACAAACACTTTTTTAATGTTTTAAGGTTAAAAAACATTCCGCATGGCATGTAATAAGTTTTAGACTATTTTTTCTTGTAATTAAATCCCTTCCTACGAGTGTCGAAGATGGAGGGCGAGGTCCAGGGTTGGCAGGAGGCTAATCCCCCCTCGCAAGCAAAACAAACCCTGTCTAAAATTTGATGTCGTTTCCAATGGGTACCCACACGATACCCTTTGCATCCATTTCGGGCACTTTTTTAATGTGTTTGCAGCATTTATTGCATTTTTCCATCAGTTGTGGGAATCGTTTTAATGCTATAACTTTTGACTCACTACTCATTTTTTAGCGCTTCTTTAGTCAAAGTTGCATGATTTTTGCACATTACGTGATGGAATTGTTAGTTTTATAAATTCACTACTTTATAAAGTGCCGCATTCTAGGGGGTTGATAGTACTCTTGGGTTTTCACACGCAGATGCATTATCGGCCAAGTCCGACGTTTTTGTTTTGTGCACCTTACACTTTTGATTCCACATCATGGAGAGTGATCTTTCTAGACTTGAGCATCATAGGATTGCCTTACAGCCTCTGCCACTTCTCACCGGGAGAGGGAACTATTCAGCTTGGCATGCTTCCATGGAACGTTACTTCGCCCACGAGGGTCTTTTACCCTTCTTGTTTGGGCCAGTTCTGCACTGCCGATCATCATCATCTAGAGGACTTTCTTGACACTTGCGACCATGTCTTTGGTCACATGATGATGCATGTCTCTCGTTCTCTCTCTAGTTTCACGTGGTAGACTCAAATCCACCCCACCATGTCTAGAGCATTCTTCAGTCCCTCTATGGAGACCCTTCACATACTACCACCATTGTTGTTGTTGTTGATCCAGTTATCTCCTCTTGTTCTTCGTGTGATGGCAGTTCCACTAACATAGACTCACTTGATTCTACTTCTGATGACAAGGATTGTGCACCCAATTCTGATGTCGAGAGTACTACAGAGGACTCTTCTCCTCCTTCTCTCACTATTCCAAAGAGTGTTGACACTTCCCACATCTCATCAGATATCGAGCAGTCTCCTTCTCAGTCTCATACAATCATCACACCTACCTCCTTTCCACTTCCAGTGTGCGAGGCCCCTTCCACTCCTCTACCTTCATTGCATGACTTATACCTGTCTGACATCGCTCTTCTGTTTGTTGAGCCCCCTCATTGGGACGAGTATATGCCTTACCTTAGTCATCTTTTTGCAGAGTACACTTGTGATGCACTACAGGTTCCACATCCATCTACAGGTGTTTCAAAGGAGTTCTTCATCTCTGTTGTTGGGAGTGACCCTTCTGGGAATCATGTCACTTCCACATTTCCAGAGACCTTCATTAATCCACCCTCAGTTGTGGATCCCTTTTCTGTTGTGGAGGATGTTTTGTTCCCTTCACATCACTTGGACATCCTTTCTATGGGTGTTCCTCTTTTTCACTCTAATAGTTCTATGCATGTGGCATTACCTTTGGTTCCTTTGCACTCACTCGCTAGACCTATGTCACACTTTCGTGCACCAGACTCAGAGTTCTTTGTGTTATTACCTTCAATTTCCTTTGTGGAGTGGGCAGAATTTCAACACATCATTTCTATCCTTCCTAAGGGCAGGCACACAGTTCATTGCGGGTGGCTCTTCTTCAGTCTAGAGGCAGAGGATATCGTCATTGACATTCTTTTGGGAGACTTCTTAGAGCTGCAGAGTTTAGATCCATCCATGGCATCTTCTGCATTCCTCTCATCTCCCTCTTCTTCTCTCTTCTTTTTCTTTCCGAGAGATTGCCTCTTTGTACATGGGTACCTTTTCAAGCTCGTCTATGGCCGGGACCCATATTTGGCATCTTTTTGAGATTAGAGAGTGTTTTGTTCTCTGGTGGTGGATGTTTTTCCCACTGGGTTTTCCTTCACTACTTGGGACCTTTTTTTTCTTGTGCATGGGTACCTCATCGAAGCTTTGTCAGGGACCCATTTCTCGTTTCTGACTTGCTGCCTCATCCTAAGTTACGATGAAGGGGGGGTGTTGGTGTGTGTATTTTCCACATCATTAGGTGAGTCATCTCACTTAGGTGAGATCGTAGGTCCACATGTCATTTAGGGGTCATTATGAGATTCTCTTATGCATCAGTGCGTCATATATGCATCATTGGGAGTTACACTTCTATTATGGGAATGTAACTCCCCCTCTCTACTCGAGTTGTCATGATTACAGTGTTGGGGTTACTCAACACCTCCTATATGTACAACCCATTTGATCTATGAGATAGAGGAGAGTTTTATGGCTTAACTAGGTTTTTCCCGTATTTCAAATCTTTGCATGCACATTCGGTTAATGCTCGCTCCTCCCGAGATCTCTTCATACTTCGTCGTTCGCACCTCCGTTGATGTGCATGTCATCCCTCGTGATCCTCGCTTGTGGGTTTTAAACCCTCTTTCAAATACGATCATAAGCGAACAACCCTTGCTTGGACCGCTCATCATCCATCTTGATTAAGTGACCAATAGTGTTTCTAATAGCCGCACAAACTGCAGGGTGCCAAAAGGGGAGAGGAAGATTTGGGAGATGAACTTAGACTGACATTTTGGAAACTACCATAGTAGAAGGATCAAAATCCAAAAACGGGAGTAAGAAAAAGGCCAGCCCTACCCCAAAACCATAGACCCTCAATAAGAGCTCATTGATAATTAGAAGGAGAATAAAAACACAAAATAAAATACCCCTTATCACAAAAGTTGAATCTCACATGCACTGGACCACGTGGAGTGAATCCATTTGTGTAAATCTTCTATCTGAGGCCAAAATCCATTAAATCTACAAATAATAACAAAAGCTTTCAAGGAAGAAACAAAAGTGGCTACCTTTGACATAGAAAGTGTAACCATATGAATGTCCTATGTTTTTTCCACAATGTAAGTCATCCCAAAAGAATATGTAGCCCCTGAAGATCCAAGCCCCCGATTTCTTGCAGGCCCGAACCGTTATCGAAAAAGATTTGTCAAGGGAAACAATGCACGTTTTCATGCCATTGACAAGAGTGGAGGTGCGGTACAAGTGGAGAGAAGCCAACAACAATCGTGACACAATCTTGTGATGGTCCTCTCATGAAACCCTAGCTCCGTCAAGGCTCACGAAAAACTTTATAACATTTTTTTATATCTATTTCAATGCAATGCATCGCATCTTTTTGTTTAAAATCATTGGAAGTTAGTTTGGGTACCAATTATATCTTAATTTTAATTAAATCCCCTTTACATATAGAAACATTCCAAATCATTTATTAATAAACAATTTTAACAAATCAAGTACATAACTAAGCATTTTATAAAGATATTATTAGTACTTTTAAGTGTTCTACAGAAAATAAAGCAATTAAGTACACTACACACTTTACAAAAAAAATATTGAACAACCAGAAGTATTCTAGAGAAAATCTTGCAATCATTGGAGCATTCTTTGAAGTCCACAAGTTTATATTTAAACATAGATCACAACATAAGTTTTTGTAGGCCATTGCAGCTTCTCCAATTATTGAAGCATATTATTTTCGATATGGTTATTGTTAGGGACTGGGTAAATATCAAATTAGTTCTATTTTCTATTTTATCAAAAGCTACAAAATATATTTTGCATTTCTTAAGTTTTCCGTTTTAGAAAATTTATATTTTATAGATGATTGAAATGCAGCAAGCGTTGAATACACTATTGATACACATTTCTAATACCAAAGCTTACAATATTCAAAATATACAAACCTTACATGTCACCTCTTTCCTCTGGTTTTTAAAATTAATTAATTAGACCATATTTTTATATGACACATTTTTAAAAGCAATTGAATATTTATATCTCAATTTAAATATAATCTATTTATTGATAACACCATTACATATATTGGTTTTGATATTCTACTATTGATATCAAATGCCATGTCAAAGATATTATCTTTGAAATTAAACTTGAATTGTATTCAATAGACATTATATTAATTATCGCCATAAAATATAAAGTGTAAAGTATGTCGTAGAGAATGTGGTTTTTAATATGAAGTAGTTTTATATAAGGAAACTTTTTTGAATATAAAGTATTGGTATATTTAATTGCATTCAATAGATGTAGAAAGTAAAGGATGTGATTTATTTTTAAATATAAACTATTCTTATATAACGAAGAAAATGTCTATCACTACTATTTATTTTATTACTTTGTAAATTTGTGATTGTGAAATGCAATGCTAAACTTGCAAATATATGGGAATTAACTTTTGTCAATACATGTCGAGAATTAACTTTCCTCAATTTATGACATTCTTTCCTATAAACAAAAATATCCTAACAATTATTTGGAAGCATTTTTAGAAAACAAGAGTCACAACGTGACTAGTCCATGTTGTAACTTTCATGAAAAATTAATTGAACAACAATAAAACGAATATATTTGAGCAAAGAAAAATGTACTTACATAACTAATACAATTTAGAACTTAGAATGAAACAATAAATTATAGTTGTAGCCTTAAAGATGATGCTACATAAAAACATATGACATATAATTTATATTATAAAAACAATCTCATGTAAAACAAGTTAATTGATTTGAAATAAAACTACAATAAAATTACAAAACATTGAGAACATGACTTGGTAGGAGTATTAAATTATTTGTTAACATCACAACAAGTAATATGAGTTGAAGCCTTATTTAATTTTTTATACATAGATTGATGTCATTTTCCTTTATATTGTCTAGTAATTCAATGAACTATATGTTACGACATTATTATTAATAGAGGTTGAGGTGTTATTTAGTAGTATATATATTTTTAAATATAGGTTGAAATGACATTTTTATTAATAGTTAAATGTTGTATGTCATTTTATAAGTATATTATAATTAATATACGATGAGGTATTTTTGGTAGTATTTAGAAATGAATAAAAAATGTAACAATAATATGTAAAGTAGTGAATGATTATTATATTTAATTGAAGGGAATATTCAACAATAATACTTAAAAAGAATGTTCTACTAGTTAATTAATAAGAAAACCATAATACATTTTAAAAGTGTTTTTGAATAAAAATATGCACATCAAAGCTTTAAAACACTCAGCGTTCAACATTCAAAATTTAATATGAGCTTCAAGGGCTGATAAATACGAGTCAAATATTTCATTTATCTATAAAGACATGATATTAATAAGGAACTAAAGATAAAGATATTGGTTAATATGATGAATCCAACATATAACAAGTGCCATGTAGTGGCTTTATTGTACCAAGATATTATGACTTATTCTTGTTGAAGTTGTTGTAGTTGAAATTAAACATGTTTAGTTGTATTCAATAAAGGATATACTAACAATTGTAGTAAAAGTGTGAAGTAAAAAGCGAAATATATTTTTTTAATACATAAATTATTTTTATAGAAAGATTGTCTTAAATATATCATATTATTATATTTAATTGCATTCAATAGATGTCATACTAACAATAACCTTAAGGCTGAAAATTAGACAATAAGGGATGCCATTTTTAATATATATATATATATATATATATATATATATTTATATATATATATATATATATATATATATATAAGAAATATTATTATATAATTTTTTAATATAAAGATTATCAAAATAGAAAAAATGTCGATCATTGTTATGGTTTTTATTGATTATTCATAACTAATATTTAGTGATTGTAAAATGAGATCCAAAAATATCTCAAAAGTTAAACAACATATTTAAAAAATAAATATAGTCGGACATTTTGTTTCATCAATAAACATTTAATATTAGAACCAAACTAATTATTTGTTGCATTATTAGTGTATTTATTAGTTATTTGTATAAAATTAGAGAATTGTTATATTATATTATTAATGTATTTATTAGTATGAGACTAGTTAATTATTATTGTATTAGTTTATTTGAATTTATATTACTAAATTTTGAAATTTTAAATGAAATATTTATAACAAAAAAAAGTTAGTTGATGTGATGGATCTAAGATATAATAAATATAAAAAATGTTGGTTGATGTGATAGATTCAACTTATAATAAAAGTCATAATTTGATTAGTCCATGTAGCACGAATAAAGTTAATAATTTTTATTTAAACTTAATTTTTTTAATTATGTCATGTATAGAATCTAAAACTTTCTAGAATGAAACAATAAATAATTGTTGTAGGCTCCTTGAAGACGATGTTACATAAAAATAGGTGTGCCAATGGGGTGTTTAATTTCTTTGTGTATGTGACATATTCTTTACGTTATTATAAGTATTTTAATTTAAAATGAATCAATTTACATACAGACACACACACTCATACTAGCATACATATCTTACAATTATCTATGTAAAAGAGGATGAGAGGTATCAATCTTGAAGCACCTATATTGGATTTTCAACATAAGTGAAATAGACGACTTGAAAATAATTATTCTAAAATAGGTATGCTAGTTAATATTCTCTTTTTTTCTTCATCGAAAAAAATTAATTTATTTCAAACTTAATAATTAGATTTAAAAATATTTTATTATATTAACTCGTTCTTTGACGCCCTTGTTAAAAAAACACATGTATAACATTAACTTTTGTACTTTATAAATGTAATTCCCCATGCGCGCACACACACACACACACACACACACATATATGTATAATATTATTCAAAGACATTACTCTAATTATAATAAATTTAATATATTTTTAAAATGTATCTTAATTTAACATACCTAAGATTTATAAATTTAATATCATTGTGCGGTGAATACCTAAATTAAATCTTAGATTTCATCATAGATTAAATACCTAAATAATTTAAATAGGTAAATAAGTTTAGCATACTATTTAAGAGGTAAATAGATAGCTAAATAGGTAAATAGATATAATACAGATGTAAGAAATTAAAGGTAAATAAATACCTTAGATTATAATGATGTACACAATATTATCTATATACACTTAAATTAATACTAATTCACCCATATTTATTTTATTATTTAAATTAAGTACCTTATTTATCTTGTTATTTATAAGATAAATAGGTACTTACATCTAGTTTATATATATATATATATATATATATATATATATATATAGAAGACATTATTCTTAACTTTAGAAAATAATGTAGAGGAAATAAATCTAAATGTTATGGTAAAATTAAATTCATAATTCATGAAAAACTTAAAATAATAAACTATATATAATCATTTAATAGTGAAGCAAGGAAGGTGTCCTATTTAAATGCCATGGTCAAATTAAATTTACTATTCATACAAACCCTAAAATAACAAATCATATGTAATTATACCTTAATTATTTGTTTTGATTTTCAAAAGCTATATATGTTAATACAAATGTATAACTTTTACAAATTAAACTAAATATGTAAAATAATGTCAACCTTAGTTTTTCTTTCACAGCACAACATGAGAGTCCTCCACTCCATGCTACCATTGTAGAATGCCTCTTGGCATAATAATTCAAAATAATTTGAGAGTCCCCAGGTGATCAAGTCCATTTAAAGTAGCCCACGTGGAGCCCTCAATGCATTCTACAAATAAATTGCATGATTTGAATTTTGAACTAATGACTTGAGCCACCTAAGACAATGGTTGAGGCCAAGTGAGCCAACCCCATGGGCTAAGAAAAGTATTAAATGTTTAATAATTTCACAATTAATAATGTAGGTTGAAATGTCATTTGATATTTTTATTTTTTATTTAAAAATACAATTGATTTGTCAAGTATTAAAGTGTTCACCAATTCAATGTTGTATGCTAAACCATAGTTATTAATATAAATTATGTTGGCTTGTGATAATATTAAATAACTTAATAATTAAATATATTACACGACTTACAATTATCTTGTTAATTTGAAGTGTCAAATATAAGTTGAGCCATGTTGTAACAAATTGTTTAGTAGTTTAATGTTGTGCAACTCGAAAAATATTCTATAATGACAACATGGAATTGAAGGATATCATGTGGTGCTTGTGAATTTTTTATTTTAATATTAAATTTAACATTCATTTCACCATCACAATACAATTACAACCTTAAACTCTATGCATGTTTGACTCACTTGAAAGTTTTTTCCTTTAACTTTAAGAAATCGCTTGGAAAATAATAATATCTTGACCATAGAGGTAATAAAGTTTGGAGCCCATTTTTGCTAGTTAATATTTTTTGGAACCAATAAAAGTGTGTATACATTGACGTCAGTTATCAACAATTAATAGAATGAGACTGCAATAAAAATTCCGAAATAGTTCGGCGCAGTGACACATAGTAAAAAAAAATTAAATAAAAATCTGAATATAAAAGATGTCTCGCCTGCGAGAGTTTCTTGTAAGCTGGCCACGAAGGGGACAAAGCTCCAAAAAATCCGTCAGCCCTACCAGACTTCTTGAGAATATATATATATTAGTGGTAGATAATCAAGCGATTGAACACATTATTTGGCAATCCTCACTGAAACTTATGCCCAAAAATCCAAAATCAGAAAACTACGATTTCCTTATTCTGGGTAGCATCAGCATGCCAGTTACATGCTTCCCAAAATGGTAACACAGATTTTAATTCGAACACCGACCAGTGGCAAGTTTCAGTCCAATAAATGTAACAATAAAATCTGCCAGAAGGTGAATTTGGCGGTATGGTTAGTGCCCAATGAGGTCAACAAGCCCAATATTATTCGGGAACCCAAAACTTACGGGCAACAAAGCTCCTTCAGTTAAAAAAACTGTCTCGCACGCAATACCTACGGGCTGCAAGGTCTCTTCAATTAATTTTTTTTTCTGTCAGATTGTTTCTAAGAAACTTTGAGATCGAAGCTCGACATGAATCAGTGCCTGCGTCTCTTAGACCGGCGGGTATGTTTCACAGCTGGTGACGGTTCAGTTGATGCGCCAGGTTCCTTTGTGGGGATTTTATAATCATACATAATCTCTTCCCCAACTTCTATATCACGACATGCGTACAAACCCAGCCGGTAAATTCTGTGATCTAAAATCTCTGTGTAAACCCTGTACATTGATAAATTCCCTGCAGAGCTGCATGCATTACAAGACATTTGCCCACTTATATTCAAGCTAAATTCAATTTACTAGTTTTTAATTCAGTATTACTTTATTAAATTTTTATGGAGCGCAATCTGCCATAAATAGGTATATATAAAATAACTTTTATAAGAAACCTGTGATTGATAAAGCCTGCAACATTTGACATCAGAAAGATATCAACAACAAACTGGTCTTCATAAGGAACAGCCGGATGATCCATAGCGAAAAGATATCTGAAACATGTACAGACCATTCAGCAAGAGAATAAATTATTGACTACACTAACTATAATTTTGATGAAGACTGATAATCATCAGAAACCAGTCTTTGTAACAGCACAATCACCTGGAGTTGTAACTATCATCCACCTTCTCGCGCTCTGTGGCTTCATCCTGTGATAGGATCTCGCCAACATATTCAACAACAAACTTTCCCCTGTTTCAGTAGGATTGCCATTTAGGGTTTGATATGCATAATTAGAAATTTCGATTGTAACAAGCAAGAAACCCTTCAAAACATTTTGACTATAAATTAATGCATACTGATTCGATTGTTCCTATCAAAATAAGCGTAGTGCTATAATATCCCATTCCAAACTATTTCTTGTTATGCTTCTGTTTGTTTTGGGTTAGGACTTTTATTCCTGACAACTGAATAGTGTGATATCTACGGACTCAGAATTGTAGCGATTATAGGAAAAAAAAAACACGTTATAAAAAAATGCAACCAAGAATTCAAATATAAACAAACCTTGGGATCTGTTCAAGCGCTCTCACCCCCATCCCGATCTTTAGTTCTAAAAACTTCTAAGCCAACCCGGAGGCCATATTGAAGTTCTCGGTTCAAACACCGTGATCCACATGGGCACTTGCTATTGCATTCAACCACATCATTTCCTGGTCCAAGCTGCAAAACATAAATTGATTAGAGATCCTATTATTGTGTTCCCCTCCCTATATGGTACCATTTTAATTTCCTCCCACGAATAATCTACCTTGTAATAAACAAGATTTCACCAGATTACCTGGATAACAGTTATTACGAAAGGCCACACTGACCTTGCTAGTCAACCAAAGAGCATGTTTCATCAAAATATTAGATAAGAATTTGGCAATTTCAACAAATCTTATACCAAGTAGATTTCACACTTCAGCAATGTAGATTCAGTTCTTAAAAGTTTCCAGGCATGTGGATACATTGATTGGACATTGGCATTCATTTTGAAATGTGAATTTCGTATCTGTTTTTCAAGAGCAACAGAACTAACAATTATGGCATGTTGCAGAGATTGCAACTTCAATCTGAGGTGAACATTATTATAAAACAAATTCAGATACGGCCATATTTCCTAGCTTTTGTGTTATAAATATTGTAACAAATGACAAGCAAAACTGTTTTAAATGTTGCCAACTCCAGAACAAATTTTTAAAATAAATTATAATGCAATTATTTCGGTTCATTTTAATTGCAAAATGTCATAGAAAATAACTACGGTTTGCAGGAATAGAAAAAGTGTTCATTAGATATTCGGCTAATGCTGAAATGTAATTCAAATGCCTGAAAACACCATATAAATTTTCCATACCACCAAAATTCCCAGTTTTTATAGCAATTTGTGTAATAAGAAAGTACTCTATGAGCCCTTGTGATGCATATGGTACTTAAAACCATAGTAAAAAATTGTTTCAGCAAAACAATGATTTTCCAAAAGTATAAGTTTTTTTCCAAAATTTTTACTTGTCAGGAAAAAATCGGAAAAACTGAAAACCGCTGAAAAAATGGAAAAAAAAAAAAAGTGTTTTTTTTTTTTTTTTTCAAAATTCAAGGCATTTCCATTGCATTGGGATACATATTAGGCATTTCAATTGCATAGAAAATAAGTACAAGTTATGAAAGGAAATTAAATGAAATTGTTTTCTTTCAGTAATCTCTATACTTGTCAATTTCATTACATTACAAAAAAGTAAGGGACCTAACGACTAGGTACACTAGTGAAGTATTCAGCACGTCTAGACTCGAGATGTTGAAGCTTTAGTGTCAGATTGAGAGATGAACTTAGTCGCCATAGCTAGACTCCTCCAATATGTCCAAATCCTCTGTTTAAAACTATATTAAAATGGCCTTAATTTTAACTTACCATCTCTAGCAGGTTTTGAAATTCAGGGAACGGTTTGATATCAGTGTTCTTTCTTCCACACAACTTCTAAAGGACAACACCGAAACTATAGACATCAGCTTTAGCAGATAATTGTCCATGCATTACATACTTTGGTGCCATATAGCTGCTACATTAACAAAAAGAAGTTAGTGGATCAGAAAAGCTAAATGACAAGACTGAAAAAAAAAAAAATCTGTGTGCAGATCTTAAAGATTCTTAGAGTTTTTGCAAAGAAAAAACAAAGCGAAATCAAAATGTTGTGGGGATCATTTTCATCCATTGCATGGAGTTAATTTATATAATTTTTGCTAAGTTCCCTATATGTGTTTAGTTGGTTTAGTTGTTGACAGAGATATTCTTCATTCTAACCTATGTCACAAGGTATGTTGAATTTTATCAAAAAGTTTGAATTCAGCCAAACTTATTCTTGTCAAACATGAATTCGAACTTTCTCCATTAGTTTTTGCTTGGGAGTTTTTAACATGATTTTGCATTATTTTATAAATGGGTGTATACATACATAAACCAACTGAACACAGAGGACCAGAAACTCTCTCCAATGTCCCTTTGACATATTTATGTGTTTTTTCCAAAAATAAACTTTATCCTTGTTGAACATGAACTTGAGCTTGAAGCTTGTGACTTAGATTCTAACAATTCAACTCATTTAAATGCAAACCATCTAAATCACTTAGTAGTTGGGGCACGGTTTCTTCCATGCTAAGTAATCACTCCAACCTTAGCATTGTTGATAAGGAGTATTTTATTGAACTAGAAAACAAATTGCTTACAACAAATATGCAAGTAAAGAAGTCTCGAATAAACTATTCTAGCTCGTGATACAAAATTATATGGCATATATTCACAACCATTTGATATCAGAAGCAGAGTTTGCACAAAGCAATTACTTGACACTGAGAAACCATCTATTAGACCTTGGCTGAAATGAATTATTATTTTTTGAATATGCAACAAAAACAACTATTCCGAATAAATGTAACCTTAATGTATTTTTTTAGTGAGACTCTTACAATGTTCCGACAATTTGCGTGTTACCATTTATGTCTCATCTTGACGAAATAGTCTTGCTAAGCCAAATTCTGATATCTTTGGTTCCATTTTCTCATCCAACAAAATGTTGCTTACTTTGATATCCCTATGAATTATCTGCAACTGAGAATCCTCATCCAGATATAGAAGTTCATGGGCTATGCCACGTTTGAATTTTTTTTATAACCTAAACTAGGTAAATCTTCTAAATTTGTAAATATTTTGATTAAGAAACCCTAATCTTCTAAGATAAACACTACACATGTGAACAAGGACACACTTAACCATCCACACTCAACTCTTTGCCAAATCTAGCAGTACAATTGAGCCTTACTATGCTTTCTTAATGGAAATTGGCCTCATCAAACAAATACAAACACAATAGTGAGACCGGACCTTGATACACTTCCTCAATGGAAATTGGCCTCAGTGAATGATCACAAACACAATAGTAGTATTGGATCTCACCATGATTCCTCGGTGGGAAGTTGGGAACTAGGCCACACCATGCTTCCTCAGTGAGAAGTAGAACTAGATCTTGTTGAACAATATTAATCTCATCATTAGTGGGAGTTAGGCCTCATTAAACATCTTGTGTAGCAGGGGCACAATCTTCTTCATCACCTTCATTGATGATCACTATCTTCAACTTTTGTTCGATCATCTTCTATTAAAACTAGTGCCTCGCCAAATGTGGAGATCTTAGCCATCAATTTTCCCGGTAATTTGTTTTTATGGACAAGTGTTCCTCCCTCAATCAAAACACAATTGTAAGGATATCAAATACTACTGATAATACATCTCTTTACAATGGATTCAAGATGATGAATTTATATAAAAAAACAAAAACAAAAACAATTAATTTTTTTTTGCAAGAGCTATAGTAAAGAAACCCATATAAGGATGTTTTAGAATGCTATTTTGCTCACTCGTAAAATCCCGTCTTAGAACTCAATCCAGATTAAAAATTAAGGAATTAACTTGATTTGCATTCCTTTAACTAAAAAAAACAATAAATTGTAAAAATTGTCAACACAGACCAAAAATACCACTGCAAATGACTTTGATACACTACTTTGATCACTCTGAAAAAGTTTTCCTACTAACTCACACCCGACCAAGAGATATTAAATTAATTTGACTCACCCAAATTTGTGCAAACCTAGACCACCTACGCAGCAAAAAAATTAAATCTAACACACTATGAATGGAAGCAAAACCGTTTTGGTGTATGTTATTAAATGGTTTTATGCTTGCAAAGTTGCATGCACAATGTTTCCGCTGAAACCACCCACTAGATCAAAAGATATAGTATTAATGAGGGTCCTCTAGACTTATTATGAAATATGTGGGTAAACCAATGACACATGGGGAGGTGTCTGAAACGTTTTGGAGACTTGGGGACTTGGAGGGGACATCCACTATGGTTTAAATATTTGTAAAAGTTTACCAATGTTTTTACTTTTAAAAAGTGTTAATTTTACCAAAAACATTGAATTCTAATATCGAAAGCACCTGAAACGCATTAAATATAATTTAAATCCCCAAAGTATCATTGAATAAAATATATATTTAAATATTAATTTTTGTATATTATTTTAATAGCCTTCCTATCGTCCCAAAATTTGGGAAATTATTTGCCGTCCTAGAAACTTTGTTCTTTTGTCCCCTTATCCCGAGACTTACATAACTATGGGGTAAACTATATAGTTTAAAAAAAAACCATATAGTTTGAAAAAAACAAAATTTAATATTTATACAACTATAAAAAAATTAATCAAAAAATGTGTAGTCCTAAATTTTTATAAACTAGAACATTATAATATGACCTTTTATTTTACTATGCTTCTTTTATTTCTTGGGAAGCACCTTACTTTCAATGCCATCTAGATTCCACACAAACAAATGAATTTTATTCAGCTCCTTCAGCACATGCGGATCCTTTTCATTCTATGGATCCTTAAATGATTGACTGCAAATTTGATCATGGTTATTGTTTTCCATACACCTCGTTTAGCTCCACCAAAATACTTTCGCACGTAGATATCTTTTTGCTGTTTAAATTCTATTTTACTTTATTATGCTTCTGCTTCTAACACTTCAGGCTGTAATCATGCTTCTAACATTTTTAATATTGAAAAGGCCTTTGTACGGAGTCTGCTAAAGCCCTCACAACAACACGCTTTTGCGCCCAAATCTGCAATGATTCAAAGGAAAACTTCTTTCTTAAATTTCCTTTTATACTTGGACGCCTCTCCTAGAATGCACACATGCCTCTAATCCTTTGTTGTGATCAAATGCATGAATCCTTAAAAATGTGATTTAATAGATGTTAGAAGACTTGAATAGAGAAGGAATAAAGAAGTAAATTACACACATTGTAGATTGTGAGTCCATCATTTTATTATGCAAGAGATAGTTACAAAATAGTTGAGGTGGTTACAACCGAACATTAGTTAATAAATACATAACTAATAGTGACTTAATAATAAACTATAAGCCTTATATTCCTACACCCCCTCTTAAGGTTTACACCTACGAAAGTAAAAACACACATCTTGACAAAAGGTTAAAATCATAATTGGAAAACTAGCATATAACTCACCGAGTTATTAAAAACTCGCCAAAAACCATGCAAAACGAGTAACTCGCCGTAAAACTCGCCAAAAGGTTAAAAAACGCTCACCAAGTTAACTTGGCGAGTTCATGCTAAATACTCGCCATACGCTGCTTTTACACGTATACACGCTTTTCACACACAAAAAACGTTGTTTTTACACGGTTTTGGCTCTTTAAAAGGCCCTCTACTCCCTCATTGTCACTCACACAGCCATTTGAGCTTGCATTGCTTGTGTTGAGTGGATTTTGGAGCGAATTCGAGGAGAGAATTTAGAGATTTGCATTTGGAGGTAGGTTTTTTTTTTTTTTTAAATTCTTTTAAGTTTTTTAAAATTTTGTGTATATTATTTAGGTTTTATAGATTCATATTATGATTCTAAATACATGTAATGTAAAATCGAATGCTTGTAATTTTTTATACTCATTTATGCCTAGAGGTATGTATTTTTTTTTTAAATGCAAATTTATTGTAAATTAGTTAAATTTTATGTATGTGTATTATGTCGATTCGTTTTGTAATTCTAAATACATGTAATGTAAAATCGAATGCTTGTAATTTTTTTATACTCATTTGCAGCCGGAGGTATGTATATATATTTTTTTAATGCAAATTCATTGTAAACTTGTTAAATTTTATGTATGTCTATTGTAATCGATTCGTTTTGTAATTCTAAATACATGTAATGTAAAATTGAATGCTTGTAATGTGTTTTTATTTATTTACGCAAATTTGTTATTTAGACACGTTTTTAAAAAAAAATTAAATTAAGTTTACGTTTTCTAATTTTTAAATGTGCATTGTATTGCAGATTAGAGCATAACAATGGCATCGGGCTCGACATCGGGTTGACATCGAGTCGGCATCACTAGTTGGGACCGTTCCTCCGAATGCCCGTTCAAAGCATGAAAGTATGGTGTATGTGGAGCTAATGAGAATCAAGTTTTTTGCAATTTCTGTAACAAAAAAATGAATGGAGGCATCAATCGTTTGAAATATCACCTTTTAAGTATTGTTTGTCGAGATATTACGGTTTGCCCAACGTGTCGGAAGAAGCAAAGCGAGAGATGAGAGAGAGGCACAGTTAGAGGAGAAGAAACTAGAGAAGGCAAGGTTGAAGGTAGCCATAGCACAAACTATTAGACACGAGGCTCTGATAGGCGAGAGATTTAGGGATGATGCGGCGAACAATTGTGGGCTCTACTCGTGGTCCACGCATATGAAGCGGAAGAGCCGGAAGAGGCGCATCTTCATCGAGTTCGAGCAAAGGCATACGAGTTTTTTTGTGGCAAGAAACACACCTGAGCACTGACCTTCATTGGAAAGTACATCCTTGAAACAAAGATATGCACGAGGAAGTGGATAAAGCTTGTGCAAATTTTTGGGACTACAACAACACAATAGTTCAATGTGTGGCAAAGATCCCATCCTGGGAGTACTTGGTGACAGCGTTAATAGTTGCAGGGAAAGGGTACAGGGCACCCTCTCCAAAAGATTTGAGTGGGAAATTACTTGAGGGTGCAATTGTAGATGCCACTACCATGCTAGAACAACACAAGAAACAATGGCAAAAATTTAGACGCACCATTCTCTTAGATGGGTGGACGGATGGAAGGAACCACACCCTCGTTAATTTTTTAGCGGCTTCAAACGGTGAGATGGTGTTTTTAAAGTCTATTGATGCCTCTAACATAATAAAAAATGCAGAGAATTTCAGTGTTATGTTAGAAACAATTGTATTAGAGGTTGGTGTACAGAATGTTGTGCAAGCTATCACGAGACAATGTAGCGATACATGGCGGTTGGGAGACTACTGCGTAGGAGAGACATTCATCACTCTTTTGGACTCCTTGTGCAACTCATTGCCTTGACCTTCTTTTGGAGGACATAGGCAAAATTGATTGGGTGAGGACAGGTTGTAGAAGATGCAAGATCCATAACGAAGTACATATACAATCACCCTTGGGTTTTGAGCTTGATGAAAGAACACACTGAAGGGGAAAGAGCTTATTCGATCCGGTGTCACAAGGTTTTCAGACTAACTTTTGACGTTGCGAAGTATTTCTAGTTTGTTGACATCTTTGAAACAAATGTTTGTGAATCAAACATGGCTAGACTCACATATTCAAAGAAAGTTGACGGAGAGAGGGTTGCGAAGATAGTTTTGATGATATCTTTGCGAAAGAGAGCTATAGAGATTATCAAGGTAATTTCAAACTTCGATTTATATTTCATTCCTTTATTTTAATTTATTAAATTATAAATATATTGTTGTACTTTTCACTTTTTTATTTCATTTCTAATATGTATTGTAAGTTTGCGATCTTACATTTTAATTTGTGTGTAGGTGTCGAGAGCCGTTGGTGAGAGTGTTGCGTTTGTTTGATGGGGAGCAAAACCCTATGGGGCTTATATATGAGGCCATGGATAGGGCCAAAGAGTCTATCCAAAACTATTACGGGGGGATATCGTTAGATATGGTCCCTTTTGGGAGATTATTGATCGGAGGTGAAACAATCAACTCCACCAACCTATTCATGCGGCGGGTACTACCTCGGCCCCAAGTATTTTTACAAATATATTGTGACATTATTAATAAATTGTAATATTATTAATAATGAGTTAATACAACTCATATTAATAATATAGTTAATAGTTGTGTGTGAGTGAAGTTGTTGAATAAACAACTCATGTAGCTATTTTGGAGTGTGAGTGATCCTAGGGATAAGCTTGAGAGATTTATGGAGAGAGATATGAGGAAGACTAAGTGATAAGACTTGACTCCTAGATTATAGGATCAAGCATTTGTATAAGAAGCTATCTCTAGATGAATACTGATGTCCCAGTTATTTTCATATATGTTTTTGTCTCCTGTGTTTTCTATTCTCTTCATATTTTGTTCTAGTTAATTATCATCATCCTATCGAGAGAAGGGATTCTAGGATGAGAGTCTTTGAATAAAACTTTCTCATCGCAATGTCCACGACCTGGTAAGGTGGATATACTGATTGCATCATCCTACGTATTGGAGTATTCGCTCACTGAATTGAATCATTCTACATTGCATTGTATAGATAGTTAAATGCGTATTGCGGTGTCCTTCCTGCGCATTCTATCGAGGCGTCCCTGTATTGCATCGCCATTCTAGTAACTTTGACCGACGACAGTATTGTCAGGATGTCGTTTTGGTAACTCTGTGTTTTTTATTTTATTTTTTGCCATTTTTGGACATCTTTGGAAAAAAATGCAAGTACAAAAATAAATTTGCCATTTTTGGAAAGGGTCCGGAAAGAAGTTGAATTTAGAACTTGTAAGCACGATAACTTTCAGCTGATAACTCGGATTGAGGTATCGTTTTTTTTTAAATGTGTATTTTTTCAAGTTCTACGCATTGATCCTATTCTTTTTGTTGTTGGATAAAAAAATATTATTTTCCATTTTTGGCAAAAAATTTTTTTAAAAAAAATTAATAAAAATTTGTCTCACTTTTGTTTGGATGCACTTTGCATTGATGTAGCGTCCATAGTGAGGGGGTGCATTATCGGTTGAAACCGACACCTAAGAGAATTGTAATATGAGCCTAAAAGATATATTTGCTAACTAAGTAGCAAACTGATGGAGGCTGGAGGCAACGGAGGAAGGAGGTTGATCAACGACCTCTCGTCAGGCACCATCGACGAGGCCACAGTACTGATTTGGTGGCCAAGTATTTTCAGTTGTGTGTTTGCTTTCAGTTGTGTGGTAGATAATAAAAACAGATGATACATTCTGTTATTGTAATGTGTGAGAAATTCCTATATGTAACCTCCTAGAAGAAAACATTGTAGAGTATGTCTCTAAGTTTATTGTAACACTCATAGATTTGGAAAGGGTTGGTGGTAGATCCAGAAAACCACATATGTAAAAAGGTAGATAAACTTTTACTGATGTAGCGGTCCTCTGACTGCCTTCCTTCTTTATGAAGATGATCCGCCAGTGGAATGCCGAGTGCGTTCTTTTCATGGAGTAAATGCGGGATGCGTTCCTTCGCATAGTTGTGGTCATGTGCAGGAACATGTTAGCTAGTTGGAAGTTTACATGCCTTTCTTTGATCTAGATTATGAGGCAAGCCCGTGTAGCACATTACAGAAAAAAGGAGTTATGTTATACCATGTCAACATTAGGGGAGTGTATATTGGGAATTAATAATGTTAACAATAGGGGAGTGAATGTTACAAATATATTGTGACATTATTAATAAATTAATAATTATAATATTAATTAATATTATAATATAGTTAATAGTTGTGTGTGAGTGAAATTGTTTAATAAACAACTCACGTAGCTATTTTGGAGTGTGAGTGATCCTAGGGATAAGCTTGAGAGATTTATAGAGAGAGATATGAAGAAGACAAAGTGATAAGACTTGACTCCTAGATTATAGGATCAAGCATTTGTATAGGAAGCTATCTCTAGATGAATACAATGTCCCGAGTTATTTTCATATATGTTTTTGTCTCCTTGTTTTCTATTCTCTTCTTATTTTGTTTTGGTTAATTATCATCAAGTATTCCTACTCGATTGTTGGCTAGATTTTTGCATAACACAAAACCTAGGCGATCATGAGATAAATCTCTCTCATTTACCGGTGAGGCTCCCGTGTCATATTTGTCAATTAAAGTATGCTAGTATCTATATGGGGTTTTACTTTAACTGTTCACTCATGAACCATAGTTGTATAGATTACGCTGCGAAAAGTAAATGTTTGTTTAAGAAAGGAAATATTTAAAGAAGGGAATTATATAAACACGAGAGAAGAAATGGGAAGATGTTCATTCCAATCAATAGATAGCGAGTTGATTACATGCACATAGAAGAAACCAATAAATATAAAAACATAATTATAAGCAAAGGCAGCTCTAGATTTAGATCTAAAATAACACAAATTTTATTAAAGATCTAAGATAGAAAGCTTAGAAACAAAATACACCGTGACACAAAGTTCTCCAAAAATTAGCTCCTGTATATTCCTTTGCTTCAAGTGGCTATCAAGGGTTTCAGCACAAAGTCTGGAACACAAGAATGCTGCTTACAAATTTTGATCATTAACTCGGAGGTTCTTCTTCTACTTATAGAATGTAGAAGGGAAAGTACAAATGGGAAACTCAACTAAACTGTAACATAAACAAGTAAAGATGACATTTGGCAATCATCCTCCACTAACTTCTCCTTAAGTGACACATGTATCACTTAACTAATAGAATTGTTCCACATAACTTTAAATAATGGTTTCAAAACCAATAACTTTAAAGTTTTACAATTTCATCCGGAACGTGAAAATAAAAGAAGAAATAGAAGAAGTCATGCCAATTAGCTGTAACATTTATGTCTTCTTTTTGTTCTTGATCTTTGGATATACTTGTCGAACATGTAATTCAGCATCTTCCCATCTGTTTTAGCCACTTGCTTTCTTTTACTCTCCCGAAATGCAACGATCATTCATTCAACACTTTGATACACGCTTCCACATCCTCAAAGCTTGGCCCGAACCTCGCATATCCGCTGCGGTGCCACCAGTCTGCTAATGGAATTCATCGTGAAAGGCTTAGTAGCTCTATCAATTCTTCCTTGTACCATCAGAAGAGACCCTTCCAGGGAATTAGGCACTCTGTTGGAATGATCCGTACGTATGAAGTAACATTTCCGACCACTTCCTCCTCAGTGAAAGCAATGATACTATCTGGTAAGGATGATGTCTTACTCTCAAGTGCCTACATCCTCTTCAGCAAAACTCTGCAGATCTCCAAGCGGAAGATCTGCAAACTCATTGCTTCCCCTTCTCAAGATCGATCCGTCCAGTGATCTGCTCTGCTGACCAATACTTCTCCCTGAACTTGTTGATTTCGGCCAAAGTACTCAGGTTACTCTCAGCAACTATGTTCATATCTACTATGCTCGTCACCAGTTGCTTCAGCTGATTTGCTGCATCATTCATAACCTTCAAGTGGGTGGCACCTCTCGAGTTGTCGAAAGCTTGATGAATAATCAGATTTTTCCATTCATCAATAGCTTTCACCTGATTGCTTGCATCCTCCATCTCCTGCATAAGATGATCACTCACCTGCTCTGAAATGGGCTGAGTGGAAGGTTTAGCAACCTTGGCTATGATCTCGCACAACTGAGATACCTGCTTCTGAAGCTCGTCTTTCTCCGCCTTTTCTCTGTCAAGCCTAAGGAATAGAGCATCTATCAATGTTTGTGTATCTGCTTGATCATACGTGGTGGCTTGACCTGGGTACTCTGAGTTCTTGTTACATCTTACGAGGTGAGCTCATCTTCCTTCTTTCCTTTCGCCGGGCCGACATCTCGGCAAACTTACCCCGACTCCTCGATGATCAACCTTGAAGTTACCTTAGCAACTTTAGGTCTTATGTCTTTTTTCCGCCTAGACTGGGAGCGATTGCTGAGTCGTGTTCCTCCAAGTTCATTTCCACTCTAGCTTCTAGAACCAACTGCGAAGCCAACCATTCTGAGAAGTTACTTCTCGGAGAATGAGAAGTTGCTGAGTGCACTACTATCTCCCGCTCTGTTTCCTCTCCATCAGAAACTGCTACAGTGTTATGGCTGCCATCTTCTGAATCATCCAAGGACAAAGCTCTTTCGAACTCTGCCATCTGCAGACTTGACGTCTCTTAGGAGCAGGTGTTGAGCGGAGTGGTAAGGAGAGAAGATGAATGTTACCGGATTCAGTGGAGGCATGGAAGTGTCTGCCGAGGTGCAATAGTCGATGAAGTACTGGATGCTGGAGAAGCCGGAACTAAAGTCATAGCCATGGAAGTGATCTTCTCCTTTGATTGAGATCTTCTGTGCACTTTCATCTTCTCGGACCTTCTGCTACTTTCTCCTCGTGCTTCTTCTTGAGGAATCTCTGTCGAAGTTGCCCGTGATTTGATTCATCGATGCTTCATCAAAGCAATATCCCTTAAATCGGCAACCGGTTTGAAGTATTCACGAGCAGCGTGAGACCTTTCTTGATCGTATGGCAGCCCCTACGTTATCCTCGAAGTACGGCTCTATCTCCTCCCATTTGATGGTAAGCGTCAAGTAACACATTCCCATCATCTTTAAGATTTGCGTATCCGTGCTAGTCAAAGTCGAACACTTGCCATGTTGATAGCCTTTGAAATCCTTCTTTCTAACCTCGTACTCACTTTTGCACTTCATCCAGAAATCCTCTAATGAAGGCACATGTGCGTACTCTTGGGAGATCGTCTTCCTAGCTACTCCAAATGGATCGAAGTTCAGCCATGCTGGGAAGAACTCTTGCTCATACTCGGATAACATTTCCGCTTCCAATCCTCGGGCTTTATGAATGCTCTGACAGCTATAATGTCCTACAGTGATTAGGAAGAAGCCCGTAGACTTGTGTCGTTTCAATTGAAGGTCGTGTATCTCCACAAGTTGTCTGCTTAGCTCCATGGTGACCAATCTATCATTCGGATATCTGGCCAGCTTAACCAGTTCTCCAGAAAAGCCAGTAACCCTGAGGTATGTGAAATCTGCAAACTGAATGAATAGGCCAATTCTGGATAAGGCTTCCCATGCTTCTTTGCTCACCCTATTGGCCTTTAGGTCCTTGTCTAGCCTGCAAATGAATTCGTAGAAGAATCCATCGTTGACCACTTTGAAATCTTTCTTACACGCAGGTACAATAAGCTATGGGTAGCACTCGAAAATGGGGTCCTTAGAAAGAACGCCACATCTATCCAACTTGGAGAAGATGCCTTGTGAAGCTGCTGCATATACCAAATAGGAAGTCATTTTGAAGCTGAAAGTACGCTTCACGTTCCGGAGTTGCTCACCAATATTGTTGCTAATGATTTCCGACCAATTGATTATGGAATCAACCTTGTTGACTTCAATGGTCCTGATGAAAGCATACATCCATGTACGGAAAGTGTGAGCGTTTGCCTCGCCATTTATCCTGCATAACAATTTGGCAATATCATCTACCTCCTGTACCAGATTGGACCGCGGAAGAGTTCTTGGGAACTTAGAAGGAGATCTGGGCTTCTTCATGTATCTGTTGTTCATTATGTTCACGCAGTCAACTCTATGCTTCTCCCACTGCTGCGGCATCACGATCTTGATAGAAGTCACCACCTTTCGAGCCGAATCTTGAACAATAATTGATGAACTCTGCGTCCAACCGAATTATTGTTTTCCCCGTAGCATCTCGCACTGATCTGGATGAAGGATGGTAAGACCTAACACACTCCATAATGAACTCTGGCAACTGGGCTGTGTATGGAAAGGCTACAGCTCGAATAATTCCATTGCTTTTAACTGCACGCATGAGTGAAGTCTTTCCTGCTCTGGATCTATCAATCAATTCGGAAAGAGGTTCTGGACCTAGATCTGTGTCTCCTATGTCTGCAAATTTGGAAGTGATGCATGACTTCGTTGTGCTTTCTTTTTCATCCCTCTTTGCCATGGCTTTGTCTATCTTTGTCTGAACAATTCTTTTTCTTCTTATTTGTTCGAATTCTTCAAAACTGGTGCAGATCTAGATAATTCTTCAGATTCGGAGGATATATTCAATGTATTGGACATTGATTAAAACTCCTTTTCTTTTGTAAAGCACCTATAATGAATTCCTACAATTAATTCAGACAAAGATGGCAACCGGAACATGAACAGTGGATTTTAATCATAAAAATCTGCATTATTCAAGCCTGCTGCCCCAAAATTGATGTTTTATTTGCATGCAAAGCGAGCATGAATTTTACCAACTTCACCTGAGCACCTGTATCACTTATGCAAACAATTATCCAGACACAAATCCACTTCCTTCAACCTGTGTAAGCCAAAATTGGAAGCTTTTAGCATAATTTCACCTTCTTTTGAGCAAAAATCTTTTTCAAATGGGGCGCACTTTTCCTCTAGGCTGCACTTCTTTACCTATGAATTAATTAATTCATCCTTATGGCAGCCCTTGCTTATATAACCCTTGTGATTCTATAATTAATTAATGTCTTTGCTATTACTGGCAATTAATTAATTAATTAATAAGCTTCACTCTTGAATGGGGTGGGCGCCTATTTTGTGCATGGTTATGGCTACCATTAAATAAATTAAATTTATTTAATTTTAGACTTCTGCTTCCACTTAACTCAAGCCTCATAGTATGCTTTGACCTTAGCCACTGAAAATAGGAATTAATTTAATTATTTAATACTTTAAAAAAATTTTTCTCTCTCCCAAAAGGGGCGCACTTTTTGACATAAAGGGTCTGCATTAAATAAATATTATTTATTTAATTTTAGAACGATCTATTTTCAACTTCCTTTAGTCCTTTGCCTTTGTTGACTTTTCCACAAGCACAGGTGCCAAAATTGGATGAATTATTAATTAAATTAATCAATTTAAAGGCTGCCTTTACCTCCAAAGGGGCGCACTTTTTGACATAAAGAATTCTATTTTTAAGAAACACGTGACAATGGGATTATTTATTTATCCTGCAAGGCAGCCACGAAAATCCCATGATTCACTTAAGTCACTTGACTTTCATAATGGGATTATTTACCTGCGAGGCGAGGAATAAAATCCATGATTCACTTAAGTGATTTTCCTTTTATTCCACATAGGAATTTTTATCCTGCAGGCGGGTAAAGAAATTCCGCTTTGCATGTTGCCTCTAATTTTCCCATTGTCACTTAAGTGGTGTTGCTTCCATGGGAAAAAGTACCTTGCTAGGTAGGTACAAAATTCCCACCGCCTACTTGCTTCTAATTTTCCCATGATCCACTTCAATTCTTCTTTTTCCAAAAATGCGGCCAGCCCAGAAGAGGCTTTTTGGTGCACGACTTCGTCTTTTCCCAGTGAACCAGACCTCCGATGGCGACTTCCTTCTGGCATAACGTGCGTATATGATCTCCAGTTACTCCAGGCCAAGAATCAGGCCAAACCGGAAAAGGAATTGATCCAGAGAAATTTCACAGAAAACGAAACGGAAAAACACAAAAACACAAAACGTTGCCAAAAGTCACAAATAAAGTCCAAAATGCATTCCTGGTTAAAACCCTACTGGTATATAGGAATAACGATATGTACGATCACAACAGAGTTAAACCGGAGCGCAAATTGCCTCAAACGGGGCTTAAAATAATTAAATACAAATTTCCCGCAGACAAATCCCGACAATGACAGAATATAACAATTTTGGGCATCTGGGTATTTGGCGAAAATGGCTAATATGGCTCTTTGGGAATATCTTGACGCAATATAAGAACTTTCTGGCAATAAAAACACAAAACAACCCATTATTTTAAAAGTACGAAATTTTTTCGAATAGGGTAGTCACAGATTTCAGGATGAAATCTGGGGACACCACCGAAACAATTTTATAGATATGAATGGAGAGGTTATGGAGGGCCTTTTAACATGTATTGAGAGGATGATACCGGATGTTGAGACGAGGACCTCGTCATTTTAGAGCTGCAAAGTTACAAACATGCTAGGGGAGACTCTTTTCTTCGGTGCTAGGTATTCGATGGAGATCCACACAGTCACCAGGTAATAAAAATTAGTATGTTTACCAAGTTACTTATTAGTTACAAATTTGATTTTATTAATTAATTATAGATTTTTGATTATCTTGTTTGTAGGTTCTTGGTGGGAGGATTGGGGAGGGAATACCCCAAATCCTCAAAATTTAGCCCTCAGAATTCTATCTCAACCTTGTAGCGCTTCTGGATGTGAACGCAACTAGAGTTTGAGGCCATTCACACGAAGAAGCGCAACAAGTTGACTCAAAAAAGGCTCAACGACTTGGTTTTTGTGCAATACTGATCTTCGCCGCACAAAAAAAGCGATTGAGGCCACATTAGAGGAGCTCATTGATTTGGATGAGATAGATCCATACAGGTGAGTGGACTGGGCAAGAAGAGGAAAACCCCGTGTTTACAACGGACGAGATTGTTTCTTTTGAGATGGGCTATGGAGGGAGAAGCACTAGCGGGACTCCGAGGAGATATTGGATTGGATGACATCATCTCCAACAAGCGGCGAGAGGAGCCACCGGCACCACCATCTAGTTCTAGGATTGAGCCGGAGTCGCAACCTTCTAGGAGGAACGAGGAGACGCGGCCGAGTGTGGGCACTAGAACCTCTCCCCAATATTTCTCTAGATTGGGGAAGAGGAAAATGTAATTTATTGTATATTGTAACTTGCGTAGATATGAAATTTGTGATGATAGTTTTCAATGTCAATCATCATAAATTCATATTACTTATCAGTCGGTGGTTGTATTCGCATGATGATGCGATTTTGTATTGTATTTGTATTCAAATCTAATATAAAACACTTCTCCAACATTTTATGGGCTCATTTGATACATTTTGAAGATATGTGTTGCTTAAAATTTATGTTTTTAAAGAAATTTGAGTAATTTTTAAGTTCTTTGAGCATTCCCAGTATTGGCCGAATATTGCAGAGTTTTTGCCGAGTTTTTTTTTTGGGGTCTGCCGAGTATTTGCCAAATGCGAGTATTCCAACCATGCTTAAAATAACAAAAGTAAACAAAACGACACATTCTACAAAAGCTTTTTCTTTGAAAATAGTTCTTTGACCAAGTAGAACTCCATCAAGCTGCCTCGTCACCCTTGTAAAGGTGTCATTCCTAGGAGAATTCCCCAATTCTTGGATTCCACATCCCCGAATTCCTAAATGACGAACCTCACAAATTATTGGACAACCATCCATATTGAGCTACATCTACAATGCTCCATCAAATTGTCTCATGACTCTCATAATGATATAATTCCCAAGATCCATAGATACTTGAACTAAGCGGGCAGCCATCCATGGTGAGTTTCATCTAAACTTGATCCCTTCTTGTCTTTAAAGTGTGGGCTTCTTAAAATACGTATTCTTTATCAACGATTTTTCACCCATTTGGTTTGTCTTTGAACTTTCCCTTGTTGTATTTAGAAGGAAAATTGTTTAACAAAAAGGCTTTGACATCTTCGTCATCTACCGTAGCATTGATTTCTGCTAGCTATCTAATGAGAGACCTCAGATTGTTTATGTGGCTAGACATTGTGACTTCGTCATCCATTTTACACACTATTTGATTATAGATCCATAAATTAATGTAACTGGAAAACACAAGTTTATGGAGCAACTTCTTTGATGAGCCTTTAAACCAATAAGCACAAGGTATGCTTGACTACTGCTAATATCTCAATATTAATAAGCCTTCAATGTAACCAAAAGCTATTCACCTTTATTATCTCAATATTATGACACAATACAAAAATGAATATTAATAAAGGTCTACTGTGAATCTTTCTATCGTCATGCTTTTTGATCTTCACGATGGCAAAAGACTTAGAATGATATTGAAATCCATACTCTACTTGGCGATTGGCATGTGTAGAGTATTAAATGTATTCCCATTCCCTAACACTGCTTTTCTGGTTTCTATGAAAATATGCCCTCAATTTTGACCAAATTACAATTTTTCGCAATTTTCCTTTTTCCTGACTGTATTGCCCTTGATTTTCTCCCTAATGGTCATTAATCATTTGTACTTTTCTATTTCTTCCCTCATGTGACTGGTTTTCAATGCTTCTTCTCTCACACAACTGGATTAGATTTTATTCTTTTTCAGATCGTGTAACTCGCAATGTTCCCCTTTCGCAACTATATTTTCCATTAAAAACTCGAGCCTGAAACTCATGTTTAATGACCAATGTAGATCAGTGTTTTCTGTATACTTGAGAACTCATGTTTTGCCCCTCTGATCTGAAAGAAAAAAATAGCACCCTAGAAGACAATGACACTTGACTTTTGCCCTAATGGCTGTTAATCCTTGTACTTCTCTGTTTCTGCCCTCAAACAACTAGTTTTCATTGATTCTTCCTTCACACAACTGGATTGGATTTTATTCTTTTCAGATCTCTACCTCGCAATTTTTCCCTTTCACTACTCTATTTTCCCTTAAAAACTCAAGCTTGAAACTCATATTTAACGACCAATGTAGATTGGCGTTTTTGTATACTTGAGGAACTCATGTTTTGCCCCTCTGATCTGAAAATAAAAAATTTGTGCCCTAGAAGACAATGGTGTTTTTGCATTTTCAATGTGCCCTCACGTGCCCTGAAATGGCTGGTAGTAATGGTGGCAGTTTCATGATTGTTCCCTAAAAATACTTTTGCAACTGTACTCTTCTCCTTCACATGCCCTAGTTTCACGATTTTGACATTTTGTGCAAGTTACAACGTTCTATTCTTGATATGCAGTCTTCTAATCGGGATTTGCAAACCCTATTGAGCACCAAGCTTTGATACCAATGTTTGAAGACTTGAACAGAGATGGAATAAAGAAGCAGCAGAATTATTGAAGGACAGCCCATAACCAAGCTGAAATTGTATCCCTTACTGAAGGGCTAAAAATTCCTCTTCAACAAGATCATTACAAATGAACAATTGACAAATATTCTAAGTCTTGTATTGCCTTAAGTTTGAAGTTACCATCCTTCCACGTGACAACGGAAGCAAATTGATTAACCATTCTAGGTATTCAATTACCTTCTATTAGTGGTGATAAAATCTTAGACACTAACGAGATCAACATGAAAATCGTAAGACCACTAGCTAATATCATTAACAAAGATATTTGGGCCAGTGCAAAGGTTGTATAACCAAAAGTTGGAAACACTTATTAGTGCATCCTTAGTGAAGGATCTCAGATTATTTTTATAATCTTATTCACAATGATGTGATGATTAGCAATAAATCCAAGATCATCCAAGTCCTTTTGGATCTAATTATCCTTGGAGCAGCAGGAAGCAATTTCCTATCGACAATATGGCATCTCTATCTACCCATTATCTTTCCCATTATGTGCTTTTAATTGCGCACTCCCTTGATCTATCTTTTTAGGCCTTTGCTTGATTTCTACAACATGAAGTGCAAGTGCAGGATAGAGAGACTTATGCACAAGGTACTTCTGAACATATCTTTATTTAAAACATGTCAGAGAAGGATTTTATGGACTGCAAGTGTTCTGAAATTTCATCTCATTGCAAGAGATTGTCTTCATCAATGTAAACCAGTGAATCAGAAGGTGATTAAAGAGGCAGGTTCTATCATGGAGGCAAAACACAGTGCCAGAATGAATGTGGAAGATGAAGACAAAAGGCCAAGCTATTAACGAGTGCAGTTCCAAAGTGGGAAGTAAACCAATCTCTATGGATATTATGCTCAATTTCTTTGAAGCCCTTGCTAATCAGTTTATGGATTACACATCTGCACGGAATTATGACCTTTGTTGTGACATTGAATAGCATGGACTTCTCGACAGTTAGAAAAGTTCCTGGATGTGCATGAACTCCAGGTTGAGGTAGCCAAGGAGTAGAAGTTTAAGGAACTGATTAGAAGGGAACTCCATGGTCCCAATAACCTTACTGTTGGTCTCTAAATTGAATCCGTTGTAGGCCCTTTTCAACGATTCTCCTGTTTTGCTCAAGTATCCAATCTATTCATGGTTTAGATTAGGAACGTATGCCTCTATTCATACTTTGTAAGCTTCTCCGTTAAAACTGTTAGTCTCAAGTTTAAGTTTGAAACGCCCACCTAAAAAGCTTTTGGAATAACTTCAAGGCCTGATTATTGTTGAATGGTACAGACTTCGCTGTTTTTATGTCATTAGTGACTTACATTTACCTATAGCATGGTAGTCTGAAAACATGACCAATCCAACTTGTCTAAAACTAAAATTTTGCTAGCCACAGACATTTACTTCTACATCCTACATCATCTATGATATTAATGAAGCTCAAATGCTCTTATCAAGAAAAATATAATGGTACAATCTACATTGAGTAATACAGATTTATAGTGATTACGTATTTCCATGTAAGGCATAAATAGACAGTTCTATTTCTAGATAGTACCTGAAGACGACCATAACAGTCGTATGCTAGGCGACCTAGCATAGGCTCTCCTTGCCAATCAACTCGATCATCTTGATCATGGCTACTCTCATTCCTTTGAACGTGGATAGATTTTGT
Organism: Taxus wallichiana var. yunnanensis; assembly: GCA_018340775.1. NCBI lineage: Eukaryota > Viridiplantae > Streptophyta > Pinopsida > Cupressales > Taxaceae > Taxus > Taxus wallichiana. The sequence goes on along the minus strand of CM031237.1, from coordinate 971,809,655 downwards.
AGCTTCAGGATCATCCATGTCAAATTCATCACAGCCATCACATGCCTTTGCTTTCTTTTCCATGTTTGATTGTACATCCTCTAGAATAATAGTAGTTATTGTTGAGAACCTAAAAGCATATGCACATTGCAAGCTAAATTATTACTGTATAAACAGTGAGTCCAGCAAACACTACCCCAATACATTAAAAAAATGATGATACAAAAACCTATTTCAGAGACAGCTAACCTGTTTTTCAGGATATACTGAAATTTTCGGATTGAAACATTATCTATGTCATTAGTGCATGGTATTTTTATCACTTCAGTCCCATTCGATATGTCTTCACATACGAGATTCTGACCTAAATAATTTAGTCCACCATGGTCTCTCCTGTACATGCAAATTTAAAACCATATGAGGCAGACATTACATAACCTACTTATCCTTGCCTTCAACTTTTACTATAAATCAGAAATACAAACATCTTGACCTTTTCAAAAACAAAACCAAGGATCCAACTTATGGTTATGTTCTTTGGCCTTTATAGCTGAAATAAACATAAAAAAATGCAGAGAATCAGAACATAAAACTTTCTAAATTTCTCCCAAAAAATGAAAGAATAAATGGCTGTTTCTGATTGTTTATGGAAGACACAGTTGAGTACAGACTGCGTGTGAAGTGCAATCAAATGGGATTGATTAACAAGTTTGTCCAAGACTCAAATCCATCACAATCCTTCCCATGTGCGTGGCACAGCTGTATGACATAGACATGTGGTTGTGGCGAGACGGGACTTTTTGGTTAAAACATCATGAACAACTGATATTTCCCTGCCCTGGTCTGTTGCAAAGTCTTTGATCCATGCATGTGCATTGAATTGACCACATCCATCCTACACGGGACAATAAACACCCAAAGTCCATGTTTTTCCATTTTTAGCAAAAGGGAATTAAAGTTGCCTGGTGATGTTAATATGTTGATATATTTTTGTATGGAAAGCAGTATTAGGCGGGGACACGCATCTCCCATCACCAAGTCGTCCCAGATGTTCGGGACATCCCGGCTGCTTGGAGACGGGGATGAAACATCCCCACATGCACCCCCCAAATGCAAAAATGAAGGGGGCGTCCCTAACTATAGCGAACACACACGAGACATCCCGGGTGCTTCGAGACTTTGGGGACTCCAACGGGGACGCCATGACATTCTTGAGATCAGAATGTCCCCAAATGGTCATATTTGACCCCCACTTGGTTTTTTGGCAAATCCAAACCCCCAAATACAATTTATAAAAGAATTAGCAATTTATTTATATGCAGATCTGAACTAAACTTGAAAAATGCGACTAGGGTATGGAAGGAAACTCATAAAAATCAGCGATTAAACTTTGATATTTCCACTCCAATCTAATCCACTAATTTTATAAAGCCAAAATATGAAGGAAAATACAGATTTTGATGCACAAGAAGGCTGAAATTAATTTATAAAATCTACAGACTGGCTGCCCATAAAAATAGATGAAAATGGTACCTTATTAATACCCAAAATTCTGAAAACCAGTTGATTTGATTTATAAAAATCAGATCTATGATCCACACTCCAAATCAGATTAGAAATACCTTCAAATACATCAGATATGCACTAGAAGTGGGTCACTCCACATGGAAGAAGGGCATAGAAAAATGATAACAACTTTCTCTCCAAACCCTTGCCAAAAATCTGCAACCTTTATTCCTTCAACTACTGAAAATTACTACTAACTCAATGATGCCCAATGGAAACCCTTGTGTAGAGAATCCTCACAAACTAGAGGAAGGGTTTTCGTCCTTCTCTAGGGCTCTTGGAGGGTTTTTGTCCTCAAGAGTAAAAATGCAAGCCAAATGCTTAACACACAAATCTGAAATTTGATAATAAACAAAGTGATGCCTCTCCTAAGTAAGTCGACTTGCTTAAATAGAAGAATTGGGCCTAATGGCCACCAAAACAACCAATTAGCTCACTTGCCTCCTTTAACGTTTTCCACTCAATTTATTTAATATTTTCCCTTGCTTTCATTTAATATTTTCTCTTGCTTTATCCCATCTCTAGGGAAAATAAAACATAAAGTAACTTTTCCTTTTCTATTTTTATTTTATTATTAAGTTCATAATATTTTATTATAAGTGCTTTATAATATTTTCTTTTTTGTATTTGCACTTTATAATAAATTATTATAACTTAAGTCCCCTTGTGTTCGTTCCTTAGCCATCGGGAGACAGAATGGGCTAAGGGTCTTCAACCGGGAAAGGGATATTACAATCCTCCCTTCCCAAAATTGCTTGCCCTCAAGAAATTGCAACTTGTTTGTGTAAGTGTCATGTACAATAGACAAAACATGCTAAAGTGATCCAAAATCCTTGCACCCGTACCTATCAAACGAGAGAGCTCTTGCAAAAAAATATAGCTCTCATGATGCTCATGAATATGAATCTCGATCAATGGTTCAACGTACTCCATAATGTAAACTTCGTTCTCTAACTTGGCATGCTTCTCGTGCAAATAAATCTGAATGTGCAGCAACAAATAAGACATACTATCATTCCCTTCATACCTTGGAGAATCATCATTCTTTGTCTTCAGGATGACTTGACTTCGTTGCACCAAATCCTTAGCATTATTGTCCTTAATAACATCCTGATGAAATTGTTGTAATAACATAGTATGAAGATGATGCAATGAATCCTTGCTACTACTAACCTCCTTATAGAGAATATCATCAAAATGTTTACCTTCAACTGCTGATTTGGAAACCTCCAAAACAACATTATCACTATTGTGACTCATGATTTTAGACATAAAACAAGTATCAAAATCCTTCACAATTTCATGCTCACCAATACTATGGCTTGGAAAATCCATCCCATATGACAATGATTCATTGATATGTACTTTTGGGACTGAAACATTTTCTCCAACTTGGCATCCTACAACCAATGTTTGTTCCTCTTTGCCTTCCTCACTAATAAAAATATTTTGCTTAATGGAAGTCATACCTTTCTCTCTAGAGGCTTCTTCTTCTTCCCTTGGTAGATCGACTAGTCCTCCTTCGTGGGTGTAGACTCCATGGTTTCACTTCCTTGCTCATCCTTACCATCCTGCACATCAAATCTTTCTAGAAACCTTTGTGAGAAATCTGCAAGTGAAGCAAAAGATTCAACTCCTTGGGTCTTCAACGTTTGGTGCCACCATTTGTGTGCTACTCCATCCATGTATCTAGAGATGATTGTTAGGGCATCATCCTGACACATAGGATTACAACCCAAAAATGTCTCCAATTTCTTCAACCATGATCTAGCAAATATTTCATTAGTGCCATCAAAAAATGGAACTTGAGTCCACTTCATTTTTTCTTGCTTGCATTCAGATCTGATTTCTCTTTTCTTTCTTCACAGTTGGGAGGATACATCGCTCTGATACCACTATAATGTCCCCAAATGGACATATTTGACCCCCACTTGGATTTTTGGCAAATCCAAACCCCGAATACAATTTATAAAAGATGTAGCAATTTATTTATATGCAAATCTGAATTATACTTGAAAAATGTGACTAGGGTATGGAAGGAAACTCATAAAAATTAGCAATTAAACTTTCATATTTCCACTCCGATCTGACCCACTAATTTTATAAAACCAAAATATGGAGGAAAATACATATTTCGATGCATAAAAAGGCTCAAATTAATTTATAAAATTTGCAAACTGGCTACCCATAAAAATAGATGAAAATGGTGCCTTATTAAGATACAAAATTCTGAAAACCAGCTGATTTTATTTATAAAATTCAGATCTATGATCCACACAACAAATCAGATTAGAAATACCTTCAAATACATCACATATGCACTAAAAGTGGGTCGCTCCACCTGCAAGAAGGGCATAGAAAAATGATAACAACTTTCTCTCCAAACCCTTGCCAAAAAACTGCAACCTTTATTCCTTCAACTACTGAAAAGATACTGAAAATTACTACTAACTCAATGATGCACAATGGAAACCCTTGTGTAGAGAATCCTCACAAACTAGAGGAAGGGTTTTTGTCCTTCTCTAGGATTCTTGGAGGGTTTTATGTCCTCAAGAGGAAAAAATGCAAGCCAAATGCTTAACACACAAATCTGAAATTTGATAATAAACAAAGTGATGCCTCTCCAAGAAAGTCGACTTGCTTAAATAGAAGAATTGGGCCTAATGGCCACCTCCAACAACCAATCAGCTCACTTGCCTCATTTAATGTTTTCTACTTTATTTAATATTTTCCCTTGCTTTCATTTAATATTTTCTCTTGCTTTATCCCATCTCTACATGGGTCGAATTTCTCCTCTAGGGAAAATAAAACATAAAATAACTTTCCTTTTCTATTTTTATTTTATTATTAAGTTCATAATATTTTATTATAAGTGCTTTATAATATTTTTTTTTATTATTATTTGCACTTTATAATAAATTATTATAACTTATGTCCCCCTTGTGTTCGTTCCTTCACCATTGGGAAGACAAAATTGGTTAAGGGTCTTCAATGGGACAGGATATTAACCACATCCATCTTACGAGGGACAATAAGCACCCAAACTCTGCGTTTTTCCATTTTTAGCAAAGGGGAATTAAAGTTTCTGGTGATGTTAATATGATTATATATTTTTTGTATGGAAAGTAGTCTTACGCAGGGATGTGCATCCCACATTCCCAAGTCATCCCGGATGTCCCAAACTACTTGGGGACAGACACAAACGTCCCCCACGAACCCCCAAATGCAAAAATGATGGGGGCATCCCCTATCTTTAGGGAATGCACCCGAGACATCCCAGGTGCTTCGAGACTTTGGGGACTCCAACGGGGACGCCATGACGTCCCGAGACAGCTGACTAGGAGAATCCCAAAGTCCCCGAGAGTCCCAAAAATATAAAAACATAAAGGATTATGACTTTGAAAAGAGGAAAATGAAAACTAATCCTTTTCCCATGCAAACTTACCTTCCCAAGAAATGGACTTTTGTTGTTTTATGTAGGTTCCAAAAGAAGATATTCTAATGAGAGGTTGTTATTTTACATTTTAAAGCCTTTCTTATACATAGCAATAGGATCAATAAATTCACATGCATATTTTTAAGGATTTCTTTAGTTTCAAAATTTTGTTGTGCAAGTCTTTTTGCCTCTTTTTGTATGATATTGAAGGCTTTACCGGTATATTAGGATGTTCTAGAGGCCAACTTTGTATTTAATTTTTTAGTGTTTTTCAGTTACCTTAGTCGGTTTTGTCTATGGATGGCTATTCATGTAGTTTGCATGGCCTCTACTGTTCCAAAAAGCTATTTTTTTAATTCGAGGATATAATCATATAAGTGACATGATAAAGAGATGTTGGCATGTTACAGGCCCTTTGGTAACATTACTAGCTATGGTGCTGAAATTATAACCTTTCATGTTTTTTTTTCAAGGTTAGGGAACCCATTGTATATTTTTAATATTTATATATTATTTTAATAGCCATCCCCTTGTCGTCCCCAAAATCTGGGAATTTTTTTAGCAGTCCCGAAACCCCTTCCCTACGTCTCGCGTCCCTCGTCCCAAGTCTTAGGTAACTATGATGGAAAGCTAGAGAGGTTTGTGAAGACTATATAATATTGTTATGGAAAGCTAGGATAAAGGGACTTTGAAGAGCTAGGTGGCAACACTTAAAATTATGAGCCTTGAGTCTAATAATTAGACCTTGAAAGAATGAAGCTTAGATTTTTTAATTTTTGGAATGCATTTGGTTGAACATATTTGCTGTGTTTTAGGCCACAAGCTAATAATAAAAAATTGAGTACATGAGATGCATTATTCATTTGAACATACATTTGGGATTTCAAAAGCTTTGAAAGTTTAAACTTCCTATGTATCTAACCTTAATGAGATGGTTAACCTTGCAACGAAGTTAGCTTTTTGATTAAATGACCTTTGCACAAGATTAAGGCAGAAATCATATAACTTGAGGAGGTCGAGGTACTATGAATAATACTTGAGTCGGATAATACAACAAAGATGGTAACTTATATTTGGCAAATTTGTAAGCTGGTTGACATGTCTCTTTATAGTGATATGTAATGTCCAAAGATCGAGTTTTGGAATTTCTCTAAAACCCTTATACAAAATATAACAACAATCTGATTTTTATGTAAACCCGTAAGGTAGAAAATACAACAATCTGACAACTTCCTTTATTTATCAAATAATCACAATACAAAAAAACCTAGAAGGCCCAAAGCATCTAGAAATCCTCAGTGATACAAGTAGATGATGAAAAATAATTTTTCCAACCAACGTCTAAATTTATTTTTATTTATTTTCACACCATAAAACAAGAAAAATACCCACATAAGATAAACAATTTTCTCACAAATGATGCTCCAGATGACAAGAGGAGACCAAAAAGAGACGCTACAAACTGAAACCAACCAATTATGTTCGTTCCTAATGCCCTAAACACTGATCTGAAATCCAAAGGGGTGTAGACAACCCTAGAAATGGCTACAAATCATGCCTTAGCTGTCCTCAATCAAAATTTGGTGAATTCTCTCCATTGACTAAATTTCTTCTCTTGAAACGCAGATCTGAAGCAAGAAAAGAAGTAAATGTGCCCTAGCTAAACCGAAACGACACAAATTGAAAATACACATGCCCTAATGATCTAAAATTACACTCAAATGTGACCCCTGAGTGAAGCCACCAAGAAGATATTGAGGGTTTTGTCCTCAAATTTGATCACAATGAGGGTTTCTCCTCAAGTGATGAATGCAATGGAGGGTTTTTGTCCTCAATGCACAAACAAGCAAAATGCTCAACATTTCCCAAAAGGAGAGATAATAGACAAAAGATATCTCCCAAATGACCCCAACACTTCCTTTTATAACCTTTTCGTTGCTTCTCCCAAGTGGGGTGCCACATATGGGCCTTTAACTTTATTTAATAAAGGGACTTTCTATTTAATCATTGAGTTCACTTAAAATAGAAAAGTCACCTTTATTTAATAATAATAACATAAGTGTCTTTTATAAAGTCACTTTTTCAACACTTAAGTTATATTATTAATTTTTAGACTTTATTTGAAAAGGGGACATGACATGTCAAGGATGAGTTGTGGTTCTCACTTTTCCTTATAGTGTTCATAATCTTTTTGCTTTGGTATCAAACCACAAAATACTATTTTTATAATATTTTTGCTTTGGCATCAAACCATGGAATACCTATACTTCAATACATAGATCCAAGAAAAATGGATGGTGATCCAAGCACCACCTTTTCCCATGAATCTTTACTAAACAATCAACATTTGATTACAACACCATCTATTACTGATGGAGCAAAAACAAATGCTTTTTGGGATTATCTTTTATTTGGGTTCATTTATAATCCTAATGTTAGTGTGTGTAGGTATTATTCCCATATGACTTTCCATTAGTATATTAAGGGAATATGTGAGGTATCTCACTTTTTTAGTCCATTTGTAGAGAATCTTGGACTTTCATCTCATATGTAACTCCTATAACACTTGGCACACACTTCCCTCTCACCTCGTGAGGATTAGGGACACTAGGCACAAACTAAAAGGTTGACCAAGGTAATGGAGTTACTTTGTAACACCTTTTGGCTTCTTCACTCTATTTATAGCTCTCTCCTCTCCTCTCTACATTGAAGTTTATAGTCCAATAGAATATGCAACATGGCATGCAAAATTATATTAAAAACAATAAAGCAAACAGACTAAAACCACTTATGACAAAGATGATCTCAGACATTCAATCAACAATTGTCCAAAGACATCAAATCACAACTAATTACACCGATAGGCATCTTGTGGTGGTGGGCTGAAATGTTCGTAAGATGTTAACAATGAATGGAAAACCTTGCAATTGACATTCATTTTGTTAGAACATGTGGAGAAAGAGAATAAAGAAAGATTAGAATGTACAAAGAACGAATGAAGAGAAACCAAAAATCCATACATGTTCATTGTGTGTTCGTCATTTTATTATGAGAGAGATGGTTAAAAAATGGTTGAAGTCATTACGGTTGTTTATTAGTTAATTCTTAACTAATATTAACTTAATGCTGATATATAAGCCTTATATTCTAATACCCTCTCTTAAGGCTTATAGTATAGAACATATCGGAGAAGATTAAAGTAACAAAACCAAACAAGACCATGCATTCTTTGGAAATTTTTCCCTTTAAAAATCTGTGCTTTGACTGGTAGAACTCCATCAAGCTGCCTTCCTAACCCTCATAAAGGTGTAGTTCTCAATTTGAATTCCTGAGTTCCCAAATTATTGGACAACCATTCATACTTGAGCTACTCCCACAATGCTCCATCAAGTTGTCTTATGACCCTCGTAAGGGTAAATTCCTGAAATCCACAGTCTCCCGAGCTATCTGGGAAGTCATCCATGACGAGTTTTACTTACATTGGATCCCTTATTGTCTTCAAAGTGTGGGGCTTCTTTTAAACTACATATTCTCTATTAGTGAGTTCTTCATCACTTTCAACATCCGATGGATCTTCAACAATGGCTATATTAAATTCATTGTCTGTGAGTTTTCCCTTGTTGTATTTAGAAGGAAAACCGTTTACTAGCTTTGGCATCTTTGTCATCTACAGTAGTATTGTATTTTGTTGGCTTTCTGATGAGAGACCTCAAATTGTATAGGAGGGTAGAAATGGTGACTTCATCACTCATTTTGCACTCCAAATTTAAACCGCAAATTAATGCAACAAAATGAAAGTGATTGTCTTCAATTGGAGCGTGGAGCATGCCCTAATAAAGGAGCATGTGACTGTATTTTCATTGGCATTACTTTGATACGCGACTTTGTTTGTGCCCTCATGACTAGCATGTCTTTTGTTTGCAACTTTGATATATCTTTAGATGAAATCGATTGTATATCTCCTTTCTCCTGCAAGAAATCACTATGACGTCACGATTTATAGATAGGTTTTCACATTTTCATGATGCACAACTGTTAGCAATTCACAATATTCTCTCTTTTTGTCATCGAAAAAGCCCTCATGTGACTATAAATTATTCACATTTTCTCCTATATTCATAAGCCCTTTCGTGACCACGACTAAGTTTTTGTTCTTTATTTTGCCCTCGCCAATGTTGGTGACTGTCTTTTTGTTCTTTATTTTGCCCTTTGAAATTCCATTGTTGCCCTGGACTGTGTTCACAACTTTCAGCTGCTTTGAAATAGCAGCAACGGTAGCAGATTTTGTCCCTAGACGGGGCAGGTTTTCGTGTACCCTTTTGCGTTTATGAAATTCCCAACTTCACTTAGCAGGTGTTTATCCTCTCGTGGCCTTATACACAACACTCAATACATGCATATACGAACCTAAACCTTGCAGTTTTCTTCATAGTCTTCTCCTTGACGTCTTTTGTATTTTGCTGAAACTTGAAACTTTTGTCACATGCCCTAGATGCATTCAAAATACATTGAATGCTTCTTCCTACTCTTTCTCCTCAGTTTGTAAATCCCTTCGAGCACCAAGGGCTCTAATACCAATGTTAGAATATGTGGAGAGAGAGATAATAAAGAAAGATCAGAATGTACAAAGAACGAATGAAGAGAAACCGGAATGCACACATGTTCATTGTGTGTTCGTCATTTTATTATGAGAGAGATGGTTACAAAATGGTTGAAGTGGTTATAATCATTTATTAGTTAATACTTAGCTAATATTAACTTATCGCTAATATATAAACCTTATATTCTAATACATTTGACTGTCATAGGCCTATTTTTCTTAATCACGATATCTTGGGCATATGGCATTGTTTAGAGCCCATTTTTTTTTCGTGGAATGGTTTTCAAACTGACGTAGTGATACAGCCAGATTGAGGCCATTCTCTATGAATCAATTGGAAATTCTTTGAGGTGATGGAGACATTGGTCAATATTGCATCTGACAAATCCAAAACAGGCACCTCAAAAGTAATATCTCTCAGCATTTTTCAGATGGCATCATATCACAGATAATATAATCTTTGTTCAAGAAATAGCTCACTCCACAAAATTCCAGCATTGACTGCGTATAGTACTGAAACTGGATATGTCAAAAGCTTTTGATAGTTGTAACTGGATATTAATTTCTGCAACAATGGATGCTTATGGTTTTAGTACAAATGTTCTAACATGAATAGAGAGCTATTTCACCACCCCATTCAAAGTACTAAGACAGGGACCTTATTTATTTATTCTTATGAGCGAAAATCTCCTAAGACATTTTAAAGAGCTGCAAGTAGGCAGTGAAACTCAGGAATTTCCTGCTGTTGGACAGTGTCACTCAGGTAACCAATTTGCTGATAATACTATCCTTTTTCCACGATCAATTGTAATATTTGAAAAATTCCCTATAGAAAAAAGGAATTTCTTTAACCATTAAATTCGAAGGAATTCTGCCTATGGACTACCTCAGATTCCAAATTCAGTGGAAGGCAGCCACAGCTCTATGGGAGATTAAAAAGAAACAAAGCTCAAATTCTCTCATTGGACGAACAAATGGCTTACACAAGTAGGATGAGTTCAGCTGGTAAGAGTCGTATTGTAGGTTGTCCTTGATCATCTCCTATTGGTACTTCATACACCAACATCAAAAGATGATGAATTTAAGTCAATTCAAATGAAATTCATTTGGCAAGCAGCAGAGGACCAATTCAAACACCCTTTAATAGCTTCAAACACCATAGGTATAACTATAAAGCTGCTAGCTCAACCATTTAAAGTACCCTCTAGCTCTAGGTCTATCAATGAAAGATGACCAATTGATGCTTCCAAGTTCGGAGTCTTTGGGACTACATCCCGACACTTTGTTCCTTGCTTGTACCCATCTTGTTTGTTGTGAAGCCACAAGCCAACGCATAATTTAAAGATAAAATTTATAAAAGTCAAAAGTCAAAATGTGTTCTTGTTTGTGTGTTAGAAGGCGCAAGTTGGAATACATGAAAGCCAAATCCTTCACCTTTTTGCTCCCAACTTCTTGTGATTTTGAGCAGATAAAGGAGCATGTACCTTAGTTCTTCTAAGCTGAAAAATTCGTAACTTATTGAGGTAAGCCACAAAGCCAACACATAATTTAAAGATAAAATTTACAAAAGTCAAAAGTCAAAATGAAATGGAGAAAAAAAAAAGTAAAAAAACAAAAATCTTACTTGGCACTAAACTTTTATTGCAAGTGATTGGAGGTGGTGGTATGTATGCTTGCCCATGGAGGTACCGCCACGAATAATTATTCATTTTTCACGTGTTGTGAAGAGTGTTAATGGTCTAATCCCTTCCCAATTTTGACATGAAATCCACAAATTCCTTCCTAACTATGTCACATACCTCAGATGAATTGGGGAAGAGGCAAATCAAGGTCGCCTTTTACCCCTCACTAACCTCCATATCCCTATATGGTGTGACTCTCCTAGGCAAATAAAGGATCTCTACGCTGTAGTATTTTGGAGTCAAGGAGAAAGAAAGAAGATGCAATGGGAATGTCATTTTGTTCCACGTATCAATAAGATGCGACAATGCTTCCTTGAAGAAAAGTTCTCTATAGGATCTTTCTCTATCATTTATGGACTTAATCGACTCAATCAATGAGTTGATTCCATGATAAATCTCACTCAAACGTGGATGATCCATCAGCAAATCTGAGCATACTAATGATGGGCTCGATAAATCTAAGCAAGTACTCCACACAATCTCACCACCCATCATCGAGGATCAACCCTTTCACCTTTGTAGACCCTCTTAGTGTTTTCTTGCCTTTATGCACTCCAATTGACATTGATAACAATGTGGCTCAATGAAGCTTTCAACTTCACAAGTAGTCTCAAGACAAGCACATGTGAGGCAAATCAGTCTTGACAACCTAATAAGAAAATTAAAACAAATAAAATTAAAAAAAAGTAAAACATTCAAAAATCAAAATTCTACAAATTACAAACTTACAAAATAAATTTAATATTTTTTAAAATAATCAAATATAGTTACCTTTAACAACTGCAACTTCAAGAAGCTCCTAGACATGGCTTGGGAGATGTGGTGGTTGTTGCTGAACATTTAGATCTCACTTGCCTCCTCATAGACTTGTTTCATCAAAACAATTTTAGTGCCCAATTTTGTAACATTGGGTTAAGGGAATAAATGACACAAGGTGTCCAAAATGTGTTTGTAAGCATACCTTTCCTCAACTAGCATCCCTGCAATTCCATAAATGTTTTAGATGTATGTTATAATTCGGATGTTGTTTTAAAGCCCCACTACCACAATGGACTCTATGAGGATGTTTGCACTGAATTTACATCCTTCACCTTTATAAAAGCCTCGTAATCAAAAACCCTAAAAACATTGCCCCTTTAGGGCATATTACAACCACATTGATCAATGGCCTATTGTCATATCTTTCCATTCATTGGAAACGATGGACACCCCTGTTTGGACCCATGAATTCTTGATGGGCTGTAATGAATCTTCAACATGTTTTCTTTTTTGGCCAATAAGGTGGTACACACCTTTTCATGGTTGGTGTACCCTTTAGGGGCATCATTGATTGCTTTCATCGCATCCTTCTAATGTGGTGATCTAATAGTATTGAAAGGAATGCCACGTGTAAGTAGAACATACAATTTTTGCTCGGCTATGTCTCTATTTTCATTCTTGAATGTCCTTTCCAATGGGCCTACATCTTTTGTTCTCTTGTGACTAAGAGGTGAATCATCTACCTCTATTGCCATGGTGGATGACAAGAATGAGTGCAATGGGCTCACGACATTGGAAGATGGAGCAACAAGTGGCTTCTTTACCTTTAGATCCTTTCTTTGCTAAAGAGCGCATTGATTTTATGGCAGTTTTTGCACCCAATTTTTCTTACTCTTCGATATATGTGAGGTTCTTTGCATGTAACCATTTCCATCTGCCCCTCCAAAACTGAAGTGCGACTGATGGCGATTCCTTAGTAAACAACCCCACATAAGTAAAATTTCACCTAAATGTACAAGCTCTTAAATTATATTTTACACTCGAGAAAACCCAAATATATCCCCTCCACCTCACAATTGTAGTGGTGTGACATACTTCAAAAGGGGCGAGCATCAATTGTATTTGATAGTTATCCGTTGACCCACAAAACTAGAACTTGTGGCCTCTAGCAAATCCCTATAGCTATTAGCTTAACAATTTACAAAAAAACATTACAAAGGGAACAACATTCAAGCATTGAAAGCTAAAAGTTGAAAGAATGTAATATCCCCTTTTGGGATATTAATTAAATCTGCAAATTAATTTATCAAATCAACTCTAGAAGGATTAAACCTTCCTAGCTCGACCTCAAATAACCCAATGTCAGCACTAATACAACCCAAATGGGGTTGGAGTAGGCCAAGGTAGTGGGTTAGATGGGAGAACTAGTTAGGGAAACCAATCTTTTCCAAAACTGAAATTAATTGCATAGTGAATTTAATTAGAAAGCACCAGAACAACTGAAACTTAGAAAATTCATAACTTGCTCAATATTCCATATTTTGCCCTCAAATAAATTGCAGATTAATCTATAATTCAAGACCTTTCCAAGGAGCTATAGATCTAAATTTTTAGACCACTGAAACACCTTCAAATCAGACCCCAAAATCAAAAATCCAGTTTCTAGGGTTAGGATAAATTTCATAAATTATTTCCAGCACTTTATAACCCTCCAAAACCCTCAAAATATCAGCCCATATAACTGAAATAATTATTAAATTGCAGCAACTTGCAGATCTATCAAAACACCTCAAAATATGATGCAAAATACCACAAACCCAGTCGATTTGCCTTAGATAAATTGCAACATTAAATATGAGCACAATAACCTTCAAATCATGAGCCCCACACTTGGAAAATTATACCAAAACAGATCAGATTACAGATCTAACTTGAAAACCACCAAATCATACCAAAATAACCTCCTATGCAAGTCGACTTGGTATAAATAAATTCAGCAGTAGCAGCAGATCATAAAGCACACTTAAATCCTTCAAAACTCATCAATAACATGCAAATATCCTTCTCTAATAAATGCGCCACACATAGGATGAATATATGATATAATATTCACTCAATGCAAGCTTTAGAAGGTCTCACACTCTCCACAATAATGGTGGTGTTTAGAAACACCTTTTTGTGATCACATATGGGCATGCATCCCTCTTCAAGCATGAAGAAATTTCAATAAATCATCAACAACCTTCCAAGGGGACGCCACTTCTCCTTTTATAGATTTTGCAACACAAATCTCCAAGCTTTCCCTCCAATTTTGGCGCCAATCTCTAGATAGGAGAGATATCATTTAATAATGGCCTTCTTTTCCTGTAAAAGGTCAAACTCCAATAAAATATTAATTCCCTTCAATTAATATTTAAATAAAACACAAGAGGGAATTAAATATAATTTTTAAAGCACATGGAGTAGTCGACTTGCCCCAATTAAATTAAATATTATTTTTAAAAGCTCAAGGGATAGTCGATTTTCCCCAATTAATTCCTTTAATCCAAGGGGAGTGGATTAAAGGTCCTCCATAATTATTTTTAATTAATGTCCAAGGAAGGGGACATTATAGTCCTCCCTTCCCAAGATTGCTTGTCCTCAAGCAATTGAATACATGGCTGATCCATTTCTTTCTTCAAATCATATGGCCTTCTAGAAAGTGCACCCGTTGCCATATTGTTATTTCCCTTCACATATTCTCGTAATGTCCCGACTCCGGGATCAATAGAAAATATGCAAATCAACAATCCTTCAATACACCAATCAGCTGAAAATAGCAAACCACTTGAAACCAGTTGAGTAGATGACTCAATAAACCCAAGGATAGGGGTTTAATGGCCTCTATCAACAACTCACAGATAATTCCTCAGCTGAACTTCAAAAAATCAGATCTAAGCTTCTAATGCAACCACTGAATTGAGCATCAAACAAGCAATGACACTGCTGAAATGAATACTGAAATTACTCTCAATATCTATACACAACATTCAACCAATCATGACCATTAGAGAGTACAAATCCGTAGTAAGTTCTTTCACTGAAGTATTGATCTAATATTTCATATATAGATCAATATAAAGAACATCAGACCCAATCAATTCCGCTGCCAAAAATGACAATGAAGCACATTCCAAACTCAGATTGATTCACTCCTACTGTTCGCTGCTAAAAAGGAGACCCAAACACCACTGAATTATACATTGAATCAGATTGCTAAACTCAGCCACCATGGAGAATATTCAGATAATACAATTGCTGCCTATAGGGCTTTATTTATCATTAAATCAAGCACTTACCCCAGTCGCCATACTCAGAATCAATGGAGTATAAATCGTTGATCAAACGGGAGCTCTAAACATGCAATAGACACTTAATATCCTTCTCAATAAACTAGCTGTTTTAGAGATGAAATGGCAGACTTATATTAATTAAAACTCAGTCCCATAACCATCAAGTGAAGTCACTATAACTGGGGGACACTATCACACAACCAGCCAGCCAATCGAATTACATAGACAATTGTATTTAAATCAGTCCCAAATCATCATAAGTCGCTGCACTTTAGAATATTCTAGACATGCATTAAACTCTTCAATAATTACCCAAAAGTAGTCGCTGTGTATTGGAATACATCACCAAACTAGCTGGTCGATTTCACTAAGATTGCATATAAAACAATTCACAAACCCAGGTGTAAAATCAGTATAAACTTGCTGAGGTTATAAGTGGTATTTTTAAAAATATTGCAACTAACAGGCAGCTACAGCCGTCCCTAATGCTCAGGAAGAATTCGCCATTCCTAAACCATTTAAAGCAGCCATATTCCATGCAAATATTTTATATATCAAGTCGATTAGCTTCAGCTGGGCAGAATGACCACAAAGTATCAGAAATTCTTCAAAAACACTCACAAACACTAAGTAGGAATCACACAATACCAGTTGATTTGCAAGAGCACATGAGAATACTTCCAATTGATATCAAAAGAAACCAACAAGTAGATTTGTAAGCACAATAGAAAATATTTCAATTGATCAAAACTAGCTCACTAACTTCCCACGCAAGAGAGAGAGAGAGAAAGCATTAATGGGCATGCATCCCAACTCCAAGCATGGAGTATCAAATAAATCTCATCATAACATAAGTCTCATAATGATCCTAGCTCTCCTTTTATAAACAAGGAGGCACAAAATTTGAAATCCCTAGGAGAGGGAAATCATTAAATAAAAGCAATTTATCCTCCCTAGGTGTGGCATCCCCTTTCTAAGGGTGATTTTAACAATAAAAGCCACCTAAACATTATTTAATTAATTCCCCATTTAATTTTGTATTTTGGGAATTTAATTAAATAATTAAATACATTACTTGCTCCATAGATATTAAATAATTAAATAAATATTGTTTTATAATGTCAAAAGATTAAAATCGCTCTCCAGACAATATTATTTAATTATTTAATATAATTTTCCCCTTGCAACATCCCAAAAGCCCACGGGGAATGATAGGCTAAGGGTCTTCAAAAATGGGGACATTACAGTCCTCCCTTCCCAAGATTGTTTGCCCTCAAGCAATAGCAAGCTCATGTGTCCGGGTCCAAAAGTGTGGTACTCCAAAAACGTGCTCCCATGCCACTCAAGTGAAGTAGCATTTGCAATATTTTGGGCTGCTTCTTTCTCCTAAAAGTTAGGAGTGTAGTCTGCTGCAATTTCTTTCTCAAACCTACGCATGAAGCAAACAAATTAGAAAAATAAGTGTTGAAGAACACTTTTCCAATGTGTCTCCATGCTATGAATGTCCCATGAGTCTCCCCGTGTATGGGCTGCCCCCAAATGTCATACTGTTGCTCCAAACTTCCTTGAATTCCAAGAAACCAACTGTTGTCCCAACAAAATAATCTGATAAATCAGCAGCTTGACAACTCCAAGTTTGTCCCCATGAAAACCCAAGCTGAAACACATTCACACTCATGAAAAATGAAGAATCCTTCTTACCACCGATGAGTCCTTTTTCTTGTGGGGCAGCTAGTAATGATAAAATCAGACTGGAAATGAATATTACAGTGGTGTATACTTGCATACTTAGCACCATGATTATCCTTAAAAGGTGTACTAACATATATTCCATCATGACCCACTCAAAAAACTGAATTTTCTTGCTTAGGACAGCGAGATACCTTATCCTTGTAGGACCCATACAAGAAGAAAAAACAAGAGTACCTGTGATCTTTGTGAGGAGTCCACTTCTAGGGCCATAGGTGTTTATTCCAAACTGAAAATGAACATCTTTTGGGGCTGCCTTCTCGCTTAAAACAACCAAGATAATGTGGGAATGTGTGCTAGTAGCCCCATGATGTCTTGCCCATCCTTCCTTCAAGACTTTCAAAGGGAGAAGAGTTAGTATCAAGATGAAATGAAATGAAACCATAGCATCCAAACAAAGCTTGTAGAGTTCTTCATGCCAAGTACCTCTCACCCCTCTATACCATGAAGAGTGATAACATCCCACTATTTTTATTGCACCATGCATATAAGAAAAAGAGGAACCACAACTCATGCATCCATAAACCTCATCATAGTAAACCCAAGGAACTTCATACCTTTGATTGTGCCCATGTACCTCCTTTATGGATAAAGAAAATAAATCTGAAACATCATGATTAGGGCTGCTCACCACATTTTTGTACCATAAAACACCACTTCTTACCTTGTAATCATGCACCTTTATTTGACATGTACATGGAGCTTCCTTGGAGCTTGATTCTAGAGGAGAAGGCACCTTTATTTGCTCCCTAATACCCGCTGTTATACACAGGCCAGTGAGCTTACTGTCATGATTTTTGTTTGTGGAAAGAGTCTTAGTCATCCCTTTCCTTTTGCCATGTTGACCCTTATGCACCCAAGTGTTAGGAGCAAAAACATCAACAATAGTATGACCAAAATACCTCTTATCCATCCATCTAACATGCTCATACCCATATTCATCAAAGCTCAACATATAAGGAGGAAATAAACATGAAAAATCATACCTTGGGCTGCCCCCAACATCTACAAAACTCAGAATTTCTGAGTTTAGGACAGCGCTCTTTCCCTCATCATTTTCTTCATCCAAACCCCTTTTTTCTCCTTTACCAATGTTCATGCTATGTGGGAAATGACTTGGAGCAACTATGGGACTCATGCTCCCTTCTTGTCCTTCACATGGCTCACGATGAAGGTGAATGATATCCGTCAAATCTGATTTGTCTCCCATAAGTTCTTTAGCCATCATTTCTTCTCCATCATGCACATGCTTGACACTAATGCCCTCTTCATGCTCATCATCCAAATCTGATTTCTTCTTGCACCCATTCAAACCCATGCAATCATTAGATGCTAAAAATGTATCATCAAAAACAAAAGAGCTCATACCTTGGAGAATCATAGTCTTCACTTTGCTTGAACATTGCTCTAGAACACCTTTGGCAAGTGTATGAGCAACACGTGATGCCTCTTGACTCAATCCTTCCTCAAGAAGTGATAGCAACTGTGGTGGGGGACTCTCATATTCATTTAACACCAAAGACATAATGGTTTGCATGGGAACCAATACCTCTTGAGTGTGATCATCATGTACAACATCAAGGAACACTTCAAACATGTGAGAAACAAGATCATTACATTCTAGGTCCATCATTATCACACAAGATCTTACCTTTGCCATAGTGTTTAAAATGCTAACCCTCTTACCAAAGCAAGGGCTTGCAAGGTCCCAAAGGCCTTGGAAACTTCCCACCATGACCTCAAATATGTCCTCCATGATGGCATCACTATATGGCAATTTAGGGGCTGCAATCCTCATGACCTCACTAATGCAGAAGATGACCATAATTCTGACTTCCCCATCTTTGTGATCCAACAACTCATGCTTAGCCAACTGCATCACCAAGGAATCTCTTGCAAGAAGCATGGATCCATAATCATCATGCTCTATTGTTGCCAAGCAACTTGTTGCTTCTTCCAAAATTTTGAGCAACTCATCCTTTGATGGAGGCAGGTGCTTGAGTGCTCTACCAAGTTTCCGGAATTTTGCCTTCACGTTACCTGCACTAGATAAATCCATAATTCATAGGCAATGTCAAACCACACAGGTGCGAAAGAACATGCTCTGATACCACTTTGTAATGTCTCGACTCCGAGATCAATAGAAAATATGCAAATCAACAATCCTTCAATACACTAATCAATTGAAAATAGCAAACCACTTGAAACCAGGTTGAGTAGATCACTCAATAAACCCAAGGATAGGGGTTTAATGGCCTCTATCAACAACTCACACACCGGTATAATTCCTCAACTAAACTTTCAAAAATCAGATCTAAGCTCAATGCAACTATTGAATCGAGCATCAAACAAGTAATGACTCGCTGAAATGATACTCAAATTACTCTCAATATTTCAAAATCTCAGATACCGTAAGCTTCTAAAAATCGCAACCATTGAATTGAGCATCAAACAAGCTAATGACACTGTGATAATGAATACTCAAATTACTCTCCAATATCTATACACAACATTCAACCATTTCTTATCATCCGACCATTAGAACCTAACAAATACTTAGTAAGTCCTTTCACTTAATGTATTGATATAATATTTCATATAAATATATATTATAAATATTAAATAATAAATATTAAATATTGATGTAAAGTGAATATAAAGAACATCAGATAGTGTATATGTTCAGTATATTAATATTAATAAATACCTTCAATCAAGACAATTCACTTCTGCCAAAATTGTTTTTACATTTAATTTAAGTATAATGAAGCATAAAGTTGCATTTTTGCCAATTTGATTCAAAATTTGCCCCATTAATCCCGATTGATTTTTTCAACTATGCTTTCACTTAAGTATTGATCTAATATTTCATATAAAGATCAATATAAAGAACATCAGACCCAATCAATTCCGCTGCTAATGAAGCACATTCCAAACTCAGATTAATTCACTCCTACTGTTCGCTGCTAAAAAGAGACCCCAAACACCACTGAAATATACATTGAATCAGATTGCTAAACTCAGCCACCATGGAGAATATTCAGATAATACAACTGCTGCCTACAGGGCTTTATTTATCATTAAATCAGGCACTTACCCCAGTCGCCATACTCAGAATCAATGGAGTATAAATCGCTGATCAAAAGGGAGCTCTAAACATGCAATAGACACTTAATATCCTTCTCAATAAAGTCACTGTTTTAGAGATGAAATGGCAGACTTATATTAATTAAAACTCAGTCCCATAACCATCAAGTGAAGTCACTGTAACTGGGGGACACAATCACACAGCCAGCCAATCGAATTACATAGACAATTGTATTTAAATCAGTCCCAAATCATCATAAGTCGCTGCACTTTAGAATATTCTAGACATGCATTAAACTCTTCAATAATTACCCAAAGTAGTCGCTGTGTATTGGAATACAACACCAAACTAGCTGGTCGATTCCACTAAGATTGCACATAAAACAATCCACAAACCCAGGCGTAAAAATCAGTATATACTCGCTGAGGTTATAAGTGGTATTTTTAATAAAATATTGCAACTAACAGGCAGCTACAGCCGTCCCTAATGCTCAGGAAGACTTCGCCATTCCTAAACAATTTAAAGCAGCCATATCCATTCAAATATTTTATATATCAAGTCGAATTAGCTTCAGCTGGGCAGAATGACCACAAAGCATCAGAGATTCTTCAAAAACACTCACAAACACTAAGTAGGAATCACACAATACCATTCGATTTGCAAGAGCACATGAGAATACTTCCAATTGATATCAAAAGAAACCAGCAAATAGATTTGTAAGCACAATAGAAAATACTTCAATGTGATCAAAACTAGCTCACAAACTTTCCACGCAAGAAAGAGAGAGAAGCATTAATGGGCATGAATCCCAACTCCAAGCATGGAGTATCAAATAAATCTCATCATAACTTAAGTCTCATAATAATCCTAGCTCTCCTTTTATAAACAAGGAGGCACAAAATTTGAAATCCCTAGGAGAGGAAATCATTAAATAAAAGCAATTTATTCTCCCTAGGTGTGGCTTCCCCTTTCTAAGGGTGATTTTAACAATAAAAGCCACCTAAATATAATTTAATTAATTCCCCATTTAATTTTGTATTGGGAATTTAATTAAATACATTACTTTACTTGCTCCATAAATATTAAATAATTAAATAAATATTGTTTTGTAATGTCAAAAGATTAAAATCACTCTCGAGCAATATTATTTAATTATTTAATATAATTTTCCCCTTGCAACATCCCAAAATCCCACGGGAATGATAGGTTAAAGGTCTTCAAAAATGGGGACATTACATATTCAATGTCAAAATCAAAGGCTTGTACCTTACCCATTTTTGTTGCCTGTCATTCAACTCCCTTTGATTAAGAAAAAATCTCAAACTGTTATGATCAGATTTAACAATGAATTTGCCACATACCAAGTATTGCCTAAACTTGCTCAAAGCATGCATGATTGCCAACATTTCCTTATCATACACGTTATACCCTTTCTCATGATCTTTCAATTTTCTACTCTCAAAAGCAATAGGGTGTTTATTTTGCATTAGGACAGCCCCTATACCTTCCCGGAAGCATCACATTCAACCATAAATGGCATAGAAAAATCTGGAACTGCAAGTACCGGACAAGAACACATTACCTCTTTCATTTTTTCAAAGGCATCTTGGGCTGATTTAGACCATTTGAAGGCCCCTTTCTTAGTCAAATCTATCAAAGGAGCAGCAAATCATGAGAAACCTTTCACAAATCTTTTATAGTAACTACAAAGACCACAAAATCCGCTCTAGTATGTGAGAGAAGTGGGAATAAGTCAATCCATGATAGCTGCAATTTTTGTTTATCCACTTGCACACCATTAGCACTAATAACATGCCCCAAATACCAAATCTCCTTAAGACCAAACTCACATTTAGACTTCTTGGCAAAGAAGGAATGCTGCCCCAAAGTAGACAAAACTAAATCCAAATGCATCAAATGCTCTTCCCATGTTTTGCTATAAATAAGAATGTCATCAAAGAACACTAGCACAAACTTTCTTAAATACTTGCTAAACACATGATTCATGCATGATTGGAAAGTAGCAGGAGCATTAGTTAATCCAAAAGGCATAACCAAGAACTCAAAATGCCCAAAATGACATCTAAAGGTTGTCTTGTGCACATCTTCTTCCCTTACCTTGATTTGATGATACCCGGATTTAAGATCTATCTTTGAAAAATATGTAGCACCATGCAATTCATCAATTAACTCATCAATCCTAGGTATTGGATATCTATTTTTGATGGTCTTCTTATTCAACATGCGGTAATCAATGCACATTCTCATAGTCCCATCCTTTTTCTTAACCAAAACCACAGAAGATGCAAATGGACTAGAACTAGGCCTTATATGTCCCATATCAAGTAACTCCTTAATGGTCTTTTCTATTTCTTCCTTATAGACTCTTGGGTGGCGGTAGGGGGTAATCATAATGGGTTTAGTACCTTCTTCCAACTCAATAATATGCTCAAAACCCCTATTAGGAGGTAACCCATGAGGCAAATCACTAAAAACATGAGAGTGCTTGTCCAAAATACCTTGTAACTCACCTTGAATAGACTGCTGCTCTGAATTTTCTGATTTTTCTGTGATAAAACAGCTGGCTGCCCATGCAATCTGCCCTCTTCTAAAAGCCCTTTCCATCCTCTTCATTGATACTTCTTGTGGAGCACCATTTGCCAAGCCCTTTAGGATAATTTCTTTGCCATCTTTTGTGTATTTCAGCTCCATAGTCTTGTAGTTTTGAGTGAAATCACCTAAGGAATGCAACCATTGAACACCCAAAACAAGATCAATATCACCAATGTCAACAACATAAAAATCATCAATTACCTTATGCTTCCCAAGAGTGAGGGGAAGTTGTGAAATCTTGGTGGAACATGGAATGGAGGATCCATCCGCAATAGTAACTTTGAAAGCTTTACAATTTGTAGTTTTAACCCCATCTTTCTTACCAAGCTTCCATCAATGAAATTATGTGTGGCCCCACTATCAACCAAAGTAATGACCCTTTGCCCTTGGATGGTGCCTTTTACTCTAAAAGCATGATATTTGGGTATGCCGGAAAGAGTGGCAAGTGTGCTTTCCATTTCTTCCTCTTCCTTCTCTTGCACATGCTCATCCACAACCTCATTAGTCCCATTGTTAGCATCATCCAAATCAGAAATTTCAAAATCTGAATCAATAACTTCAATAAAATAGATTTGGCCTTTACCTTTACAATTATGACCTCTTACCCAAGGGGCCTTGCAATCAAAACACAAACCTTTCCTTCTCAATTCATCTCTTTCATCTTTTTGCATGTTGTTTTGGGGCTGATTCCTATGTGGTGGCACATAGGGCTGATTTGGCCTTTTTTGGGCCTCTTTTGATGACCCAAGGGGTTGTCCCCCTTGCACTTTTATGGGCTGCTGCAAATCAGACCTTGGCTGCCCTCTAAATCCACTTTTGGACAGCGAATGTGGGGTATTAGCACGCTGCCCTTTAGGCCCAAAATCACTTCTATAAGCTGCACATTCCAAATCTAGAGCTTTAGTAATAGAATCTTGCAAAGACATAGGATTAAAAGCTCTTACCAAACCCTTTAAAGGCTCCATTAAACCTTCCGTGAAGAGAACTACTAATCTCTTCTCACTAACATCCGTAACCATGACTGCAATCCTCTGAAAATCTGCCACATACTCCTCAACACTATGCATTTGTTTGAGTTGTGCCAACTCACGAAAGTGTAACTCGGATCTTTCCTATCAAATCTCTCCATAATCCTTTGGCTAAACTCTTCCATAGTGTGGATTGAATCATGCCCTTGTGTGTGCATCCCATGGAACCACCATTCATGTGCCATACCCTCCAAATGAAGTGTAGCAAACTTAAGGCCTCTTCTTCATGCATGGGATTAAGGGAGAAATAAGTCTCCATCTTTTGTAACCATGCTCTTACCGGAATATTGCTAGATCCATCAAAGTTTGGGAGTGAGACTTTTCCCAATCTTTGTTGAAGGTTCTTATGGGGTTGCTTATTAAACTTCTTTGTCTTGTTGCCCATCTTGAGGGCACAAAACTCATCAAATCCCAACATATCCCTTGTAGCTTGGCTCAAGGAACCATACTCAAGCCTTTGAGCATCAATCAATTCTACCAATGTGGGCTCTTCTTCTTCCCTTCCAATGGTCTCCTTGGGCAAGAAGACCAAAAAGTCTTCTTCTCTTGTGTTTTCCAGCAGTATTGAAGGCTTGATTTGCAGATTTGGCATTGATTTCAGCTAGGGTTTGGAGGGAGAACATTGTTGCTGAGTTCTACCTTTGATTTCCTGCATTTCTATATTGGAGCGACCCATATTGTGAACTGTTTGGAGTGATCTAGAGCTTGTTCTGATCAGATCTGATTTGTTCATTAATCAGATTTTTGGAGATAAGATCAGCTACTTTGCATAATTTTTGGGCCAAGGAAATTGTATTTTCAGTTGTGTCTATGAGTTGTGCATCTGCAGATTTTATAATAAAGTTTCAGCCTTCTATTTGGATCCAATCTGGTAATTTTCAAGTGTTTTTATAATAATAAAATCACCTAATCTGTTTTTATTATAAAAGAGTGGTTTTACTTCAGTTTTGAATGATTTCCATCCTCTAGGCAAGTTGCATTTTCTAGAATTAAATCAGATATGCATCTTTATATTTTTTATATTGTTCATTTGAGATCAGATTTGTGGCAAATCCATTGGAAGAGTTAAAGTGTCCATTTGGGGACATTACAGTGGTATCAAAGAAGTGATTCTCCTAGTCTATCAAAGAAGGAATACTCCAAAGAAGGTGACAATGGAAGAGCATGATTAGAGAGCTCCTCCTAATGATGAGCTAAGCTACATGCATGAAGTGATCACAAGGAGTCAAAGAGAATTACAACAGTCTATGAGAGAGTCAAAGAGATATGCATCATGTATTGAGGGAATCTCAAAGGGAAATGCATGAAGCATTGACTAGTTCCATTAGAGATTTGGCAAAGATTCTACAAGGGAACAATATATCTACAAATCAAGGAGCAACCAACAATGGTGAAGGAAGCTCTATTGGACCAATTAGGACATCCGCCAAGCCTCCACATCAGATTTTCAGAGCCAAGTTTCTCCAAAGAGAGGAACAACCAGTTGAGGAGGAAGCCCCAAGTGATGTTGATGACATGGAGGTATGGGGTGAAGAGTATGCAGCCCTTAGTTCAGAGTGAGGGAGATGTTATCCTTCAGAGACTACTGCCAAGTGAAGAATAGCAAAGGATCAGGAAGAAATCGAAGAGTTCAACAAGAGCAACCAAGAAGAGACATACAACAAAGGTTGGGTAAGGTAACTCTTCCTTCTTATGATGGCTCAGATAAGTGTTCTGCTAGAGCTTGGTTACGAAATTGGATACATATCTTTCATTGAATCCAATGTATGAAGAAGAAGCCCTCAAATTTGCAACTTTGCATTTGGAGGGAGTTGCACATGAATGGTGGTACCATGGAATAATCACACAAGGACATGGTTCTATCACCACCCTTGAAGAATTCAGTCAATATTTGAAAGGATAGACCCGAAATGCATTTCAGAGAGTTAGCCCAACTCAAGCAAGAAGGATCTTTAGATAAGTATATTTCGATTTTCAAAGGCTTGCAGTGATGGTGTCGGATATCAGTGAAAGAAGACTTGTGTTGCTATTTATTGAAGGTCTAGGAGAGCCACTAAAAGGCCTAGTCAAAGCCTTTGTTCCTCCATATCTACAAGGAGTTGTTAAGGAGTCCTTAGACTTGGAAAGTTCAATCCCAAAAAGTAATGGTGTCCCCAAGATTTCACCCTAAAATCTGGTACTACCCCTTTTTTTAAATTTTTCGTTCTTTCTAAGTAGCGGGTCGTTTTTGTGTTTTGTTTTGCCTGTGATTGCTCGCGTTGCTCCAATATACCTTCAGAAGTCATAGAGTCTCGTCCATAAAAACCACATGCAAAAGCTCACTCAATTCCTTTGCTGCTTTTAAAAGATCCCAAACCCGTTTTTGCCTAAATACTTTTTTTTTTTTTTTTAAATATTGCTCTGGCTCAAATCTGAACTGATAACATCAAAGGAATTCATAGAACACCACACTAAAACTGCATAGATAAATTAAATAAAGCAAAACCCCGCAATCCGGGTGAATACAGAAAAGGCACCTAGGGTTTAACAGGCAGATTTCTTCATAAACATTTCAGCCGTGTATTTAATAATGATTTCTGATGCTAAATATTACGGCAATACAAATATAAATCTGCAGATAGATTTAATAATAAAGATTGTCCAAAAACCCACTGTAAATGATTCAAACCCTAATCGATTTGATATATTTGCTGCTGGGAATTACAATAAATATCTATCATGAAGAATACCTCTGATACAACAATAAACAATCAGTAGAAGAAGTCGCCCCACTCTGGAAGTTGTACAAATGCCCACTGCTGCAATTTATTCTTTTCTCTGAAACTGCTGGAATGATGAATAACCTGTGTAAACAATGAAGATTCCTGGATGGAAGCTTCTCTCACTGCTCCTGGGGTTTCCGTCCGCAAGAGGAATAATCCAGAGGGTTTCCGTCCTTGGATTTTGTCTGCAAAGCTCAGTGCTAACTGCCGGGTAAAAATAATGATTATCTGAATGCCTTTCCCCAAGTCGCATTTTTCCCCATATAGCCAAAACTCCTCCAAAGATGCAAGTCGCACTTTTTGGCTAAAACCATATAATTAATATTTAATTAATTATTTTGCTTCACTAAGCAAGTCGCATTTTTGGGTTTAATTGACCATTACCCAAACAAGTCGCATTTTTGGCTAGGAAGGCAATTTAAATAATTTATTAATTTATTTAAATGCACTTTCCTAAGTCAAAGTCACTCAAACAGTCTATTAATTCATTATATGTGCTTTAATGATATTTTACTTTATTTTGAGCACCATATAATAAAAATAATAAACCGAAGTCACCCTTGAAAACACCCTTTGGCCGTCGGGTAGACAAAACAGGCCAAAGGTCTTCGACCGGACTATTCGAGAAAGAGGGACATTACAGGTCCTCCCTTCCCAGATTGCTTGTCCCAAGCTGCATCGTAGAGTTGGATGCTTTATAATATAGTCTCGCCCTCCCATGTAGCATCCTCCTCGGTAACTCTTTCCACCTCACCAGAACTCCCGAATACCTCTATTCCTTAGCCTCCTCTATCGGTTGTCCAAAATCTCCTCGCACTAAGTCCAATCTCCCTTCCTAATCCAAGGGTGGTAACTCGTAGAAGAAATAATGTTCTCGCCTTTGAGGCCTTTTTCAAGCAAGAGACATGAAAAAATTGTGTATCTTACTCTCGAAGGCAACTCTAGCTCGTATGCCACTTCACCAACTCTCCTCAACACCCTGTATGGCCCATAGAATCGCGGCTTGAGCTTTTCAGCCCCACTCTTCTTGAGAGTACTCTGTCTGTAAGGCTGAAGTCGTAGAAAAACCATGTCTCCTACCTCAAATGATCTCTCCACTCTATGCCTATCTCGCATACATCTTCCGCTGATTCTCTGCATTTGAATATTTTCCTTAAGTACCTTAAGGATTTCCTGACTATCCTGTAAACTCTCCTGAGCCTTGGGAGCTCTACTGTCCCCAAACGCCATATCAACAAAAGATCTCGCATCATATCCATACAACGCTCGGAATGGAGTCATACCAATAGACATATGGTAAGTGGTGTTATAGCAATACTCACATAAATATAGCAACTTTACCCATGCCTTTTGCTGCCCTGCAACATAGTTACGAAGATAACCCTCTATCCACTTGTTCACAATCTCTGTCTGCCCATCTGTCTGAGGGTGATAACTAGTGCTAGGAGTCAACTCAGTGTGAACCAAACGGAAAAGCTCCTGCCAAAATATACTCATAAACCTATTATCCCGATCACTGACTATGTTCTTCTAAGTCCATACGCAACTGAATATTTGACGGAAGAACAAATCAGCCACATGAGGTGCCTTAAAGCTGGTAGGGACAGCGAAAAAGTGTGCATATTTTGTCAACCGATCCACTACCGCATAAATGCGATCATTCCCTTGCACCACGGGAAGACCTGTAATGAAATCCATCGAAATACTTTCCCACTTCTGCTTCGGAATAGGCAATGGCTGTAGCAAACCTGTTGGGAAAGTATGCTCTGACTTGTTCTGCTGACAAGTCATACACTCACGGACATGGCGCAAGACATCATCCTTGAGACCCTTCCAGGAGAATCTCTCTCTAATCTGCCTGTATGTTTTAAAATACCCTGGATGTCCTGCAAGTGGTGCATCATGGAAAGCATGCATAATCTTCTCCTTAAGCTCAGATTCAGGAACTAGGTAAATTCTGCCCTTATACAAAATCAAATCAGCTATTACCTTATATCGGCCATCTTGAATTTTTCCATCCATAATGTCACATGCCCAAGTGTTTTTGGAATACTCAACTAACAGTTGAGATTTCCAATCTGCTGAAATCTTGCTCAAAGAACATAGGGCAGCGAGATGGGGTTTCCTGGAAAGTGCATCAGCCACTACATTCTTCGTCCCCTTGACATACTCAATGTCAAAATCATATGCCTGGATTCTGCTGACCCATTTTTGTTGCCTCTCATTGAGTTCCTTTTGTTCCAGGAAATATTTCAAACTGTTGTGGTCGGTTCTCACCACAAATTTTCCACCTACCAAATACTGTCTGAACTTTGCCAAAGCATGCATAATGGCAAGCATCTCTTTATCATAGGTGGAATACAATCTCTCATTATCTCTCAACTTCCGGCTCTCAAAGGCAATAGGATGGCGATCCTGCATGAGAACTGCACCATTCCCAATCCCGAAGCATCACACTCTAAAATGAAGGGCCATGAGAAATCTGGAAGAGCCTAAAGTGGACAAGTACTCATAATTACCTTGAGCCTCTCAAATACTACCTGTGCCTCATCTGACCAACTGAATGCACCCTTCCGTGTAAGATCTGTCAATGGAGCTACCAGCTGAGAATAACCCTTCACAAACCTCCTGTAGTAACCACATAACCCCAAGAATCCTCGCAAGTCAGAGATATTCCTGGGTGGTGGCCAATCCTGCATCGCCTGTATCTTCTCTTGATGGACCTTGACCCCATTGGCCCCAATGACGTGCCCAAGATACAATATCTCCGTAAGTCCAAATTCACATTTGGACATCTTAGCAAACAAAGACTGAGTCTCCATTATGCTAAGTACCTCATCAAGATGCCTCAAATGATCATCCCATGTCCTGCTATAAATCAAAATATCATCAAAAAATACCAACACAAACTGCCTCAACTACCTGTTGAAGAGATGGTTCATACATGACTGAAATGTAGCAGGGGCATTAGTGAGTCCAAATGGCATCACCAAGAACTCATAGTGCCCGTAGTGACACCTGAAGGTTGTCTTATGAATATCCTCATCCCGAACTCGAATCTGGTGGTAGCCTGATCGAAGATCAATCTTTGAAAAGTAAATAGATCCATGCAACTCATCTAACAACTCATCAATGCGAGGAATGGGATACCTGTTCTTGATGGTTTTCTTGTTCAGTGCACGATAGTCAATGCACATCCTCATGGTCCCATCCTTCTTCTTCACCAAAACAACTGAAGAAGCAAAGGGACTAGAACTAGGACGGATATGTCCCATCTCCAAGAGCTCTCTAATGGCCTTCTCTATCTCATCCTTATATGTCTTCCGATGGCGATAAGGCGTAGTCATCATGGGTTTAGCACCCTCCTCAAGCTCTATAACATGCTCAAACCCTCTATCTAGTGGTCTACCTGGAGGAATGTCACCAAACACTGGGCCGTGCTTATCCAGTATGGACTGGATGTCAATGTGAAAAGGCTGCTCACTGTCAGAAGAAGATTTGGATGAAATGAAACACTGGGCTGCCCATGCAACATCATCATGTCTGACTATAGACTCCATCCTGTGCTAAAACAACTTTAGGCCCATCGTCGAAAGAGGCCGAATCACAATCTTCTTCTTATCCACCATAAACTCCAACTCCATCCTCCGGAAATCCTACACATATCTCTGCGAGGGATCAGTAACCACCGAATACCCAATACTATATCGATCTCACCCAGTCCAATAACATAGAAGTCATCGGTCAATGTGTAATCCCCCATCTGAATACTAAGCCGTGGAATCCTCTTAGTGCATGTAATGCCCCCATTCCTACCTCCACGGTCTAGCGACTGGTTTTCCGTCTTAGCCTTGGTCATACCCAAGGGGCTAGCGGCGTAGAGAGTTGTTGGGTATGGTTTTCACCTACATTTCACTTATATGTTATGTTTTGGCATTATGCATGTACTTTATGATGACTTAAGTGAAAAAGGTGGGGTAATGTTCTATTTCTTCGTTGGGGTCACTTAAGTGGACTTTTTGGCCTAGGAGAAATAAAGTCACTTTAAGTGACGATTAAAATATGACATATCTCCAAGGGGGGTCGAATTAGGGTTTTATGGCCACTTTTATGATGGAAAAAGTTATAAAAGGTGGTGTTTGGGGAGGAAAAAGAGGGAGGTTCATTTTTGCCATCTTATGTTGGAGCTTTCAACTTGCTTTCTTGCTTGTGGAGGTGAAATTCCGCAGGAACCCTAGCTTCGGTAGTGAAAGATCTATCCCTAGCTAGTAGAGCACTCTTCGGTGGTGAGAGATCCAGCCCTAGTTTGCTATTGTGGAGTTTATTCAGATTGGGTTGTCAGATTCAAAGTTTCAGAGGCTTGTTGATCCAGTTTCAAGTCCAGAAAGAGAAGACAACCATATTCAGTAAGAGAGATCATTTATTTTATCAGTGGAACTTCTTGTCATTGCATGTTGATGCATGTCATTGCATGTTGATGCATGTTACATGCATGTCATTGCATGCTGATGCATGTTACTTGCATGTTGCTGCATGTTACATGCATGTCATTGCATGCTGATGCATGTTACTTGCATGTTGCTGCATGTTAGTTTAATTGCAATAAAAGTGAAGATATTGGTTATTTTCTGATTTTATACCTTGCTGCCTTAACTGTACTTTGCTGTCATATTTTTCTATATACTGCTGTCATAAAATCATATTTTTATTTGTGAAAAATTTGGTTGGAAATCTTGAATATAAAATAAATCCGGAAAGGGGATATTTCAGTGGTATCAGAGCAGTCTTTTCTATAACCTGTTGGGTAGTGTATGAAGGTTTATTCCAGGAAGAATACACCCAAGAAAGAAGGTCCAGACATGGCGGATAAAGATGGAAAATCAGAGGAACAGCTGAATGAAGAGTTTATGAAGAAAATGTTTATAAATATGGTAAAACAACAAGAGACTACAAACCTCTACTTGAGCCAACTCACAGAGAGATTATCACAGGGTGGCCTTGGGAACCATATGGAAAGAGGTGAAAACAGTAATTCTAGGCTATGGACTCACAAAGATGAAAACGGCAGATCAGGGCAGCACACTCCATCCCAAAACACACGGTTGAGCATGCATGAACCAGTTTTCCTGAAAGATCCGGAAGTGACACTGGTTGGGCAACAAGGGGATATTATTGATGAGGAGACTTGTTGGGCAAAGTATGAATCCTTGAGTGAAGGGTTCAAAGCTAATATGCCTTTCCCGGAGTATTGCAGGATGAAGATCGGTAGCCGGCCCAAGCGGGATCACTATCCTCATGTTCCCGAGCTACAGAGGCGATTGGGGCAGATTTCAGTTCCACACTTCGACGGATCCAAGAAGTGTACCACGACATCATGGATTCAAAAGTTAAAAACTTACTTTGACTTGAATCCCATGCACGAAGAGGATGCAATAAAATTTGCAATCCTACATCTTGAGGGAGATGCACATGATTGGTGGCATCATGGCCTTGTCACACAGGGACACACGCATATTACCACTTATGCGGATTTTGCAGAGAGACTGGTGGGCAAGTTTGACAAGCGGGATCCCGACAGATTCTTCAGAGAGTTGACTCATTTGAGACAAACAGATCCTTGGATGGGTACATTGCATATTTTCAGCGGTTGTCAATGATGGTTACTGATGTTTCTGAGGTGAGGTTGACTTCACTTTTTATAGCAGGGCTGATAGATTCACTAGCAAGGTTTGTGAAGGCATTCGAGCCTTCTTCACTACACGATGCCATCAGGAGAGCCCGAGATTTGGAGTTAGCCACTCCGAAGCCAAGGTTTCCACCTCGAGTTCAACAGAGAGGACCCCCATCTAGAACAGATGGGTTCCAACCGAAGGGGCCACCACAAAGACAGGAGACGGCTAGAAAGCCGTTTATTTCACGAGAGCTTAGGGATGAGCTGAGGCGAAAGAAACTTTGTTTCGATTGCCGTTCACCGTGGGCCCCGGGACATGATTGCACAGGAAAGGGCAAGGCCCAATTCATTGAGGTCTTTGAGGAGGAGAGAGAGAGAGAGTGATGGAGATGAGCAGCTAGAGACCCAGGAAATGGATGACGGAGATGAAGATGCTTTGGATGGTACTGATGAGCAAGAGGAGGAGGTTTTCCCTCAGGAGACTATAGCCACTTTGTCTAGTACCCCGAGGTACAAGGCATTCAGAGTTAGGGGAGTTATGCAGGGGCAGCGTGTTGTGGTACTTATTGATAGTGGGGCTACCCACAACTTTATTGATGCATCCTTGGTTGAGAGACACGGCCTACAGACAGAGGACTTTGAGGGCTTCAACGTTGTTGTAGCCAATGGTGAGTCTATGAGATGCACCCGTAAAGTTCCACAGTTGAGCATCACCATGGGGAACTACACCGCTACTGATGACTTCTATATTGTCGGCATTGGAGAGACCAACGTAGTATTGGGAGTTCAGTGGCTTCACTCCCTTGGTGAATTTCGTACTAACTTTCAGACGATGGAGCTGAAATTCAAGTCCGAGGGCAGGAATGTAACCTTGAGGGGTCTATCTATAGGAGCACCCAGGGTAGTCACAGCTAAGAGGATGGAGAGGATCTTTTGGCACGATGAGGTGGATTGGGCCGTTCATTGCTTGGTTTCGACCAAGAATACAGGGAGTGACCGTCCAAAGTATCATGTGGATGTCCAAGGCCTATTGACAAGCACAATGCAGTTTTTCAGACATACCTCCGTGTACCACCGCATGGGGGTTTGAGCACGTGATTGAGCTTGGGACAAGCAAGCCAGTGGTTACTACTCCTTACCGTCACCCCAAACAGTTTAAGGATGAGATTGAGAGGACTATACACGAGCTTCTGGACATGGGGCATATTAGACCTAGTTCTAGTCCTTTTGCTTCTTCAGTGGTGTTGGTGAAGAAGAAAGATGGAACCATGCGAATGTGCATAGATTACCGTGCACTAAATAAGAAGACAATCAAAAATAAGTATCCTGTGCCACGCATTGATGAACTACTAGATGAGCTACATGGAGCAATCTATTTTTCCAAAATAGACTTGCGATCTGGATATCACCAGATCAAGGTCAGAGAGGAGGATGTGCATAAGACAGACTTTCAGGTGCCACTATGGCCACTTCGAGTTTTTGGTGATGCCATTCGGTTTGTCTAATGCACCAGCCACATTTCAGTCCTGCATGAACCATGTGTTCAACCGCCATTTGCGGAAGTTTGTATTGGTCTTCTTTGATGACATTTTGGTCTACAGTAGGACGTGGGAGGATCACATTCAACATCTTGATGAGGTGTTGGGAATTTTGGAAGCTAATTCGCTTTATGTGAAAGCTTCTAAGTGTGAGTTCGGTATGACAGAGCTGCTATATTTGGGCTATGTGATCGGAGGAGGTGGAGTCAAGGTGGATAGGGAGAAGATTCAGGTGATTTTGGATTGGCCACCACCTAGGACTTTGACACACTTAAGAGGATTCTTGGGACTATGCACATATTATAGGAGGTTTGTGAAGAACTTCTCTCGCTTGACTGCACCCTTGACAGACTTGACCAAGAAGGGGCTTTTGCTTGGTCAAATTCAGCACAAGCAGGTTTTGATCACCTTAAGGGGGTGATGAGTTCTTGTCCAGTTCTTACATTGCCAGATTTCACTCGGCCATTTGTACTCGAATGCGATGCATCAGGAGTGGGTGTTGGAGTAGTGCTCATGCAGGATAGGCATCCCATTGCCTATGAGAGTCGGAAATTGAGTCCAATAGAGAGAGGATTCTCAATTTACGACAAGGAGATGTTGGCCATTATGCATGCATTGGTCAAATTCAGACAATATTTAGTGGGCAGCAAATTTTTGGTTCATACAGATCACAATAGCTTGAGGTTCTTTTTGGAGCAAAAGGATCTCAATGACCGCCAACAAAGATGGGTAAATAAGATACATGCTTTTGATTTCGACATAGAATACAAGAAAGGTAAGAATAATGTGGTGGTTGATGCACTATCTAGGAGGCCTTGCTTTGATTCTATGATTTTCTTTATGTCAGAGATTTCAGCTGATTGGAAGGCTCATATACTTGTTGAGTACTCCAAAAATCAGTTTGCATGTGAGATTATGGATGGCATTATTCAGGATGATCGATACAGAGTGGTGGACGACCTCATCTACTACAAGGATAGAATTTTCCTTGTACCAGAGTCCAAAATGAAGGAGAAGATCCTTCGAGCAGTGCATGATACACCCTTGGCTGGACATCCAGGATATTTTAAGACATACAGGTACATCAGAGAGAGATTCACATGGAAGGGGTTAAAGGACGACGTCCTTAACCATGTCAGGGAGTGTTTGGTTTGTCAGCAAACCAAGGCAGAGCACTCTTTCCCAGCAGGACTTCTACAACCTCTGCCTATTCCAGAACAGAAGTGGGAGAGTATATCCATGGATTTTATCACAGGTCTTCCCTCAGTGTATGGGCACGATTGCATATATGTGGTGGTTGATCGGTTGACTAAATATGCCCATTTCCTTTCTATGCCTTCAGGGCACAAGGCACCGCAGGTGGCTCAGACTTTCTTCACAGGTATTTTTAGGCATCATGGGTCACGCTAAAGAGTATTGTCACAACGATAGGGATAAGATTTTCATGAGTACATTCTCGGGCAGAGATCTTCAGCTTGCAGTACGGCACCGACACCTAGTACCAGCCTACCATCCATGGGATCGATGGGCAACCGAGATAGTGAACAAGTGGATGAGGGCTACTTGCGTAGCTATGTCATGGACATCGCGTGCATGGGTCAAATGGCTACATATGGGTGAATATTGTTACAATACCACCTACCAGATGAGTATTGGTATGACTCCTTTTCGAGCATTATATGGTTATGAGGCATCCTCATTTGTAGACCTAGTATTATCAGATAGCCGAGCTCCCAAAGCTCGTGATTGGGTACAAGAGAACCAGGACATTCTAAAGGCTCTCAAGGAGAACATACAGAAGGCGCAGAATCAACAAAAGGTATATGCAGACAGGCACAAAATTGAGAGATCATTCGAGGTTGGAGATTTGGTCTTCTTACGGTTGCAGCCATACAGACAATCCTCACTCAAGAAGAGCGGTGTAGAGAAGCTAAAACCGCGATTCTATGGGCCATACAGGATAGTGCGCAGAGTTGGGGCAGTAGCATATGAGTTGGAGCTTCCAGAGCACAATAAGATTCATAATGTCTTCCATGTTTCATGCCTCAAAAAGGCACTTGGACAACATATTGCGCCTTCCACAAATTTACCACCATTGGATGACGAGGGGAAGCTGGTCTTAGAACCGAATCTATTATTGAGGTAAGACAAAGGAAGCTTCGAACAAGGTAATCACGGAATATCTAGTGCGGTGGAAAGACTTATCACTGAGGATGCCACTTGGGAGGGAGAGCAGATTTTACAAAGACCCTAGTTTACGTCGCTTGAGGACAAGCAAATTTCGGGAAGGGCGGACCGTAATGTCCCCATTCCTACCTCCACGGTCTAATGACCGGTTTTCCGTCTTAGCCTTGGTCATACCCAAGGGCTAGCGACATAGAGAGTTGTTGGGTATGGTTTTCACCTACATTTCACTTATATGTTATCTTTTGGCGTTATGCATGTGTACTTTATGATGACTTAAGTGAAAAAGGTGGGGTAATGTTCTATTTCTTCGTTGGGGTCACTTAAGTGGACCTTTTTTTGGCCTAGAGAAATAAAGTCACTTTAAGTGACGATTAAAACATGACATATCTCCAAGGGGGTTCGAATTAGGGTTTTATGGCCACTTTTATGATGGAAAAAGTTATAAAATGTGGTGTTTGGGGAGGAAAAAAGAGGGAGGTTCATTTTTGCCATCTTATGTTGGAGCTTTCAGCTTGCTTTCCTTGCTTGTGGAGGTGAAATTCCGCAGAACCCTAGCTTTGGTAGTGAAAGATCTATCCCTAGCTAGTAAAGCACTCTTCGGTGGTGAAAGATCCAGCCCTAGTTTGCTATTGTGGAGTTTATTCAGATTGGGTTGTCAAATTCAAAGTTTCAGAGGCTTGTTGATCCAGTTTCAAGTCCAGAAAGAGAAGACAACCATATTCAGTAAGAGAGATCATTTATTTTATCAGTGGAACTTCTTGTCATTGCATGTTGATGCATGTCATTGCATGTTGATGCATGTTACATGCATGTCATTGCATGCTGATGCATGTTACTTGCATGTTGCTGCATGTTAGTTTAATTGCAATAAAAGTGAAGATATTGGTTATTTTCTGATTTTATACCTTGCTGCCTTAACTGTACTTTGCTGTCATATTTTTCTATATACTGCTGTCATAAAATCAGATTTTTATTTGTGAAAAATTTGGTTGGAAATCTTGAATATAAAATAAATCCGGAAAGGGGATATTTCAAAGTGCAGCTAATAGCAAATCCATCTGCTACCCACACACTAAACCCCTCAAATTCCTCAACCTGTAGTCCTCGCTTCGCAGCCAACCCCTCATCAATGAAGTTGTGCGTAGCTCCACTGTCAACCAGACAAACAATCCGTTGTCCCTTAAGCACTCCCTTCAGCCGAAAGGGATGGTACCTAGGAACGCCTGAGAGTGTAGCAATAGTAACATCGGATGAATCCAATGCCTCACTCTCGCCAAGCTCTATCTGGGGCTGCTCCCCCTGTGCAACATGGTCACCGCCCTCATCCTCTGCATCTGTATCTGGCGAGTGATCATCCTCCCCATCTGAAATCACCTCAATGAGATGTACCTTGCCTTTACCAAGGCAGCGATGTCCAAGCTCCCAATGATCTTTGCAATGAAAGCAAAGCTTCTTCCTCCTTAACTCATTACGAGTCTCCTGATCCACCTTTGGAGGTGGTGCACTCTTCTGCATTGGATCACCCTCTAAACACTGGATCACCCATTTGGCTGCTTGAATACAGCCTTGAGTGACAGTATCCCTTAACCCCAAACCATCTTCCTCTTTGGGAAAAATACAAACAGCCCACGATATCATAAGAAGATCACGAGCGCCGCCATACCGGACTAAAGATGAGATCTCAATTTCTTCTCAAGATGGATAAATTGAGCTTTGGAAGGAAGCCAACAAGAGACATAATAAATATGAAAGGCTTGCAATATTCGACCCACCACCATTAATTGACCTACAAAAGACAAGTCTTTGTTTTGCCACAAAAGAAGTTTATTTTGTAGCCTTCGAAGAACCCAATCCCACACTTATTGACTAGGGAAAGATCCACGCCAAAAGGGATGCCAAGATATCTAACAATAACACTAGGTTGAACAAAAATCCACTCATGCCAAATCCAAGAGGTGAAAAATCCCATCCAACAAGCCAATATTCAGATTTATGATGGCTGACGATGGCACCAAAAGTGATGCGTAGTATTTAAAGAATCCTAGGAACCTTCATAAGAGTGTTGGTTTGCTTGATTGTTAAAGTGATTGGAAAAGTGATTGCTAAGCATTTGTGAACCATCATGTAAATAAATGTTGTTAACTCTCTCATGAATACAAGCGGCTTCCAACAAATAGCCCAAAGCATCAACAATCAACAAATAAAAATAAGGCACAAGTGGACAACCCTGCCTTATGGAACAATGAAGTGAAATGCTTGGGAAGATGGCATTGTTGATCGAAACAAAGGAGGAAGCACAAGAGAATAAAGTGTTCACCATGCGCACAAACTTCGAACCAAAGCCAAGACATAGTAGCATTTCACTAATGAAAACCCAACCAATTTTGTCATAAGCTTTATCAAAGTCTATCTTCATAAACAGAACCTATTGTCTAGTTTTCGTTGCCCAATCCATAACTTCCCAAGAAAATAAGACAATGTTCAAAATAAATTGCCCTTGAACAAACCCCGTTTTCTTTGTATGGATAATTCAGCTAGCAATGCTCCTAATCCTAAGTGTTAGAGCCTTGGCAAGGATCCTACACGTCACACTTAAAAGAGTGATAGGCCTCCATCCACCAATGGTATCTCTGGTGGAAGTTTTAGGGATTAGCTTGATTAAACCTTGATTTAAGAACTCTAACAAAGATCCAGAAGTGAAAATTTCACTTGCTAAACAATTGAATCATCTCCAATAGTGTCCGAAATTTCCTTTTGGAATTCACAATGTAGCCCATCAAGGTATGGGGATTCTCCATTTGCATTAAAGAAAGAGCTGAAAACAACTCCTTGGAGAACTCAAAATCAAATTTGTTGCATCACACACTGTCACTTTACTCAAATCACCTTGAGATGTGTTTCAAGCTGTTATAACTTTAGGCACGGTTGAATAAGCAGAAAATATCTGCTGATAATGATGTTGAAAAAACAATTTAATCCCTAATGGGTCATCTTCTAAAGATCCATCTAACCTATAGATTCCAAGAACCTTTTCAAAAGAAATTTTTCGCTTCAAATAATCTAAGAAAAATTTAGAACCCTCATATCCCTTTTGGATCCAATGAAGACGAGCACGAATCCGAGCTCCCCACGCCACATATTCCAAATAATATTTTCTAATCAAGCAGCCTCTTCCTACAAGGATGCATTACGAAGATCATCCATCCTCTAAAGAAATGCGGGTTGGGACTAACTTGTGCTTAGCTTCCTGCAGAGTACATCTGCATTTTCGGACCATCATATGTCCCAAGCCCCTAAAAAAATTAGTATTTCTGCATACCAAAGAGTCCCACCACAAAATCCATCCTATATCTTCATGGGGTCTAGGAACCAAATTCTAGACATGATGAACCAAAGCATGAAATCAAGAGATTGCAAATGAGAAACATTCAATTTAAACAAAGGAAGAATGGTCTTCTTTAAAATGAGCTACTGATAGGAAAGTCAAAATAGGGCGATGATTTGAACAGATTTCTCCAATTAACACTTCAATTGAACAAGAAATATTGGAAAATAGAAAATCTTGAGGCCCATAAAACTGGTCCAATTGTGTCTGCATTCTATCTTTTCCTCGTCAACAATTATACTAGGTGTACCAATCAGATTTCATTTGCTCTTGCTTGTTTGCCTCTTGTGCTCCTAAGAGATCACCTTTGTCTTCTTCCTTCATGTGATCTGCAGATCCTCTAACTTCACCTCCTTTTCTCACTATTCTTTGCAGGTTATCTTGATATGCTTTTT
This sequence comes from Taxus wallichiana var. yunnanensis, assembly GCA_018340775.1. Classification (NCBI taxonomy): domain Eukaryota; kingdom Viridiplantae; phylum Streptophyta; class Pinopsida; order Cupressales; family Taxaceae; genus Taxus; species Taxus wallichiana. Next base: position 971,769,885 of record CM031237.1, on the reverse strand, counting down.
CATCAGTCAACCACTTCCACAATTTCCTGGTTGTACCTTCCATCATTCCAACTTCTTTATCGACTGTACCTTCCATGGTTTTAAGGCCATCTTCCTTCTCCTGCTACAAATAGACCTTCATGCTCATTATCATAACTCTAGGATAGTTTTCATGCCATGCTTGATTGTCCTTAAGAGGATTCAATGTGTTTCATTCCATCCTTCACAAGAGTGTAAGTGTTAGCCCATCCATCATGAATAGCCCTTCTATCAAACTGCCATGGTCTTCCTAACAAGAGATGACAAGCATCCATAGGCATTACATCACAAAGAACTTCATCTCTATACCTTCCAATCTGAAAATTGACTAAACATTGCTCACTAACCAACACCTGATGATTCCTTTTAACCCAATACACCTTATATGGCTTAGGATGCTTCATTTTCCTCAAATTCAACTTTTTAACCATTTCAGAAGATACTAGATTGTCTGTACTACCATTATCAACAATAACATCATATTAATGCTTTAAGACATGCACAACCTGCTACAAAAGTGAGTCTACAACACTTACCTCCTAATTTGCACATTGTTCTTAATGAGATCCTCCTCTGAGCTGGTTCTTCACTCTCTTTTCTTGAACTCATCAGCACTCTCCTCATCATTAAGGCCTCTCATGTTTCAGGTTCTTCTACTTGAGTTGTTGAACCCACACTTTCCTTTTCTTCACCTTCCACAACCTGATTTCTTGCTTCTCTTCTACTGCTGCTTGCTTGTGAATTCTCTGGACACTCATATGCTTTATGACCTACATATCTATTGCACTGAAAACATCTTCCTGTAAACTCAACTCTTCTCCATTCATAGTTACCTCTTGTAGCACCTTGTGCTTGTGGACTAGTCTCTTTAACTGCTTGTCTTTGCTCTTGCTACTGTTCCTTGCTTGCTTCCCTGTACCTCTGATTTCCCTTCCTCTGTACTCTCTAACATGCTGCATTCTTCTCCTATTCAGCTTATCTTCAGCCTTCAAGGCCAACTGATAACACTCTTCAAGTGTTCTAGGACTAGCAAGACTTAACTCATCTTGTAAATTGTACCTTAATCCATTAAGATACCTAGCTATTTTGTCCACATCATCCTCCATGTGACCTGATCTGATACTCAACTTATAAAATTCTTTAGTATATTCTTTCACACTTAACTATTTTTGCCTCAAATTTTGAAGTTTTCTATACAAACTAGTCATGTAATCACTAGGCAAGAACTTACCTTTCAATTTAGCTACCATTTTGTCCCATGATCTGATCCTAGCCTTGTTTTTCTTCACTCTTTCCTCTTGTATGTAATCCCACCATAAAGATGCATGCCCCTTCAGCTTGGTTCTAGAAAACACATGTTGATCCTTAGGTATGTTCTCAAAATCAAATTATTTATCAATCTCACCTATCCAGTCAAGAAGCTCTTCACCATCTAGGTTTCCTGCATACTCTAGAATCTCCATTTTAGGCTTTGATCCTTTCCCTTCTACTGCTCTCAACAACCTTTCAAACCTCTTCTCTTCCTCATCTCTCTCTTCCTCAACTGCTGCTTGTGGTCTTTGAGTTGTTTCTTCTTCTTGGTCACTCAAGTCACATGTATCTATCCCTCTTCTTTGATTTGCTTCAATGGTTGAGAGCCTTGCATCATAATTCACTCTCATATTTCTCAACTCCTGTAGAATAACCTCTCCCATCTGTAAGGCTGCTCTATCACCTGTCACATTCCTTCTTGGTGGCAGTTTGTCTCTTTCAGGCAATTTCAATTGTGTCTTTCCTCAAATCACACTGTTTCAAGTTCTTCAAATGTATTTGCCCGCTCTGATGCCAATTGATGCAGAGCACATATCACTCACAATCAACCCACAAGGTTAGATTCAACAAAATACCTCAATACTATCCCAATTTTGCAAATATGTCTCATTTACTCAAGCTTATGAATACCTCAAACTAGCAAATTTAGTGCTTTCAGGCCAAATTGGCTTAAGTTAAGCTTGCATGATGATAATAGATTATATACCATCCCAAATCAACAAAAATTGATTCACTATCCAAGAAACTTGCAAATACACTCACTTTCCTAATACTGCCCTCAGCTTTTCAAGCAACATGCCTCTGGTGAGTTGGTGTTGGGAGAGTTTCTCAAATAACCAGGACAAACTATAAACACTTTTGGGCACCCATTTGGCCTCTTGAGGTGTAAAATTTAGTTTCTCAACTCAGAGTTTAAGCACACTTTCTAGCATCCACCTATCCTCTTCAATCCTTCCTCCTTGTAGCCCTTCATTGAGGGTTTTTCTGACTCCTTTTTGGTTTCAGGGATCTTTCACACAAATTAGAATGATTTTAGGGCACCCGTTATTGAGTATTTGCAAATGAAAAAGTTTTAAGGTCTAATTCAAACCCTAGATACCCTGTTTTAGGTTAAATTTCCTTTCCAAGGCCTAATTAGGCTTCTTACCATCCAAGGTTGTCACTTAGAGAGATATAGCAACAGTTGAAAGGAACCAATGTTAGATTTGAATACCCTTTTCCTTCACCAATCTGTACACATAAATTAAGATCTCAATGCACTTCCTAAACCCTTCATTCACTCATGCCAATTTTTCTCTAAACCCTCCTTTACAACTATCTACAATCTTACTCTTCAACTGTCAAGAACAGTAGTAAATTGGGAGTTGTTCAATCCTCTAAACGCCTAAAATCTGTTAGAGGAAGAGGTTATGATGTTATTCACCATGTTTCAAGATCAAATCCCGAGCTAAATCCACCTTTCCACCACTATTTCACTTTCCTTCAAGTCTCTTATCACAGTCTACAGGATTTTATGACTACTGTTTGATCTTATGCTAAATATCAGTAAAATAGTGTCTTGAAACTGTCAAATCCCAAAAATTGAAGATGTCATTAAAGTATCCCACAAGTTGTAGAACTTAAAACCACCCTCCAAACCTTCTAAATGCTAACTGTTCACAAACCCTAGACAAGGTTTCAAGAAGCCCGGTAGATGATAAAAGACTTATAAAGATGAATAAGCACTGTTTCAGACCTTAAAATTTCTCACCAAGGACTGTATGCCTCCTTTCTTCGTGATTATCTTACCAGCAAAGTTTAGTCAATCTTCCATTTGCAAAAACAACTCATTTTCCACCTGTACCATGTCTTGAGAGCAGGGTATCCATCAAGAAACTGCCTCAAATCAAAACAAGGATGATATCTTTCTCAAATAGACCTATAAGCATTCAAGAAGCCTTGTTCAAACTCCTTAATGATTCAAGAATAGATGATCTTCTTCTTTACTTTAATCTAGAAGCCAAAAACCAAAAGACTGTGATCCTTAACAGTCTGTAGCTGGGATCTCCTTATCATGCCAAAGCAAACAACTTTAAACTATTAGTTGTTCTCAAAATCAACATACACTTGAATCAAATACCTTTCCAACCATGCATGTAAATCTCCAATGGCTTGTATTAGATTAAGTGATCCTAAATACTCACACACAGATTTTGATGTCTGATAACACCTCTGTTTGCAAACAAGAAATTCTTCACCAAAATGTTCGTGGAGCTCCACCAATTCTTCTTCATTCGAATGATAGCCCAAGTTAGCTACAAAAATGGTTTATATATGTTCTTCTCCACTCTAACCAAGTTTTGGAGTCTTCCCAACACTTTTCAGCTCATGATTTTATATGATTACATTATAATGAGGCCAGTTCAGAGTGGGCTCTCATAGGCTTCGTGTGGAGGATCACCAGCTAGACCGCTCCGAGAGGATTTGCCAACTCTGTTCTCTTCAGGAGATTGAAACGGAAGACCACTTCATTTCAGGTGTCCTATCTACTACGAGATTAGAGGGAGATTCCATTGTTTATTCCGTGAGCATCCATCTCTTGCAACTTTCTTCAAGTACTGTGATCGTAGTGTCTTGCTCTCTACCTTCAAGAGGCACTCAAGCTCCGGAATGAGACCCTTCAGTCTCCTCCCAAACAGCTACTACTCTATAGATTACTTCCTTCTTTTCAGTGCTCCCCTCGGTGAGGGGCACCAAGTGGCACCTTGATACCAGTCTGGATTCCCAGACCAGATCTATCCAGAGCCGGGGCTGCCTCCCAATCCAAAGATATTCGTGATCGCACTCGGTTTGGGGCCCTCTCTCAGAGGTTGCGTCCGATCAGAGAGAACACAGAGGGCTCGCCTTATTCGCCCTTCTTCCGTATACCGACATTCCGTTCTTCTCACGGCTTGAGATACAGGACACAAGCATATTGCCAACTACTTTCAGTCGGTCTCGGATGCTAGGTGACAGGGTGAGCGGTGGGACTCCCCGCCCTCCTCTTCGGCTCCACCCATCTGCACTCTTCTGGTCACAGTGGCATTTGCTTCTCCTTCTTCTCTCCTCTCTCTCTTATTTTCTCTTCTTTTATTGTTCGGGTGACCCTTTCGGTCTCCCTGTTGGCTCCTCTTGCATTGTACGATAGTCCCATTGACCTACTTTTGTGGTCATTCGTTGAACATTAATAAAATTATCTTATCTTATCTAGACAAGACCTCTTTAGACCATAAGCACTAACCATCTTATCAAGACTCCTAACCTTAGAGATGACCTAGTACATCCTTATTATGACTTGTTTGCTCCATCAAACACACAAATTACCTTTAACAACCCAAAATACCCCTCAAGAATTCAAATTTGCATTTTTGGAGGGAAAATGCACAATTCAAATTTGTGAAGGACTAGATCAAGACTAACAACACTAAATGACTCTAAATGACCCCCTAAACCTACAAACACACTCTTAAGCCAAAATTGCATTCTGGGAATAGATGCTACTACATCAAAAGCCATTGTATAAGAGAAAGACCCCACATTGCAGTTCTACAATGAACATATTCAGCCAATCATTCATCAAAGATGGGATAAGCTCAACACTCCCTTGCACATGGCTGCCTATGCATTGAACTGAAGTGGTAGATGCAAAGGCCAAGCATAATTATTCCTATCCAAAATTTTGAGACAAAGGCATATTCGTGAAGGCTATTCAAAAGATGTACAATTCTACAAATGTCGGCATCATTCATATTGAGTGGTCAAAATTTGTCATTCTTAGGGGATATCCAAATGACATCAAACCGGAGAGGGAGATTATTGCATAGAGGACCCAATTTTGCAGTGGACTTTGCATGGGATTACTTCATTGACAACCACACTAGCCATTCATTTATCGTCCCAGGTTTCTAGTTCTTTTGTAGCTAAGAGGAACTGGTCTTCTTATAACTTCATCCAATCTATCAAGAGCAATAAGCTTACCTCTGGACAACGAAGAAGCTTGTAGTTGTACATATGTTGGCTAGATTTTTGCATTGTTGAAAACCTACGCAGCCATGAGATAAATCTCCCTCATTTACCGGTGAGGCTCTGTGTAAGATTTATCAATAAAATATGCCAGTATCTATAGGGGGTTTTTACTTTAACCATGCGCAGCTCATGAACCATAGCTACATAGTTTTGCAGCAAGTAGCTGTTTAAAGAAAAATATATTTAAAGAAGAAGGGAATAATAAAACATAGGGAATAAATAGGGAAGATGTGCAACCCAATCAATAGATAACAGAGTTGATTGCATGCACATAGAAGAAACCAATAGATATCAACACACAAAATTATAAGCAAAGGCAGCTTCAGATCTAGATCTAAAATAACACAAAGTTTATAAGTAGATCTAAGACAAAAGCTAGAAACAAAATGCACCGTGACACAAAGTTCTCCAGAAATCTGCTCCTTTGTATTCCTTTGCTTCAAATAGCTATCAGGGGTTTTAGCACAAAGTCTGGAACACAAGAATGCTGCTTACAAATTCGATCCTTAACCCAAAGGTTCTTCTTCTACTTATAAATGTAGAAGGGAAAGTACAAATGGGAAACTCAATCGAATCAAACATAAATAAAAAGTAAAAATAACATCTGCAATCATCCCCCTCTAATTCCTCTTTAAGTGACACATTTGTCACTTAACTAATAAATTGTTCCAAATAACTTAAAGTAATGTTTTCAAAGCCAATAACTTTAAAGTTTAACAATTACATCTCGGGAACATAGAAAATAGAAGAAGAAAGGCATGCCACCAGTAACATCTATATCTTCTTTTTTATTCGATATCAATATACTTGTCGAACATGTAATTCAACATCTTCCCATCTGTCTTAGCCACGACTTCCTTTTTTTTGTCTTGAATCGCAGCAAGTCTTTGTTCAATACCCGATACATGTTTCCACATCCTCCAAGCTAGGCCCGAACTTCTCAATAATCGCGTTGTCGTGCCACCAACTTACTTGATGGAATTCATCGTGAAAGGCTTAACTCCATCAATTCTCCTTGCACCATCGAAGAAATCCTTCCAAGGAATTAGGCACTCTGCTAGGAATGATCCTCGTGTATGAAGTAACATTCCCAACCACTTCCTCATTAGTGAAAGCAATGACATCAGTAGGGTAAAGATGATGTCATACTCTCAAGTGCCTCGCATCCTTTTCAAAGATAATTCTGCGCAAATCTCCAAATGGAAAAATACCGCAAACTCAAGTTGCTTCCCCTTCTCAACCGATCCGTCTGGGCACAATCGCTCCGCAATCAACACTTCTCTCGGCAGCTTATTTATTTCGGCCAAAGTACTCAGGTTACTCTCAACAACTGTGTTCATATCTATCGTGTTTGTCACCAGTTTGCTTGGTGATCTAATGCATCTTTCATAACCTTTAGGCGGGTTGGCACCTCTCCGAGTTGTCAGACGAAGCTTGTTGAATGATCAAACATTTCCATTCGCGATAGTTTTAACTCAGTTACTTGCATCTTCCATTTCCCGCATCGATGATCACTCACCGCTTTTGTCTTTGAAATGGGCTGAGTGGAAGATTTAGCAACCTTGGCAATGATCTCACACAACTGAGATACCTGCTTCTAAAGTTTAACTTTCTCAACCTTTTCTTTGTCAAGCCTAAGGAATAGAGCATCTATCAATGTCTGCGTGTCTGCTTCAACTTTTCCGTGGTGGCTTGACCTATGGGTACTTTGGTGACATATATCTTCTCGCCGTGAACTCATCTTCCTTCTTCCTTCTCGCCGAATCGACATCTCGGCCGAACTTCGCCCGACTCCTCATGATCAACCTTGAAGTTACCTTAGCAACTTTAGGTTTTCTGTCTTTCCTGCTTAGATTCAGGAGCAGCTGCAAGTCGTGTTCCTCCAAGTTGATTTCCTCTCTAGCCTCTGGAACCAACTGCGAAGTCAACCATTCTGAGAAATTACTTCTCGGAGAATGAGAAGTTGCCAAGTGTACCACTATCTCGCGCTCTGATTCCTCTCCATCTGAAACCACTACAGTGTTGTGGTTGCCATCCTCTGAGTCATCCAAAGACAAAGCTCTTTCAAATTCTGCCATCTGCAGCTTCAACGTTTCTTCAGGAAGAGGCACTGAACGGAGTGGCTGAGGAGAGAAGATGAATGTTGCGGATTCAACGGAGGAATGGCAGTATCCTGCTAAGGTGCAACAGTCGGTGAAGTGCTTGGTGTTGGAGAAGCCGAAACTAACATCATAGCCGTAGAAGTGATCTTCTCCTTCGAATGAGACCTTTTGTGCACTTTAATCTTCTCAAGCCTTCTGCTGCTTTCTCCTCCGTGCTTCCTCTTGAGGGAATCTCCTGTGCCGAAGTTGCCCGTGATTTGATTCATCAATGCTTCATCAAGCGATGATCGCCGTGAACAACCGGTTTGAGTATTGACCGAGCAAAGGCGCACCTTTCCTCAATCGTGTGGCAGCCCCCTACGTTCTCCTGAAGTACAACTCTATCTCCTCCCATCCGATGGTATGTGTCAAGTAACACAAGCCCATCATCTTTAAGATCCACAGTATCTGTCTAATCCAAAATCAAACACTTGCCGCGCCGATAACCTGCTGAAATCTTTTTTCTAACCTCCTACTCGCTTCTACATACTTCATCCGAGAAATCTTCCAATGAAAGCACATGCGCGAACTCCTAGGAGATTGTCTTCCTTGCCACTCCAAATGGATCGAAGTTCAGGTTGTCTTTGGGAAGAACTCTTGCTCTCGAGAGAACATCTCTGCTTCAATTCCTCAGGCCTTATGAATGCTCTGGCAGCCTATAATGGCCTGAATGATCAAGAAGAAGCTGTAAACTTGTGTCATTTCGATCGTAGGTCATGCATCTCCACGAGTTGTTTGCTCAACTCCATGGTGACCAATCTATCATTCGGATATCTGGGCAACTTAATTGGTTCTCAAGAAAAGTCGGTGACCCTTAGGTATGTAAAATCCACAAACTAAGTGAAGATACGCCAATCTCGGACACAGACTTCCCATGTTTCCTTGCTCACCTGTTAGCCTTTAGATCGTCATCAGCCTGCACAAGTGAATTCATAGAAGAATCCATCGTTGACCACCTTGTAATCTTTCTTGCACACAGGTACAGTAAGTTGTGGGTAGCACTCAAAAATAGGGTCCTTAGAAAAAACACCACATCTATCCGGCTTGGAGAAGATGCCTTGTGAAGCTGCTGCATATACCAAGTAGGAAATAATTTTGAAGCTATAAGTACGCCTCACGTTCTGGACCTACTCACCAATGTTATCGCTAATGATTTCCGACCAATTGATTATTGAATCTGCTTTGTTGATTTCAATGGTCCTGATGAAAGCATACATCCATGCGCGGAAGTTGTGAGCGTTCGCTTCGCCATTTACTCTGCATAACAATTTGGCAATATCATCCACCTCTTGTATCAGATTGGATCGTGGAAGAGTTCTCGGGAACTTGGAAGGAGATCTGGGCTTCTTCATGTACCTGTTGTTCATTATGCCTATGCAATCAACTTTACGCTTTTCCCATCTCGTTCGCGGCATCACGTATGTTAATAGTAGTCACCGACTTTTGTGCCAGAATCTTCAAACAATAATTGATGAACTAAGCGTCCAACCGGATTATTGTTTTCCCCGCAACATCTCGGACTGATCTGGATAATGGATGGTAAGACCTAACACACTCCATGACGAACTCTGGCAACTGGGCTGTGAATAGAAATGCTACAGCTTGAATGATTCCACTGCTTTTGACTGCACGGATGAGGAAAGTCTTTCCTGCTTTGGATTTGTCAATCAATTCGGAAAGAGGTTCCGGACCTAGATTTGTGTCTCCAATGTCTGCAAACTTAGAAGTGATGCATGACTCTGTTGTGCTTTCTTTTTCATCCCTCTTTGCCATGGCCGTATCTATCTTTGTCTGAACAATTATTTTCCTCTTTATTCGGCCGGAATTCTTTACAACCGGTGTAGATCTGGATAATTCTTCAGATTCGGAGGATATATTCAATGTATTGGACATTGATTTAAGCTCCCTTTCTCTTATAAAAGCACCTGTAATGAATTCCTGCAATTAATTCAGACAAAGATGGCAACCGGAACATGAACAATGGATTTTAATCATAAAAATCTACATATATCAAGCCTGTTGCCCCAAAATTTGATGTTTTATTTGCATGCAAAGCAAGCATGAATTTTACCAACTTCACCTGAGCACCTGTACCACTATGCAGACAATTATTCAGACACAAATCAAGCTCCTTCAAACCTAGGCGCCAAATTTGAAGCTTCCAACAGTAATTACACCTTCTGAGCAAAATTCCTCTCCAAATGGGGCGCACTTTTTGTTTGGGCTGCACTTCTTTGCTATTGAATTAATTAATTCATCTTTATGGCAGCCCTTGCTTATATAATCCTCACCATTCTATAATTAATTATTGCCCCTCCTATTCCTAATTAATTAATTAATAAACTTTCCTCTTCAAATGGGGCGCCTATTTTGTGCATGTTCATGGCTGCCATTAAATAAATTAAATTTATTTAATTTTAGCTCTCTACTTCCAGTTAACTTAAGCCTCACAGTATGCTTTGACCTCATCCACTGAAAATAGGAATTAATTAAATCAATTAATACTTTAAAAACATTATTCTTCTCCCAAATGGGGCGCACTTTTTGTCATGAAGGAGCTGCATTAAATAAATAATGTTTATTTAATTTTAGAACTTCTAATTCTAATTTTCTTTATCCACTTTACCCTTGTTGAATTTTTCAAATACACGGGCGCCAAATTTGCAAAAGAAATTAATGCATTTAAAGTTGCCCTTCCTTCCCAAAAGGGGTTGCACTTTTTGGCATAGTCAATTTCTATTTTTATAAGCCAATTTTCAATGGGATTATTCACCCTGCACCGCAGCTCCAAAAATCCCATGATCCACTTAAGCTGTTTGACTTTCATAATGGGATTATTTACCCTGCAAGGCAGGTAAGAAAATCCCATCAATGCCTTAAGTGATTTTTCTTTTATTTCACAATGGGAATTTTCATTACGCAAGGCGGTAAGAAATTCTCACCGCCCGCGCCTCGATTTTTCCATTGTGATGTAAGTGGCGTTGCTTCCATGGGAAAAAGTACCTGCTGGCGGTCTACAAAATTCCCACCGCCGCTTTGCTTCCAAAATCCCATGATCCACTTAAAACCCTCTTTTTCCAAAAATGCGGCCTACCCAGAAGAAGTTTTTTTGTGCGTGACTTCGTCTTTTCAGAGAGAACCAGACCTCCGGTGGCAAATTCCTTCTGGCATAACGTCCATAGGTGATCTCCAGATACTCCAGGCAAAGAATCAGACCAAACCGGCAAAGGAATTGATCTAGAGAAATTTCACAGAAAACGAAACGGGAAAACACCAAAAACACAACGTTGCCAGAAGTCACAAATAAAGCCCAAAATTCATTTCGATTAAAACCCTAGTGGTATATGGGAATATTGACATGTACGATCACAACAGGGTTAAACCGAGTACAATTTGCCTCAAACAGGTGCAAAATAATTAAATACAAATTTTCATGAGCAAACCCCAAATGACAGAATATAACAATTTTGGGCGTCTGGGCATTTGTCGATTTTGGCTTATATGGCTCTTTGGGAATATCTTGACACAATACTGAAACTTTCCGGCAATAAAAACACAAAACGACCCATTATTTTAAAAGTACGAAATTTTTTTACATAGGGTAGTCCCAGCATTTCAGGTAAAATCTGGGACACCAACATAGTACTTTGCATCTCATTGACCGTAACATGTTTACACACAAGAGAGTCCAGCTGAACCGGATGGGATGTAGAGCCAAAAGATCCAACATAGGTTGATGATGATGCGGTATAGGTAGGGTTGGTTCTTATTGGTTAGGAGGAGCTTAACCTCGAGGAGTCCAACAATTCAAGTAATGAGAAGCTTCGCACAAATTTTGGGAATGATTAAAGGTAGTGGGCTATTTGGCCAACTCAGTATTTGAATTTTGAATGGAATCGTCATATTGAATATAAATTATAGTATAAATATCTAAATTGATTTTCGGTGTCTTCATTGTTTAATGCAATGTGTTTAGTATTTCAAATTTTCATTTGTTATTCCTTATACATTTTTTCAAGAACTAGATATATTTGCTTGACTGTCCCCTGCCATCCCAAGACCTAGGCCTTTTGTCCCCAGGTCCAACCATTCCAATACTCCATGGAATTATCGTCAAATTTAAGGTCCACCATTAATTTTTAACATCTCAAAGACATTATAGTCTGCCACCACCCCAGGCTGCCATTATAGGGTGCCTCTTGGTATAAATAGATTCTAATCAACCATTGAATGAAAACAAAATGCGTAATCCATAAACATGTTATAAATGACAGTGTTCTATATTACAAACATTATGAATTGCTACGAGTGTAAGATCCATCACGAGTTGCCAAATTAGATAAAGCTGAAGGAGACCATGGTTGCGGGCAATAGTTGGCTCTAATTTACATATGATGTACAGATTACGAAGGATCTGCATTTTCATCAACCACCATAGAGAATTCAATGTAAGATCTGAAAATGTCCATAAGAGAATGGCCTCAATTAAGTGTGATCAGCTGGAAAATCTTGGGGATGCATACATAACATCTCTTGGAAACTTTCCTAAAATCCATAGGAAGTTGGTAATATACATTTCATTGGATCTCTTAGAATGTGGATGAGGATTGAGTCACTATATCACATGCGAGATTTTCACCTCATTCAGTACAAGACTCGCATTACTTTCTATATTAAGGTAAAAATACACAAATCAAAACCACTATTTTGCATTGCTTTCTTAGTGCTAAGAAGAATATTCCAACTGTGGACTACTTAATCCAAAAGGTTGTCTGCTGAAAAATTACTTTAATCCAATGAAAGTAGGGGCATACAGAACTTCCGCGAGTATTCAAGAATTGAAACATGCATGCGTAGTTTGTTTATGCATTAATATTTAGGGAGAAGATATTACCTGTATAGAGTTGCTTTATAATTTGTAAATTGTCCTTTATCACAGTTGTGATCATTTAGTCTCTTATTGCTTATTGTTGAAACTCCAGTTCTGTTCTTTAAAAAGCTTGACAGGTCCGGAGACATGGCAACATCATCTACATTGTTGAAAATTGCCTTGTACATATGGTAACAAGGATCAAACTCGATGTTAATTCATGCAACATCAGCTACATTATCAGCAACTTATTTATAATTAAGGTAACAAGGATCAACCTAGATGTTGATGTATAAAATTAAATCCACATGGAATATATCAATAAAACAGAAGGCAGAGCATTTCATACCTTGATTACAACCTGATTTTTCATGTCAGCGTCATCTTCAACCTTAATTTTTGAATTGATGCCTTTGTGTATAGTCTTATCCAAATCTGGAGAATTATCCAGATTGGTGTCAATTTTTGCATCTGATAGGCATTAAATTTTGTAGCCATTTATTTTCAATATCACACAAATCAATAGTACAAAAGTTTTCTAAAAGCTTTTTCTTTTCCTGTGGAAAACTTAAAAGCAGCGGTACATCCAAGTTTATGTCAAGGGTCCTTCAAAACATTAAAAAGGTTTTAGAAACACATTGATGAGTTACTTATGTAAATGCACCATGTTATAGCTGTGAGAAGAGAAAATAGAGAGATAAATCCAAGAAACAGAAAACAGGTCTACAATATTATGGAAACAGAGAGAGAAAATAGGTAAAATGTAGAAGGCAGATAGCAAGGGGTAAAAAGTACAAAAATAAACTTAAACAAATTTGAGGCATCCATGAAGCCTAGCTTCAAGGCCAGTTCTGGTCTTAGTACAATGTCATTTACCAGCTATCATTGCTCTCTTTCATTACAATAACAAAAGAACTTCTGTAAATACAAGCCAGCCTTATTGTAAATTACAACTATTATCTAAGTACAAGTCCTGAGGTTCCAGTATCAGGAAAAGTACATTCACACAAGTAACCATAACTGTACAATATAGTAGAGCACATATATCAATCCAAAGATTTGATGATACAGTATAACACACCAAAAGCCACAACAAAATTGTCTTGGCACATAACCGTCCACAGTCTCTCATCATAAGAGAGCTTAAACAATTATATTAATTTGCAAATATATATGAAAATATATTGAAGTCTTTCAAAGTCTTCTAATATTCAACCTTCAAATATTCTCCATGTTCGAACCTCTCTCTCAATCTATCACCCCCTAATTTTAATCCTTAACATCCGAAGGCATCTCAGTTGAGCAGAGTCTGCTTTTTAATAAAAACATGACCTCTGAATTTTGCGATCGATAATAGTAGGGTTTTGTTATAGAAAGGAAACAGATGTGGCAAATTTTCATGAATTTTATATAGCACAGTGAAAAACTCTGGTCATCAGACACAAGGACGCTGATACCATTTGTATTGTTCCTTATTGAACTAATACGTAATATCCTGACATTGTCTTCGGCTCTCTGTCTCCAATACCAGGACGTCCCTGATACCCCAGATACTTCTTCCCAAATCTCCCTACATTTCATGTGCAGTCTCCTGACTTGAGCTGCAATATCCTATTAAAAATGGAAAACAAAACAAAACAAAGTGATTAAAAAATAGGCCTAAGTGGCCCCTGTAACTACTACCTAAACCTAATTGACCAACCCATATTCCCTGACCTCATTTATGTGCTTCCAATTTTTATTTCTTTTATGCATTCTATCTATTTAAAATTCTTTTGTAGATTGTATCAAGGTCTCCCAATCTCTTCTTTTTTGAAAAATGGAGTACCAATACCTGTCCCCATCTCTCGTACTTGTACTCATAGCCATATCTTGGTAACTTTGTATCGAGATATTTATAGGATAAATAAAAAGATGTATTGTATATATGAAAAATGTAAGCCCGTCATCTTTTCCAAGCATATATTAATCGGCATGATTGATTTCATGAAAGTGTTTCTACGACAGGTCCTGACCATATAAATTTATATAATAATTATTCTATAACATTAAAAAGACAGTATGGAACACAATACTTTTGGTGTTTTAAAACAATCCAATGCTGCTCTTCAACTCTTTATATTTCACAACTAAATCTTATACTTATTCATCCCATTTCTCCACAAGTTTCTTTCAAGCTACTATTTGATTTTCCAATTTACTACAAGAATCTTCTTCCATTTTAATCTCAATTGATACTCAATATGTCTAATCATTGGCAAATTCTATCTTCAAAGCCCACATTAGCCAAATGATGCACAAGCTGCAAGTATGATTTTTAATTTAATCTTGTTAAAAGGAAATTTTGTGATATTTATTTTAGGTTTTGTGAAAATGTTTTAAACATTTTTATATTCTTGAGTGTTCGGCGTTTGATTACTTTACATAACTGCTTTAGCTTCACCCTTCTTGTTTTGTTTACATTTCTGTATTGCTTAGTGTTTAGTTAGCTATCATAGCGCTGGGTCTTTTACCAGAGTACCCTCTAATGTAACTGAATATTCTTTTCAAGTCATATTAGATTCAACGGTGGTATCAAACGTATAGGAATAGCCATTTTTAGGATATTTGTAAGTTCCCTATGAAGATATTACCTCATTCACAGAGACATATCAATCGGTATTAGGGCAGGTTTAAAGATTTGGTCAATGGTACTAGTTGACATCAAGAAAATCATAGACATGATGTTGGCTAGATTTTCTGCATAGCTGAAAACCTAGGCAATCATGAGATAAATCTCCCTCATTTATCGGTGAGGCTCCCGTGTAAGATTTGTCAATAAAATATGCTAGTATCTATTTTGGGGTTTTACTTTAACCATGCAGCTCATGAACCATAGTTGTATAGTTTTGCAGCAAGTAAGCAATTGTTAAAGAAATGAAATATCTAAAGAAGAAGGAAATAATAAAACACAGGAAAGAAAGAGGGAAGATGTGCAACCCAATCAATAGATTACAGAGTTGATTGCATGCACATAGATGGAACCAATAGATATTAACACACAGAATTATAAGCAAAGGCAGCTTTCAGATCTAGATCTAGAATAACACAAAGTTTATAAGTAGATCTAAGACAAAAAGCTAGAAGCAAAATGCACCATGACACAGTTTTCCGGAAATCTGCTCCTTTGTATTCCTTTGCTTCAAATAGCTATCAGGGGTTTCAGCACAAAGTCTGGAACACAAGAATGTTGCTTACCAATTTTGCCTCTTTAACCCGTAGGTTCTTCCTTTACTTATAGCATGTAGAGGGGAAATTACAAAATAAGAAGCTATTAATTGAACTCGGCACATGTGGAAGTCGGAAAGGAAACAACTAGCATCTCCCTCCTGGAATTCCTCTTTGCATGACATGCATGATTTCTGAAGATAGAACCTTCTATTTTGCATGTCTCGCCACCTATTTCCAAGTAGTTGACTTATTCAAGTAATGGTTTTTAAACCAATCACTTAAGTTTTATAATTTAATTGATCGCTTAATTACTTTGTCGGAGGAAATAAGAGAAAGAATAAGAAAGAGGAAAGCCGCAGATCTTGTCCTTTTTCATATTCTGCATGCAATGTGATTATTTTGCCTTTGATTCTCACCAAATGAATCTGATTATTTTGTAAACTGCTTTTGGGTTAATTTCTATGTGGTGGCACATAGGGCTGATTGGACATCTTTGGGGCCTCTTTTGATGACCCAAGGGGCTGCCCCCTTGCATTTTTGTGGGCTGCTGTAAATCAGACCTTGGCTGCCCTTTAAATCCACTTTTGGACAGCGGTTGTGAGACATTAGAATGCTGCCCTTTAGGCCCATAATTCCCTCTATAAGTTGCACATTCTAAATCTAGAGCTTTAGTAATACAATCTTGCAAAGTCATAGGATTAAAAGCTCTTACCAAACCTTTTAGTGGTTCCATCAAACCTTCGGTGAAGAGGACAACCAATCTTTTCTCACTCACATCTGAAACCATAACTGCAATTCTCTGAAAATCTGCCACATACTCATCAACATTACCCAATTGTTTTAGTTGAGCCAACTCCCTAAAATGAAGTTCTGGATCCTTCCTATCAAACCTTTCCATGATCCTTTGACTAAACTCTTCCATCGTGTGGATCAAATCATGGCCTTGGGTGTGCATACCATGGAACCACCATTCATGTGCCATGCCTTCCAAGTGAAGGGTAATAAATTTGAGGGCCTCTTCTTCTTGCATGGGGTTGAGGGAGAAGTAAGTCTCCATCTTTTGCAACCAAGCTCTCACTGTAATGGCATTAGAACCATCAAAGTTAGGTAGTGAAACCTTACCCAACCTTTGTTGAAGGTTCTTATGTGGTTGCTTGTTGAATCTTTTTGACTTCTTGCCCATCTTGAGGGCACAAAACTCATCAAACCCCAACATGTCTCTTGTGGCTTGGCTCAAAGAACCATACTCCAATCTTTGAGCATCAATTAGCTCTGCTAAAGTGGGCTCTTCTTCTTCTCTCTCTCCATTGGTCTCCTTAGGCAAGAAGACATCTTTGAAAAACTTAGATGTAGAGCCACCACCTCCCTTATGTGAGCTCTCTCCATTGGAGCTTGCAGATTTATCTTTGCCCAAAGCATCCTTGATGAGCTTGGACATTTGCTCACTCATGGATTTTTGAAGTTCTTGTCCACACCCTTGCATCAATTCATGCAAGAACTTCACTTGGTCTGATGTGAATGCTCCTTCATCCATGTTTCCCTTATTCCCTTTTGTAAAACTGAAATTCCTTCTTGCCCTACATCCACAAATCACCCACACGAAAAGAGGAAAGAAAGCTCTGATACCACTGTAATATCCCCTTGTGGGATATTAATTAGATTTTATTATACTACTTGCTTGAAAAAGTAAACTTAGAATATAAACCCTTTTAGGTTCACCTCAACTAATCCAAGGTCGGCTTCAATACAACCCAAATGGGGTTGGAATGAGCCAAGGTAAGGGTTTAAATGGGTTTACTAGTCGAACTAATACTTCTTTAACCAAATAACTTGTAGTAGTAGTAAAATAAATTGAAAATGACTCATGAACTTCAAAAATTAATATCTCCCATAATATTAACTCTTTTTGCACGAAATAAATTGCAGCTTGGAAGATAAAATTATAATCTTTCAAATGAACTCACAATAAGAATTTTTAACCAACTACAACCCACTCAAATCAGCCCCAAATCTACAGAACAAGTCGCTAGGGTTAAGAAAAATAATTAAATTTATTTTCAGCTCTTTTTCCTTCACTTCCCAACCCAATAAATGTTGTTTCAGATCTGCAATAATAAAGTTATAATAGCAGATCAAAAACACTTCAAAGCCGTCCAAAATATGATGGAAATTCACCTAACCCAGTCGATTTATTAAGAATAAATTCCAGCAAGGTTAGCAACTCCAAATATCATGAAATAAGTGCATTTACCATAGAATAATGAGCAAGAACAATTCAGATTTTATTCTTGCAAAAATACCATTCAAAAACACCATAAATCTCCCTCAACAAGTCGATTTATATCATGAAAAAACCAGCAGCAATTTCCAAAATTTATTGATCAAATGATAGCTCAAAAACTCTCTAAATAAGCTCTCACACTCACTCAATAATGGCGATTTCACATATATTGAAAAAATGTAGATAACTTATCAATTCAAGCTCTCAAGGGCACACACACTTCACAATGGGTAGTGTTGATGAACAACTTTTTGTTTTTTAATCTTTAATAGGCATACATCTCTCTTCAAGCATGAAGATAAGCTATAATAACCGTCAACATATAAAAATGAGTGCCCATCATCTTCTTTTATATCTTTTCCTTGCTCAATCTCCAAAGTTTTTTTCTCCATTTTTGACACCAAAGTCTAGAAGAGAATCTTTTTTTAAAAGTGTATGGAAATCACACTCAAATCAAATATTAAATGCATGGGGAAATTAAATTAAATGATGCCCAAATGAATCGACCCATGCTTAGAATAAACCAATTTATTCAAATATTAATTATTAAATAATCCCAAGAAAATGTGACTTGTTTGGTTACTTTATTTACTTCCAAAAATAAATAATTATCATCCCAAAGAAATCGATTTTCTCTTATTTTTGATTTGCACAAAAAAATATATTTTGATTTTTAAATTCATATGTGCAAATTGATTTTCCCTTATTTTAATTTTTATTTGAAAAGAGGGACATTACTGAGGCCCAACTTAAATAATATTATTAATCATCTTCAATTTAGAAAAGGGGACATTACACAAAAATTAACATCGTAAACACTAACAAAGGCAATGAAGAACACCGCCAAAAAAGGCACCTAAGACAATAGTGTTAGAGCCTCTAAAGCTAAGTCTAGAGCTAAAGGAGATTGTGAATATCAAGATCAAGGGAAAATGTTTCATGTCAATATTCAAATTTAGTAGATAATTTTCGTCATAGTTGAAATCAAGTAAGAAGAGAAATCAATTACTAAAACATTGGTCAAGAAGCTATGGTTGAAGAAATTCAAGCATCAAGGATTTATCCATTGCAATTTTGACGAGGTACATCCAGACTACAAATTTATATTTGCAATTTGGACGAGATACATCGATAGAATTGAGTTATTTGTTGCTTCACTTGAGGTGTGCGAAGTGGCATTGAGTAGTCCATTTCTAGGCCTCGAGACAACATTTTCTACTACAAATTTTAGTAGTATTGATTGATCAAGGATGGGAAAGGCCACATGGTCAAGGTGTACAAAGACAAGAAGAATTTATTTCTGGCCTAGCTACTGAGAGCAATAGAATTTATGAACAGTTATCACAATGAGAATGTTTTTGAGAGTTTAAATGGTTATCACCAAAGTTCCTACTTGAAATGTCCCTTTCAGGATTAGACTAGAAACCAAGGAAATTAGACAAATCACCAAATAACCAAATCTTATTTCTATAACTAGCATATCAAATAAAAACCAGCGAACTGATTTCTCCAAGCAGCAATATAAAAATATATGCAAATCACCAATTTCACTTCAAATAACCTTGCCACAAATTAAATATATATTTTAGGCATCCAATAGAACCATAAACAATGAGAAATTTGAATCAACACACTACTGGAAATTAATAAATAACCAGCGAAGAGCAGCCACAACAAAATTATGAATTATGGGTCTAGAAACCCCAAAAATCAAGAGAATGTAGATTCTGGCCTTAATAAATATGCCAAATCAGATTATGAACTGAAAATGCAATTTTATGTTCACTAAACCCTCAAACCCTACACCAAGGTAGGTCGCTCCACATGTAGGAAGCAAATAAAAATCTGAAAGTGAATGTTTTCTCCACAAATCTGCCCTTTACTTCAAAACCAAGCAATGAGGAAGGGTTTTCATCCTTCACCCAAACCACTAGAAGGGTTTTCGTCCTTCTAGAAAGCCACACAAGAGGGTTTTCATCCTCAAGTGGAAGAACAAGGAGCAACAAGCTCTCAATGCTCAAGATTAGGAAAATGCGCCAAAACTAGATGCACAAATGATGTCTCAAGACTCCTTTTATATTCCTCCATTGGCGCCAAAGCTTGAAAAGGGTAAGGCCGACCCATAAGAGATGTTCTTTTCCTTCATTAGCTTCCTTTATTTGACTCTAACTCAGCTGACCTGCTATAAGAGGAAAACACTAAAAAGAAAATACAAAAAAATTAGAAAAACAAAAGCAAATGGAAGCTCAAGGTTCTTCCCCAACTCTTCTACTTCTTTGCCATGGAGAAGGAATGGCAAGAAGTCCAAATAATGACCCTCAAGTGGGATACGGGGACATTACACTACTAGAGCACTAGATTTAGCTACTTTCTCATGTAGCACAAGTATTGGTCTTTATAGGATTTCAACTCTAGAACGAAAGGAGACTAAGAATCAATTGCAATAACTTCTTGACCATAGTGCCATGATATAGTTTATCATCGTGCAAATCACCAATAGCATTTGTTACCTAAAAAGGATGAATCGTGGAATATGCATAGATTTCTAAACTTAAAATAGGATCACCAACAAGAATCAATATCCTTTTCCAAAAATAGACAACTTGTTGGATCATATGCAAGAAGCAGTTCACCAGGTTGGATTTGAAGTCTAGCTACCATGTAATATCCCACTCCGGGATCAATAGAAAATATGCAAACCACCAACTCTTCAATGCATCAATCAAGTGCAGATAGCAAAAGTGAATCAAATACTATTCAAACCAATAGAATAGATGACTCAATAAACCCAATAAAAGGGGGTTTAATGGCCTCTATTAAACAACTTACAATAGTTAATTCTCAGTTGAACTAATGACACCCGAAATCAGATTTCATTCCTAGCTCAGAACACCACAAATAAGCCTTCAAAAACTGACCAACTAAGTATGTAAGAAGGGTAGACAAAATCAGATCTGAACGTCTCTTTCCAGACACTAAAGTTGCTGATTTTAACAGCTCACTTCACACTCCCAAACCGTACCATTTCACTCCAACTGAGATCGCTGTAGCTAACAAATGAGGATTAACTAGTTCACTGGGCATATATACCTCCAAATATACATTAAAATATCAAATGGTCACTCCAAATGAGTCGCTGTTTATAAAGAATGGACCAACAATCAATTTAGATGGAGTTCAGTTCACTAAACACATGGAGTTAGTACCCAAACTTTACCAAAACCAGTCGCTGCAGTGGAAGAAACAATACCCCACAGCCAGCTCAACAAAATACATCTAAATCTGTCCACATACTAGCAAGAGAAATCGCTGTTATATAGAATATGCAAACACAATGAAGTCAAACCCTGAGCTTGCAAAATGACCATCAATTTGCCTTGGATCCAGTCGTGGTAAATAAATGATCAACATACACAGTTCGCTGCTCCTATATGGTTTAGATTTGCACATTCAAATATCCAATAAACTCTCAAAGGAAGTCGCTGAAACTAGGGCACAATAACATGTAAAAATCTGATCAATCCACACTACTAAATGCATGCAAACAGCCCACAATCAAAGCAATAGAAGTCGCTAGGGTTTGGAGGGAATATTCACCAAAGTCAGCTTGCAAAACACTTACAAAATCAGCTGCTACAGTGACGCTACAGTAAAAGGACAGTTTTCACTTGCAAATCTAATCAAATACTTGTTAAAACCAAAGACTTGGATCTCATAAATAAATACTTGAATGGATCTCAAAACCAACTCAATACAATCTCCCACGCAAAAGAGAAAGAACATCAAAGGGCATGCATCCCAACTACAAGCATGGAATATCAAAATAAGTTTATCATACAATAATCATAATAGTGGTCCTAGCACTCCTTTTATAAGTAAGGAGGCACAAAATTCGAAAACCCTAGGAGAAGGAAAATATTAAATAAAAGCAATTTGTCTTCCCTAGGTGTGGCGTCCCCTTTGCAAAAGGTGATTTAATAAATTAAAAGCCACCTAAATATTTATTTAATTAATTCCCCATTTAATTTTTATATTTTGGGAATTAAATTAAATAATCTTCACATTAAATAATTATTGCTCCAGTGCAATAATATTTAATTATTTATTAAAATTGTTCCCCTTGTACATCCCGAAGCCCACGGGGGCCACGCATAGCTAAGGGTCTTCTAAAAATGGGGACATTACATACCATCAAGTCTAGGATACCTAGAAGACAACGTCCAAACATGACTTGTTTAAGAATGGTTGGTTATGCCATTTGAATTTCGCAATACACTAATAATTGATTGGCCATGCCATTTGGATTACACATGCATCGATATTCATGAGACCCACAATAGAGATTACTAGACTATTGACCGATTCATCATTGTGTATATTTACGAACCATTGCACTAAAATCAATTGCAAACATATTAAAAAAGCAAATTTGCAAGATAATTAATATATATAGGCTTTATTATGAGATGTGGGGAGTTGAAGATAAAACAATTCAAGTTCTCGTGCAATCAAGACTTGGCCAAGGCCTACTTACCCGGCGAGGTGTGCATCTTATCAAGTTAGAATGGGGAGAGAGAAAGAATAAAGAAAAATCGGAATGCACAAAGAATGAATGAAGAGAAACCGAAATGCACACATTATTCATTGTGTTATCATCATCATTATGTGAGAGATAGTTACAAAATGGTTGAAGTAGTTCTACAACAATTTATTAGTTAATACTTAACTAATATTAACTAACATTAAATTATAAGCCTTATATTCTAATACCCCTCTTGGTTAGATTTCTGCATAGCTGAAAACCTAGGCATCATGAGATAAATATCCCTCATTTACCGGTGAGGCTCCCGTGTGAGATTTGTCGATAAAATATGCTAGTATCTATTTACGGGTTTTACTTTAACCATGCAGCTCATGAACCATAGTTGTATAGTTTTGCGGCAAGTAAGCGCTTGTTTAAAGAAAACAAATATCCGATAAAAAACAAAATAATAAAACAGAAAGAAAAAGGGGGATGTGCAACCCAATCAATAGATTACGAGTTGATTACATGCACATAGACAAAACCAATTGATATTAACACACAGAATTATAAGCAAAGGCAACTTTCAGATCTAGATCTAGAATAACACAAAGTTTATAAGTAGATCTAAGACAAAAAGCTAGAAACAAAATGCATCATGACACAAAGTTCTCCGAAAATATGCTCCTTTCTATTCCTTTGCTTCAAATAGCTATCAGGGATTTCAACACAAAGTCTGGAATACAAAAATGTTGCTTACAAATTTTTATCCTTAACCCGAAGGTTCTTCCTCTACTTATAGAATGTAGAACGGAAATTACAAATGGGAAACTCAACTAAACTAGAACATAAAAAAGAAGTAAAGATAACATCTGTGAATCATCTTCCTCTAATTCCTCTTCAAGTGACATGCATCCAAATCCATACTCAAACTTATACACATCTATCACTTAACTAATAGAATCGTTCCACATAACTTAAAGTAATGGTTTCAAAACCAATAACTTTAAAGTTTTACAATTATATCCAGGAAAGTGAAAATAGAAGAAAGAAAGTAAAAAAAGAATGATTCGCCAAATTGTAACATCTACATCTTTTTGTTTTGATCTCAATATACTTATCGAATATGTAATTCAACAACTTTCCATCTGCCTTAGCCACGCTTTCCCTTTCTGTCTGAATTGCAGTAAGCCTTCGTTCAATACCCTGATGCACGCTTCCACATCCTCCAAGCTAGGCCCAAACTTCTCAATATCCAACCGCAGCTGCGTTACTTACTTGATGGAATTCATCGTAAAGGCCTAACACTCCATCAATCTTCTCTTGCACCATCAAAAGAGATCCCTCCAGGAATCAAGCACTTTGCTAGGAATGGTCCTTGTGTATGAAGAAACGTTCCCAACCACTTCCTCGTTGGTGAAAGCAATGATATTGTCTGAGTAAAGATGATGCCATACTCTCAAGTGTCTCGCATCCTTTTCACAGATAATTCTGCAGATCTCCAAACGGAAAGATACTGCAAACTCAAGTTGCTTCCCCTTCTCAACTGATCCGTCGGGCACAATTCATTCCGCAATCAACACCTCTCTCGAACTTATTTATTTCGGCCAAAGTACTCAAGTTACTCTCAACAACTGTGTTCATATCTATCATGTGCTTGTCACCAATTGCTTCAACTGATCTGATGCATCTTTCATAACCTTTAGGCGGGTTGGCACCTCTCCAAGTTGTCCAGAAGCTTGACGAATGATTAGACTCTTCCATTCATCGATAGCTTTAACCTGGTTACTTACATCTTCCACTTCCTGCATCGACAATCACTCACCGCTTTTGTCTGCTGAAATCGGTGAGTGGAATATTTGGCAACCTTGCAATAATCTCGCATGACCAAATCCACGCTTCAAGTTCAACTTTCTCCACCTTTTCTTTGTCAAGTCTAAGGAATAAAGCACGAACAATGACACCACTATAGAAGGGTATACCAATTCTTGCATCATTTCTTCTAATGCATCATTTTTGTCTACTTTCATGTTGCCAAAAGAGGAAACCATAGAGCATTCATCTAGTGGTAATAATTTGTTGATGCTTGATAAATTGGTAGTGCTACTAATTGCATCAAGTTGAACATGAGCGCAAAAGATCAAGGTTTCAAAGGGCTATGAAGATGGGCTTATGAAGAGGCATGCTCGTGAAGAAAGGACACCATGGGAGGCTTGTGGTAAATTTCCAAACAGTAGGCCCTAATGGGAAAATGGATAAGATTTGTCGCCCAAGCATGAGTCTCATGAATGATCCAAGTCATTGCCCACCAAGTATGAACACTTGTAAAGAGGGAAAAGGGGTTTCGGATGAGGGAAATGATGAGGAACAAAGTGTTGTTCCAAACTCAGAAATTCTGAGTTTTGAAGAAGTGGGAGCAGCCAAGGTATGTTGCTTCACATTTAATTCCTACTTTCATGTTGATCCTTGATGAGTATTGCTATGGGCATGATAAAGCGATGGACATGGTTTGCGAACATGAAGTATGTCAATCCATGGATAGAGATTCGATTAGACGCATGCATAATGAATGGGAATTCGGTAATGTTTTGAAAAAGATGTGTCTAACATAGAAGCCAATCTTGTTGGTTCTTTTGTCTCTTCACACCAATGGGCAAGACAAAATTCAAGGAAAGTTTGATTTCAAGTTATCTCCTCCAAGGAGGAACACTCCCCATAAATCCGTAAGCCTTGTATCAAGTCCTAAAAGAGCAAGTAAGGGAGGAATCACTACAAGTCGAGCACTTGTTCTTGCTTACGTTGTTTTACCTTCGCATACTACCTTTCCCAAGATGACAGTTAACGTACCATGGGGAAATGCTATAGGCCCATTGGCCTTACACTCGCTCGACATGACCTCCCACGAGGATCGAGGAAGATCCTTCCCACATTCAATGGAGATGGGAAGACTTCACCTAATGACCACATTTCCGCCTTCTTTGTTGCATGTGCAGTTTTGTTAGTAGAATATGAAGATGTTGTTTGCCTCTTCATTGAAACATTGCATGACATTGTCGCGGATTGGTTTCATCATCTGCCAAATGGATGCATTACAAACTAGGATACTATGAAAAGTAAGTTTGAAGACAGTTCAAAATGGCAGAAGATGAACATGCCCTTCTTGCCCAACTATCTCAAAGAAGAAAGAGCCAACAGAACCCATGAGGAATTTTGTGGCGAAGTTCAACAAAATGGTGAACAAAGTTCTTGCCGAATTCGCCCGAACCCTAACGACAAAAATGTTTCTTCATTAATGCACAACAACCAGAAGTGTGCTATCAACTGAGAAGAGCTAGAGTGGCTACTTTGGAACTTGCTCAATCCTTGGCCATAGAAATTGAGGATGACTTAATCATGGCGGGAAAATTCAAGAAAACTTCCCTGAAGGGAAAGAGTCAAGAAACTCCCAATGCTTCGAGACCATACTCACTAAGTTGGTTAATGATGTGCTCGCTTTGAAAAAGCAAGTTGCTCAAAGTAGTAAACCGGCTCCTTACAAAGATATCCTAAGAAAAGGCTACGTTCCCAACAAAGTCATAATTGTAGGTCCTCCAACAAGGCTTGCTTTATTGAAGCAGCTCCCGCAACCAACTCAATGTGTGATTTCATTGAAGAAAGTGATGAAGTTGAGGTCGTTGAAGTTAACGAAGAAGAGCCAACTGCAGGACATCTCGAACTCAAGTCGAAGAGCCTAAAGGAGAAAGTAATAATCATTTCTTCGAGTACCGTTCAGAAGAAGAAGACGAATATGAAGAAATTGTAGAAGATATGAATAGTCAATCCTTCGCTGTCTTCACACGCTCTCAGAAAAAGGAGCAAAGTACCACTAAGGTGGAAGATAAAAAGAGCTCCAAGGAAGTTCCTAAAGAATCTAAAACTAAAGAAACTTCCAAAGAATCCAAGACAACTGAGATTCCTAAAGAGTCCACTTAATCGAGGTTTCCATGGTTAAAACCTAAGTCACCAAGTTTGAGTTTGAGTTTCATCCACAAGGATAAAATTCGGTTCAAGTTCGCCCAATGGATAAAGTTCGAAAAAAAATCGCCATTAAGTTCGATTCATAGAAAAACATAAAAACATTAAAATTAAATAACAAATAAAAATAAAAAATAAAAATATTATAAAAACATTTAAAACATCATTGAATATATATATAAACTACTTCATATTAGATTTAAAAAATAAATATAATAAACAAATTAAATTATAAAAATTTAAATAAGAATTTAAAACCAATTTCAATATATGTATATATAACAAATTTTAAAAGGATTAAAACGTTTGAAAGAAAATAAAGAAAAGTAATTATATGCAATAACTAAATATTAATGTTTAGTTATTACTTATTAACTGATACATACATTAATAATATATTATTAACATTATTAACAATATATTATAATACATTATACATTAACCTATTATATGTATTATTCATATAGCATATTATTAACATTATACATATTATTAATACGTTATATATAATATATTATTAATACATTATTAACATAATATATTATGAATCATATTTTATGTGAATAAACCTAATATAATATGTTAATAACATATTATTAATTTATTAGTAGCATTATACATTATTAACATAATATATCATGTTAATAACATTATTAATATATTAAGTTAACAATATATTATGTTAACTAACACCTTATTAACATATAAACATTTAAATTAAAAAAACAATTAAAAAAATAAAGACTAGTTAATATTTCATACACCTAAAAACAAAACCTAAGTTACCTTTCACGACTATTCTCCCGTCCCACCGTAATGCGAACACCGTAGCGCGAATACTAGCAGCAACACCGTAGCGCGAACGCCGTAGCGCGAATCTTGTATTTCTGTATTTCTTTGCTATTGCATTTATGGCACGAACTCCACAAAATAAAATCACTCAAAATATGATGTATTTCACCCAGCAAAAGCAAAAAATATTGTGTTTAACAAAGTATGAACTCCAAGAATTTCCATGAAATGTATAGGGCATCTTACAAGTTCAACGAATTTCGAATTTTTGGTTAAAAAATCGGCGAACCTAGTGACTTAGGTTAAAACTATCCTAAAGAAAGGAGGACCTTTATCAAGTCAATGAGTCGATAAATCGGCTACGAAGAAAGTTTCTTCTTCCACATCAGTATCAACTAAGCCCGAAGCAAAGGTCAAAAGTGTGTCATCATCAAGTTCGAAAGAACTAGTATCTAAGACATCAAGTACAGTCATTTTTCCCAAATTTGATATCATTGATCACATCAATAAAACAAAAATTTCCATGTCAAAGTGTAACATCCCAAAAATTTCTTGTAAGTTAAATTAACTACGGATAAGTCTAATCAGGATTAGACGAGATCATCATTGTGTGTAAAATTCATTTGGTTCATCGTGTCATGACCCACAGCTTCTGCTGCGGGGCATGACATTATGAACAAATAACCCCGCACCCACCTTTATGATCCTTCCTAAAAAACGGTTAGGCCTTAATCGTAGGTAAAATGGTTCATAAATGATTGTGAATCTTTCGGTTATTTGTATTTCGGTTACTTTATTTTAATCGGTTTGGTCGTCTTTTGTTTTGTTCGACTTTTGCAATGACCGCGATGATCACTACCTCTGTTTTATTTGACAATGCTATATCAAGCCATCTTTATGAGAATATTCGAATTATTATTTACGGACTTGATGATTTTCGTTATTGGAATGTTTTATATAAACCGAAATTCAACTAATTATTATGGTAATATATTGTTGGAAATATGTGGACTTGTATTATGAAGGTTAATTTTAACTTAACCATTAAGTTGGGTAACAACTAAAGTAAAAAAAAATGTGTATGAAATATTAATTAGTATATATATTTTAGAGGGATTTGGCATGTAAGCCAAAAGTTTTTATTTAGACATTGAAATTTATGGGTTTCATAAAAGTGAAACACCTTCACATGGCACAAGTGTGTGGCATGCACTAGTACACGTACCAGCATTGGGAAGCCCAAAATTCTTCAATATGCCACCCAACTATAGTCTCTTTCATTATATTTTTTCTGTTATTTCTCCTTGGTCTATTTTTCATTCTCCCCTTCTGGAATACCTGCGTGAGTTTTGGAGGAAAGAAGGATTCAACTTGTTGGAGCTGGAAGAGTAGAAAGTTGCCGATTCTGGGTTTACTTCAGGCATGAATATCTTCTCCCTTCTTTGTTGCATTGTTTGTAAAAAGGAAAAAAGAGGAAATACACATTCTGTTTTTTTTTATGGCAATCAAGGAATTTGTGGTCAGCTTTTGATTTAATTGTTTGGAGATGAAGTTTGAAAAGGAAATTGATGAATTATGTATTCTTTTTAGTTTTCTTTGTGTGGTTTTAACTAAACCCAGAAAAATACGCAGATGGGGTTTTGGGTTTTGATCTGCAAAAATAAAGTAAAAGAAAGGTTAAAAATTCCTTCTTTGCATTAAAATAAATTGTAACCAAAGGAAAAGAGTTGGGTTTTTCCTGTACTGGAAGAAGGAAACGTTTTGTGAATTTATGTGTTTAAAATCAATTTGTGCTTGTGGGTTTTCATTTTGGTTTACTGAAATTTAGTTGTGTTTTCTGTAAACAAATCGATTTGGGTATACAAATCGATTTGCATAAATGAATCGATTTGGGTAACCCCATCGATATGGGTATGCAACCGGTTGGGGTTTTGTATTTTTCTATTGTGATCTCTTGAATGATAATTTGTGGATGTCAAAGCTCTTGCATGGGGCTGTTTTTCCAAAAAAATTATCTTTATGGACATCTAAATCGGATCATGTATAAATGAGGGTGTGTTGTTATGTGTAAAAAAAAGGCATTTAACCTGTAACTTCCAGCCTGGCAATATGACTTGGATTTTTGTAAAATTGTGAAAAAGAAATTGCTTGTCTTGGTAAGGGCATGAAAGCCAGGACAGCTTGACCCAAATGCACCAAGGAGTAATTGGTGGCATGATTGGGATTTATATAATGATATCTTATGAAAGAAATAATTAGTTGTTCTTTTACTAAACAGAGTATGTTTACATGATGTAATCAGGGTGCTTCTATATTGTTTTGTTGGGGCTGTTCGTTTACCAGATAGAACATGTTAAAGTGATGTAAATTTGGTGATATTTGTGCTAATTTGTAGAGCTGCTCATTGACTGAAAAGAAGTAAGTTTTATTTCCTTGGTAATGATGTTCTTGGACAATATGATGAGCTGCTCATTAACTAGAAAGAATATGTTTGATTAGTTTTTGGTAATGATGATTTTTGGATAGTTTTGTTAAGTTGCTCATTGATTTGGAAGATAAGAGAAATAGTATTAAAATCTATACCAAATAAAGTATGATTTTCTTGTGGTCATAATTTGAATTCGGAGGTTGAGTGATTATGGTTTGATTATGCTGAAATAGAGATTGGTTGTTCTATTTGTATGCATCCATAGTTGTATCTTTATAGAAACCAGGGGGTAAATCATTTTCAGTTGTATTACCATATGCTTGTTGATAAAACAACATGTATATCCTTTCTTATTTTACTAATTAATTGCATCAGAAAATGGAGTTAATATTCATGCCAGTTCATTTTGAATTGACATCATACCACTACTCCAGTCTTGCAAGACCATTAGCCGTTACTTTCGGATGTGCGGAAACTCATGTTTTGTGAAGTTTTATCGTAGCATGGATCAAAATGAGATACTTGGATTTCAATTTGTAGAAGGATGAAATCCTAGAATTTTGACTGAATTTATTGGGATCTTGGACCCATTGTAAATATTTAAACCTCACTATGTGAGAGTTATTATACCGGTTATATATTTCGCCTTAACAACATATGTAATTTATAATTTTAATAAAGAAATAATTACTTTGTGTAATAATGTCTCAAAATGAGTAAATGATGAATACTTGAGTTGAGAAATCTTACTTTTCACAAATTGTTAAATATATTTATTTGATAGTAATCAATGTATGAAGCCGATAATTGGACAATTATTGTAACAATCATTTGTCTTTTAATTTCTAAATTTAATAGCTATTTAGTGGTGTAGCTAATCAAGGGAATATATATATATATATATATATATATATATAATGTATATATTTAATTTAGCCTTTCGGTAAACTTGGTATTATTATGATAAGATTGTAAATCCTGTTGTATAGAGAATGGAAGAGTATCGTTGTAAAGAGGTAATTTAAGGTTAAGGAATCAAACATCAGGAATAGAGAGACTAAATGGGATGGTAAATAGATGAAACGATCTGTTAGGCATATTAAGGGATAAGTACATGCGGAATGTTGATATAGTTACATTTCAGCATAACGAATGTACTTATCTCATAATGATCCTAGTTGGCCTTTGGCATCTATTTTAATATAAACTCTTGCAAGATAGGTTAAATTGGAAATAAAATAAAAACAAACTATAAAGATCTAGATAACTGTGAAAGGGATAGTTGTGAGGTGGCGGAAGACTTAAAACTCATAAGACTAGTGTGTTGTCTTGAGTTTAGCCGTAACCTGCATGACCAGATAACTTTGGCCAAAGTAATGCATTGATGGTTGTGCATTGTCTGATCACCTAAGTCCTCCAATTAAAATAAAAATTATCTGTAACCTGATCATGGGAAGTTGAACACTGAACATGAGGTAGACAATGGTCGGATACCAAAATACGAAGTCGAGAATTAGCTTCGTGGTAGACCCAAGGACTTTCACATAGTTCCCATGACCTTTAAAAGGTTGAGCCGAAATGCTAGTAAGCATTGTCACTCGAAGTAGTGACGAAGGGAGATCGTGGAGATCTGGATACACCCTTCTTAGCCGCACATGGCTTACATGGATGTTATCAGATAGATCAAAAGAACCAATTTGATTTAATGAATTTGATTAAATAAATTTGTACGATTGCAACTGTGTAATTTGTTTTTATGTTTAAAAAAAACAATCCTCATTTTCCAGCTCTTGTAATTTTGAGTGTTACACACAGAAAAGTACTTGAAGTCAATAAGGATCAACTCGAGAAATTGGTCCAGGTTTATCAAAGGCGACTCTCTTGGTCATTCCTCTAAAGGAATTCTAAAAACTCCCAAAGACGGAAGACTCAAAATATTGTGGCGGCCACTACAAATTCGAATGAAAAGATTGAACCTTTCTTTGTGTCCTTTCTGATCAACGAGATGCAAATTAAGCAATTGCATTCAGATTACTCAAGCCTCGAGATAATGTGATGCTGCCGAAAAAGTAGCACATGTTGTTGGGTTGACTTGTACGAGAACATTCGGATCTTGTTACTCCATGGAGACAAGACAAGTTCCTCTAATTGGGCAGATTAAAGACGCTCAAATGGTTTTAGCTCAATTTCCTCAAAATTGAGTCAAGGTAACCATTCTAGTTGTCGATATTCCCGCTTCATATGGTATGTTGTTAAGCAGGAAATTTTGCAGAGATCTAGGTGGTGAGATTCAAATGGATTGGTCTCATGTTATGATCCCTATCAGTGGAGAAATGAAGAAGCTAATGCCAAAGACTCGGGAAAATTCACCGTAAGATGAAAACCGATGA
This sequence comes from Taxus wallichiana var. yunnanensis, assembly GCA_018340775.1. Taxonomy (NCBI): domain Eukaryota; kingdom Viridiplantae; phylum Streptophyta; class Pinopsida; order Cupressales; family Taxaceae; genus Taxus; species Taxus wallichiana. The sequence goes on along the minus strand of CM031237.1, from coordinate 971,737,864 downwards.
TCCCCTTTTAAGTCCTGTTTCAAAACTCAAGTATGGGTAATTATATGATGACTACAGAGGTTCATGCACTTGAGGTCACTTGCCAAGACCCCAATGAGATCTAGACTCTTGAGTTCGATGGAAGTTGTTGCTCAATAGGTTTTGGCGCATGAGTGGTGCTTATATCTCCAAATGGTAAAATGTTTCATTTTTCTAACAAACTCAATTTTCAAATACTAACACCTGCAGAATACAAGGCATTAGTCCTTGGCCTCCAAGTTGCGAGAGAGAAAGGGATCAAAAATTTGAAAGTCTTCAAAGATGCGGGAATTGATCGTGAAGCAAGTTAAAAATCAATTTCGAGTAAAGAATGATCATTTGAGACACTACGAAATAAAGTGTGGGGCCTTGATAGAAGTCTTCGATGTTTTTCCATAGAATCCATCCCTCGGGAAAAGAATGACAGAGGAGATTCCTTAGCGATCTCAAACTTCATTGATGATCCCTCATTCGAGTTTGATCAAGACAAATACACCATTGAAATGGTTTTTAGGACAAGTGTTCCTCACATGCGTAAAAAATTGGCGAGTCTTCATGATGATCAACAAATTATAACCTTCTTAGAAAAGAGAGACAATTTTGAACAATTGTACTTTGAAGAAAGTGATTTTGCATTTCGCAAATCCACGACCTCGCCCATTCAAGGAGTTGAGAACGAGGATCCTGGCGATGGAATCATTCAACTCAAAGGAAATAAAATTCCAAAAGGATTGGTTTCACTTGAAGAACTTTTTGATAAACACGACAAGTTTATCAAAGAGAAAGAGTAGGCAGGACCTGCGAATTCTCTACTGACTATGAACAAGTTAACATTGGTACCAAGGACAAACCTCGCTTGGTCAACATTGGTAAGTGTTGCTCACCTGAGGAGCACAAGAAATTTGTAAGCCTCCTTACCAAATATTCTGACGTCTTGGCTTACTCATATGAAGACTTGAAGTCTTTCCAACCTAGGGAAATGGAGCATGCCATACCCTTGAAACCTAGTGCAACTCCATTCAGGAAAAAGCAAAGACAATATAATCCCAAGATAAGCAAGGACAATATTCCATGAGGTTCAAAAGATGTTAGACGCATGAATAGTTTTCCTATTCGACATTCAACTTGGATAGCTAATATTGTACCGGTTCGCAAGAAAAATGGAGAAATTAGGATTTGCGTGGATTTTCTGCAATCTTAATCAAGCTTCCTTGAAGGATAACTACCCACTGCCGGTAATGGACCATATTCTCGCAGCGATGAATCGGATCGGAAATGTTATCTATGCTAAACAGTTTCTCTGGTTATAATCAGATTGAAGTGGCTAGAGAAGACCAACATAAAACAACGTTCACTACCCCTGCGGTATGTTCGCATATAGAAGAATGCATTTTGGTTTGATCAATGCCGGCGCGACCTTTCAAAGGGCTATGGATATGGCATTCGTAGATTATAAAGACAAGATCATCGTGATATACCTAGATGACTTGATGGTGTTCTCAAAGAAGTGAGAAGATCACCTAAGAGATTTGGAGAAAATATTGCAAAGGTGCAGACTTCATAAGATCTCCTGAATCCAAAGAAGTCCGTGTTCGGAGTTACGGAAGGGAAACTCCTAGGTCATATTGTTTCTAAAGAAGGAACTAAGATTGATCTTGAGCACGTTCAAGCTATCAAGAATCTTTCCTTACCTACAAGTAAGCCTGGAGTCCACTCATTCTTTGGGAAGGTGAACTTTTTGAGAAGGTTCGTGCCGGATATGATGAAAGGTAAAGAATCCTTCAAATGGTCTAAGGAAAGTAGAGAAGCATTTGAACAAATCAAGGATCTTTCGTGCAAAAAAGCTCCTACATTGGTGTGTCTGATTTTAAAAAGGATTTCATAGTCTATTGATATGCTTCTCCGCACATGATCTCTACCATCCTCGACTTAACACGATCAAGAGGGAATTTAATCTCCAATTGCATTCATGAGTTCCTAGGATAGAAGAAACATGAATTGAATTACACTCCCCTTGAGGCATGCAAACGCGGTGGTTAGAGATTTGAAACATTTCAGGTACTATGTATTGAATTCTCACACCAAATTCTTAGTGCCAAACACCACAATTAAATCAATGTTGACACAACAGGAACCAGGATCTAAACGAGGTAACCGGGTCTCCAAGATCCAGGAATATGACTTGGACATCAAGCCTACCAAATTGGTTCGAGGAAGAGGACTTTGCCAACTCATCACGAGAGAATGAGCCACGAGATGACTCTAAAGAAGAACCAGTTGAAGAAAGTTTACCACTGGTAGTTTTCGTTAGTACCACAGATGAATGGTATTCTGATATCGCTTATTTTCTCACATATGGCGAATGTCTTGAGAATCTGATAACTAAGGAAAAAAGAGCTATCAAATTAAGAGTTGTCAAGTACGTCATTTGGGACAACACCTTATTCAAGAAAGGTATTGATGGCATGTTCCTCGGATGTGTTGATAAAGAACAACCCGAGTTCTTGAAGCATTTCACAACCAAAGGTATTGATGGCATGTTCCTCAGATGTGTTGAAGCATTTGAAAAACATAGTGGGCGAGTATTAATTGAAAATAATAAAGTGCACTTAAGTGGGTCTTTTAATATTTTAATTTAAGTTTTATTAATTTTCCCTCCAAAAGGGAAAAGGTCAGCCATTTGAATGTTGCACCCCTTATGTTATAAAAGGAGGTTGCATGGCCATCATTTGGCATGTTGATTTGATCATTTATGTCTCTCCATGCTTGGAGAAATGGGATGTATGCCCTAGCTCTTCATTGTGCTCTCTCTCTCTCATTTGATTTGGAATTGAAGTAGATCTGATTTTGAAGACTTTGTCATTGAAGATTTGAAGACTTGATATTTATTTTTGCCATTTTTGGATAGTGGCGACTTGGCTGGAAACTTCTGTTGCATTTCTGGAAAATCCGGTTGGTTGGAATTTGATGAATTTATGTTCATTGGAAAGCTCTTTGTCTAAGCTTTCCAACAAGGGTAATTTTGTGTCAAAATTCCAAGTATTGCTCAAGATATGAATTTTGAAGATTTCTAATTTCCCAGAATTAGGGCAGCAACTTGTTTTGGAGTTTCGGGTGACTTTTGGCATGGCATTCGTGGATGGAAAATTCTAAAATTCATTCCATAATTTTCTTTATAATTTATGTTTCATTTTGAGCTATAGTTGATAATTTTCGGTTAAGTATTTAGTAAGTTATGAGGGGTTGATGCTACAGTTGTATTTTGGGATTTAAAAATCAGGTTTTCCGTATTTTCGTGCATTTCTTGCATGGAAAGTTGCTCCTAATTAATATCTATCATTTCCCTTTCGTTTCATGCAATTCGGAGTTGTAAATCAAAAGTTATGGAATTTTGAATATTTCAGCCTAGGGTTTTGACGAACTTACTATAAATAGTAAGTTCTAGATTTCAGTGCTTTTGTTGAGGGTTTATGGTTGAAATATAAGATTCAGATATTTATTTTCAGATTTGGCTAATTTTCCGGTTTGTCCCAAATTTGGGGACATCACATTTCCAGTGAAGGTATAGGGGTTATTTTGATGCAAGACAAGCATCCCATTGCATATGAGAGCCGGAAATTGAAGGATAGTGAGAAGAAGTTCTCTATCTATGACAAAGAAATGTTGGCCATCATGCATGCATTGACCAAGTTCCGGAAATACTTGGTTTGTGGAAGGTTTGTGGTCAAATCGACCATAATAGCTTGAGATTCTTTCTTCACCAAAAAGAATTAACTGACCGGAAACAAAAATGGGTAAGTAGACTCCAAGCATATGATTTTGATATTGAATATGTCAAGGAAAACACAATGTGGTAGTGGATGCCTTGTCAAGGAAGCCACCTCTAATTCATTTGAGGATGTGGGATTACATGATGGGAAGCAGGAAGAAATCAAGTTTTCAAATCAGCCAAGATTGCAATTGCTTGAGGACAAGCAATTTTGGGAAGGGAGGACTGTAATGTCCCCTTTTTCAAATTAATGTCGAATGAAGACTTCTTGCCACTCTCTTCCCGTGGCCAAGAAGAATAAGTGAACAAGGGAAGTAATTGAGCTTCATTTCAGTTTTCTTTTATTATTTTTAATGTTTTTATTTGGTGTTTTACTCCCTAAGGCAGGTCGGCTGGGGTTATAAGACTCCCAACAAGAAAATAGAAGATAAAGTGAAGCTTAAAGAGGTCGGTTCTCACCCAAGGGCTCTTGGCGCCAACCAAGGGATATAAAAGGAGGTCGTTTGGCCTCATTTGCATCATCTTTGGCGCATATACACTTACTATTTTGGTTTTGGGCTGATTGCTCAATACCTTTCCACTTGAGGACGAAAACCCTCTTGTGTGGCATCCAAGGAGGACGAAACCCTTGTGGCATAGTGGAGAACGAAAACTCTCCATATTGGCGAATTGAAGGCATTTATTGAAGACTCTCTTGTTGATTTGGATCTAGGGCATCAAGAAGAAGGGCTCTGAAGAGCTTTGGCATATTTTAGATCCCCTCTTAGGGAGCGACTACTGGGTTTGAGTGTGATTTGGTGTCTTCTAGGGTACATAACTCATTTATTCTTTGATAGCCCAGGACTTGGCATAATTATAGGGCTAGAATCTATCTTTTGTAATTATTGGGGTTTGGTGCCAACCAAGGATATAGAAGGACATCGTTTAGCCTCATTTGGATCATCATGTAACATATACACTTACTAGTTTGGTTTTGGGATAATTGCTCAATACCTTTCCACTTGAGAACAAAAATCCTCTTTGTGTGGCATCCAAGGAGGACAAAACCCTTCCTCGTGGCATATTAGAAGCGAAAACTCTCCATATTGGCGAATTAAAGGCATTTATAGAAGACTCTCTTGTTGATTTGGATCTCGGGCATCAAGAAAAAGACCTCTGAAAGAGCTTTGGCATATTTTGGATCCCCTTTCTTAGGGAGCACTAGGGTTTGAATGTGATTTGGTGTCTTCTAGGGTACATAACTCATTTATTCTTTGATATTCAAACTTGGCATAATTATAGGGCTGGAATCTATCTTTTGTAATTATTGGGGTTTGGAGACCTCCATTTTGATCATTTCTATTGGATGTACCTCTGTTATACCAGTTGACTGATATAAAATCCGAGTTTAATAATTTGGGGTTTGTGTGATTTACTCATTTTTCAGTTTCAGCCCTAGAAAGGGACATTACAACACACCCGTGAAGCATTGACCATACTTGCACATGACTTTTAATATCTTCCCAGGCCACCCAAACTTTAGTCACAAACTTGCAATCTATTGTTAAGAATTCATACTTTAGATGGAAACATCGAGCTAAAGAACAAAGATCCTTAAAACGGTGTCTGTTTTACAATGTACATAATATGTATGCAGTTGTATCTATAATCCTAAGACAACTGAACTGTCACATTTATGAAATTACTGTGGGCATTCTTTTTGTAGAGTTCAAGAAATAAGGTAGTGGAGTTCTTACGGGTTGGGACATTTTTTTTCCACTTTTCTGCATTTTCCAGATCGTTGTTGTACTTCATATAGGGATGCACCTTCCTGTCTTTAGGAATGAGACAGTAATCATCGACATGTATGTGGTGATAACATAAAATGGGATGTTTGAACCCTTCCCACATCTTGCAATGTAATTTGGTAGAAAGCCAGTCTGCACAAGGATAATGAAAAATTTTCTTGCACGTGTTTCCTCCACAACCAAGAGTAGCTCCAAATCGCTTACACTCTGCACAAACCTGATTCCCATTCATGTGTCAGCATCAATCGTAACATATTAAAATAACTTCCAGCAATTTTAATAGAAGCAGAACCAAAGGAGAACAAAAGCTTGTCCCATAACCAAGAAAATTAGTTTTAAAAAAGCATGACATAAGTTAATCAGCACTCCAACATTTGTTGCACTTGTCCTGGTGACTGAAACAGTAATAAGCTCAATGGTTTAATTCTAGAGAGTTTATATAGCCAGTTATTGATTATTTGTGATGTTAGAAACAAAGGTTTAAACAAATAGCACAGGACTCGCTCTTTGTCTGTATTTGTGTTGAATAACTGTAATGCTAGAAACAAAGGTTTTAATAAATACTAAAGGGCATGCTCTCAATGTAAAAGCTATAATACATTTTTTTATTCCGAAAATAAAAAGATATCATTTCTCAACATTCAGATCAAAGGAAAGCAACAATGTTGCTGCATTATCCGTTCAGCTAGGCATTGAACATTAATCTATTAAAAATGGGTACAATACTAACTTGTATTTGCACAATTTTTTCTCACTTCTAATGTTTCAACTTGTGACCCAACTAGGGCCTAAGTGTGCAATCTATATAGAAGATAAACATGAACCAGGGTTCTCTTCATTTACCAAATATTTGGTAAATACCACTAACAAGAGCTTCAAATGGCCTCTTCTAGTCAAGCTTGTACATGTATTGTTTAAAGAGATTGTGCCCTTTTAAACAAGTGGTTATGGATAAGAAGATGTAAGAATTGGATGCACATTTGAAGCTAGGATAACTGCTGCACAATTTTGCTCTGCAGGTTTCATATCCTTCAGCATGACACAAAGAAGACACCATGAAAACTAACATCTGGCATATAACATCACTCCACAAGCCATTTAGGATACGTCTTTCTTGTTGTTTTCGAAAAATAATTTACCTTCTCTTGCATGTAACCCCATACTAGACAAGGGTGATTATTCTGTATACCAAGTTACCAACATGCATACAAGTAGGTGTATAGCAGACTAAACAGAAAAGAATTAGGATAAGGATGATTGACTGCAGTAAACACTTGAAGATAATTTTTCAGGTCCAAGGATATTGTTCTCAACAAACAATTAATTAATCAATGTGTGCGTACACAGGCCATCCCATAAGTCGTCGAAGGATACATAAATTGTTTTTGCTGTTGCATAAAATTTCATGTTCTATTGTGTTTGTTTCCATCAATGTGTTAATACCATTTTGATGACAAAGCAATAGTCCTCAAAAGCTACAAAATTAATTTAGGAAGCCATCACTTTATTTACAAGCTTGATCATTTTTTTATTGGTCTGAGGAATCATAATTTTAAATGCATATAATGTCAGTTGAATCAACGATTTATTCAGTCAGCTTGTTTGGAAAAACTCCTAGAGATAACCTATGCACAAAACATCCTTCAAAGCATGAGTGCATCTATTTCAACTTATTGCATCAAACCAGGCTTTGCAATTTTTCTAGCAAGAATTCTCTCCGTGTTATGTGGCAAGTATCTACAGACAAATGTCAGCAATGATTCTTGGAAACCCTTCAGGATATGCTAAAGTTGTAGTTTAAATCGGAGGAACACTGTTAACAAAGAATAGAAACCATCCTACGAGACTTTACGGTGTCCCCAGATTTCACTCTAAAATCTGAGACTACCCTATGTAAAAAAATGTACTTTTAAAATAATGGGTCGTTTTGTGTTTTTATTGCCAAAAAGTGTCTGTATTGTGTCAAGATATTCCCAGAGAGTCATATTAGCCAATTTCGCCAAATACCCAGATGCCCAAAATCGTTATATTTTGTCACTGGGGTTTGCCTGCGAAAATTTTTATTTAATTATTTTGAGCCCTATTTGAGGTAAATTGTGCTTCGGTTTAACCCTGTTGTGGTCTTACATGTCAATATTCCCATATACCAGTAGGGTTTTAACCAGGAATGAATCCTGGGCTTTATCTGTGACTTCTGACAACGTTTTGCGTTTTTGGTGTTTTCCCGTTTTGTTTTCTGTGAAATTTCTCTAAGTCAATTCCTTTGTCGGTTTAATCTGATTTCTTGCATGGAGTATCTGGAGATCACTTATGGATGTTATGCCAGAAGGAATTTGTCACGGGAGGTCTGGTTCTCTCTGAAAAGACGAAGTCATGCACAAAAAAAGCTTCTTCTAGGCAGACCGCATTTTTGGAAAAAGAAGGTTTTAAGCTACAATGGGATTTTTGGTAGCAGCAGGAAGGTGTGGATTTTGTACCTACCTAGCAGGTACTTTTTCCCATGGAAGCAACGCCACTTAAGTCACAATGGGATTTTGGTAGCGGTAGGAAGGTGGGAATTTTGTACCTACCTAGCAGGGTACTTTTTCCCATGAAAGCAACGCCACTTAAGTCACAATGGGAAAATTAGAGGCGAGCGGCGGGAATTTCTTACCCTTGCCTTGGGTGAAAATTCCCATTGTGAAATAAAAGAAAATCACTTAAGGCATTGATGGGATTTTCTTACCTACCTGCACGCAGTAAAAATCTCATTATGAAAGTCAAACAACTTAAGTGGATCATGGGATTTTGGAGCTGCGGTGCAAGTGGAATAATCCCATTGAAAAATAGCTTTTAAAAATAGAAATGGCTTATGTCAAAAGTGTGCCCCATATGGAGCAGGAATAATACTTTTTAAGTATTAATTGATGTAATTAATTCCTTATTTTAGTGGATGAGGTCGAAGCACACTGTGAAGCTTAAGTGAACTGGAAGTAGAGAGCTAAAATTAAATAAATTTAATTTATTTAATGGCAGCCATGAGCATGCACAAAATAGGCACACCATTTGAAGAGAAAATCTTGTTAATTAATTAATTAATTGCCAGGAATAGGAGGGGCAATAATTAATTATAGAATGATGAGGGTTATATAAGCATGGGCTGCCATAAGGATGAATTAATTAATTCTTTAGCAAAGAAGTGCAGCCTAGACAATTTTGACGCCCCATTTGAAGAGGAATTTTGCTCGAAAGGTGTGTTTCTTGCTGGAAGCTTCAAAATTTAGCGCCTAAGTTTGATAGAATTTGATTTGTGTCTCGAATAATTATGCATAGTGGTACAGTGCTCAGGTGAAGTTGATAAAATTCATGTTTGCTTTGCATGCAAACAAAACATCAAATTTTGGGGCAGCAGGCTTGATATATGCAGATTTTATGATTAAAATCCAGTGTTCATGTTTCGGTTGCCATCTTTATCTGAATTAATTGCAAGTATTCATTACAGGTGCTTTTATAAGAGAAAGGGAGCTTAAATCAATGTCCAATACATTGAACATATCCTCTGAATCTGAAGAAATCTCCAGATCTGCACCGATTGTGAAGAATTCTCGCGAATAAAGAGAAAAAGAGTTGCTCAGATAAAGATTGCTCCAGCCATGGCGAAGCATGATGAAAGAAAATGATCAACAAAATCATGCATAGTTTCTAGATTTAGATTCAAATCCAAATCCAGATCCATAATTGCAAAGGCTTCATCCTCTTGTTTCTAATGCAGCCCGTGTAGAAGTCAATGCGTGGAAAATTCCTTCCAGGATCTTGTGCATGTTCTCCCAATCTTCCAGTTAAAGCCTTCATTGAATTTGCATTCACCCGGAGTGAATTTTTAATTGCTCATATGCAATTAAAAATAAAAATGATTAGTTATTTATAGCAAACATTACATTCTTTGCATATACGAGAAGAACTGCAAAAGCTTCAAGGATAAAAAAGGAAGACAAGGCAAAGGCAACACCCGTAAAGCAAAATTCCAGATCACCATTTCCAGATCCAATATGGTGAGAATCGAGGGCAAAAGAATAAAAGCGCATGCGAGAATGTGAAAAAAAAAGACTGCAACTTTCCTCTTCCTTCTTTTCTCCGACAAAATTAATTGAGCAATCAATTAAATTATAAAACTTAAGTGATTGGTTTAAAAGCCATTACTTGAAGAAGTCAACTACTTGGAAATAGGTAGCAAACATGCAAAATAGAAGGTTTTATCTTCGATTTGCAAATCATGCATGTCATGCAAAGAGGAATTCGGAGGAGATTGTCAATTGTTTCCTTTCCCACTTCCACATGTGCCGCTTCAACTAAAAGCTACCGTCTTGTAATTGCCCCTCTACATTCTATAAGTAGAGGAAGAACCTTCGAGTTAAGGGATCGGAATTTGTAAACAACATTCTTGTGTTCCAGGACTTTGTCTTTGAAACCCCGATAGCTATTTAAAGCAAAGGAATACGAGAGGAGCAGATCTCCGAAGAACTTTGTGTCACGAAATCGGTGCATTTTGTTTCTAGTTTTTCTCTTAGATCTACTTATAAACTTTGTGTTATTTTAGATCTGGATCTGAAGGCTGCCTTTGTTTATAATTTTATGTGTTGATATCTATTGGTTCCGTCTATGTGCATGCAATCAACTTTGTTATCTATTGATTGGGCTGCACATCTTCCTATTTCTTTCTGTGTTTTATTATTTCCTTTTTCTTTAAATATTTCTTTTCTTTAACAACTTGGTTACTTGTTGCAAAACTATACAGACTATGGTTCATGAGCTGCATGGTTAAAGTAAAACCCCCATATAGATACTAGCATATTTTATTGACAAATCTGACACAATAGCCTCACCGGTAAATGAGGGAGATTTATCTCATGATCGCGTAGGTTTTTAGCTATGCAGAAAATCTAGCCAACACTTTAACATCAATTCCTATACGGAGCAGAGATGAAGGATTGCATACATGGGTTACTTGCAAATTCAAACAGGTATATTTTCACTCATCAATGACACAAGTAAACATTGCCAACTATTCATCATATATTCATGAGTGAAGTATATTGGCTAGGAAGACTATTTAGATTCTATCTATTCATTTAGACTTCCTCTTCTTGCCATGGAAGCATTACATAATATCCTTTCAAGTTCCTTTTTATTGTCTTACACACAAATATCATCTTCCCAAATATCACACATTGCTTTGAATCGTTACATACATAATATATCAATTACCAATCCCAAAATCCCTCAAATAGTTTCTGAATAAATAGTAGGCCCATACCAAAACAAAGGTGCTTCATCGATCTATGCTCCCAATTCTTCAAAATTGATGATTGGATATTGCAAGTGCATTGGTCTTCTTCTTCATAATGCTTTTAAAGTTCTAGTCGCAGGCTCACAAGAAGTGTCATTTGTCAGTTCATTTCCAACGCACAGCTTAGCCACCCTTGCGGGTTTTCAGCTAAGTAGCATATAAACCTATCACCCTTTTTGGTTTTTAGCGGGGCTAGTGTAACTAGGTGGCTTCCTTTACGAGTATTAAACCAAGCTAGCCCCACTTGCAAAAACTTTGATCTTCAAAATTACTCTAGCCCCAAAAATTTGATGAAGTTGGAATTCCTTACTCTGCGCATGAGGGGGTGAAGGTGGTGCTTGGCTATGCGGTGACCGCACATGGTTGTGAGGATGGAGTTGTGGTTGGTAGATGGTACTTACCGAGTCGATGGTTGTTGTCTTGCTCATAGTTGCCGGAGGAGTTGGGTGGTTAGGGCATACACAAGCTTATCCACTTGGTTGCTCGGTGATGGATTGAGGAGTGTGAGATTTGATTTGAATGCAATCCAATCCTCCAACCCTTTGCGAGGCGAAAAAAGTATGAGTGAAGCGGTGAAGTTTGATGTGTTTCCCCCAATAAGTCCTTTTCTCCTACTACTTTCAATTGAGTTGCTTGGTTTCCATACAAGCATAGACATTCTTCTATGGCACACTAAACTTTTCCACAAACCTCCTTGCCTAAACTCCTACACACCGATTGTAAGGCATCTCCATCTCCCACCATCATGTTCGCTCCAAGACAATGTGTTATTGTCCCCGAGACAGTTTTAAGTACCTCATCTTACTTCACATATGTTGCATCACTAGCTACTACTACATGAGTATTTTCACTACCAAGAATGCAATTCTCATTTCCTTCACCATGGCATTATGCTGCAAAGTCCAATCCAGCAGCCTTATTGCAATTGAGTATCCTTGAGCTGCAAAAGATGATGAGCACTTTCTTATAATCGACAAGCGAGAATCAAGATGGATTGAAACCCGTCCCTTTGCTTTCTCACCGAACCCTTACCTTGATCAGCTTCTAACAATATTGAAACCCGTCCCTTTGTGAAGCCGGGTATTGGAATGACAAATTAACAATATTGGTGCAAGCCAAAAGTTGAAGATCAAGAGCACAAAGAGGTTGGTTCATTGAGTTCTTCTAAAGAATCATTCAAGGTGAGCTTCTCAATCTTGTTTTGAATTTCTTATAGGACATTTTTTGTTGGTTGTGCAGCTACGGTGCACTTTGTGTGCCAATTTTTTCCAACGTCATCAGAATGGACATCTTTCATGGTTTCTACACCCTTTTAGGAATCTTCTTCAATGGATTTTGTGCCTCAATCTCATTATTTGAAGATCCTTCAATTTTTGTCCTATGTTCTTATGCCACTTGTTCATTTTCTTCTTCGTGAGGTGTTTCATTCTCTATTATAGGAGATAATATGGAATCAAATGGCTCCCAACTATAGGTCCCCCCTCACTATTTGGAATTTCAAAATCACCCTACTTGTAGACATCAAACTTACTCAATTGATGATTGATGTTGGCCTCATCCTTACAATTTCACAAAAGACAACATCCCTTACAATGAGGAATTTCTTGCTCTTTTCATCATAGAGCTGGTATGCCTTGGAGGATTCAAAATATCCCAAATGAATGCATTTATGACTCTTGTGGTCCAACTTATTCCTTTTCTCCTTTGGGATCAATGCGTAATGTGGATCCAAAAACCTAAGATGGCACACTTTGAAGGAAGATGACCACACCACATTTCATATGGAGTCTTCAATTGAAGGGTTGTTGATGGTGATTTGTTTCGGAGGTACATTGTTGTTTGTGTTGCTTCTGCCCAAAAGTGTAGATTCACCCCTTGAAATATAACATTGCACGAACCATATTCATCACGGTTTTGTTCATCCTCTCAACTACTCCATTTTGTTGAGGAGTGTGAGGAACTATGAGATGGTGTTTGATCCCATTTTGCTTGAGATAGGATTCAAATGCCTTTGAAGTGTACTCACCACCATTATCAGTCCTAAGTGTCCCAATGCGGGTTTGAGCTTCATTTTCCACCATAGCTCAAAATTTTTGAAACATTTCAAAGGCTTCTAATTTTTGTTTGAGGAAATAGATCCATGTCATTTTGTTGTAGTGGTCGATGAACAATATGATGTACTTTTGACAACCAGCTTAGAACTTGTTAGCATATGGATTTGCATGCATGCAAATGACATGCAACAAAGTGTGAGAACGAAGTCCCTCCTCAATGAAGGTGAGGCTGCCTTTATTGAAAATCAAAACTGTATGTATGTGGGGGTGTTTTGGAAACATCAATGGAAAGAAAAGTGAATGAGGGAGATGAAGTGGAATGAAGGAAAGGAGTGGAATGGAATGAAATGAAAGAACATGCAAGAGTTAGGTAAAAACAGAGCCTAATATTTCATGGAGAGGAAAGATGAATAACCAACACAAATAAAACGGAGTTTGAGTTAGCCAAACAAGAATGTGTAAAAGGGAACACACATGAGCAAGTAGACAATCAGAGTTTGATCACTGTGAACTAAAACAACTGATTAATGATGTTGACAATAAGATCAAAGATAATATTTGCATGCAAGATTCAAACACCTAACATCTAATGAACATAAGAACATCAAATGTTACAAGAGACAATGAATGAGACACAAAGTTCATATTTCATTAACTCCAAAAAAAATTTCACAAAAGAACACAAAGTTTCTTCCTGAAACAAAGCTTGCACAAAAGTATTTTCTTCTCCTCTCTCAAAGTCACCCTTTACAAATGAGCCCCTCACTTCCTTTTATAACCCAAAAGTTGGTTACAAAGTAGTTAGGGTTTTACATGATCATTAAATAAGGCACTTAAGTGACTTTTGACTTTTTCAACAACTTTAAAAAGTGACTAAAAATAGAAACCACTTAAGTTAAAAAGTCATTTAAGGAAAAATACATAAATAAAAGAAATGGGTACATGTGGACCCCACTTAAATGACTTGGACGCACACATAGACATCCTAGTCAACAATGCGCCACCTAGATCAAGACACCTAGGATTAGTGCCTTATCCATTGGGCCAAGAGTCCGCCTATCCCGATCGTACAGAATGAACTCATTGACCGTGCTCTGCAATCCTCCAAATGACAAGAGTGTTGAGCTTGAAACTTGAGCAATTCATCCACCCCTCTGTCTGAGCAATATCCTGGTGTGAGAAAATTTGTCTTCATTCGTATTCACATTCACAATTCTCCACATGCTCTGAGTACCTTTCCATGGTGAATTATTCATTTGTCGCGAGACCGTAGTCATTACGCCACCTTGGTTTATCAGAATCCAGCTTCTGGTCTTTCGCCATTGAGAAGATCTCCAAGAGCCAAAATTGCAATTCACCTCCAATGGTATTACAAAACATGGCTTTAACAAACACCCCATGAATAAATATAACTAGTTATTTGCACTATACATATGATTTGATGAAGTCGAAAACATTGTCTAGCTTTGCAAACACTTTCTACAAATTGAATAACCTGACTCTTCCATCTCACTGCACAACCTATCTTTTATTGGTTCACTTAACATCACCAATAATCACCAAAAATAACATTTTCCTTGTTTGAAATGATGGAAGCAGTTCTCATATTTCACAACAATCTCGGAAACAAACTCGGTTGCAGTGTGTCAGCATGCACACAATTGAAGGTTCTTGTCGAGTCAAATAGTTATTCCAAGAGACATTTTTATCAATCAATATGGCAATGCAAACTTCTCATTTATGTGACAGAGGAATGGTTATTTTACTCATGAACATCATTCAGGAATCTGAATCGAAAAATACCCTGTTGCCTTCATCTCGTGGGTAATTGTTAGTGCGATCTATCTCCTCCACAAAAAGTATGAATCATTCTATGGTCTTCAATCCAACTACATCCAAGTGTCTTTGTAATTCCTCTATCTTTCATCAATTTCCTTAACTTTTGAACATCACCCCATCTGTCAACTTCTGCATAGATGTTTGACAAAAGAACATAAGGTGCATCACGTTTAGGATCCAACTCAAAAAGGAGTGTTGCCACTAATTCACCTAGTTGTATATTCTTATGCGACATGGTGGAGATAGTTCCAGAGGGCTTCATTAGTTGAAAGAGGTTTAAGGCATTCTTGCTTTATAGCCATGCATTGCATATCCTACTATCATTACATTCCACGAGACCACGTCTCCATTATGCATTTTGTCAAACAGCTCGCGTCCATTGCGTATGCTTCCACATTTTGCATACATATCTATCAGGGTATTCATCACTACAGCGTCAGATTGAAATCCACATCTAATGACTTTTCCATGGATCTGCAAACCATGTCTTACAGATGCCACGTTGGCATATACAGGAACAATCGTGGAGAAAGTGAAGTGATCGGGGTGGTCAGGTGTTCGTTGCATTTTGTGAAACAGTTTGAATGCCTGTACAGGATGTCCATGCCTTCTGTAAGCTGCAATTATCATATTCCATGAGAAGAGATCTGGTTCAGTCATGCCGTCGAAGACTTTGCGAGCATCCGTCAAACTTCCACACTTGTCATACATGTAGATAAGTTTATTTGGTAGTAGTGTGCGTCTTCCAAACGTGTGTCCCCATGCCATTGATGTGAGAGTGGATTTGCTTGCCCTCCGCAAGGGCTTTCTTAGCAATGCAAGCCTGTAGTAGATGAAGATATGTTGAAGAATTTACAGACGGATTGTGTGTTGTAAGAAGAACGTGTAGTGCCTCCTTCAAGCGACCCTCTCCATAGAGTGCTATGAGATTTTGATTGAGATGTATTTGGTTGCTTGGTTGCAAACATTTTTTCATTCAAACACTACCAGATGACCTCATCGTCATATGGACTAGCTGTGATATGATCCATCATGTATAAACGAGTCTCATAAATATTTTTGAGGCTGCATCATTTGTTTTGATTGTCTTATTTTATCTTTGTATGGGCTGTCTTCTTTCCTGGGTGCGTGGGCTAAAGGATTCTTTTGTCTTTTATTTGAAAACTCCTTTATTTGCCGGCGCCTCCTCCCAATGCACAGCTTGTGGAATTTTAAACTTGTTGTATCTCTTTTCCACGTGGAAAACTCCTTTTCTTGACCAATGCGTGTTCTATGCATTTGTGGTATAATTTTTGGGAATGCGACTTGAGATCATTCTTGTTGGTGTTCAAGTCGAAAGCAGCAACTCATAATCTGATTTTACTCAGATTATTTAGAAGTGTAGAGACTATACATGTCTATTTCGTTGTATTGAGCATACATTTCATCCACTGCACCTGAGCAGTTCTTGTTGCTCCATGTATTGCTAGACTTAAAATCGCAATTAGTTTTGATGATGCCGTATGTTTCATCTGAAACAATAGCATGACTCCATGCATAATCCACTATACCATCCCAATCATGGGCAGTATCTGTCAATGGGTTGCCGACCATGAAACCTTTCAAGTTTATATAAAGACTCTTGGAGGAGACCTTGTTCCTATCGGTTATAAGTTCTGCTAGCTCAGGCACATATAAACCTGCATAGCTTTCCCCTGTAATATAAAACTCATGACTTCTGTACTGGGGGAATATTGTAAGCCAGTTATGTTGTAGTCAGATGAAGTATTTGTGTAGGAAAATCCCACTCCGAAAGGAGACTCCAAAAATAATAAGTTCGATGCTCTATTCCATGAGTGCAGATTCAATGAAAGTCCAGTTTCACCTCCATTTAATAGGAAAGGGCCAATCTCTTGTGTTGCTCCGTAACCCACGGATGAGCATCCTGGACCTCCGTTGAGCCATAGGACCAAAGGTCTTCTCTCTTTCACAGTAGCAGCCTCAAAAAACCAATAGAAAAGAGCTCTTCCATGTTCTTCGTTACAGTCACATAACCAGAATAATGATTGAACCCAACGATAGGCTGGCCTGGCAATCCTGTCACCAAATTTTCACTAACTCCATCTTTCTCGTTATTTCTCAATGTATTTCCAGTTTGTATAGATTGTGCGGCAATAATCATATAAAAACAGAGCACCACCCACAAGCACAACCGATTAACCATTGTTTTCTGCTCTGAGATGCTGTCTGGGATTTAAAATTGCTTTCTGCATTCTCATCCTTTGCATGCATGCATGCATGGATATTCCTCCTTCTTGGGCGCATGTATTTTCCTTCTGCTGGCTGTCCTAATGGCTGTGTTCTCTCTTTTTGCATAAAACCTCTTGTATTTCTTCTTCACAATGGCGTTCACAATATCGTGGAATGTGATAAAATATTACTTCCTTCAGAAGAAATAAGAAGGAAAGCTTCGCATGACTTTTTCCAACGGGTTTGATGGAGGAAGTTACGAGGATTAATTCAACTTCCTCACTTCCTAGGTAGTGGGCTTAAGTGCCAAGGGGAAATGGGGAAAGCAACGGACAATTGCCAACGGGAATGGCAAAGTGGATTGGCAATCCCCGTTCAATTTCCCCATGTGGGAAATTGGGGAATTTCCTGCCCGTTAACCAATTCATGATTTGGCAATTGGCAGAGAAAATCCCACGTGCGGGAAAATTGAAGAGGATTGCCAGAAAGGGAAATCCGGGTTCGGGAAGCCAAATTGGCTTCTCGGCAGTTGGAAGCGAAAGCTTACTTCCCCGGCATTAAAATTTGTCGAATGATTTTAATTTATATTTATTTAATTAAATACCCCTCAAATTAATTTAATCAAACAAGGAGCAATTAATTAATTAAATATTAATTAATTAATTTTAATGTATTTTAACGCGTTTTAAAGCCTGGCGGGAAGAGTTTTTGCCGAAAAGGATGAAACGAAGACTGAAATGATCACAAAAATGAGACGATCGCGATGAGTCCAATGAACCATGCAAGGCAACACTTTTCAAAATTTTCAAATTTTTCATTTTTATTATAATTTTGCAAAGTCAAAATTAGTTGATAACAAAACTAGAAAAGAACACAAGTCGAAGTGGACCAATTGCAACTTTACGTTAGCTTTCCATTCGACTTCTAAAAAGGTGCTCTTAAGTGTTTAGCCAAAACATAGGCTTCACATTTCGTATATTTTGCGAGCAAGGTGGCAATCTTGCTATGTCAATCTTTTGCAACACAAAATGTTATCATAATTAAAGTGCACGAATCTCGCTGCCACAAAATATTTGGATACATTTTGTCTTCAATTACTCTGGGAAAGTCCTTATCAACTTCATCTGGTGGTGGCTCATCCTTTCTTCTCTCCGTGGCGAGTAAGTCTGCATCAACTTGCTCCGTTCCCAAATTTATTGGTTGCACTTCGAAGGAAGAACTATCACCATATTCTTTGTTCTTCTTCAGGTACTGATCATGCTTGTTGAAAGTCTCCACTAAGGAAACTAAATCCTTGGGGATTTTGTTACCTTTTGGTTGGATCATTCCACTACTATCACCATAACCTGGATCAGTTTTGCCTGTGACTGTTTGTCGTGGTGGTGATTTACTCCTTCAACGTACACTCTGTCAAAGTTGCCTTGTTCCAGAAATGCAAATGTTTGTTTGTCCTCATTGAAAGTCTGCCATTGTTCAACATTATCAGGGACTTTGGAGCGGTAGACCATCTCCACTTTATAGTTTCCTTGTTTGAATATGGACGGTAGTTCATCCGGATTCAATAGTGCAGTTGTGACCACCAAAGAGTCTGCCTTGGAATTCTGATTCATTGGAATGAAGTCAATAGATAAGGCTGTAAAATTGAATGTGGCAGAAAGCACTCTATCTCTGTAATGCTTCAGCTCATCTCTTTTGACTTGATTTTTCCCTCGAACCTACTTTATTAGAAGTTCAACATCTCCTTGGGCTTTGAGGAGTCTGACTCCTTTCTTTCTAGCTTGCTCCATTCCTAGAAGCAATGCTTCATACTCCGCCATATGATTGGTGTTCTCGAACATCAGCTTGTGGGAGTATGGGAATATCTCATGATCTGGAGATATTAGTAAAACACCGGCTCCTGATCCAAAAGAACATGTGCCTTTCAACTCCAGAGTCCAAACTTTTTCTTCTTCTTTTCTCTGAGTCTGTTTTGGTTGAAGTTCTAGCTCTAGAATGGCTTTATCCATTTCCAAGAAGTATACACCGTGGTCAGACCCCTGAAAAAGAATCTAAGATCTAGGATCTTCATATTTTGTCACCGTGTACTTGGACTTCTTTTCCGGCTCTAGCTTCTGATTAATTCCTTTGATAGGAATATGTGCACAGACCAATCCATCTTTACTTCTCCTCCCAGCTCTTTGCAGAAGTTTCTGCTCAACAACATCCCGTAGGAGACAGGAATATCTGCAACTAGAATTGTCATCTTTAATCTTTTGTCAGGAAAAGCTGCCAGAACAACTTGTGCATCTTTGATTTGTCCGATTAAAGGGACTTGTCTCTCCATGGAGTAGCACCTTTTTATGGTCTTTGTCAAGGTAAGCCCAAGAGCATCTACAACTTTAGTTGGCATGACATTGTCAGAAGCACCCGAATCTAGAATGCAATTGCTTAACTTGAAACCATTAAGCAATAAGGAGACATAGAAAGGTTCCACCCTTTCAGAAGATGGTGAGGGTTTAACAACTGCAGTGTTGTTTTGAGGAGTATCCTTGGGCTTAGGCAAAAGGCCTTTTGATGTATTGGATTGTCTTGGTGATTGTACATATTTGACTAGCCTATTTAACTGCTCAGGAAAATCTCTCAGGTATTCGGCTTCTGACATTTGAACTTTAGTTTTCTTGGCATGATCAATAATGTCAAAAGAAGGTATAGATACATGAGCTTCTTTCTGTGGTTGAAATGAAGAACTCGCATTCTTATCTCTAGGAGCTAAAGAAGAAGGTAAAGGGCTGCCCCTTCTTTGTTCATCAGCTAATGCCTCAGCTTGGCGAGTTTGTGATCTTGTAAGTACTGCATATGTATGACCATGATCATCTTCATGAAGTCTCTCATCGTCATGTTCGATTTGTAGTTCAGGTAATTAATGTTGGAGTCGCCAGCAGGACCTATAAAATCATCATTCTCGAGCTGATCAGCGTCCACTTCCTAGTCTTCTTCATTCATCTCCACGTTTTTTCTGAGAGCAGCTTCAATTGCTAATCTTTGGGAACCAGCAAATGCGCCCGGTTGTTATTGTTGAAATTCCGAATAGGGGCAATATTGTTGCCTTGAGCCATTTGAGCCATTTGTTTCTTCATCTACAACATCTCATTTGCTAACTTTTGCAGTAGTGAATCGGAAGTAGTAGCAGAGAATGAACTTTCAGCTCTAGAAGTGTTGCTCTTTATCTTTCCAACCATGATGAGGTCGTCTTCAATTTCAACCGCCATGTTTTGAGCTGCTAACAAATCAGCAGGACATGCTCTTCGCAGTTGATAGCTTACTTCAGGAAGCAAAGCATTGATGAAGAATACTTTTTGATTCTCGTCATTCAGAGAAGCAGAAGCTGAAATTTTGTATAGTAATCTTTGGAATTTTGCAATAAAATCCCGCATGTGCTCATGTGGCTCCTTCTTCAACTGAGTGAGCTGAGTTATCAATGTGCTGGAATCTTCAACTGGTTTGAATCTTTTCAGGAATGCATCCCGCATAGTAGCCCAGTTGGTTATGGTGCCAAGAGCTAGCCGGTGAGAACCAATCTCCAGGCTAAGTCATGCGAGTCTCTATGAAGAGTCTGACAAATACATCTTCATGTTCGATTGCAAGCACTCCACAAAATATGAAAACGCAGCCAAATGGTCATCCGGATTCTCTTGCCATCTTCATATTTTGTTGATACTTGCATAGAACATCTTGATGGTTCTTACCGGAGTCATATACACCACCCACTTGCCTCTTATTGACTGTTGTGAAAATTCCAGCAAGTTGTTCATGCAAATAGGATTCCTCTTTCTTTGATTCAATCTTTGGAGTGCTCGGAAGATGGATAGTAGCGTCTCCTTTTGAAGGGCATGCCTCTCCAAAGGGTCATCCTGAACCTTAGCCTTAAGAACCTCTTGTAGATCTGATTTTCTTTCAACATTTTGCCATATGCACTCATTAGAAACCAATGAAATATCATTAAATATTGAAGGACTTTTACCTTGGGACTCATGCTCCATGATCTCCCCTTCCTCTCTAGGCTCATGCATCAAACTTTCATCCTTTGGCTCTTTATTGATTGTTGTTATAAACAAACCAGCAAGCTGATTGTTACCTTGTCCTCTCGATAAATGGGTTCCAACCATCCATTTTACTTCCCCTACTTGTTCATCATCCTCCCTTTCAATCTTGGATCCACACATGCTGAAATACTATTAGTATTAACCAAACAATGATCAATAATTACCTCATCATGTTGACTCTCCGGAACAATAATGGGAGTAGGGGCTGAATCTTCATCCTTCAAGGCTCCGTTTCCTCCAAGGTGCAAATCTGATTTTTCCATAGTTACTCGAGTCTCCCCGGGACAGGAGATGGAGGGATGGGGTTTCCGGGATGGGAAAAATTCCCAAATTTTGGGGACAGCAAGGGGATAGCTATTAAAATAATATATAAAATATTAATATTTGAATATTTTAACTTTATTCAATGAAATTTAGGGATTTAAACTCTATTCAAGTACTTTCAAGATTATAATTTAATGTTCTTCGTAAAAATAACAACTTTTTAAAAGTAAAAACATCAGAAGTTTTTTGAAAGATTTAAAAAAAATAGGGGACGTCCCCTCCAAGTCCCCAAGTCCCCGAAACATTCGGGACGTCCAAGACGTCACCAAAATCTAGGGGACGCGTCCCCGCGTAACACTGGAT
Organism: Taxus wallichiana var. yunnanensis; assembly: GCA_018340775.1. Lineage (NCBI taxonomy): Eukaryota > Viridiplantae > Streptophyta > Pinopsida > Cupressales > Taxaceae > Taxus > Taxus wallichiana. The sequence goes on along the minus strand of CM031237.1, from coordinate 971,716,133 downwards.
TTTTCCCGGCATGTGTGTGACTGTTGAGGCTCCAAAATTTGTCATGAGGACTTAAGAACCATCTACCGCATAACACTAGATTTTCCCGGCATGTGTGTGACTGTTGAGGCTCCAAAATTTGTCATGAGGACTTAAGAACCCTCTACCACCAAGCTCTTCTTTATGCATGGCGTCCATACTCATGAGTGTGGGGTCCCTAGGGAGGGTTGACCCCTTCCTTGTTGCTTGGGGTTTTGACCTCGTGCCAATTCCAACTCTTTCTGTCTCCAACTTCACAAACTCTGCAAAAGGTAGGGCATCACGGATCTTCCCGGAAGAGCTCTATACTTTTCATACCATGTACCGATGTTGCTCCCTTTGGATGGTTGAGAATTGACTTCCTTTTAAGAAATCCTTCCACCGTTGCAACCTCTTGACTGTTTGAGGACATTTACAGGATATTTTTAAGGAAGACATGAGTGCTAAGGCATACAACACAAGTTGCAAAAGCTTTTGAAGGTAAACACGAGCTGCAGATGTTGGAAAAGACGTGGTTTGATCAAGTCACATGTTGCAAACATTTGTTGTGCAAAACAATTTTGAGTTACAATAGAGATTTCTATTTTTCGTTTGTTTAGGGCATGAAAATCCATAAACAGCCAGATGTAATCAGAGTTCTACGCAAAGCTCGTAGTTATTTTTACATTGATTTTTGAAATCAGAAATGTATGCAGACTTTGCATTTATTTTTGAGTCAAAAGTCACGTGTCATAATGTCTATTGTGTTGTCATTTATTGCATCGATTTGTGTATCTAAAATAAAAAATTCAGACTTTAGAATGTACTTTTTCTTGTTGCATTAATTTGTGAAACGGAAAATCAAACATTGAAATATCCCTTTTAAGGGCTGAAACTGAAAATTAGGAAATTAGCACAAACCCCAAAGATATCAAATCAGATTTCTAAATCAACAAACTGAAAATAAACCCAAATTTTGGACAGCGATCAGATTTTTGGAACAGCAGTATGAAAAACTCACAATTTCACCAAAATATCATTCAACAATGCATCCACAATTTTATAAACCTTTTAGAGATATTTTAGAACTGTTTTCAACCCCAAAAACATGCTAATGCTCAGCTGAAAAATTAAATATAACCAGCAGAAGTACAGCTCCAAAATAATTATGAAAAGAGGGTTTAGAAACCCCAAACTTAACAACAAATAGTAGATTCCAGCTTTATAAATTATGAGGAAGACAAATATGAACTCAAATCAGATTGTCGTGCCCTAGATGGCACCAAACCCTTCACCAATGCAAGTCACTCCACAAGGGAGAGGCTCAACAATGCATATAAAAATTTGATTATGTCTTCTTTCTCCTCAAATCTGAAATATGTCTTCAAGCCAACGGGGAGGGTTTCCGTCCCCCAACCAACCACTAGAAGGGTTTTCGTCCTTCTAGGAAGATGCCACACACTTGGATTTCTGCCCAAGAGTGGAAGAATAATGAGCTAATAGCCCACAAGTCCAAATAGAGAAAATGTGCCAATCATAGATGATGCAAATGAAGGCCATGATCTCCTTTTATAACCTCACCTTGGCGTCAAAGGTCAAAAAGGCAACACCAACCCCTATAAGTCATTATAATATTTTATTATGCCTCTTTAAAAGCACTAAACCAACCCAACCCCTTATAATGGGAAATACAAAAATAAAAATCATAAAAATAAATGAAGAAAACCCAAGGTCTTCCCTTGTTTATCCTTTTCCTACCTCCGGAAAGAATAAAGGCAAGAAGTCTTCTATTCTGGTTAATTCGAAAAAGGAGACATTACAGACATTGTGGGATGAATGGAAAACAATCAAAATTTTGTTCTATGAGGCGCAGAAATTGATTGGCTTGAACTATAATGTCCTGAGTCAAAAATTCTAAAGATCACAAAATATTGGGATTGCAATGGAATAACCCTTGCAATGCAAGCAAGACTATTGTGAATTTTATGGGTTGTGACAAGTGTCATAAAGAGGTCTTATTCTTGTTAAAGTTGTCGGTGTCAAATGATTTGATACCTAAGGTCCAGAACACCACTAAGGCTAGTGTGTTATGGACAAGTTTAAAGAACAAGTACATGACTTTAGAGAAGAGTTGGGTTCTATACTAGAAACTTTCGTTGTTTTCAACAAGGATGATGGAGGACGAATCCTTTATTAGAAGCCTCTTCGGATGAAATATCTCTAAGACCAACTCAATTCCATTAATTAAAAGGTGGATGATGACAACTTGGTGGTGCTTGTTTTGAAAAGTCTGTCACCATCCTCGTAAAACATGTGGAGGCTCTGAATTTGATGGTGAAAAGCCAAACCCTGATGTTTGATCAAGTCAATTTCTATTTTTGCAATAGGAGCGCAAGTAGACACAAGCAATTGAGTCGAAATCTAAACAATCAAAGTACTTTGACTGCTCACTCAAAGGAAAAGTGGAGACATCACTCTAGTGAATCTTCTAGATACCAGGTGAAATGTCATTACTATCATAAGTTTGGGCATCTCAAAAAGACTGTTGAAAGCAACAATATGATCTTTCCCAACAAAACAAACAGCCACGGGATGAAGCAAATGTGGCAAAAGTTGAAGGATGGGATTTTGAAGAACAATATGCTCTCACGACTTCTTACTTGAACGATAATGTTACCAGCTATTGATTATAGGCTATGGTGTATCCAAACATTTTTCATGTCATAGGGACTGGTATATAACATTCACTGCAATTTATAATTAGTTTTATTAGCAAATGGATTAGTAAGAATGTTAGGCATGTCCCTAGAGTGTATAAAAATCTTTTATTTGTCCATCAGTTAACAAAAAAACTCAGTATTGTTGTAAATTTCCCTAGGCAGAACTATGTTATGTTAGGTGTGAAACGGAGACAAGTAATTGCCCTAGGCATCGGGGAAGGTGGCTAGGTTAGGCTTTTTGACTCTGCTATAATTAATTTAATAAGCAGGCGTGGAAGAAGATTTCGCCATTCAGGATGTGTTGAAAGATGAGATTCTTCATAGGTTTGTTGACCCTACTTCAATCAACTTACATACACTAATTGTGGAGGGAATATTCATTATACAAAGTTTGAGGAGGATTCAACACCTCATGAGGATAAAATATCTCACTCAATATAGAATGTGCGGAAGGCTGAAATGCCTTGGAAGGAAGGACTTCTAACTCAAATACACATTATATTGTGGACAGAGTCACTACTATCCAATATGTGTTGGCAGCTCATGGAGAGATGGTAGGACAAGCCACTCAATCACCAGCACTGGCTCGAAGGACAATTAAGCATGGACACTTTTCTCATTTTGTTGCGAAAGGCTGTTTACAACAAGGGGGAATAGATGAACAACAAGAGATGGTTATTTCTCCTACTAAAAAGTTCCTTTTTACTCCTATGGATACTGCAAAAATGGTCACATTTCAATTCCTTCTCTCCAAAGATTTGTGGACGAGGTCTATATGGTGCTATCTATATATTTTTGGGTACATGAACATGCTCATTTTGGTTCCATATTGATTGAATCCCTATGCGGGATGGAGTAGGCTGCACAAGCTTGGTACACTCTTTTTGACCAGCATCTCCAAGTATTTGATTTCAGAATCATGGAGGTCGGGCTGAAATTGTCAACCATTGATGATTCATCAACAGTCACTGAATCACTTTACAAATAATTGGTGGACCACCTATCATATCTTACATACACCCAACCGGATAATGGTTTTGTCATCAGTTCTTGTCTATGTCAAAGCTTATACATTCGTTGGTAGAAAAACATCATATGACTACTGCAGATTTCAAAGAAATATCTGAGCAGCCTATAGTTTTAAGGACTAAACTTTTTAGTTTTAAAGAATTTGTAAAATTTCGAGACAAACACATTCTCTCCAAATTAGTCATTACGAGGGTGGCTGGTTATTAAAGTATATTAGTTAATGTTTAATGAACTATTAGTTATCAACTAACTAATGTTCAGTTATGAACTTCCCCAACTATATTGTAACCTCTTTCAGCATAATAAATACAAGCACCACACACCCCTCGATGTATGTCATGTGTCTTTCTCAATTCCCTTGATTCCTTTTGTATTTCACATCTTCTAACACATGTATGTGATTCACTACCATGCCCTTTACAGGGATTCCTAATTTACTAGTCTCTTGCTCAAATAACTTGATTATCTTTTCCTCTAGCCATCTTTCCATGTCACATTGTACAAGTAACCATCTCAGCATTTTTGTTTCCACCAGCTATGTGTTCAACTAGCAAAACCTGGAAACCAATCACAATATTATGAAGTTGTAGTCTAACTCGGAGGGACATTATTCCCATGAATACAAGCTATCCTACATGACTCTTGCATCAATTCCCTATGCAGAACATGAATTTAGACTACAATACATATACAGGAAAGATATAATATACTCACTCATCAATGATACAAAAGTAAACATTGCATACTCTTAATTTTCATAAGCAATGTTCCGATACCAAAATTGTTGCCAAAATCAATGCTCTGATACCACTTGTTCTGATATGTCTTTATAAAAACAATAGAAACACTTAATTATAATACACGTCGAGGTGAAACCTTCATAAATCAGAATAAATAGGGAAATGAATTCAATAATGTGTGTGATGGTTTGGGAGAGCCTTGTTCATGTTAGAAAATGCACACAGAGAAGGGATGAAGAGAACACGGAATGCACACATTATTCATTGTGTCTATCATTTTATTATGTGAGAAATGGTTACAAAAATTGTTGAAGTGGTTACAATCATTTATTAGTTAATACTTAACTAATATTGACTTAATGCTAAATTATAAGCCTTATATTCTAATACCCCCTCTTAAGGCTTACACTATAGAAAGAAAATACAAACACACTGATAAAAGATTAAAGTAATGAAACAAACAAGACAACGTATTTTACAAAAACTTGTCTTTGAAAACAGTTCTTTGACCAAGTAGAGCTCCATCAAGCTACCTCATAACCTTCGTAAAGGTGTAGTTTCCAAGTTCAATTCTCGAGTTCCCGTTCCACCTCCCCTAACTCCCGAATCGTGAACCTCCCAAATTATTGAGCAACCATCCATATTGAGCTATATCCACAGTGCTCAATCAAGTTGTCTCATGACCCTTGTAAGGATATAATTCCCAAGATCCACAGCGTAATGTCCCGTTTTCGGTTCTCTAGCAAAGGTGCGATTGTTACTAACATTTTGGGTTTGTGTCAGCATGATCCGAGGGGTGTTTTGATATTTCCAATGAACTCAGTTTGTTTAGAGGAGTTAAATGACGCTTTCAGATGTTATTTTTGGCTTCCGGTTTGGGCTCCAAGATTCTTGGAGGGAGCATCTATTTTTAGTAAGTCACCCAGTCAGGCTCGTTTATCATCTTTCATCATCGGGATCACTCCTGTGCTGTCAGATTTTGATTCCGATGCTTTTCGGCCATTTCCGCAAGTTGGGTGTAATATGGAGCTATATCTAATTAAATTCATTAAGGTTGCCATTTTAATTAAAATAATTTATCGGGCACCTCAGTGTTATAGCTCTTTGGAAAAGGGAATTAATTAATTAATTAAATGATAAATAGTCCTAAGTCCTATGGGATTACTTATATTTAATTAATTAGTTGTTGGACATACTTTATTTTATAAAGTGACTCTTTAATAATGTCAATGACATATTATAAAGTCACTTTTGAGAGGGAAAATAGAATAAAAAGAAATAAAATAAAGTATTACTCTAAAAAAAAAAGGAAAAGGGTTATAAAAGGAAGAAAAAATGCAATGAAGAGTCATTCATGACTTGTTATTTTGAAAGAAACTTTTCCTCGAGAGCTTGAGAGCTTTGGCTTGCAGGTTCAGGAAACCCTAGGACGAAAACCCTAGAGGTTTTGGCTATTTGGACGAAAACCCAAATCAGCCCACTTGGTGAATTCATCTCAGGATTCACAGTTGCACATCATTGTTCAATTTCATGGAGATTCGGTGATTTATCTTTGCAGATTTCAGAGTATTGGAAGGTAGAGGGTTTCATGACAAATTTGTGAGATTGTTCCAATACAAATTTGGAGATATATTGTTCAAGTTTCTACCACAGCGATTCAGGGATTACTTCTTTATGCTAGTGCCTATGTTGGAGGGGGATCTTTTGTCATGGCATCCATTTTGAAGGCATAAACCCCAGCGCAGCTCTTCCCTCTTTGGCTATTACATTTGAGGGTTTGTGGTGATTGCATGCTACATTGGAGGCACACCCTTGCAACAATGATTTCAGTCTTGTGGAGCAAACTTGGTATATCAGCGGCTACATCATCCTTGGACAGCGATTTCCCATTAGAGGCGCATTCTTGTTGGAAATATTGTCATTGATGTCAAAAGAGGTGTTGAACTGGTAAACAGAAATCTGTTAGAAAGTAACGAATTACTAACGGAATTGTGAGTATGTCAACGGAAATAACCAGCAACATATAGAGTAGCAAAAAGAGCAGAAATCAAATATTTATATATGTGAAAAGGGTCGCCTTTATAGGAGAAATACAGCAGTATCTGTGTAAAGCGAACAGCATTCAAGAAAGAGGAAGATCTTGACAACCATGATGAGAAGAAAGCAGCGCTTTTTCATGAAGACCATGATTTATCCTTGGAGGCCCACGATTTGCACAAAAGAGGGCCCACGACTTGCTTAGAGAGCAGCACTCATGTCTTAAGGGGCTGCATTGAATGTTTAGGTGATAATTAAATTATTTGGGGCAGTCTTTATGTGTGCATTAATTAATTCAAAGGGGGCAGCGATTTGTTTAGAAAGAATAAATTTAAATAAAGGCCGACTAATGTTAATTAAAGAGTGTGATGGTTTAAGGTGTAATGCCCTTTCGAAAAGGTACGAAAGGCTATATAAGAAGATTCATATGAGATTTATGAAGCATGGATTCAAGTCAAATATCTTAAGGAAAAAGAAGAAGAAGAGGAAGCGTAAGAGGAAGAATTTTAGAACAGCAAATCTGAAAGTAAGAAAAAAATTTTCCATTATTCGTTGAGGAAGCAACAAGTTCAAAAGTGGAAAGCAAATTTTGTAAGAAAGGTTGGTGCCTTCATATTTGAAGAGATCGGTGTCTCTTGCTTTGAGTTGGTGCTTAGCAAAAGGGGTGGGTGCTCCTGTAGGTTGGTGCCTACAAAACTGTAATTTGGGGATTGGTGTCTCCAGTAGGTTGGTGCCTACAAATTTTTGAGAAATATATATAAAGAAAGAAGTTTCTCCGTGGTTTTCTCCCGAAAGGGTTTCCACGTATATTTGTGTCTACTTGCATTAAGTTTTGTGTTCTTTGATTGATTTGATATATTCACATTGCTCGTGATTATAGATCTAAGTTTAAGTATTGAAGTTTGAAATAATATCATAATACTGATTCACCCCCCCTCTCAGTATTATCTTGTGCTCAACAATTCTTTCATATCAGCGATTTGCATTTTCAGTTGGGAGTTATCTTGCATGTTGATCGGCCTCTTCCTTTGAGCTTCTATCGGCCATATCTCATAAGGGTTTGAAGGCATTTGTAGGGAGATTCCCGGGTATGTTTGCATGTTGGTTTTTATGCACATGTCTGAATTGTATCAGCATTTGGGACAGCTACAGCAACTACACCAACAGGGTTCTAATACCTAATTTCATTGTTTAGAGGTTGCCTATTATACCCATAATTGTATCTACAAGAGGACTATCTATTCCGGGTAAGTTTTGTGATGCTTGTATGGTAAATTCTTTAATTTGAATTACATTTGTACTTGCTGATATAAAAGACATCAGTCTGATTTATTTATATCAGACCTGATTATTATTGCTCTCAATGTTCCTAATTTGGCAAATTGTTGGCTAGATTTTCATCAACACGGCTGAAAACCTAGGCGATCATGAGATAAATCTCCCTCATTTACCAAAGGAGGCTCCCGTATAAGATTTCAATCAATTTATGGATCTTAGTAATGTCTGTGGGCTTTACTTTAATTGCAAAGTTCATGCACCATAGCTAGGCAATTCTACAACAAGTAAACAGCTTGTTTTGGAATGTTTTGCAGAAAGGGGAGAAATAATAGGATTTAGGAAAGAAGGAAATGTGTAATCCGACCAATAGTTCACGAGTTGATCTCATACACAAACAAAATAAATAGATCTCACAAAACAGAAATGAAGGAAAAAGGAAAAGAAAAGCTTCTAATATAAATCTTAGATAACACAAAGTTTATCTAAAAATCCACACCAAAGCAAGAAGCAATGCTTCGTTGACACAAAGTTTTCTCGAAATCCACTTCTATTCAATTCCTCACTTTCACGAAAAAAAATATCAAAGGTTATAGACAAAGTCTGGAACTCAAGAATGCTGATTATAATTTCTAATCCCTCAACCCATAGGCTCTTCCTCTATTTATAGTGTGTAGAGGGCAATTACAAATAGGAGGCTTTCAATGAATAGCCACATCGGAAGCTATGAAAAAGGGAAGCAACTGGCAATCTTTCTCCTGGAATTCCTCTTTGCATGATATGCATGATTTATAACTAAAAATAGAACCTTCCATTTTGCATGTCTGCCACCTATTTCCAAGTAATTGACTTCTTCCACTAACTTGAAGTAATGACTTTTATAGCCAATTACCTAAGTTTTACAATTTTAATTGATTGCTCAATTGCTTTGTTGGAGAAAATAAGAGAGAGAAGAAGAAAGAGGATAAATTAGAAGAAAGTTGCAATGCTCTCAGTCTTGTTCTTCTTCCATACTCTACATGTTGATCCAACTCTGTATTGCACTTCTACTTCATTCACTTTAACAATGAATGATCTGAATGATATCTCTGCCTTGAATCGAGATGTTTTTTTTTCATATGTTGTTGAATCCTTTCTTTTGATTCTCACTAAACTAATCACGAAGCAATAATCGTGATTTTCTTGTGTTTGTTGCCTCTAACCTATCTTCTCCTCTTATCCTTGAAGCTTTTGCAATTCTTCTCTAGTACATGCACTAATAAAATGCTTGCCGTAAACAATTTAGACAAAACTCATCACCTTTTATTTTTAATTGCATATGAGCAATTTTAAATTCTGGAAAGCACTCCGGGTGAAGGAAAATACAAGTAAATTCAATGAAGGCTTCAACTGGAAGATTGGGAGCACATGCACAAGCTCCTGAAAGGAATTTTCCATGCAATGACTTCCACATGGGCTGCATTAGAAACAAGAGGATGATTTTTTTCCAAAAGCCTTTGCAATTATGAGAGTTGGATCTATTTCTTCCTCTAATTTTGAAGATATATTCAATGTATCAGATATTGACTTCTTTTTCTTCACCAATATGGGCATAAATGAAGTATTCCTGCAAATAATTCAGACAAGTATGCAGTCCATAGCATGAATATCTAATTTCTTCACCAAGATCTGATTATAAAGTCTACTGCCCTCTATTTTTAGACTTTGATTGCATGCAAAGCAAGCTAAAAATATTATTTTATTCACTTGTGCACTCACATCAACATGCAAATGCTCTAAATAATAAAAAGAAAGCTTCTCCAACCCTAGGCGCCAAAATCGAACCTTCCTGAATGCCTAAAAAATCAATTTTTAGGCATTTAGCTATGCTAGAATGGGTCGCACTTTTTGGCTAGAAGATATTCTAAAAATAAGAAGTCAAAGCAACGGGAATTTTTACCCTTCCAGGCAGCTCCAAAAATCCCATCTTTCACTTAAGTGATGATGGGAAAAAGAACCTTCCAGGCAGGCATAAAATTCCCACTTGCCTACCACTACCAAAATTCTCATTGGCAACTTAAGTGATTTGACTTTAATGATGGGAAAAAACAACCTTCCAAGCAGACATAAAATTCCCACCTGCCTGCCACTACCAAAATTCTCATTGGCAGCTTAAGTGATTTGACTTTAATGATGGGAAAAAACAACTTTCCAGGCAGGCATAAAATTCTCACCTACCTGCCACTACCAAAATTCCCATTGGTAACTTAAGTGACTTGACTTCCATCATGGGAATTTTTCACCTTCCAAAGACCAAAATTCCCACTGGCACTTAAAAACCATCCTTCCAAAAAATGTGACTTGCATGGAAGAAAGCTTCTTCCCAAAAAGTGTGACTTGCATGGAAGAAAGCTTCTTCCCAAAAAGTGTGACTTGCATGAAGAAAGCTTCTAAAGTTGCATGAAAACTCATTAGCAAAATTTTATTTCCATTTTTGGATTTTCAGTGAAGAAAACACAAGCAAAGAATAAAATTTTCCATTTTGGAAAGAAAACACAAGGAAGATAAAATTTTCCATTTTTGGAAAGGGTCCTGAAAATGTTGCAATTGCCATAACTTTCACTCTGTGGCTCCATTTTAGGTGTCGTTTTCTCTAAAAGTGCATATTTTCTCGAGCTCTACGCATTGATGGCAATATTTTTCTTATTTTCATAAAATCCATTTTTGCACCTTTTTGAACCAAGCGACTTCTTGCAATCTCTGAAAGAATCCTGAGCTCTGATCGCCTTTAGACAGATTAGTAATTAAAAATACTGGATAGCTTTTCAAAACCCTAGGCCTGGGGAAAGATATGGCAGGAAGAATGAATAGGCTACAAGAATTGCCGGAGAAAACAAACCAAAACACAGACAAAAAGAAATAAAACAAAACAAAAACAACTGCGGGCAATTGCTAGAAAAATTTCTCCACTTAGCTGATCTGCAAAAATTCTTCCCCCCGGGTGAATGTTCTATGGTAATAATGATGGGGTGAAGTGTTTTATATAACCTAAATCCTCCAATTTTAGCTCAATCTATTTTTAAAAGAACTTTATTTATTTAATAAATAAAACGCTTTCAGACAAAGTCTGGAGAAGGGATTGAGTGAGTTTTGGCATGTGGGTATTTGTCAAATTTGGCTTTTATGACTCTCTGGGGATACCTTAGAGCAATGCAAACAAGGGAAAACAAACACAAAATGACTTTACTTTGAAAAGAACGAAAATTTTAAAAGAGGTAGTCCTAGATTTCAAGGTGAAAACTCGAGGACGCCATACAAATAAAGATCCTTGCAGTTAGAATATCATTGTGGGTCAATTGGGAATGTTTATTTTACAATTTGTTTGCCTAAATCTCTTGCAATAAGTTTATAACAACAGTATACCAGAATCAGAATTGAACTTGAAGTCGCATGACAAGTGTTTGACGAAGAGTCAATACACTAAAACTCGAAATTGGGATCAGAATTAGACAGGGGTTCTTACACACAAACTCCTAAACTAATTGGGCAACAATCCATACCGAGCTTCATCACACTAGATCCCTTCCTCTCTTAAAAGTGTGGGGCTTATTTAAAAATGTGTATTCTTCATCGAGTTCTTCACCACTTTCAACATCTAGTGGATGTCCAATAATGGCTACATTAACTTCATTGGTATGTGTTTGAGTTTTCCTTTGAACAATGTTGCCTCGAATGGTACAATTCCATGTTATGTGACCTCGTTTACGATTACACACTTTGTGTGACCTCGTTTTGTAGTAGTAACATTCAATTTCCCTTTGTCTTTATCTAATCTTCTATGATTATTTCTTGAGTGTATCGCCATCACTAGTTGAGGATCATCTTTTGTATCGCCTATAATTGCTCTCTTTTCTTCAACTAAGAGAGCTGAAATCATATCTTCCAGACTTTGAGAAGGCAGATGACTAAGAGTAAAAATAACATTGTTGAATTTAGAAGGCAGACTATTTAACAAAATGGCTTTGGCATCCTCGTCATCTACTACGGCATTAAATTTTTGTAACCGTCGAAGGAGAGATCTTAGATTGCTATGTGGCTGGACATAGTGACTCATCAGCCATCTTGAATCTAAAAAGTTGAAGTTTTAGCAAAAATGTTGCATTGACAGCTTTTGCTCCAAATAATTTATTTAGAGTTTCCCAAATTTCCTTGGACTTTTTTCTAAGCTTACTTGATGTAACTCAAATTCGGACAGAGCAAGATCAATAATGGCTTTGGCTTTATCATCTTTGCTCTGCCAATCCAGATAATTTAGTTGCATCTGTAGGTGATTGCTCTTTCCCATTAACTATTCCCCACAGATTTTTATTCATTAATTGCATTTGTATTTTAACTTTCCAAGTGTGAAAGTTGAAGCAAAAATATTTCTCCATTAGAATTTCCATTCTTCTAAAAAACCTTTCTTTAGTCAAGATTACTCTTGCAAAATTTGTAAAGTAAAAAAACTTTTAACTACAACACCACGAAAATGATGAAACAATGAAATGTATACCTCGACTAGTAGATCGAAGCAACAACAATCTTTTGTTTTGTTGATGTACCTAAAATCATTACATGCCCTCGCGATTGCGACAAAAATACCAAGAACGTGAACTTTTTCTTTCGAACCTAAGCCCTACGAAACTCCTGAATCCAATTTGTTTTTATGTGCCCTTTGAACCTCCTAAATCACAATTTGCATTGAAAATTTCCTCTAAAATTCACGTTTGTATCTTCTAAAGGAATATTAATGACGAAAATGAAGTGTATTTATCCTCACTTTGGTCAAAGTTGATCAAATTTGCTAAGCTTTGAAAGCAACACATTTCTAAAGCGGAAGGGCATGTTATATCCCTAACATTATATAAAAGTTGGTCAAAATTGGTGTATTCCAGATGGCTCGGTTTCACAATTGCTTCATTCATTTCTCGATGACTAACTTAGGTTCCGTAATGAACTTCTTTTCTTTATCTAACTCAAGTAACTCAAACTAGACTAGAATTTCGGTACCAATTACTTTCTTGAAGCATGATACATGAAATATAAGATGTATTTTGGATGAGGATGGAATTTCTAGTTAAAAGCTACAATTCCAATCCGGTGGAGAACATTATAGGACCCATCAAATTTTGATGATAGATTGATGTTCTTATGTTGTCGAAGTGACCCTTGTTTATAAGGTTGCAGAATTCATGGAATGCCGACCCTCCTACAAATTGTCTCTCACTTCAATGTTGATTTTCTTGTTGTTTCGTCTTATTTTGAGCCACACCAAATTCTCCTTATGGACTTCAAGTATTTTCTATTGGTGTTGAAAATGACCCTCATGTATTTGAAATGTTGTCTTATGTACATCCTCCTTAAATCAAATTTGATGGTACCCTTGAACTCAAATCTGACTTAGGGGGGTTACTAAGACAAGCATTGCTAAAGTCGAGCATTTCCTTGCCGATTTTTCAGTTTTTGACTTCTATTAATAGAGATCGTAATAAGGTCTAATATTAGGAGGGATACTTCCTCGAATCAATTCAATTGCATGATCATGACCTCGGTGGAGGTAGGCTCTTCGGTTCCTAAAAAAGTGTTGATGGTACTAAATAATCTCTTGAAGAGTTGTTGGAGCCTAGTTTCTACATCATGTGCTTCTAAGAAATGTAGTTGCGCAGCTATGCCATAAGAAAGATCGTTTCTTAAATAATTTCTCCATCCTATGAAAGCTAATAATTTGTCTTCATGGAGATTGAATCTCATTAAGTTTGTAATTTTTCCATTCATACTAAAAACCATGAATAAGTCCTAAATATTGAAAGACATTGTTCTCAATTGTTTAAGCCATTACACTCCCAAAGCTACATTTGCTCCCCCAATTAGGACGGAAAATATTTTTGAATCTACCAAATAGTCACCCATTGAGAGTTTGATATGAAGACATTCACCAAGACAAGAGAGTTGTTAGAATGTGGAGAGAGAAAGAATAAAGAAAGATTAGAATGTACAAAGAATGAATGAAGAGAAACCAGAATGCACACATTATCATTGTGTGTCTGTCATTTTATTATGTGAAAGATGGTTACAAAGTGGTTGAAGTAGTTTCAACTGTTTATTAGTTAATATTTAACTAATATTAAACTAACACTAATAAATAAGCCTTATATTTTAATACCCCCTCTTAAGGCTTACATTATAGAACATACTAACAAAAGATTAAAATAACAAAACCAAACAAGACCACGCATTCTTCATAAGCTTTCCCTTTTTGAAAACAATGCTTTGACCAGTAGAACTCCATCAAGCTGCCTCCCTGACCCTCATAAAGGTGTAGTTCCCGAGTTGAATTCCCATGTTTCCAAATTTCACCTTCCCGAATTACAGAATCTCTCGAATTGTTGGACAACCATCCATACTTGAGCTACTCCCACAATGCTCCATCAAGTTGTCTCATGACCCTCGTAAGGGTAAATTCCCAAGATCCACAAACTCCCGAACTATCTGGACAGCCATCCATGTCGAGTTTTACCTACACTGGATTCCTTCATGTCTTCAAAGTGTTGGGATTCTTTTAAAATATGCATTCTCTATCAGTGAGTTCATCAATTTCAGCATCCAATGGATTTTCAACAATGGCTTCATTTGGTTTGTCTTGGAATTTTCCCTTCATCTTTTTCCTCACGATCTTATCCATCTCTTAAAAATATTTCTTTCAATAACTTGATAATATAAACTTTCTTCAAAATTGGCTAAAATCATTCAAGTTTTTTTCGTTTGCCACAGTCAACCGATCAATAAAGCAAAATCTAGTATTATTTTCTTCCATTGCTCCCTACAACAGGAAGAGAAAATTCTCAAGATCTTCCATTTCAAAAAAGTTCTCTCCTATTAAGTATTTGGGGGTTCCTCTTTATACTAAGCAGAGTAAAGATTGGGAGTGGATAATAGCGAAGATAAATAGTAAGATGCAAAAATGGACCAATAAATGGTTATCTACAGCAGTAGAATGACTTTGGTTAAGGTTGTCCTTCATGCGGTTCCAATTTATGTTTCATCCATCCTCAATATTCCTAAATCAATTTTGAAAAAATTGATGCTATTTGTTAGGTCTTTTTGTGGAGTGGGACACAAAACCAGAAAAAATGGTCCTTAGTAAACTGGGACACTCTTTGTCACCCTAGAAAGGAAGGTGGATTAGGCTTTAGATCAACAACTAAACAAGCTCAGGCTCTTGTTGGTAAACTTTATTGGAGGCTAATCACATCTCCAAATGATTTATGGGTTGTTAATATCAGAGGCAAATACCTGGAAAATCAGCCACTAGAACTTATTATTAGATGGTCTCTTCCAACAAGAGGATCTCCGATTCTAACAGTTCTTAAAATGGGGAATCCATGATAAAAAAACTATTCGGAAGGTGAATAATGGGAATCAGGCATATTTTTGGTTGGATTCATGGGATGCCCAACCTCCTTTAATCCACCAATTTCCTCATTTACGTAATGTTATGGAAGCAATGCATCAAAAAGGATGGACAAGAGTTATGCATTATACTAGACAAATGTCCCAACCTTGGGAAATGGGCAGATGTTGGATACCTACTCATGAATGGCCTATTTCTTTTGAGCAGCAAGATCAAGCTTTGATTAACCAAATATTGAAAGATATTCTCTCTCCTCTTCTAATGAACCAGATCAAATAGGATGGGGGAATACTTCAGGAGGAGAATATACAGTGCACTCAGGATATGAGGCGCTAACTAGAAGCAACCCTCATCCCCTCCAAGCTATGTTTAAGCAAATATGGCAGCCCGCAATATGGCCCAAGGTTAGCTTTTTTCTTTGGCTCTTGGCACATGGCAGAATTCTCACAGGAGATAGACTTATGAAGAGAGGTTTTTATGGGCCATTCAGATGTACACTATGTTGGAATGAGGAGGAAACTAGACATCATCTCTTCTTCCTTTGTCTGTGGGTTATACCTTTATGGCAATCTCTTGCAAATATGTTTGGCATACATTACCATGGACTTCATTCTCTTGAGCAACTGATGAAGGAATGGCAAGAAGGTATCCCAAAAGGACAAAATTTACTCCTGCTCTATGGACATGTATCTCTTTGTTAATTTGGAATATATGGAAGGAAAGGAATAAAAGAATTTTTAAGCAAGAGATTACAGAGAGGGGGTACGTATGGCAAAAGACTATAATTAATATGGCAGAAACTATAAAGCAGAAAGTTTCCCTTCCCTCTACTCTTACTCCGGAATGGGTTAATATATGTAATCTGCTATCATTACAGTCTACTAGCTCCACTCTTCCTGCCTTTAAAATAAAAAAGAGAGAAGACAAACAGCAAAAATGGGTTCCTCCTATGCAGTTTGGTAAATTGAATACGAGATGGGGCTTCTAGGGAAATCCGGGAAAGGCGGCAATGGGGGGTATTGGAAGAACTTATGATGGGAGAGTTACTTTCTTGTTTGCTGAAAATCTAGGAACTACTACCAATAATATTGTTGAGGTCGAACTATTTACAGAGGTCTACAAGAGGCTATTAAGTGTGGGTGGACTCAGGTGCAGGTGGAATCTGACTCCAAGATTATTGTTAGGATGTTGACTACTATAGAGAAACTAGGGAGTTCAAATTGGCAGATTGAGAGAGAAATAAGTAAAATCAAAGGTTTGCAAGCTAAGTTTCAGTTGATGCAAATCAGTCACATCTCTAGACAGAAAAATCAAGTGGCAGATGCTTTAGCAAATTGGGCTTTGGACAATCATGACATAGGCTGCTATGGAGACCCTCCTTTGTGGTGGCCTCAACGAGATCAGGAAGATATGAGAGCTATTTTGAAACTAGACAATCATTCATGATCTTTATTAAGTTTAGTTTGTTTCATAATGCTCAAGATTGGACTAATAGTTTCCAGGCCTGACATAGTCGAAATTGTACAAATATTTTTCTTCTGAAATAAATTGTAATGTTTTTAAATATATATATATATATAAACTTTCTTCACAATTCTTTATCATTGGCTCCAAGAGTAACATTTTTGGCTTATCACAAAATTCAAGATCCAATGTCCCTCTTGATATTTGAAAAATGCAACTAAAAACGTGCCTTCAGGGTTTCAGCAATTGTGTTTTGCCCTAATTGATTGTATGTTTGCCCTTTTTCAATTGTATAGGTATTTTTCCCTTGTTTCAACTAATCACTATTTGAAACTTTATTTTTGACTTCGATTTTGTATTATTTAAATTAGTTGTTTATTCTTTGATTCGCAACTAGAAATGACTAAGATTTGTGCCCTAAGCGCAGATTCGCGACCGTAATGACCGAGATGCATGCCCTAAAGCACAAGTATTATCTTCAAATCGCTGGTATATCTGATATATTTGCGACTATTATTAAAAGCAGGACTGTTGTTAATGGCGGAAACGACGTCTTTGGTTGTATTCCGTCCAAAATAAAGGTGATAGACTTTCGAAATGTTCAATGTAAATCAAGAAAAGGCCCTTATGATGACTCAAACTTGAATTGTGCCCTAACGGGACTGATTTGAACTTCCTTTCTCTTTCTCCTTGCTTGCCCCATTCTAATACCAATGTTAGAATATGCGAGAGAAAGAAAGAATAAAGAAAGATTAGAATGTACAAAGAACGAATGAAGAGAAAGCTGGAATGCACACATTATCATTGTGTGACTGTCATTTTATTATGTGAAAGATGGTTGCAAATTGGTTGAAGTAGTTTCAACTATTTATTAGTTAATATTTAACTAGTATTAAATTAACACTAATAAATAAGCCTTATACTTTAATAGTTGCTTCCCATCGGCAATCATGACTTGAAAATTGAAGACTGGATACACGATATAGTTGAGCTCATTAGCTAATTTGCTATCAATGAAGTTATTGGTACTCCCTATATCAACCAAAACTATCACCTTCCTCTTCTTGATATAACCAACCACTTTTAGTGTTTGTGGTGTGCTTATCCCATTTAATGCATGTAGTGAGATAGTAGGGCTTTCTTCCTCCTTAGAATTTACATTCTCATGTCCAACTAATGTTGGTTCCTCAAGTACCTCATTCTCCGTCCAAAACCTCATTCTCAATAACCATTAGTCTTTTCTCGCCACTAGCACACTTATGACCACTCGAACATTTACAATCGCAATGCCACCATAGGCCTTTTTCTCTTTTCTCTACCTCTTGTTGAAGAGATAGCTTGGTAATTAGCCTTCATTTAAAAGAGATGACAACATTTCTATCAAAAGTATTGGTCCCATTTCTCTCTCTCCATCTTGTAGTTTGACCTTGTGTGAATCTCTTGGTAGTATAGTTTCATTGCTCAATGCATACCTTGTTGCATAGCTTTCCCAATTGTGCATGGTTCCAACAAACATCATGCTTAACTTGACATTTAGTCCATTGATGTAAATTGTAGTCTCGGTAAGGTGCCACTTTTGGAGTCCGGATCACCAATCTCATATGCTTAGCATAATTATTCAACTACAAATCCTATTTAATTCGGATTTGTTAAATGTGTAAAGTAACTTCCCTTCCATGGTTGCTCGTTGTGGGCTGCTAAGTCATTAGCAAATTCATCCCAACTAAGCACTTATCGTTTTTTATCACTTGTCATCCACCAGTACCCCTGATACGGTTGAAATTCTAAATTACAAAAGCTATGACAACCATTGCATTCTATGGCATATTGTGAAGCTTAAAGTATTGTTCCATGAGACTAATCTATGAGGTTACATTTGTACCATCAAACTTGTTGTCTTCGGTAGGTTCAATTTTGGCCCTTGGAATGGTTGTACCATGTTTGGTTTATTTTTCTCATAAGATGGTTTGGTTGTGCATGAATGCTTGTATGAGGATGAGTAATAAGGGTTTTCAATTAAGACACTAGATTATGTTTACAGCTATCTAAACCCTAATTCAAAGATGTTGCAAATGGGGACAAACAAATTATCCGAGATAAAAGTTATCACTATTTCGCATTCAACCGAATGTCACCCTCAATTTTAGGTGGTGGTCAATAATGGGAGTAATTGGGATCAGTGGTTGAGGAAAACAGCATCTATTCCCAAAGGCATGGTTATTGATTTGGCTTTTTATTAACTCTAAATTTGCGCTCGATTCGGGAGGATGTATCCCAAGCGAGTAGGTGTAATGTCCCTTTCCGGGCTGAAACTGAAAAACAAGGAAATAGCACAAACCCCAATTGATAGTAAACTGAATTTTACAACAGCCAACTGAAAATTATGACAGCAGTGAACAATTGTCTGATTTTTAAAAATCTTCAAAATTGCATCATTCACACCATCCAAAACATGTAGGGACACTTAGAAATATTTTAGAACCAATAATAACCAAGAAATCAACCTTCAAACCCCAGCTGGAAATTAAATAAATGACAGTAGAGAACACCCTTACAAAGTGGCTGGAAATGAATGATTCCAAGCCCAAAAATGAAGTATAAATGAAGATTTTGGCTACTAAAAATATGAAGAATGCAATGATGGCTGAGTTGGGTGTCATCGTGCCCTAGAAACCACCTAACTCTTCCCCAAGGTGGGTTGCTCCCCTAGGAGAGGGGCTAAAAATCATTGTAGGATCAAACCCTAGCTGAAAATCTGCAACATCAATCTTCTTGAAGTACTTTGGAAACCACGGAATGGAGAATCCCCAATAAATTGAAGAATTTTTGTTCTTCAATCAAACAAGGAAGGTTTTCATCCTCCTTGTTGGCCGCACCAATGGATTTTCACCCTTAAGCGGAAGTAATTGAGCAATCATCCCAAAAACCATGCAAAGTTATATTTTTGACAAGAGATGATCCTCAAATGAGCCAAGCGAACCCTCTTTATACCTTGTTGTGGCGCCAAAATAGATGAGTGTCTCCAAACTAGGACCAACCTCATAAGGATGCTTTTCTTTTATTTTTACTTTGTCTTTCACCTTCTTAACCCAACCGACCTGACTCATGTAGAAAAACTATTAAAGAAGAATGCAAATGCTCATGAAAATAACTGAAAAATATGACAATCACTTCCCTTGTTCATTTCCTTCTTGCCCACAGGAAGTGGAATGGGCTCAAAGTTTCAAAATCGAACTAGCTTGAAAAAGGGGACATTGCAGTAGGAACAATAAACAGTCAAACATGTGCTATATCTAAATCAAATGCTTCATAGTTGACCAACTATGACCAGCAAATTTCCAAATTTAGAATGCCTCAAATCTGAAAATTCAGAGAGTAGACCCTGCCTAAAATTTGATGAGCTTTACAAAAATATTACTCAAAAAATCCAAAAATGCAGCCTATCGAGTGAATTTATAAAAACCATAAACTTCCAACAACTTGCACAAAACTGATCGGAATAAACTGAAATTTGGATTGAATCTTCCTTGGCATGATTATCATGCAAAGAGTGGACCCTGCCTAAAATTTGATGAGCTTTCCAAAAATATTGCTCAAAAAATGCAGCCTCTGGAGTGAATTTATGGAAAAAAAAAAAAACTTTCAATAACTTGCACGAAACTGATGAGAAAAAACTGAAATTTGGATTGAAGCTTCCTTGTCATGATTCCCAACTTCCCTGAAAAAATCTCTGAAAAATTGTTGCCAAAATCAATGCTCCAATACCACCACTTATAAGGATATTTCATTATAAAAATGCAGAAACACTCAAATATAATCCACTTTGAGGGGGAAACCTCCAAAAATCAGAATAAATAAGGAAATGAATTCAATAATATGATTTGTGATGGTTTGGGAGAGCCTTGCTCATCCATATTTATATAAATAAATACGAAGGGTCACACCCTTTCATCCTAATTCAGTCAGCCTAACTAATTATTAAGAACTAATAAAAGAAAGGTAAAGGTTATGCACACCATCCTATGACTATAGTACTCGTAAGAAGATATAATGTTAGGGATATAACAAAGTATATAGGCTAGGGCGATCATCCTTTGTCGTGTGAGCCTTACAAATATTTATAGCCTTTTAGAACTATTCAAACTCTACCTATTCATTTTAGCTTCCTTTTCTTGTCATGGAAGCATTGCATACTAGTACAAATATCTTTAAAAAGTCTGAAAATCAATCTCAAAGCTCTTATCTTGGATTTTTCATATGCCACATTGATTAGTAACTCCATTACCTTTGTAACGTTCCCAATGAAATGTCCCTCTTTCTAAAATAACATTATGGAAGACCCTTGGCCTATTTTGTCTACCCAACGGCCAAAGGGGAAACATAAGGGTGACTTAAGTTATTTTTAATTATTATAAAGTGCCATTAGTAAAAAAATATGTAAGCACTTATAATAATTTAAATGACTTAATATTATATCATGCCTAGGATAGAAAAAGGTGCAATTATATTTTATATTGGTCCTAGGGGAAAATGCAACTTGACTTACTTAGTAAAGGGGACTTTTGAAAGATTAAAAGAGTCATTATATTTTTATGTCTCCCCTAAGGAAAATTGCGACTTGGTCTAGGAAGGGCCATGGGGGGAAAAGACATTAAAAAATCATTGCATGCTGATTGGAGGATTTGGAAGGCAGTTTTTGGGTCACTTCTTTCCATTTAGGGAAAAGTCGACTTGCTTGGGGGATCATTCTATCACTTCATATTTTTCAAATTTGGCAAAGAGCTAAGGAGTTGCTGCTGCAATTTTCTGAGGACGAAAACCCTCAGAAAAAGGAGAAGGAAGAACGAAATCTCTTCCTTGGATTCATCATTTTTGTTTGTGGAAGATTCAGGGTAAAAATCAGATTTTTAGAATCAGATTTATTCAGCTGGAGCGACCCAGTTGGGGCTGTTTTTGCAGGGTTTAAGGAAGTCAAAAATATCAGTTTTCATATCTGCTGTTGGGAGTGCATTTCCAGATATTTATCAAACACTTCTTGGTCATTTTTGGGGTTTCCAAACCCTTTTTCCACTGCTGTAAACACAGGTCAGATCTGCAGCATTTTATTAATAAAAATCAGATTCTGGAGCTTCCATTTTGGTACCCATCTATTCCATTATTCTCCATAAATCAGTTTTTATTTAAAAATCAAAAAAAGAAGTTGTTTAGCTTTGTTCATGGTATTTTCCTTTCCTTGTGCAAATCACATTTTCTGGATAAATTATTTCTGCAGTATACATTTCAGTTTGGTGCTCTATTTCAGTTGGGTTTTATAGCATATTCCACTATGCATTCGATTTGGTCCTTTAAGTGACCAGTGACATGCAACTTAAATCTAGCTATACCAATACATGTGGCTAGGAGAAATCTTTCTGAGAAAAAAGATGGAATCCAAATTCTACTCCATGGCCAAGATATTACAATTTTCGATTCACTTCTCTAAGCAAAAAGGAAAAACTTGTTATGGTCAAATGGGCATCATTTAAGGTTGAAATCACCTAGCAACAATTAAATCAATGTCAAATTTAAGTTTGTACATTAATTGTTAACAATTCACAAACACTATTGTCCACCACCACCACCCCCAACTACCATTGCAAAACGCCTATCGGCATAACAAGGGCCTACCAGCAAATAGCGTGTGGGTATATATATCATCAACAAGAATGGGCAAAACTTGCAAAATCAGCCAATTGTTGGATCACAACCTTCGATTTGAATTTGATCGCAAAGGTGGTGAAAAGATATGCCTTCTTTGAGACAATTGTAGAAGCTAGAAGATTGTTACACATGCTCTTAGAGTTGGAAAAATGTTTGATCTTGATGTTGTCCACAATGAAAGTCAAGATTTGACAATCAAGGAAAGTGATTTTGCCAACCTCTAGTATTGGAGAAATGGTCATTTAAGGATGGTGATTTTTCCAACCTCCGACATCGGAGATAGAGTAAAATCGAAGAGGGACTACACTAGAACGATTTCTCTTCTTTTACGAAGGAGAAATGCATTTGACGACAATTGATTGCTCCTTACACGCTACAACAAAATGGTGTTGCAAAGACACGAAACCATACCATCATGGAAATGGCACATAGCTTGTTAAAGGATTGCCACTTGGATCATTCATATGCGCAGAAATTGCCCACACAATAGTTTACTTATTGAACCCTGCACCCACCAAAGCTAGGAATAATATTTCTTCGGAGGAAGCATGGTCAAGGTATATAAACCTTCTATAACTCGTCTTCACAATTTTTATTACATGAAAGATCCCAAACCCCTTTTGCTTGAATATATATATATATATATATATATATATTTTAAAGATTGCTCGAGCTTGAACCGAACCGATAATATCAAGCGAAACCATGGAACAACATTCTGATACTGCATAAACAAATTAAATAATGCAAACCCTACAAACCGGGTGAATATAGAAAAGGCGCCTAGGGTTTAAATGGCAGATTTCTTCATAAATAATTCAGCCGTAAATTCAATATTAATTTCTGATGATAAATAATTAGGGCAAACACAACTAGAAATCTGCAGATGGAATGATAACAAATATTGTCTAAAACCCAACTGCATAATTGATTCAAACCAAATCGATTTGATATATATTTGAGGCTGAAAGATACAACAATAAACTAGCATGAAGAATACCTCAATCACTGCATAAAACAACTGTAGAATAAGTCGCCCCACTCTAGAAGATGTCTGAATGCACACTGCTGCAATTTATTTCTCTTTCTGAAACTGCTGAAATGATAAATAACCTGTGTCAACAATGAAGATCCCTGAATGGAAACTTCTCTCACTTCTCCTGGGGTTTCCGTCCGCAAGAGGAATAATCCAGAGGGTTTCCGTCCTTGGTTTTGTCTGCAAAAAGCTCAGAGCTAACTGTCGGAAAAGAAATAATAATAATTTGCATAGTGCCGACACAAGTCGCACTTTTCCCTTATAGCCAAAAAACCCTTCCAAAATGCAAGTCGCACTTTTTCCAAAGGAGCATAATTAATTTTTAATTAATTTATTCCCTCTCCAAGCAAGTCGCATTTTTGGCTTATTTAATTTCCCCCAAAGCAAGTCGCACTTTTTGCCTAGGAAAGCACATTAAATAATTTATTAATTTATTTACATGTACTTTCCTAAGTCGAAGTCACTTAAAAAGTCTATTAATTCATTATATGTGCTTTAGTGGTACTTTATTTTATTTTTAGCACGATATAATAAAATTAATAAACCGAAGTCACCCTTGAAATCACCCTTTGGCCGTCGGGTAGACAAAAAGGGCCAAAGGTCTTCGATCGAACTATTCGAGAAAGAGGGACATTATATTACATAGCACATGCACATTCCAAAGAAGAGGAAAATTTGGATGAGAAATCCTTGGTGTGTCTTTTATAGGTAGAACAAAAAGTCAAAGGCACGTTTGCTC
The DNA here is from genome assembly GCA_018340775.1 of Taxus wallichiana var. yunnanensis. Taxonomy (NCBI): domain Eukaryota; kingdom Viridiplantae; phylum Streptophyta; class Pinopsida; order Cupressales; family Taxaceae; genus Taxus; species Taxus wallichiana. Next base: position 971,691,967 of record CM031237.1, on the reverse strand, counting down.
ATGAATCCTAACACTAATTAGTTGTACATCAGCAGAAATGTAGTCTTTCTTGAGAAGGGTCACTTCAAGGCACCTTCCACATTTGTTACATATTCCAAGCATTGCTTTAGTGACCCCTTCTAATGATGACGAACATACTATTGATGATGATGGTAGTGATGATGAGTATGACGGTGGTGATAATGGTCAACTAGGTCCTCCAGCTCTAGCATCCACGAGTTCTACACAACAGATACCATGTAACATCCCTTATAGGATAGAGCTGTAAAATTCTAGGTTTTCCGTGAAACCCTTATGACAAAAAGCAATAATCTGATTTTTCTTCAATAAACCCTTATGAGAAAATGACAGCAAACTGATTTCTTCACTTTATTAATACCAAATCAACACAATAAAATACCCTTGTGTTGGGGAACATTGGAAAATACTCTCCATATGTAAATTTGATGGAAAATCAAATTTACATCCAAAATTGATTTTTTTCTTTTTATTTTCAGACTGGAAATAAATAAAAAGTACAGCTGACCATATGGGCAAAAATATAGCAAATGAATGGCTCCAGCTGGTTGCAAATGATGCCCTAGGGCAGATCATGACTTGGTGCAAACCCTAGCACCCACTGCACCTCATATTGCAGTTGTAATGGCTTCCAAAAGGGGTCGTTCAACTCCTCAAGGTGTTCACCCAGCCCTAGGAGGGCTCCAAAATTCTCCAACAGCCCACCCAAATGAAATCCCAACTGATTGGTGGCTGCCCTAGCTATAGAAATTCTGAAAAATTCTGGAAACTGCCCTGAAGTGTGCCCTAGCTGATGCCCTTGCTGCTAAATCAAGTTTGAAAATGAAGATCCTTGATTGAAGCACAATTGTAACCCTTGTAATGGAGTCACCAATAAATATTTGGAGGGTTTTCCTCCTCAAATCTGCAGATTAGGAGGGCTTTCGTCCTCTTGCAATGGAGGATTTCTGTCCTCAAATTGCAGAGATGTTGAAGCAGTAGCTCAAACACCCAGTCTAAAATGATATTATGGCAAAAGATGATCTCAAAAGATCCCCACTCTTCTTTTATAGCTTTCCATATCACGTTCCACAATAAAAGAGTCCTAAAAGCAACTTTCCCTTTTCTAGTCCTCATTGATATTGCTTTATAAAAAAGTAACTTTTTATAATAATAAAACATAAGTGTCTTTTATAAAGTTACTTTTCAACACTTTAGTCATATTAGAAATTTATTATACTTTATTTAAAAAGGGGACATGACACACCCAAGTGGTATACTACCACCATACAAGATGCAAAGTTGGATGGAGTCCCAAACAATTCAACTTCAAGGCCAAGAACTCATAAAGCATGTTGCATAATGAGGTGAACTTAGCCCTCATCAACACAATTCTTCAAAATTTTGAACCTTCAACGATTCCAAAAGCCCTAGAGTCTAAGCCTTGGAAAGATGCCATGAATGTAAAGTATGAGGCTCTCATGAAGAATGAGATGTGGCAACTTGTTTATCTCCCAAGAGGGGAGAAGCCTAACAATTGTAAGTGGGTCTTTAAGACCAAGAGAAAGCAAATGGCAGTCTTAACAAGCACAAGGCAAGACTTGTGGCAAAGAGATAAGCTCAAAAGAAAGGCATCAACGATGAGGAGACTTTTGCTCCCACAACCAAGATAAATACTATCATAAAGGTCTTTGCAAAGGTTGCATAGTTTGGTTGGAAGGTCCATCAAATGGACATAAAAATTGTTGAATATATAATGAACCATTCGGTTCTGGGCAGTTAAGGAGTTATAACTAATAACTGTATTGTAACCATCATCCCTACATATAAATAAAACTCTGCCTGTGACATTTCAACAGTGCAGTTTTGTCCTCCTTAATATTTCTTTGTTTATTGCTTCTTACAACATTGGTATCGAGAGCAAAGATTTGCAACCCAAGGAATCCTCAAGGGTACGAGAGAGTGCAAACGGTTTGAGGAAGCCCAATCGCAAATTGATAGGGCACAAACTATTTCGTCTACAATGTGTAAGGAAGAATGATCGTTATAAAGCCGTCTAGCGTAGATACATCTTCCTTATTCACATTTTTAAGGGCAAAAACCGTGAATACTCGTCCATAGAAGACATTTTCGAACCATTTTTTCAAAGAAGACTCATTAAAATCGAATATAAATCCAAATGCAAACAAATACAATGAGGGTAGAGGAGTCAAAGTCGCAGTTTCAATTTCATCCGTGCGTGAAAATCCCAAAGATACTTGCTTTTCACAGAGGTCACAAAGTGTCGATTACGGAAGTCGTGGGACAAGATTTCAAAGTTTGTCATGCGATCGTGACATCTCTATGCAAATTGATACTTATCGCAATCACTAAATAAATATGTTCTCGAATGAAAGGTAATCACGAAAGGCTTGTTTTATACCTAGAATGCTTGTGATTTACATTTGAATAATCAATTTCATATTATTTGTTGGAGTGGGTAACATATTATTTTATTATTTCCATTACTTTGGAATAATAAAATAGCAAAAATTCAAACCTAATTTTGTTGGACTCGCAAAAATTAACGGGCACAAATTTCAATGTATGGAGCCATAAGATTTTGACGTTTGCAGAATTTCGTGATTGTGATAAAATAATCACGGGTAGCGAAAGAAGACCTGCTACAAACTTTGCGGATCATGACAAATGTCATAAGGAAGCTCTTTTGCTTCTCAAGTTGTTGGTGTTGGATGATATGATACCGAAGTGCGGAATGCCACTATGGCAAGCGTGTTATGGATGAATTTAAAAACAAGTATCATACATCAAAGAAAGGACGTGTTTTATACCTCAAAAATACATTGTTTGCTTTGAAGTTACAAGAAGGTGGATCACTATCTGAGCACCTACTTTAGATGAAAGACATTCAAACCAGTTATCTTCCATAAATGATATGGTGGCATTGGTTCTCAATAGCTTACCTTCTTCATATGAGTCATTTGTGGAGGCACTTCATTTAATGGTTGAGAGTCGAACTCTTACGTTTGACAAGGTGAGTTCCTACCTATTGCAAAAGGAACAAAGACAGACACAGGCTCAAGAGTCCAGTTTTGGACAATCTAAGAGTGCTTTTGTTGCTTAGTCCTAAGGAAAGTGGAAACGACAAGCTGAGACATCCACTTCCTCTCCTAAACATCAAGTGAAATGTTATTATTGTCACAAACTTGGTCATGTGAAGGACTGTCGGAAACAACTCAATGCCCTAAAGAAGCAAAAGGGGCAGGCACATGTGGCTACAATTGAACACGAGTCAGAAGATGAGTATGCTCTCATGGCATCTTACACGGTTAATGGCATCCCTACTCGGTGTTGGTTCTTTGATTCTGGAGCATCACGGCATTTCACATGTCAAAAAGATTGGTATGTCAATTTTCATTCATGTTCTTCTGATTCAGTTACTTTAGGGGATGGAAGATCACATGCTATAGAAGGTATTGGGGATGTTTGTATTATGTTAAATAATAATACCAAACTGCTTGTCAAAAATGTTAGATATGTGCCTAACATGAATAAGAATTTGTTATCTATCAGTCAACTAACTGATAATCCTAATATCTCTCGTAATCTTTTCTGCAATGATGTATTGTGTCCAACATCAAGAAAAATAAGGTTGTTGCCCTGGGAATTGGGCATGGTGGTCTATATAGACTTGTTGATCCTGCCACAATCAACTTGCATGCCTTAGTTGTGGAAGGCAATACCAATGTTTTATGGCACGAAAGATATGGTCATCTCAACCTTTAGTATCTAGCCCGCCTTCATAGAGACAACATGGTTGTTGGTTTACCTCCTGTCCAGGAAAAACAGGATGTGTGTTGGTTGTTTTGCAGGAAAACAAAAGCGGAAACCTTTTCCCACTGAAGATGCTTGGCATGCAAAGGGGTTCTTGGATCTTGTGCATGTATAACTTTGTGAGGCATCATGGAAGACTCCACACGATCCTTGGTGCACGTTATTTTCTCTTGCTAGTGGATGATCATTCTCGAAAAATGTGGGTCTATTTTTTGAAGAAGAAGACTAGTTGTTTTACTTCTTTTGTCAAGTTCAAGGTCTTGGTGGAGAATCAAACCAGCCGATGGATCAAGACTTTGAGATCCAATAATGGGGGTGAGTTCACCTCTAAACAGTTCGCAAATTTCTGCAGTAAAGAAAGGATTCAATGCCAATTGATGACCCTTACACAACACATCAAAATGGGGTGGTAGAATGGCAAAACAAAACCATCATGGAGATGGCAAGGTGCATGATGCACAATCGAGGAGTGCCATATAAGTACTGGGAGAAGTTGTTAACACAACTGTATATATTCTCAATCGGAGTCCTTGCAAAGCTTTGCAGGACATCACACCGAAAGAGGCTTGGTCCACAATCAAACCAAAGGTATCAGCATTTCGTGTTTTTGGTTCAGCTGCTTATACTTTGGTTCCTGCAAGTAAGAGGAGTAAGTTAGATTCCAAATGTTCTAGATACTTTTTTTTGGTTATAGTGATCAATCTAAGGCCTATAGATTGATTGATACTTCCACTAATAAAATCATTGTTAATCGGGATGTTGATGTAAAAGAAACAGAGTCTTTCTTTGGTTGTAATCAGCAAGGGGACCGGCAAGGCAGCAATGATCAGCAAGGGGTCATAACAGAGTTTGGTGCTCTTTCCTTGCCCAATCATGAATCTGGTTCTTCTCATACTCCTCCCTAGACTCCAGGACAATCTGTGCACTCTCCCACTGAGACTTTTAAGTCTCCGGGAAATCAACTTGCGTTGGTTTCTCCTCCGAAAGTACCACAACCAGATATGACATCCTCAATTCAGCGGTGGCCTAAGTGGTTTTACTCCACTATTCAAGATTTTAGGAAGGAAGAATTGTCTCCACTCTTAGATGGAAGGTCTCAACAAATTAGTAAGCAAATTGATTATTCCGAGCACGCTTAATTTTCTCTTGCTTCTGATCTTCATATTCATGAGCCACGGAAATACTCTGAAGCACGAGGCATACCGGAATGGGAAACTGCGATGCAACTAAAGTATGATGCCTTGATTAAAGATAATACCTAGAAGTTGGGGCCCTCGCCTCCAAGCAAACATCCCATTGCTTGTAATAGGTGTATAAAATCAAGGATTTTCGCAACAGAGTGGATAAATTATGAGGAGGCTTTTTCTCCTACTACGCAAGATGGTCACTTTTCAGCTTCTTCTTTCTTTTGCAGCTCAATTTGGTTGGAAAGTATATCAGATGGATGTCAAAAGTGTTTTTCATCAATGGGAATATGGAGGAAGAAGTGTTTATGACACACCCTGAGGGTTTTCGGGCTTGTGGTCGTGAGCATCTAATATGCAAATTGATTAAGTCACTATATGGACTCAAGCAAGCTCGTCGAGCCTCGTACATCAAAATAGATAAACATCTCAAAGATTCAGGCTTCACACGAAGTCATTCTGATCCGAATCTCTATGTCAAAAGCAATGATGATGACATTGTGATCCTTATTGTTTATGTTGATGACCTTGCCATCACAGGTAGTGAGATGCTGAGATTCATCAAGTAAAATCATATTTATGTGTTGTTTTTGACATGACTGATTTACACCTCCACTATTGTCTTGGTGCAGAATTTTGACAACATAATCACTTGATTTTTATTTCTCAAGTAAGTCTTCCACGAACCTCGTTATTGAAATTTCAGATGTATGATTGTAATTCTTCTTCTACACCTATGGAGGTCAAGCTTAAACTCTCAGCTCATGATGATTCACCACCAGTCGATGAATCATTATACAGATAGTTGGTGGGTAGCTTGATCTATCTAACTACACGACTAGATCTTTGTTTTGTTGTCAGTTATCTCTCTCGGTTTTTCTCTAAACCAAAACTCATTCACTGAGGAGCAAGAAAACGAGTTCTAGTATATGTCAAAGGAACTCTTGACTTTGACATTCTATATCAAAGAGTTGCAAATTTCAGATTGATTGGCTATACCAACTCTGATTGGGGAGGATCTATAGATACTCAACGATCTACCACAGGATATATCTTCTCTTTTGGTTCATGAGTTGTTTCTTGCGTAGTAAACTTCACCTATTGTTGTCATCTCGCTTTATCAAGCAAAATACAAGACTGTTGTTAGTGCCAGTTGCAAAGCAATATGGCTTCATTGGATTTTGACTGATTTTCAATTTCCCTAGGCTACTGCTACACCTCTTTCACTCTTTTGTGATAATCAAGGTGTTCTAAAGATGGTGAAGAATCATGTCTATCATGCCCGCACTAAACATATTGAGATTCATCATCACTATATTCGGCAATTGGTTGATTTCAATGATATCTCTCTTCATTTCGTCCTCCGGATTAGCCTGCTAATGTAGTGACTAAACCTCTTGGTCCTTTGTTGTTTGTCAAGTTTAGAGATAAACTTGGTGTTGTTTCAAGGTTAGTCATTAAGGGAGGTGTTGAATATATAATGAACCATTTGGTTATGGACAGTTAAGGAGTTATAACCGATAACCGCATTGTAAGCATCATCCCTACAAATAAGAGGTCTATATGACCCAATCAAAGAAATTTGCAGCACCTAGACAAGAACAAAGGCATGCAAGCTCATCAAATCCCACTATGGTCTTGTGCAAGTTCCTAAAGCCTAGTATATCAAGATAGATGAGCATGTTGTACAAAGATGGATTCCAAAGTGGATTTTGTGTGATCCAAACCTCTACTTCAAAGAGCAAGGCGGAGGTCATAATTCTTATAGTGTATGTTGATGATCTAGTCATCACAAGAAGTGAACATGATTGATACAACAAAGAATGATCTTAAGACATCGTCGATATGACAAATCTTGGGCTTCTACACTATTATCTTTGCTTGGAGGTATGGCAAACAAGGCACCAAATCTTGTAGACCTAGTCATCGAGTTGATGAAGATGATTGATGCAAAAAAGAATGATCTTGAGCAATAATTCGACATGACAAATCTCAGCTTCTACACTATTATCTTGGCTTGAGGTATGGCAAACAAGACACCACAAACTTCATGTTCAAATAAAATATACTAAGACTATGCTCAAAAAAGATTGGATGATGAATTATAAGTCTATTCGCAATACAATGAAGACAAGACTTCAATTATCTCGATCCGATAAATCTTAGGAAAATTCCACTATGTTGTCACTTGATTGGGAGTCACATTTATTTAACCTACACCAAGCCGTATATCAATTATGTTGCAGCTTATCTTTCATGGCTCACGTAGGAACCAAAAAAATCACTAGAAGGTAGCAAAGCGAACATTGAGGTATGTTCACGGTCCTCTCGGAACATGGCTCGAGTACAAGTAGAATGACCAAATCTCCTTGATTGGCTCACAAATCTAGACTATGCAGATCCATCAAAAATGGGAAATTGACATCTGGATTTGCTTTCTTTTTAGGATTTGGTCTGATTTCATGGGGAATAAGAAATAGAGCATTGTTTTCCGATCTTCCACGAAATGAATATCGTGCAACATGTGGAGTTGTATAAAAAGTGATATGATTAAGTCATATACTAACAAGACTTGGAGTGCCATAGAAATAGCCAATAATATTATACTACAACAATCGAGGTGCTCTACAACTTGTTCATAATCCAGAATTCCATGAGCGCATGAAACACATTGAGTTTCAATAATATTTCATTCACGAGCATGTTCATCAACACAATATTCAGCTCTAGTTTTGCCTCGCTCAAAACTAGTGTGCCTATATTTTCACCAAATCACTTGCACCTAAGAAGTTTGAGGCATTTCAAATTCTCTCTTTTACTCTTAAGGTTATGATGTGATAAGGGGCTAGTGTTAGGAAAATAGGGTTATTACACCATAGTAATGTTGATTACTTGGTGAGTTAACCACATGGGGGATGAATTGTAGGGTAGTAAATCTATTATGAATGGGTTGTTACAAACCCACATGAAGAATAGATGATTGCTATGTTTAAATAGTACAAATATCTTAAACACGTCTATGTAAAAAGCATCGAGATAGCAATGAAGACCCTTATCTTGGATTTTTGTATGCCACATTGATTAATAATTTCATTACCTTCTCCGCAAATCCCCATTGATTGGTGACAAATGGCATCAATCTAGTTGCATCATTGTGTCGGGATTGAAAAACTCTTTTCGGGAAAAAAAGGGCTCCGATCCATTGCATGGTCAAGATATTACAATTTTTTTATTGGCATCTCCAAGCAAAAGAAACAATTGACTGTCTAGTGGACATCAAATTTAAGGTTGAAATTGCCATATGATGGTCGAATGGATGTCAAATTTATTTTACAAAATGTTAACTTGGGACACTACAATCCACCACCACCACCCTCGGCTGCCATTGTAAAATGCCTATCCACATTATTCGATATTCGATGGTTTAAATAAATTAAATTATAGGTTCAATTATACTCTAAGATACACAGAAACACCAACAAGGGCAGCATACCCCCATACCGACGTACCGGGAGTTGGTACGGGTCCTGCTACACACCCGAAACACCAAAATAGTCCCAGGTACATGTCTTTTGTATCCGGGATGTTTCCATACCGTATCAGTGGTAATTCTGTTTTTAAACGCAAAAACTAAAAACAAATACACTAGATATTTCTGTTTCAGCAGTACTTGAAGAATATCTAGATAATATATTCTAGAATCTAGATTAAAATCAAGTAGATAAGAAAATTTAAGCATGTTGAATGGTTTGAACTTTCATGAATACAAAGCATTTTAAATGTTCTATTTTTATGGACTAAAAATGAGTATTATACATTTTTTAATGCATATTTATATTTTCTTAATAATTTATTGTACAGACGTTTCTGTGCCATTTCGTACTCGAGGGTTTCTTGAAAGTTGGTTTCTGCGGTTTGCACCTTTATCCTGGCAACCTAAATTATACTTTGTAAGGTGTATAAATTTGCAACTATCAAATGAAAAATCTAAGCTAAGGAATTATCATATTGCTCATAGCTCACCTCAAAGAAAAACATAAAGCTTCAGTAAAAATAAGCGTCAACTTTAAACAATTAAAAACTGGGTTAAAAAGGAAATCCCCAGTGGACACAATCAAAGGGGAAACTGAAGCTAACCAAAGCACCTTCAAAGAAGATCAACCCAAAAACTAGGACAAGACTAATCTAAACACGGTTTTGGAGAAAATCATATGTACCTCTGATACATCAGTCTCTATTTCATGTGGATCCTCTCATGGAGTATCAAGCTTCAAAGGCATTGGTGCCAATTCGTCAAAGAAAAGGCCAGAAAAGTAAAAATAGATCTAGCCTTGCTAAAAGAGATTACCAGAAAATGGCAACATAACCAAAACAGCATCATCCCATAACCCCCATATACATCATAATATCATGGGCCTAGGTGTACAACTTTCCATCCCCTTATAATGTAATAATCACACAAGTTAACCAATCTAACTTTCTCCATGAGCTATGCATTAAACCCAAAATAAATAACTCAAAGGTTATGCATACCACGTCTTTTGCTCCAAAAGCTTCATATGCATCATAATATCATGGGACTAGGTGTACACCATTTCACACCTCTCATCACTTAACAACTAAAAGGCCTCGACATTAGATACCAAAAAGCAGGAAGCTTTGCCCACGAGTATCTTCCTCAACAATCAAAAACCTTTCAAGTCTCATATCCAAGTTGTCTATGATAGGGGATAAAATTGGGTATTTACAATACCGCACATCTTACACAAATTGGACCATTGCTAGCTTCTATAGTAATATGTCATATCACACAACTTCAGTAGACATGCATCACATCATTGATATTTAGCTATACAACAACTAAGGTCTGGGACATAGAGAACCAAGCCAAACCTCCAAATAAATCACCTGATCTTATCAGATTACCAATATTAATTGTAGATGATAATTTATTAATTTATCAAGGAAATACACTTTCACTTTAGATAATATTATCATAGCATTTCAAGCAATTCCTTAAAGAGAATAGCACTTTCCAGCATTTCTGCAAGTTGCTGTAATTTCAGAGGCTTCTTGCAAGCATTTCCTATACTCGCCCAACTTCCCTGGAGTGTAAATTAAAAATCTGTATATCCGCCCCTCACCTTTCTGAAGGGGGAGATCTATCCAGAGATCTCGGTGTGCATGAACTTTCAGTTGTGTATCAAATTGAGAATAGCATAAACGTGTCCCTATGTTCAATACTAATAAAATTTAAAAAATAAAGAGCAAATTCATGTTAAATTGTGATGTCTTACAAAGTATCTCGCAGTTCGTAAATGCGGCATTCACTAGTCCCTCAAGTTGATTTCTTGCATCATCTTTTTCAAAACCTGAAAATTTCAGATATGTATGTCTCCAAATGGAGATATCAAAACCATTTAGAAAGATTGCCAGAGAAATGATTTGCAGTTATTGAAAACTATGATCAACTTACTTTTGAGGACCAAAGGCCACACATTCTATGAACCTTTCCACTCCACTGATAACCTTTCCATTTTATTGAAGATTTTGCCCTTCCAGCCATTGATTTGAGCAATTTTCTAAATTAAGAATAGTCCTTGTCAGTCCTAATACCAATTAATATGATTGAAAAATCACTTGTTTACTTTATGCAATATGCACTTAACATCCATTTAAAATCATTCAAGTTGAAGTGAATAAAAATTAAAACGCACAAGGAACCAACCAGTTATTCTCTCAAAATTAAATAAAGCATACCGTTTATGCTCCTCTGTGCATTTGCAATAATGTGAATGCAAACCACAGCACCAAGCATACCATTCTCCATACATTAAAGATGGACCTTGTCCACATAGATCACAAATTACACGGTTATTCCATATTTGCAATTTTCTTTCTGCTTCTGCATACTCTGGATCATGTATGTTGTGTTCAGAAGAACCTAGCGGTGGGTCAATTTGGTTTTGTTCTAGGGCACTTAACTTTTCTTTCCTGCTCCAAACTGCTGGGATGTCTCCATCATTTTGGGTAGACAGGATTTCACAGGGCAATTTTGTTTCCTGTGATCTAGAAGTTCTATTGGATCCTCCATCAAAATTATGAATTGTTTCATGGTTGTCAGGGCCCCTACTGCAGACAACATTCTCTTCATCCATTGTGTCATTCTCAAGTACCTTCACTGCTAAATCTTCTTGTGGTGTATATGTTCCACTATCTTCCATCAATGTACCGTTAGACTGCAAATTATTAGCTGGTTTGTTATTACCAACACATTCATCTTCACTGGAGCTAATCTCAACTATGCTACAATTATCTGCAGTCAACCGAGCATCTAAAGCACTATGCTGAACCAAATATTCTGGGTACTGAGCAGAATGTGGCAGCATTAAGTTGATATCATTATCTATTTTGTCTTTTGATGCTGTCCCTACTACATTTCCTGGCCTTAGAGTGCTTCTCATATTAGAAAACCTCCTAGTTTCATGACTAGCTAAAATCTCCTCAGGAGCTGATCCTTTGTCACAGATCCCCACAGAAATATGTTGCCCGCACAAGCTCTGTATTGTGTTCTGTTTAGAGCATTTGTCTTCAGAATCATTGACTATTGGATCAGCCAATACTTCATTGATTCCAGAAAAATGAACTGATACATTATTGAAATTTCTATATTCCAGAGCACCGCAAGTGTGGATTGCCTTAAAATTTGCATCTGAAAACACAGAAAAATACACAATATAACACAATTTGAAAAAATTTAATGTCAGGGTCACACACACACACACAGAGAAAAGCACACCCTGCACGTTTTAATCATGAAAAGCTTGCTCTTTAACCAGCTCTGTAAAAAAGAGTCTCTTTCAACTCGATCATTGTTGCTTGTAAAGTTATAAGGTATACCTCTTAGACGTGAGTCCTTGGAAATTCCATTGCAGAGAATTGAGGTGTGATTTATAGAGCCCGCCATCCTTTGAGCAGGTAGAACAGCAGGTCTGTCAAAACAATTCTCTTTATAATCTGCACAAAAATACAGTACATCATGTCCAAATGTTGCAAGGAAAATCATTCCTTTACATATCAATTAATTTTTCCTACTCGGAGTACACTTGCTTGAGATACCTGAGTGACCCTGCGTGCTCATCTGATTCAGTACTGCATAATGAGGTGGTTCTTTTGTATGTGCATTAAAGCAATCACAGCATGAATCCAATCTTATGTTTGCTGGTGCATTGACACCAGAATACACATCTGTAGTATTTGGTGGTAAATTTAAATCAGGCATAGAAGCTATTGTGCGTTGGACTTCAAAACAATTTAAGTTCTCCTTCGCTGATTACAGAAGGAAGGATCTGTTTCAAGATGCCTGTTTCGATGGTAAATGCAAGAATGGTGAGTTGAACATACATTGTGGCCAACCTGTTTTACTTCCTCAATAGGGCTCTCAAGGGAATCTAAGTGATTCCTAACATTGCGCTGTTCTTTAGCATTTGGGAGAGACGGTTTCAAATCATGTTTAGAGCAGCCTTCAACATTAACTTTTGTTCCTCGAGAAGTTTTTAAGCTATGTTTCGCAATTCATCCGAGTTTTTTTGTTTTTCAGCTTCCTGATTGATTGTGTTTGAATTTGAAATCATGCAGCTTGACATTAATCCATTTTTACACCCACTCATGTTTCGCAAGCCACTCTTATATCCAAAGGGCATGTTTACATGTTCAACATTACGAACATTTAAACCATGACCTGAGTAATCTGGCAATGGAAAGCAGCCAAGATTTATAGGACCTCTCATGGTTGAGATTGCCTGTTTCTGAGTTTCTTTTGTGCTTAAGCTGAAACCTGTATTTTCAAGTGGACTTGTATGAAAAACATTGTGGCTGCTAGCAGAATCTTGGCAGTGGCAGCAGTGCCTATGTTTGCAACATGGAGATCCATTTTTCACTCCATCCATAGAAGTACCCACACCCAATGCACTTAAGTAATGCTCATGTTGTCTCCCTATATCATCATGAGAATGCAAACCATGGCAAGGCCTCTTGACTGTTTGAGAACAATGAGAGTATTTATGTTTGTGTATCATAGAATTGCTTGTATGAATGAAGCTATGACAACTGCATACTACATTTCTCTTACAGTTCCGGTTTTTGATTTGTCTAATGTTGACTGAGAACATCTGAGCATAGAATTAGATTTCATAAAAAAGCTATCATCGGATCTGCAACCTGACTCTGTACTGCTGCTTCTAAAAGAAGACGTGCTTTGGTTTTGTCTGCTGTGTTTATTTCCAGAACACCTATTGTCCCGGTGCTGAAATTTATCTGAAGAATCTGAACACTTTGATGTGAATCTCGTTCTTCGTCTCTCATGACCGCTATCCTTACCAGACCCATGATATTCAATTCTTCCGTCAATGGTTTCATAGGCATCAGAGTTACTTTTGTGACTGCATTGTCTCGAAGTTTTGACGTGTGCGATCCTATTTGATGTTTCTGGTTTCTCTTTCATTTTGTCTCTGTATTGGCACCTTCTGCATGAGTGTTCTGTTTCAAGTTCCATTCTTATAAAAGATCAATTGAAAACATCTGCATCACAATCTCCAAACACTTTACATATTAAATAATTTTGTTCCAAGATACAAGGTGAAAACAGTAGGCACTACACCTACAGTTCAGAACTATTAATCAAATATGAAAAACAACCAAGAAAAAGATAGCAGGCATTTCCTAAACTCAACCTAAACTACAAAAACCAAACCATTTAAATATGAGGCATCAGGCAAGTATAACATGAGGTCATGAATATACCAATAAAATGAAAGTCAATACAAAATTAAAAGCACTGAATATGTAATAGAACAAATAAAAAAAATTAGTATGAGGTATCAGACAAGTGATAACACAAGGCTATTAATCTGTCCTTTTAATGCAAGATAATATGAAGTTCAAACACACCACAAGTTATGGATCTCAAGAACAATTGTATGACAATGTCAAGCACAAAAATTTGAAAGCCTTTCAGGATCATTCCAACCTAGGCAAAGAAAATGAGAAGAGTTCCAGCTCTGTTCATATGTCTCTGACTCTCGGCAAATAGGTTATTTCTGGAAAAGGGACGTCAAGATCCAACGTAAGTAGTGCATTACTAATTATTTTTGCAGGCAATAGTTTAATTAATTCGTGTCACTAACCCTATTTGCTTCTTAGTACGAATTAATGTCATAACTCTGAATTTTCAGATATATAGACCATGAAAAAGGCCAGCTATTCCCAGATTATCATGAATCGTGTGTTTATGTCATATCGAATTGTTGCATCAAAATTCTGTCACCCAGAGGTGAGGTCAAGATGGCTCATTATCTCAAAATCAAACAGAAATGGTCTTCAGTCACCAAAGTGAAAAACAAATGGCAGCAGGTGCAAAAACCAAGCCTGCAGGGAGGCTAACCTCAGTATTGGCACTGCACCCTGTGGGCCTGTACTAGTGTGTAAGTTTGGAACACTCTCCATAAGCACAGGAAAGGAAGTTGGGGCACACTAGGCACCCCACCTACTGTGGCACTGGGGGCGGCAAATGAGGAGGGGTTAAAGAAAACTTCAAGAAAATGAAAACAATATCAAAGAAAACACCTATGTTAATAATAAATAACCAACCTATGTTAATAATAAATAGCCAACCAAATTTGGACCTATTTTATTCATACTCGCCACCTACTTGAAAGGTCGTCTCTCCATTTATAGAATACATTATCATTTATTATTTATTTATTCACAATTTTATCTGATATTAAGTGTATATAAAACAGGGCCGCTCTCTAGAAATACGAAGCATAATGAAAAAGCCTACTCTAGCCACTGATAAAATGCCATAGGCCTCAAAATAGACAGAATCACAATTTGTTTAATTAGTTAGTATTCAGCTATCCCAGGCATGCACGTGTCTTCAATACATCTACATGAAAATCGCCAAGAGATATTAATCTCAAGGCCCTTACTTTGGATTTTTTCACATATCACATTGATTAATAACTGGATTACCTTCTCCGTGAATTTTCCACCAATTGGGTACTAATGGCAGAAATCTAGCTGCACCATTGTGTCAGACTCAAAAATAATCTTTCCAAGAAGAAAAGACAGGTTCCAAACTTCACTGTATTGCCAAGATATTACGATTTTTCTGTTGACTTCCTTAAGCAAAAAGAAACAAGCTTCTAAGTGAGGGTCAAATGGACATCAAATTTAAGTTCAGGCATTAATTGTAAGCAACTTACTAACACTATCAATGTTATACAGGGATGTGTCCCACCTAAAACTGATGTCCGGAGACTTGGGACGTCTCCGAGACTTGGGGTCGGTGGAGAATATTCCCCCGCCGTCCCGTCCCCGCCACCGCCACCAGCTGTACGGGGCATCCCGAAACATTCCTTCAAAGAGGGGACGTTTCTAAGACGTCCCCAATTTTGGGGACTTGGGGACATCCTAGAGACTTCCAGAAGTCTCTTGACCCGTCTCGAGACTTCTTGATATCCCCAAGACTCCCAACTGTCCCCGAAGGCATAAGGCTATCAAAAAGTTTTTTTAATCATTTTGTTTTATAATTTTTGGCCCCCAACCCTAACCCTAATACTCAATGGGCTCCACCCACCCCCTAAGCACTCCAAAAAAAACTATAAATAAGAGTTACACCTCACTCCAAATCACAATCAAAAATTCAAAGCAAGAGTGAAAGCATTAGCAAGCAAGAGTGAGAGGGTGAGAGCATTAACAAGCAAGAGTGAGAGCATTAGCAAGCAAGAGTGAGAGCATTAACAAGGAAGAGGGACAACATTAGCAACAAGTAACAACAAGAGTTAGAGCAAGTGCCAAGTCTTCATTGCATTGAGCCATTGGCCAACTATATTTGAATTTTGAATGTAATCATCATTTTGAATATAAATATTAATATATTGATATTTGGCATTTTCACTGTTCAATGCAATGTGTTTAGTATTTCAAAGTTTCATTTGTTGTTCCTTATACATTTTTTTATAACTAATTTTTCAAGTACTATATATATTTGCGCCATCGTCCCCAAACCTAGGCCCTTGGTCCCCTCGTCTCCAAGACCCGTCCCCCGTTCCAGACTCCATGGAACACTAGACATTATAGTCCGCCACCACCACACCACCACCCCCTGTCATTGTAGGACACCTATTGGCATAACAAGGGCCTATCATGTATAAAGTGTGATTGTTGGAAATATGATAATATCTTGTGTGCAATGACATTATGTGATTAGTTAGCATTGGCTAGAAGGTACAATATTAGATATTTGTGTGAGTGTGTATGTACGTGAATTACTAATAACAGCTCACTAGAATAGGGATTGTGAGATGAGGCTTGACTCCACAATTGCAGGAGCTCAATAATTATATGCAACTCTCTGTTGATTAAATAATTATCAAATTGAGTTGAGTCCTATTTAAAATTTGGTATTAGAGCTAGACCTTTCTGTCAGATGGAAAATTTGAGGTTTTAATTATTGTCAGGGGCAGCTCTGTTTATTTTTTGCCCCAAATTATGGTATTATCTCTAGTCAGTGATTAGTTAAAGAAGAGCTTAGTAAGTCTTTTAGCATAGCTTAAGGTTATTTTGTAATATTTAAGGCATGGCAATGTAGATCCACATTTGTAGACTATATTCATGAACGTGCAGCTCCACATTGTGTACTTCCCTGTATATTCCATATGTCTGCATTTATCAACTTGTTCACTGTCCACACTTCTGCCAGGTTCTGTGGAGGTTTTCATATACCACATCTGTAACCTTTGATGTCATGTGCAACTCAGTCATGAACAGATCCACGCACAGATCTTGACATCCTCTGACAATAATGTGACATCTAAACTTGCTAGACCTGTGCATTGTTCATGCAACTCTCTGCCAATCTATCCTTCTGCACGGTACATCGATTATTGACCATCTGTTGTGCTATTGCATTGAAGTTTTTCATCCGTGCATCATCTGTCACCTGCTATCATCTCGTACCAACATCATCGCCATGTGCGGACTCATTCTAAAGTTTTCGATCATGCAGCCACACTTTCATTATGTCATGGGCAGATTTGTCCCCTAACAAACTGATGCATCTATTCCAAATCAGCACTCCCGACAAATCTGCCAGATCACGTGTCTCACTGTGCACCGCCAGACCTGACATTTTTGTGCTCTCCATGCACGTGTATCATTCTTCCAAAGTCCAATGCACATCAATTCTACAATATCTGCAAACCATTGTGTCATGCAAATCCTCTCAAGTCTCATGGCAATGCCCAGTCGACATTTGTCCATGCATTAGTAGTTATCTTGTTTAATACTTTTTATCATCGTGTGGTCGATAGGTTGTATGTTAGACTAGTTTTCAATAGTTTAGTATGTGGTATCCATTTTCTAAAGTAATTTTTAGCTTATAAGTTTTAATCTATTATTTTTGTCGAGTTAAAATATAGAGTTTAATATTGTGAGCAATCTTCTTTTTGTTTATATAATCGATGGTCATTAATTGAATAAAGTGCCAAGTTGTTCTATATAGTATGTTAAATAGAGCTAGAGTTATTAAACAAGTCTGTGTCATTTTTCAAGTTTTTATTTGTCCAGTTAGTTTGAATAAAGTCATTTTATGTATGTCAAAACATCAAATTCTCTCCATGCAAAGGATGTGTTATTGAGCGAACCTAATGTCTTTAAGGAATGCATGTGCCCACACTGTGGAGGGGACCATTCAATGTACGACATCCAACAAAAGACCATATTGTTTGACCTAGCAGGTTGAACATGCAAGAGACTAGAGGAAACGAAGGAAGGAAGCCCATATGCAACCTCAAGTTTACCACTGACTCAAAAGTTGCAGATTGCTATAGTGGCAAAACCAAATGCGCCAAAATGACTAAAGAAAATAATAGTTTTCAGTGACAGTGAAGACCATTTCTGTTGTTCGTCATCAAGTGACAGCAATCACCTGCAGCTGCTGCAAACGCAAGATTCAATGAGGTGGCCAGAACTCACTCAAGATATAGTGAGGACATAGTCCCACTGCTTGATTTGTACCTTCTCCGTGAGAGCTAGCCAGCTAGAGGAGCAAAAATGAGAAGAAAAGTGCAAGTCCATACCACACTTGCATGGAAGAGTAATATGTATGTTGTAAAAGTTACTAAGGCTCAGTCCAACTGATGTCATTGTGAACAATTGTGTCATTGTTTACTATTCTAGAGAATGTATTCGTGATTAGAGTTGTAATGAGGCCATTCCCGCTTTCCCTGTTGGATTGGTTGATGTGTTCCCATCCATGAACTCATTGATGTGTTCCCATACATCAGGGTATGTGTCGAGGTACATGTTTTTATTTTCTTGTTGGATTGGTTGATTTGTTTCCATCCATCAATGTGTTTGTTCTAGTTTGTTTATATATTATCTTTCCATATGTTCATACTATGGGGGATGAATGTTGGAAGTATCTTGTTAGTACTCACAGTATGTGATTAATTAATATTAGCTATTAGTATTAGGTAGAATATTAGTTATTTGTGTAAGTTTGTATGTACGTGAGTGGTTAATAACAACTCACTAGAACAGGAATTGTGATATAAGGTTCAACTCCACAATTGTAGGAGATCATACTTATATGTGACTTTCCATTGATTGAATAATTAACTAGTTGAATTGAGTCCTATTTTGAGTGATAACATGTACCCCAAGGAGAACAAACAAGACTTGAAGAAACTAACTACTCCCAAACAGAAAATTAGCTCAGGTATAAGAGGATCAAAAGAAAGCAGGCTAGTCTAAGTAATTACTAAACAAGAAAACGAACTCACTCTAGGCAGGAATTCAGTTTTTCTACCAACTTGTAGATTTAACAATGGAAATAAAATAAGTGAAAAGAATGCATACTTGCATATTCATACTGAAATATTTGAGGTGTAGCATGGTGCTCTTAGAGAAACACTCAATTCCTACACGACAATAACATGACCCTTCTAGGACCAGCTAACCCTCAAAAAGATTTTGTAGATAGCCTATACATATTAAATATGGGCAACTAGAGGCAACACAATATCTGCTTGCTAAGCAATGGCGTGTGATAGCAAAGGACTCTCGATACTAGCTTCGAAAAATAAAGGACCAATTCAGAGAATAAATAGAAATACATACAGGTCGAAAATTGGAAGTTGGTAGATGAGTTGGATTTAAAAGTCTTTGTAATATTATAGCCTGTAAATAGGTTTCGCTCACTGAAATAAGCATTTTGAAACAGAAATCATGTCACCACAAAATCATCCATGAAAGAAGAGGATAAACTAAGTACAACTAACTACGACGATAAACAATATCTCCTGAAGTCTCAGATCTTGTGCGTCGAGGATCACTCGGATCTCCTACCAAGTTACCAGCTGCCTGCAGAGTAGATTGAAGCCATTTTGGATGCCGTTGTGCCGGAGGAGGGGAAGAAGGAGCTGGAGGAGCAGCCTCTTCTTCAGAAGCATCATCAGAATCATTAATAAGCATGTCAGCCATGTCAGGCGAAGGAGGTATTGGAGACAGATGTTGATCTTCATCGGGTCTCAACAAAATCTATCTCATCAACACGAACATCCCTTCGAAAATGAACTTCCAGAGTAGAAGGATCCAGAAGGCGGTATGCCTTCACGTGTTCACAATGGCCAACAAAAATGAGTTCCTTACTCTTTGGTTGCATGGACTTCCTTTTTTCATCAGGAACATGAGCCCAAGCTGGACTTCCAAAGACTCGAAAATCAGAAACATCAGGCTTCTCTCCAGACCATGCTTCCTCAGGTGTAATCCCTTGAATAGCTTTATGGGGAATCCGATTCTGAATATAGTTGGCGCAATTCATGGCTTCAGCCCAAAACTCAGGTGCAAGGTTCTTTGACTGAAGCATGCAATTTGCCATCTCCTTGAGTGTCCTGTTTTTCCGTTCCGCAACACCATTCTGTTGAGGAGTGTAAGGCACTGTATACTGATGTAGAATTCCATGGTCAGTACAAAATCCTGAATGCATTACTAATTGGTGTCCCCAAATTTCACCCTGAAATCTGAGACTACCCCATGTAAAAAAATTGCACTTTTAAAATAACGGGTCATTTTGTGTTTTTATTGCCAGAAGATGCTTGTATTGCGTCAAGATATTCCCAGTGAATCATAGGAGCCAATTTCGACAAATACCCAGATGCCGAAAATCATTTTATCCCTTCGTCAAGTTTTGTCTGCAGGAAAATTTTATTTAATTATTTAGAGCCCCGTTTGAAGTAAATTGTGCTCCGGTTTAGCCCTGTTGAAGTTTTGCATGTCAATATTCACATATACCAGTAGGGTTTTCACCAGAATGGATCTTGGGCTTTGTCTGTGACTTTTGGCAACGTTTTTCGTTTTTTTTATTTTTCTCGTATTTTTCTCTGTGAAATTCCCTAGGTCAATTCCTTCGCCAGTACAGTTTGTTTTCTTGCCTGAGTATCTGGAGATCATCTACGGCCGCCATGCCAGAAGGAATCAGCTTCAGGAAGTCAACTTCTCTTTAAAAAGACGAAGTCATGCACAAAAAAAGCCTCTTCTGGACAAGTCGCATTTTTGGGAATGGATGGATTTAAGCTGCAGTGGAATTTTTAGTCGCACTGGGCGGTGGGATTTTGTACCTACCTTACAGGGTACTTTTTCCCATGAAGGCAAAGTCACTTAAGTTACGATAGGAAAATTAGAGGCATCAGAGCAAGCGGGAATTTCTTACCCGCTTGCAAGGTGAAAATCCACATTATAAAATAACGAAAAATCACTTAAGGCATTGATGGAATTTCTTACCTTGCAGGTAAAAATTCCCATATGGAAGTCAAACACTTAAGTGGATGAAGGGATATTTGGAGTTGCCATGCAGAGTGAATAATCCCATCAAAGATGTCTTTTAAATATAGAAATCAGCCTTATTCAAAAAGTGCGACCCCTTTTAGAATTAAAGAATAATTTTAATTGCATTTATTAATAGTCTTCCTTCCTAATTCTGGCGCTCAGGAATGATGGAAAGTCAATGCATGATAAAAGGTCAAAGAAGACTGAAGGAAGAAGGCTAAAAATAAATTAAATTTATTTATTTAATGCAGCCTTGAAGCATGCTAAAAAGTGCGACCCATTTGGTGAATAAATAATGCTTTTTGAAGCATTTATTAATAGTTTTTATTCCTAATTTTGGCGCCATGGAGAAATAGAAGGTCCATGCATGATGTGAAGTGAAAGAAGAGGGCTAAAAATAAATTAAATTTATTTATTTAATGGCAGCCATGAGCATGCAAATTTAGGCGCCCAAATTGAAGGAATAAGCATGTTATTTATTTAATTAATTGCCAGGAATAGGAGAGACAATTATTAAATATAGAATGCTAAGAGTTATATAAGCATGGGCTGCCATAGTAAAGAAGTAATTAATTCTTTTAGCAGAGGAGTGCAGCCCGGACAGTTTTGGCGCCCAAAAAGAGGAGGATTTTTGCATAAAGAAGTGTTTTTCATTGCCAGAAAGCTTCAAAGTTTGGCGCCTAGGATTGGAGGAGCTTGTTTTATGCTTGTGTAATTATCTGCATATTGGTACAGTGCCCAGGTATACATTACAGGTGCTTATATAATTGAAAGGGAGCTTAAATCAATGTCAGATACATTGAATATATCATCCGAATATGAAGAAATTCCCAATCTGCACCAACTGTAAAGAATTCCGGCCGAATAAAAAGAAAAAGAATTGCTCAGACAAAGATTGCTCCAACTATGGCAAAGCGGGATGAACGAGAAGGCTCAACGGAATCATGCATTATTTCTAGATTTGCCGATATCGGTGATATGGATCTAGGCCCAAAACCTCTTTCCGAATTGATTGACAGATCCAGAGTTGGAAAGACGCCTCTCATATGGGCGATCGAGAGCAACGGAATCATTCGAGCTTCAACATTCCCATTCACAGCTCAATTGCCAGAATTCGTCATGGAGTGTGCAAGGTCATACCATCCACTATCCAGATCAATCCGAGATGCTATGCGGGAAGACAATAATCCGGCTGGACGCACAATTTATCAATTATTGTCTGAAGATTCCAACACGACAGGTGGTGACTACCATCAGCATGTTAGACGCTGGCAACAGATGGGAGAAGCATAAAGTCGACTGTGTGGGCATAATGAACAACAAGTATATGAAGAAGCCCAGATCTCCATCAAAGTTCCCGAGGACTCTTCCACGATCCAATCTGGTGCAGGAGGTGGATGACATTACCAAATTGCTATGCAAGATAAATGGTGAAGCTAACGCTCACAACTTTCGCTCATGGATGTATGCCTTCATCAGGACCATTGAGATCAACAAAGCAGATTATATAATCAATTGGTCGAGATCATTAGTGACAACATCGGTGAGCAGCTCCAGAGTGTGAGTCGGACTTACAACTTCAAGATGACTTCATATTTGGTATATGCAAGCACCTCGCAGGTATCTTCTCCAAGCTGGATAGACGGGGTGTACTCTCGAAGGATCCTATTTTTGAGTGCTATCCACAGCTTACTATGCCTGAATGCAATAAAGATTACAAGGTGGTCAACGATGGATTCTTCTACGGATTCATTTGCAGGCTGAACGGTGATCTGAAGACCAACAGGGTAAGCAAGGAAGCTTGGGAAGTTGTATCCCAGCATGGCTGTATCTTCATCCAGTTCGCTGACTTCACATACATCAGGCAAACCGGCTTTTCAGGGGAACCAGTCAAACTACCCAGATATCCAAGCGACAAATTGGTCGTCATGGAATTATGCAGACAACTCGTGGAGATGCATGACCTACAGTCGAAACGGCACAAGTCTACAGGCTTCTTTCCGATCACAGTGGGCTATTACAGCTGCCAGAGCATTCACAGAGCCAGAGGAATTGAAGCGGAGATGTTCTCTGAGTATGAGCATGAGTTCTTCCCAGCACGGCTGAACTTCGATCCATATAGGGTAAAGAGAAAGACAATCTCCCGGAATGCGCGCATGTGCCTTAGAAGATTTCGGCATGAAGTGCGAAGCGAGTACGAAGTTAAAAGAAAGACTTCAACAGGTTATCAGTGCGACAAGTGTTTGATTATGGATTAGCACGGATACCTACGGATCTTATAGACGATGGGCTGTGTTACTTGACACATACCATCAAATGGGAGGGGATAGAGCTGCACTTCAGGAGAACATTGGTGGCTGCCACACGATCGAGGAGAGGTCTGCTGTTCTTGGTCAACACTTCGAACTGGTTGCTGACAAAGGGGTATTGCCTTGATGAAGCTTTGATGAATCAGATCACAAGCAACCTCAGACAGAGATTCCATCAAAAGGAAGCACAAGGGAGAAAGTAGCAGAAGGCCTGAAAAGCTTAAAGTGCACAAGAAGTCTCATTCGAGGGAAAAGGTCACTTCTACGGCTATGGTGCTAGTTCCGACTTCTCCAACATCAAGTACTTCACCAACTTTTGCACCTCAGCAGGATACTACCGTTCCTCCGTTGAATCTGGCAACATTTGTGTTTTCTCCTCAGCCACTCCGATCAGCACCTCTTCTTGAAGAAACGCTAAAGTTGCAGATGGCAGAATTTGAAAGAGCTTTGTCTTTGGACAATACAGAGGACGGTAGCCACAACACTGTAGCAATTTCGGATGGAGAGGAACCAGAGCACAAATGGTAGTTACATTCGGCATTTTCTCATTATCTCGAGAAGCAATTTCTCAAAGTGGTTGGCTTCACAATCGGTCCCAGAGGCTAGAGAGGAGATCAACTTGGAGGAACATGACTTGCAGCTGCTCCTGAGTTTGGGCGGAAAAAGCAAGAAGACCTAAAGTTGCTAAGGTGACTTCGAGGTTGATTATTGAGGAGTCAGGGCAGAAGTTCGCTGAGGTATCAGTTCCAATGAAGGAAAGAAGAAGGGCGAGCTCACGGCAATGAATATAACAGTGACCAAAGTACCGATAGGTCAAACCACTACTGAAGGATTGAAGCAAGACACACAGACATTGATAAATGCTTTATTCCTTAGGCTTGACAAAGAAAAGGTGGAAAAAGTTGAACTTCAAAAGCAGGTGTCTCAGTTGTGCGAGATTATTGCCAAAGTTGTCAAATCTTCCACTCAACCAATTTCAGCACATAAGCAGGTGAGTGATCATCTGATGCAGGAAGTGGAAGATGCAGGTAACCAAGTTAAAGCTATCGACGAATGGAAGAATCTAATCATTCACCAAGCTTGTCATACAACTCAAGGAGATGTCGGCCCGTCTAAAGGTTATGAAGGATGCATTGGTTCAGTTGAAACAACTAGTGACAAGCACGATGGACATGAACACAGTAGCTAAAAGTAACCTGAGTACTTTGGTCGAGATAAATAAGTTGCCAAGGGAGGTTTTGACTACGAATGAATTGTGCCCGATGGATCGGTTGAAAAGGGGAAGCAACTTGAGTTTGCAGTTTCTTTCCACTTGGAGATCTTCAAAATCATGCTGAAAAGAATGCGGGCGCTCGAGAGTATGGCATCATCACTATCAGACAATGTCATTGCTTTCACCAATGAGGAAGTGGCAATGAGGAAGTGGTCGGAACGTTTCTTCATACAAAAGGACCATTCCTAACAAAGTGTCTAATTCCCTGGAAGGATCTCTTCTGATGGTGCAAGAGAGGATTGATGGAGTTGTTAGGCCTTTCACGATGGATTCCATCAGTAAGTTGGTAACGCTGCAGTCAGACATTAAGAAGTTCGGGCCTAGCTTGAAGGATGTGGAAGTGTGCATCGAGGTTTTGAACGAAGGCTTGCTGCAATTTAGGACAAAAAAAGAAGTTGTGGCTAAAACAGATGGGAAGTTGTTGAATTACATGTTCGACAAGTATATTCAGTATCAAAGCAAAAAGATGTAGGGGTTACAACTGGCAGATCTTTCTTCTACTCTTTCTTCTTCTATTTCTACGTTCCCGGATGTAATTGTAAAACTTAAAAGTTATTGGTTTGAAAACCATTACTTTAAGTTGTGTGGAACGATTCTATAAGTTAAATGACAGATGTGCATAATTTTGACTAGAACTCCCGATGCATGTCACTTAGAGAGGAATTAAAGGAAGATGATTGTCAGATGTTATCTTTACTTCTTGTTTATGTTCTAGTTCAGTTAAGTTTCCCATTTGTAATTTCCTTCTACATTCTATAAGTAGAGGAAGAACCTTCGAGTTAATGATTAGAATTTGTAAGCAGCATTCTTGTGTTCCAGACTTTGTGTTGAAACCCCTGATAGCTATTTGAAGCAGAGGAATAGAAAGGAGCATATTTCCGGAGAACTTTGTGTCAACGGTGCATTTTGTTTCTAACTTTTTGTCTTAGATCTATTCATAAACTTTGCGTTATTCTAGATCTAGATCTGAAAGTTCCCTTTGCTTATAATTATGTATGTTAATATTTATCTGTTACTATGTGCATGCAATCAACTCTGTAATCTATTGATTGGGTTGCACATCTTCCCTCTTTCTTTCCTATTTTTGCTATTTTCTTCTTCATCAGATATTTCCTTTCTTTAACAGTTGCTTACTTCTCAAAATTATACAACTATGGTTCATGCGCCGCATGGTTAAAGTAATACCCACAAATAAATACTAGCATATTTAATCGACAAATCTTACGAGAGCCTCACCGATAAATGAGGGAGATTTATCTCATGATCGCCTAGGTTTTCGTATGCGTAAAAATCTAGCCAACACTAATATACTCCCCCCATTATCAATGCGAAGCTTTTTGATGGAATGAGATGATTGTTTTTCAACAAAAGCCTTAAATTCTTTAAAACCATTGAAAACATCACTCTTATACTGAAGAAAATACACCCATGTCTCCTCGTGAAATCATCAATAAAAGTTAATACATATTTGCAACTAGAAAAAGAATGAGAAGGAAGAGTCATCAAATCACTATGTACCAACTCGAGAGGAGCCTTAGCTCTCTTAGCCAATCCTTTGGGAAATGGATCCTGATGTCATTTTACCTAACATACAACCTAGACAAACACCATCAGTAGAAGAAATTTTAGGAAGTCCAGTTACCATGTTTTGAGAAGATAGTTGCTGCAAATATCTAGTAATTTAGATGGCCGAATCTCTCATGCCACAACTTGCTAACAAAATCTGAGTGAGCAATAAGAGAAGATCCTGCAGAAGTCTCGAACTTGTTAAAGAGATACAATCTAGAATCTGTATCCACAACACCTATAGCTACAATATCATTAGGATCATTCAATTCTCTTATTACAACTTTATCAGGTGAGAATTCAATAGTCTTTCCTTTCCCTAAATTACAGATTTGATAAACGGACAACAAATTGTTAGAAATGTGGGGAACATGTAGAACATCATGCATTGAACCATTTGGCATGTTAACAATCCCTACACCCATTACTTTTAATGAAGTAGAATTGCCCACCATAATCTGAGAAACCTTGCAAGGAGAAACTGAACTTAGCAAATTCTCTGAATGTGTGATGTGATGTGTGGCACCTGAATCAAAAACCCATCTATCATCCAATGGAGTGAAGGCCCGAGCTGAAAGGGCTTTCCCTTTACCGAATGGAAGAGGTTGAAGGTGCAAGAACAAAAATCTTATGTTGTTTCAGCATCTTCTCAAGTGCTTCAATTCTCACAAAACACCGTGATTCTGGATGGTTTGTTTTACTACAGAAAGGACAAGGATCATACACCTTTCTTTTGACATTCTTTTTCCCTTTTCCAGGACTAGAAGGTTTAGGGACTTCAAAACTTTTATCAGTGGCAGTAGAAGAGGGTTTAGAAGATTCTGAAATCTTAGGTCCTGGCTTCCACTTAGGTTTCCCTTTACCCTTAGGAGAATTTGCTAAAAGTGCCTGGTTTGAGGTTGGAAAGGCATCAAGTGCCATTAACTTAGTTTGTTCACAAGATAACCTCTCACAAAACACCTCAAATGTTGGCAATTTAAACGCATCCCCTAGAGCATCCATAGTTGAAAAGAAAGTAGAAGTGAACACAGAAAATGGACCTTTCAATTTTGACAGAATCAACAAAATGCATTCAAGATCCTTTTTTTCTTTACCACCATCATTTAATTTACTTCTGAGTTCTTTGAATTTAGTCAAGAAATCTTCTATGAGAGGAAAATCAGAAGGTGACAGAGTTGTAAACTCCATTTCCAGTTGTAGTAACTTGAACTCATTAATTTTACCAAATAATTTTTCAAAAATGTCCCATACCTCTTTAGGAGATTTGGCAGCTGAAATATGAAACTGAAGGCTATCCGCTACATTGAGTGAAATAAGTCCCAGGGCCTCGTCTTGCTTGCACGCGTAACCGTACTTGTCCTTCTCACTGGTAAAGGCAGACACTGAATCTTGAAAAAATGTGCCACAAACCACGGGATTTGAGCAACTATTCCATTTTCGGCTTCCAAACATGATAGTTGGATGAATTTAATGGTTCAAATAGGCGTAGATCCATGATGTTTCACGGGCACAGACGAAGAAGCAGACTTCTTGACATGGCGGAAAATGACCAATTCTCCCCGAAAATGGTACTTCCTCAGATGGTACTAAAAATTGAACCAATAGAACGGGGTCAAAAAAACATGCACTTTTGCAAAAACGGCACTCAATTTCGAGTTACCGAGGGCAAAGTTATTAAGCTTTCAAATTCCCATAAAATAGGCCAATTTTAATTTAAAAGGACCCACTTGATTAAAAAATCAAACCAATCAGAGGCAAAGGTGGTCGTGTGACCACTCGTTAGAATCGGGAGAAGATGTAGATTCTATGAACCAGCATAAGGTTGTTGTATTAACCATATGTTTTAGTAACCTTATGCTTAGATTGTTTGGAATCACCCAAATGTGATTTCCGGGTTGTGAGTGAACAGCTGCAACTATCTTTATCCAACGACCCAACTCATGACCAAATATGCATTCCAAACTTACTCTTGAAGTGTTAGCAATGAAACCCAAAGCATAGATGACTGAAATTGTCTTACAATACTAAAAATCATTACCTTCAAGGGCTGCCTTCTTGATCATGACAGAAAATGTGTTGAATGGAGGACTGAATTTTGTGACAGCAGTCCTATAACCCTTTATAACAGCAAGCTTATCATTCCAACTCTTAATATTTATACCAAGAGCAATTAGTTTCTTCACATCAAAATACCTTCTATTATGTCCTTCATTCATCATGGAGTGATTCAAGAAGCCATCTTCCATTGGTGAGTTATCTCTAGGCATGTGTGAGTAATTGAAGGGCCAAATAAATAATATTCCATGGGTTGTAAATGAAATGATTTGCTTACCATGAGAGGACCAGCTCACAAGACCCCATAAGTTCCAATTTCCATGAAGCATCCCTCTTACCAAATTCATGCTTGAAAGTGTGACAATCAAATATCTAGTCGGTGGTCCATCATGTAGACATTTTGTAACAGCAATCCCTGTTTGTTGGGCAGCAAACAAAGTAGATAGCAAACTGAAAATGACAAGTACAGCAGTCCTATATTGCATGGCAGCTAGTACCAAACCCAAACAGCCATGATTAATCTGGATTGTCTTCATCAACTCACCCAAAACATGAGAAGCAATGGCATCTTTGATGTGAAACATTTCCCAATATTGGTATGTGCCAAATATATAACAAGGGGTAGCAAAACTGAAGTAGATATTAGCCTTTTCTCTATCCACACCAAGCATACCTCTATTAGCCCAATCAACAAAGCATGTAAAAGAGTGCATACTCATACATGTACAAAATTCTTTTGCCAAGACATCCTTATAACCTATTTTTCCCCTTCCGCATGCATGTTTGTTGGATAAACCATAAATCATATAAAAGTGGAAGATCACTGCCCTATCATGTGCAATGTCTAGCAACCAACCATTCTTCCATGTAACTTCAATTTTTTTCTCACATGAATTGGCCCAAGTAATGCTATCAAAATTGAATTGAGGGGAAACAAAATTAAGTAGCTTACCACACCTTGGGATCACTCTTTTGTTGTCCTTACTTTCACTTGGACTGAAATTTAGGAAGTGTTGGCCTTCTTGCCAATGATCTGGGGCTGCCTTAGGAAGATTCCTTCTCCACTTAGCACCCTTCATCTTGTCTTCATTGTTAGCACAATACTCATAATGACCAAAACAATGCAAGGACAAGGTATGATGGTGGTGCAACAAATCCTTGCTATGAAGATAGTCAAATTGATTACCCTTAGTAGCTGCCATAGAGAGTCTACCAAAGGGAAAAACAACATTAGTACCTTGAGAGGTACCTTTTCCCTTTGCATCCGGATCTCCTAAAGTCGAATCATGCATGCCAATACTCATGCCCACCAAAAATAATTCTGAACTTTCATTTATTCTCAGGAAATCAGTCATAAAGATCACAAAATCAGAATTGACAACCTTTGGAGGATGTGGAAAATTACCCGGATCCCATACCTTAGAGTGCCCATATAAGTGACTTTGAACCAAGGAATCTTCTTGCCTCATGTTGCAGCCCATAATCTTCATTTTTTCTCCGTCTCTTACATGCTTCTCATGAGGAAAACAAATATGATATGGCAAAGTATGCAACAATAAATCAACCTCGCTTGTAAGCTTCTTATGATGATAACAAACCTCCATGTTTGAATGATGTATGGAACATCCTCATAACTCCCTTCAAGGCCATGAATGTCATTTGCTTGCTTCATATTGATGGTTGTTTCGGAATGGACAGCAAGCTGAATATCAACATCCACATTAGGGATTGGGGCTTCAATCACCAAATTCTCTTTTCTCTCTTGTAGATCTGACTTTTCCTCCTTGGGTTCAAATTTTGTGATCTCCTCTTTTGTCACTTTGCTAACATGCATGCAATCCTTAGAAGGCAAAGAAACATTTTCAACTAATAAGGGATTTTCACCTTGCTCGTCCTTCTCTTGCACATCGAGAAACCTTTGGGTGAAATATTCAAGGAGGCAATGGATTTGACCCCTCGAGTCTCTAACAAATGATGCCACCACTTATGTGCCCTTCCATTCAAGTATATCGAGATGAGCATGAGGGCATCATCCTGACACATTGGATTCCATCGCAACTATGTTTTAAATTTTTTTCAACCAAGATCTAACAGAAATTTTATTAGTACCATCATAAAAAGGAACTTGGGTCCACTTCATCTGTTCCATTTAATCTTTCTAACCTTTAGCTTTGGTGTCCCCAGATTTCACTCTGAAATCTGAGACTACCCCATGTTAAAAAAATTCGTACTTCTAAAATAACGGGTCGCTTTTGTGTTTTTATTGCGGAAAGATGTTTGTATTGCGTCAAGATATTCCCAAGTGAATCATAGGAGCCAATTTCGACAAATACCCGGATGTTCATTTTATCCCTTCAAGTTTTGTGATAGGAAAATTTTATTTAATTATTTAGAGCCTCGTTTGAAGTAAATTGTGCTCAAATCGTTTAGCCCATAAAGTTTTGCATGTCAATATTCACATATACCGCTTTTCGAGGGTTTTCACCAGAATGGATCCCGGGCTTTGGGATGCTGTGACTTCTGAGCATTAACGCTTTTTCGTTTTTATTTTTCTCGTATTTTCTCTATGAAATTTCCCTAGGTCAATTCCTTCACCAATCATTTGCTTTTAGTATTGCTTGTTGAGTATTTGGAGATCATCTACGGCCGCCATGCCAAAAGGAATCATTGCTTTTCAGAAGTCATATTCTCTTTAAAAAGACGAAGTCATGCACAAAAGAGCCTCTTTTGGCAGGCAAGTCGCATTTTTGGGAATGGATGGATTTAAGTTGCAATGGGATTTTTGGTCGCAGCAGGCAGTCGGATTTTTGTACACCACTTATGTACTTTTTCCCATGAAGGCAAAATCACTTAAGTTACGATGGGAAAATTAAAGGCAGCAGGCAGGTGGGAATTTCTTACCTTCTTTGCAGGGTAAAAATTCCCATTATAAAATAAAGAAAAATCACTTAAGGCATTGATGGGAATTTCTTACCTGCCTTGCAGGGTAAAAATTCTCATTATGGAAGTCAAACAGCTTAAGTGGATGAAGGGATTTTCGGAGCTGCCATACAGGGTGAATAATCCCATCAAAGATGACTTTTAAATATAGAAATCAGCCTTATTCTAAAAGTGTGACCCCTTTGGGCATTAAATAATGCTTTCAATGGCATTTATTAATTATTTTTATTCATAATTTTGGTGCCATGGATAAAGAGAAGGTCAATGCATGATGTTAAGTCAAAGTGAAAAGGTAGCATGCTAAAAATAAATAAATTTAATTTATTTAATGGCAGCCAACAATTATGCAAAAATAATACACCCAATTTGGGTGAATAAACATAATTGTTTATTAATTAATTGCAGAATAGGAACCAAATTATTAAAAATAGAATGTTGAGAGTTATATAAGCATGGGCTGTCATAAATTGAAGATGTAATTAATTCTTTTTGCAAAGGATCGCATCCTGGACAAATTTGGCACCCAAAGGAGGAGGATTTTTGCTCAAAAAAATGTTTTTCAATGTCGGAAAGCTTCAGAGTTTGGCGCCTAGGATTGGAGGAGCTTGTTTTATGCCTCTAATTATCTCAAATTTGATACAGGGCCTGTGAAGTTGAAAATATTAATGTTTGTTTTGCATGCAAGCAAAGCCTCAAATTTTAGGGCAGCGGGCTTTATATGCAGATTTTTATGATAAAAATCAAGTGTTCATGTTCCAGTTGTTGTCTTTGTCTGAATTAATTGCAGGTATTCATTACAGGTGCTTATATAAGAGAAAGGGAGCTTAAATCAATGTCAGATACATTGAATATATCTTCCGAATCTGAAGAAATCCCTTATGATCTACACCAATTGTAAAGAATTCCCCGAATAAAAAGATAAAGAGTTGCTCTTAAACAAAGATTGCTCCGGCCATGGCAAAGTGGGATGAAAGGGAGGCTCTGCATGAATCATGCATAGCTTCCAAATTTGAAGTCAATATGATATGATAACATGACCATGCACCTATCACCGATTTAATTGTCAAATGCAACAAATTGATCCAATCGCAAAGGCTTCCAACAAAAATTCATCTACTTGTTTCGATGCAATGTAGAAGTCGGTGCATGGAGAATTCCTTCCGAAATCTTGTGCATGTGCTCCCAATCTTCCATTGAAGCCTCCATTGAATTTACATGCAAACATTACACTAATGCATATATTGGAGAATAACTGCAAAAGCTTTAAGGATAAGAGGGAAGACAAGTCAAAGGCAACACCCATAGCAAAATCACAATTAGCCGCTTCGGATCCAATTTGGTGAAAATCAAAGGCAAAAGAATCAATTGCATACGAAATATGGAAAAAAGAACAAGATCGAAGTGTTGCGCCTTTCTTCTAATCTCTTTTCCTCTTTCTTCTTCTTTCTCTTATTTCCTCCGACAAAGTAATTGAGCGATCAATTAAATTATAAAACTTAGGTGATCGGTTTAAAAGCCATTACTTGAAGAAGTCAATTACTTGGAAATAAGTGGCATACATGCAAAATAGAAGGTTCTATTTTCGATTATAAATTATGCATGTCATGCGAAAGAGGAATTCGAAGAGGGAGATTGTCGATTGTTTCCTTTCCAACTTCTACATGTGTAAGTTTACTAAAGGCTTCCTATTTGTAATTTCTCCTCTACATGCTATAAGTAGAGGAAGAACCTACGGAGTTAAAGAGGCACTAATTGGTAAGCGGCATTCTTGTGTTCCAAACTTTGTCTTTCATTTCCGAAACCCCGATAGTTATTTGAAGCGAGAGGAATAGAAAAGAACATATTTCCGAAGAACTTTGTGTCAACGGTGCATTTTATTTCTAACTTTTCATGCCTTAGATCTATTTATAAAGTTTGCGCTATTCTAAATCTAGATCTGAAAGTTCCCTTTGTTTATAATTTTGTATGTTAATATCTATCATGCTTTATCTATGTGCATGCAATCAACTCGTAATCTATTGATTGGGTTGCACATCTTCCCTCTTTCTTTCCTGCTTTTTGCTATTTTCTTCTTCATCGATATTTCCTTTCTTTACTTTATTATTACTTACTTTGCTGCGAAAACTATACAAATTTATGGTTCATGAGCGATAGTTAAAGTAAATACCCACAAATAGATACTAGCATATTTAATCGACAAATTTTACATGGGAGCTCACCGGTAAATGAGGGAGATTTATCTCATGATAAATAGGTTTTCACTATGCAGAAAATCTAGCCAACAAGCTTGCAGATCTGCAACACAAAACCTCACAGTGCACCCAGAGATCGGTGCTTTGATACCACCGTAATGTCCCCAAACAGAATTAGCAATTATTTATCAAAACCCTTGAAATCCAAATGTGAAAAATGAACGATAACAAGCTAAAAATTATTGTTTGTATGACAACAATGTAAACAACCCAAAATTTCTTGCCAAAACCCTAGGAGATTTGCCTTAGGGTGTAAAAATAGTCTCGAAACACCTTCAAAATTATGAAATTAAATCTTTAGCTAGCCCTTGAATTATCAAATCAGAAAATGCTTATATTTTTATAAAATATTGAAAATCGATTTTAAATTGCGAAAAACAATCGAAACTTCATAAATTCATAACTGGGAAAATACCCTACAATTTTTGGCAAATAATAGCTCAAATTGAAGATAAAATTACAAATTTTCCAATGATACCAAAATCAGAATTTTCCGATTGTTGGAAGGCACCCGAAATAAGCTCGAAAATATGGAAATGTGATGAAATCCTAGTTGTACATGAAATCAACAACAGCCATTCGCCCCTCTTAGAAAGCCCTCGAGACAAGTCTCGGGATTCATCACAACACCTCGAAGATCTAATTCTCCTTCAATTTGACCTTCAACAAAAAGTCACATGTAGAAAAACCCTTCAAACAAAGTTCTAACATAGCAAAATTCAAAATGTTTGCTATTTCCCGTAGATGGAAATACCCAAAATCAACAACACTATAAGGCATGCATCCCATAAATCTTCAAGCATGAAGTTACAAAATATAATTTCCAAGCATCCCTTAATTTGGAAACCCTTATGTTGCTTTTATATCTCCCACAAGTGGGGTGATCTACCTCTGGAGGAAAACTTTATTTAAAAATCACTTAAACACCCTTTTGATACCCTCTTCTCTAATAACTTATTTGTTCACTTTATTATTAAATTAATTGTCAAAGTTTAGCTTAGGTAATTTCAAATGATGAAAATCACTCTCAAG
The DNA here is from genome assembly GCA_018340775.1 of Taxus wallichiana var. yunnanensis. NCBI lineage: Eukaryota > Viridiplantae > Streptophyta > Pinopsida > Cupressales > Taxaceae > Taxus > Taxus wallichiana. Next base: position 971,657,634 of record CM031237.1, on the reverse strand, counting down.
GTAATTAATATTAGCTATTATTTTTATTTAAAATGGGGACATTACATTTCACCATCGGTGGCGGGTGCAACTCTATGGCCCAAAGTAAGTTTCTTTGTTTGGTTGGTTTTAAGAAGAAGAATCCTAACTAGGGATAGGCTCATGAAAAGAGGATTTAATGGCCCTTTTAGATGTGCATATGCGTAGAGAAAGATGAAACCATTAACTCATCTTTTTATACAGTGCCCCTTTGTAGTATAACTATGGTTGCTTATCACCAAGTTGTTTGAGATACCCTAGGTTCGAATTCAATCTCGCGAAAATTTGTTCAGAGAATGGGGAAAACATTTGCCAAAGGGTCAAAATCTTTTACCAGCTTTATGGAGTGGTATAACCCTCGTGTTATGGAATACCGGAAAAAATTACATAGAAGAATTTTCCAACAGAAGTTAGAGACATCTCTTTTGTGTGGGAGAAGATAAAAATGAATGTTGCAAAATCTATTAAGCACAAGCTCCACCTACCTCAAACCCCTTCAACTAAGTGGGTTCATCTTTTCAAAATGTTTCCTTCTGACCATTGATAGCCAAAAAGACGGCTACTTTTCGAACAAGAAAGAAAAGACAACTAAATAGAAAGTGGACTCCTCCACCGGATTTGCAAGTTGAATACTGATGGTGCTTCCAAAGGAAATTTGTAATGTCCCTTTTTCCCACCTAAGAGCTGATATTTGGTCTTCTTGCCATTTCTTCTTTGTGGCAAAGAAGCAAAGATGGAGGAGAACCTTGAGCACCTTTATGTTATGTTTTTACTAATATTTTATATTTTCCTTTAGTGTTTTCCTTTCTTATACAGGTCGGCCTTTCTTTTTATACTTTGGCGCCAATTGAAGGATATAAAAGAAGATCTAAGAGCTCATTTGAAAGAAGGACTTTGGCGCATTTATCTTATTGGAGCAAAGTAAGCTTGGAGCTGCTTGTTCTTGCATTTGGGGACGAAAACCTCCTTATGCGACTTGCCTAGAAGGACGAAAACCCTTCTAGAGGTTAAGGGAAGGACGAAAACCCTTCTCCTTGGCTTGGGATAGATTCTAGGGGCTGATTTGAAGAGATATTTGTAATTTCCAGCTAGTATTTGATTTATTAAGGGTGGAGCGACCTACCTTGGGTAGGGTTTGGAGCTTTTGGTGAAGTATTTGAGAAATCTGGTTTGATAATCTGATTTGTAATATTTTATAAGGCCGGAATCTGAAGTTTGGTGAATTTAGAGGGTTTCTAGACCCATATTTCATAATTTTCTTGTGGCTGCAATTTCCAGTTCATAATTAATTTCCAGCAGTGAGATCTTCAACATTTCTTTGTGTTTTTGGCTCTTAATATTCCATAAAATATATACATAATTGTGGTGAATTGATTTATGGTGTTTTGTGGTGATTTTTGGCATATTTGGTGATAGATAAAGTCGCTGATTTTATATTTACAGTCTGCTGCAATTTAAAAATCAGATCTGCATTTTGTGTGTTTGGTTGAAACCCTTGAAAGGGTCATTACAGTGGTATCAGAGCTCGGATCTTCAAAGGCCTAGGGTTTCAATGAAAGAAGACAATATGGCGGGTCAAAACTCTCAAGGAGCCAAAGTTGACAAATTAATTGCCGGCCAAAAGAGACTTGCGGACTCCATGGATTTTCTTGCCCTATCTCTCCAAAGGATGATTGAACCTAGGGTTCAAAATGTTGAAGGTAGCTTGAATGGAGCCAATAAGGCCAAGCGACCCATTGGATCAGCCTGAGGATCGAGTTTGAAGCCCACTTTCCTTCCTAGAGAGGAGGCCATTCCGAAGAAGCAAGACCTATGGGTGGAAGGAATATTGCAGCGAGTTATGAAGAATACATGGCCTTACCAAGGGAGATCCGTGAGGCTATTTCTCTTGCAGAGTTCATAGGGTTGAATAGAGGAAGATCTAGGCCCGAGCCTAGACATGCCATGCCACAAAGAGAGGAAGAGGAGAAGAGCTTCCAAATTGCAATGGTGGAGCAAGAAGAAGAACAAGAACAAGGGAAGACCGATATCCAACATGAAGGTAAGGATTCTTTGAAAATAAATGATGTTTTTGTGGGTTCTAATGATTGCATGTGGCGGCAAGTTGATGAAATAAAATCAGATCTACAAGAGGTTCTTGAGGCCAAGAATCAAGATGTTCGGTTGAGAGGCTTGCCCTTCAAAAGGAGGTCTCACATGATACTCATGAGGGTTTTCAACCTACTGGAATTTACAAATCGAGACAAGTGGTAAGCAATTTAATTTATTGCATCACCCTCATAATATGTGTTTGCAAGGGTTTGACCATCATGAGCATTATTCTAACAAAGATGAGAGGATGAAGGGTACTAAAGGGAAAAATAATCTTTTCCAAGAAGCCCCCATCCATCTTCAAAGCATTCCAAAGATTGGATCAAGGAAAGAAGAATTATATTTGCATAGTTATGGTAATGAAGAGCTTGCTGGAAATTTCAGAACAGCAGTCAATATAGGGCCATTTAATGGTGTACATGACTCCGGCAAGAACATTGAAGATGTCCCATGCAAGTATCAACAAAATAGTGTTGAAGACAAAAAGGAAAAGCTTTATTTGTTGAATCTGAGGTAAAAAAGAAGGTTGATTCCAACTCAGAAATTTTGAGTCACAAGATTGGAAAAATCGAGGATGTTTCGATCACTACTCATCCGGCATGGGAAGAGAGACATGTGGGGAACAACTCAAGGTATGATGACATTTTATCTTCTTTTATATCGCTGCCATATTCATATCATGATGGGAGAATTGTTAAGGATCACATGTCATGTTTGAGTGATGATGTTGTGACAAAGAGAGATGAACATTTTAAGATCAGCTTAAGTCTTTCAAATTCATTGCTTATGACATGTCAATTTGTGGGTCAACATGAGAGGTATGCTAGAGAAATGGATATGGTTTGTAACATAAGTATGGAGAACATTATTTTCAGATCTCATTTCATCATACTTGTTGATTGGCACAAGAAGGCAGCCATAATGAAAGATAATTTTCATATTTTCAAAGCATTATGGGTTACCATCGAAGCACTCTTAGCTATGGTCACTTCAATTGGGAGTGATATGCATGTTTTCAAGCATAGATTGAGCAATTCAAGAGGTTAGGTGCAGCAGTTGATAGGCAACCTGGAAATCAAGTTTTGGTGTTCCAAACACTCCACTTGGGGCAACCAAAAGGTCTTCTACAACAAGGTAATCTTTTCGATTCATCAATTTTGAGACACACTTGTTTGTTGCTTCCTCATTTGTGTGTTAAAACTGATTATTGTGGGAGAATGGAAAATAGTATGGTGTGCATTTCAGAGTATCATAGGACAGCCCATTTGCAAGATATAGAAGTGCCACAAATGCATAATGTTTTGTTGCTTGGGGTAATGATTTGGGTTCCAAAGACCCAACAAATCATTGGAGAAGTTTGGGAAAATGTTCCACTTTGCATTGAGGGTGGAATAAGCATGTTCAGGGAAGCCATTAGAGATGGTAATTTTCAGATTTTCAAAACTCTTCTAATCACCCGTGATGAATGTTCAGTTGTTGTCACTTCATTGGATGATAGGATGCACATTTTCAGTCATGAGTTGGACGAATTGTGGGGATTATGGACAGCGGTAAGCACGCAGCCCGGAATACTTATTTTGGTATTCCAAGCATTTACTTTTGGGGCAAGAAAGGAATGCAAGAATGTTGTGTTAAGATCTAACATGTTTGTTGATTTCAATCATGAGCTTGTTGATCTTCATTTTCCAGCCCATGTAAGACAATTTTTAGTATTCACAAATTTGGTTTTTTCCATAAGATTTCAGTTTGGTAGTTGTTATGTTATGGCTATAGGGCTGAGTTTGCAAAAATCAGATTTGGGGCTGCCATTTCCAGTCATGAACAACAGTATGTTTTCATTTTTTGAGAGCATTCTATCATGGAAAAATGAGGAAAGAAGATTTCCGTTGGAAGGAGGAAAGAAATCAGGTTGTGGTGAGTTATTTTCAGATTTGAGGATTCTGATTTTTGAAGAAAGAATGCATGCTCACAGCAGTGTTTGGGACAACCTGGATGAATCTTCAAATACCCATCACTTGAGAGGAGAAAATGAGATAATTGCAAGCATTGAAAGAGTGCTTGTCACCATACCCATAAGGCATGAAGAAGCAATGATGGAAGCAACTTTTGTTTTCATTGATAAGTTTATTCCATGTGCAGATAAAGGTGTTGAACAAGAAGAGCAGCTGAGTTTGTTTCTCACCCAATCACATGGGAGAGCCTATGGGGTTTCAGCTGAAGATGGTGAGTTTGTGGTACTTGTTTGGGTACCTAATACTTCTACATCTATCATATTACTAAAGCTCACATGGGTTTGTCATATTTGCATCATTTTTATGTTGCTGATCACAATAATTTCAGTCACGAACAGCGGTGTCCATGTGCAATTTAAGAAGGTTTCCTTGCATGACAAGGATAGTGGTGAAGCTCCACTAGTGAAGACACTCCCCCAAGCCACCCTAGTGCTAAATTGGATGGAATCCCAGGTGACTTACTGCTGTTATGATTTATTTTCAGCCTACATGCAAGCTATGTTGAATGATGTTCTCATGATCCAGATAGAAGGCTCCATTGAGGGAGAACATGTAGGTGTGGGTGATGGAATGAGTAGACTCCAAGCATTTGATTTTGACATTGAGTATGTGAAAGGGAAGCATAATGTGGTTGCGGATGCTTTGTCAAGGATGCCACCTTCACCATTGGAGGATGAAGATCTTCAAAAAGAAGAAGAAGAAGTTGGGGCAATGAATGTAATGAGTTTGCAATTGCTTGGGGACAAGCAATTTTGGGAAGGGAGGACTGTAATGTCCCTTTTTCCCACCTAAGAGCTGATATTTGGTCTTCTTGCCATTCCTTCTCCGTGGCAAAGAAGCAAAAATGAAGGAGGAGAACCTTGAGCACCTTTATGTTATGTTTTTACTAATATTTTATATTTTCTTTTAGTGTTTTCCTTTCTTATACAAGTCGGCCTTTCTTTTTATACTTTGGCACCAATTGAAGGATATAAAAGAAGATCTAAGAGCTCATTTGAAGGTTAGACTTTGGCGCATTTATCTTATTGGAGCAAAGTAAGCTTGGAGCTGCTTGTTCTTGCATTTGGGGACGAAAACCTCCTTATGCGACTTGCCTAGAAGGACGAAAACCCTTCTAGAGGTTAAGGGAAGGACGAAAACCCTTCTCCTTGGCTTGGGATAGATGCTATGGGGTTGATTTGAAGAGATATTTGTAATTTCCAGCATAGTATTTGATTTATTAAGGGTGGAGCGGCCTACCTTGGATAGGGTTTGAAGCTTTTGGTGAAGCATTTGAGAAATTTGATTCGTAATATTTTATAAGGCCGGAACTTTTTTTTTTTTCATAATCTTAATATTCCATAAAATATATACATAATTGTGGCGAATTGATTTATGGTGTTTCGTGGTGTTTTTAGCATATTTGGTGATAGACAAGTCATTGATTTTATATTTACAATGCTACTGCAATTTAAAAATTAGAACTGCATTTTGTGTTTGGTTGAAACCCATGAAAGGTTCATTACAAAATCCAAGTTAGGCCAAGATAGGATGTAATGTCCCCATTTTCGAAGACCCTTAGCCTATCATTCCCCGTGGGCTTTAGGGATGTTGCAAAGGAAAAATATATCTAAATAATTAGATAATATTGCCTAGAGAGTGATTTTAATCATTTGACATTATAAAGCAATATTTATTTAATTATTTAATATTTATGGAGCAAGTAATGTATTTAATTATTTAATTAAATTCTCAAAATGCAAATTAAAAGGGGAATTAATTAAATAATAATTAGGTGGCTTTTAAATATTAAAATCACCCTTTTTAAAAGGGGACGCCACACCTAGGGGAAATAAACTTCTTTTATTTAATAATTTCCCTCTCCTAGGGATTTCGAATTTTGTGCCTCCTTGCTTATAAAAGGAGTGCTAGGATCATTGTTAGACTTATGTTATGATGATATTTATTTTATGCTCCATGCTTGGAGTTGGGATGTATGCCCATTGATGCTTTCTCTCTCTCTCTTGCGTGGGAAGTTAGTGAGCTGGTTTTGATCTATTGAAGTATTTTCTCTTGCTCCATTTGTTGAGTTCTCTTGTGTTGAAGATTTGCCATTGTTGCTTGAGTTATTTCATCTTTGGCGCCAAGTTTAGAGTGTGAAAATCATTTGATATTGCTCCTTTGAATCATTCTATTATTGTTGCCAATATTCTTACCATAACGACTTGGGTTGGTGATGATTTGATTATGTTTTGATGCCATAAATGATAGATCTGCAATCTGCCATGTGTTATTGATTATTTCAGAGCAAGGGGCTAGTATTTTGGTGTATTTGGAGGCTAGGAAGGAGCTGGAATTATTTTATATAATTTTATCTAACCCTAGCGACTTGAAATCAGTTTTCTAGGACTGTTTTGGCTAGGTTTTAAGGCTCAGAAAATTCAGATTGATAGCTCTTTGGAAAGCCCTTAATTTATAGAACAATCTGCAATTTATTTGGTGAAGAAATATTGAGTTTTGAAGGAGTTATGCATTTTTGAATATTTCAGCTGTCTGCAGCTTTTTGGGTATGGTAAATTAATATTTATTTCAGATCTGCAGTTTGGGGGTTGATTTAATATTGCATCTGATTATAGAAATTAGGAGGAATAAGGATAAATTGATTTCATAATTTTTGGAGGAGTTTTGGTGCCCTAAAAGTGCTGGGCGACCTACTTTTTAGGTCAAAATTAGGGTTTCGGGTTGGCTGTGCAAATCTGATTTTTGCATATTGTTCCTCATATTTTTGTGGTCCATTATCCAAAATTTCAGCTCATTTGGACTTCTCTAGCCAAAGATATGAATTTTTGAAGTTTGCAGCAGTTAGGGTTTGAAAATTAATTATTTTCAGTTGTGTGTGATCAGATTTGTATGAATTCCTAACTTGTCCTAGAAGGGGATATTACATAGGAGGAATAGGTAGATCTTTTCATGGTTCGGTGGCCTTTTTCTTTTCGATAACTTTGGTTATTCATCGAATAACTTAGCTGAAATCAAGGTAGTCTATAGGAGTTTACAAGAAGCTCTAAAAATAGGGTGGCAAAAACTTCAGGTTGAATCTAATTCTCTTCTAATAGTTAGCTTGTTATCCAATCATGAGGAGGTTCAGGCAAAATTTAGCAAATTTTAAGTGAGTTGGGAAAAATTCAAAGGCTGAAGGATAAGTTCCAAGAGACCTACTTCAATCATGTTCCTAGAGAGCTCAATAAAGTGGCGGATGCATTAGCCAATTGGGCTCTTGATAACCACAATCTCATTTGTTATGGTCCTCCACCATTATGGTGGTCAACCAAGCTTCAAGAAGACCTTAGATAGATTCTAGATAAAGATTTGCATCAATGTTAGTTACTATTATGTGTACTTTTGTTTATATAGTTTCCATGCCCTGCACAATTGAATATGTAGATTTTGATTTCTCTCTTTATAAAATTTATCCGGTTTTTATTAAAATAAAGGAATTTTAATATCAATGAAGCAACATAGAGGGAATAGTTCTTGTTGAATATAAATAGTTTCCATACAATTTTGAAAAAAAAAAGGAGTTGTAATGGTCAAAATATAACAAACAAAGAAATTTCCAATATTCCAAAGAATGGTGAGAAAAGTAGTGGCAAAGCCTCTATGGTTACACAAACTAGAGTTCCAATTCTGAAAATAGGGCCATAACAAAAATTGGGTCTACAACAAAGTTGTGCCCCAAGGGAGGAAATACCTTCCAACAACATCTTCCAATCCTCACACACTCGTCTGTAACTACTAGAAGACAAAGTGTCGATTGTGAAAGACAAACCTTATCATGAGTAATGCAAGCCATTAGATCTTCATCCTCTACAAGTCTATGCATACATTTCCTATGGCAGAGCACATTGGTAAGTCTATAATCATGTCCTCCAAGGATAGATAGCAATCCTATATGACTTGGCATCACAGCCTTCACAGAGGTGGTCCACTCACACGAGGCACACAACAAAGGTAGCTCACCAAAAGTTCACACACCACTCCTACCCCTTGCATTCTTCTACAATATATATCAACTCAATCCTCGCCCAAGGAAATATGTAGCAAGTTGAAACGTGACGTACTCTTCTCGTAGTTTTTAGTACATCCAGTTAGTGCAAATGTTATCTGCACTTTATCATTGTATACCCTATTACAATAGTTTGCTCTGCATTCATTCAAAGGCCATTTGATTACAATACAACTTAGCATCATAGTCTTGACAAAGGCAGCCAGCTGACATGTTCAAGGAATTCACTCGTCTCACATGAGGCACACCATGACAGTAGCGGACACAATTCACAGGCATCTCTCAGAATGTGCATTCTTCTACACTACATATTGTCTCAATGTTTTCCCAAAGCAACACGTAGCAAATTGTAATCCTATGTATTTTTCAAAAAATTATATATAATACATCCAATTTGTGTATATTCGTTGCTCTTTCCAAACATGTACTCTACGAAAGTATTATGCTCTTCATTCATTCAATTTTCGTTAAATTACAGCTCTCCAATGTATGGCTTATAACTGTAATGTCCCCAATGGGATAATTTATGCCCCCAAAAGGAACTCTTGCAAATCTGATTTACAACAGCTACTGCTAGAATATATATTTGACAAAAACAATGCAGATCTGAATTTCTACAAGGAAATGTGACTTGCCTTGGAGATGATTAATACTCAAAACTGATTGAAAATCACTCCAATCTTTACCAAAACTGATTAGAATTTATCATAAAGGCATGAACACTGAAAATATAATTTTTCTACCCAAGAAAAAGAGCTGTATTTTTTTCAAATTCTGCAGGAAATCAACTTGCAGACAAAGCTGAAAACAAAATGTTTCCAAAGTCCAAATCAAATGCAAATAGGCTAGAAATGACCTCTAAAAATATGGCAATGAAGATAGGAATCAAATCTAGAACAGTCGTGCCCTAGGGGGCTCAGATCACTCCCACAAGTGGGTTGCTCCACTAGGAAACTGCTGGAAATGCATACCAAAATCAACTACCACACTTCTTCAAACCCTAGCTGAATATAACAGAAATCTGCAAATTAGGGCCTTCAACACTGCTGGAAATTCAGAATTATCCTTGAAACTCAATGGAAACCCTTGAATAGAGCTTCCTCTCACAAAGGATGAAGAGTTTTCGTTCTTCAACCTTGGCAATAGAGGGTTTTCGTCCTCTAATGCAAACACATCAAAGGGTTTTCATCCTTTAATGTGAAAATGGAAAGCAAACAGCTCAACCAAATTTCAGATGTGAAAATATATAAAATGATGCCTTCTCCAAGTGTGGTGACTTCCTTTTATAATTTCTCTTGGCATATTTGCCCACACAAAGGCCCAATCAGCTCTCTTCACTTTATTTAATATTTTCCTTTCGCTTTACTTTATTTAATATTTTTATCCCCTTGCTTTTTGTCCCTATATGAGTCGCATTTTCTCACTAGGGGAAATAAAAATAAAGTGACTTTTTCTTTTATTATTTTATCACTAATAAATAATTAAAGTGCTTATAAAAATTTATTATGCACTAAAATTACTTTATTAGGATAAATGTTTCCTTATTTTCCACCTCCTTAGCCGTCAGGAAACAAAGAATGGGCTAAGGGTCTTCGACCTGCTACTTTTGAGAAGGAGATATTACAATAACACATCCGAATCCATACAATTTGGAGTGTTGTTACCCAAGTTATCCACTTACCCCAGATCAACACCCTTTGTGGCAAACACTTTTTCTAAAACATTACTTCTACATCCATACCCATATCACACACTTAAACCTTTATAAACTTGAAGATAATAGTTTGTGTTTTAAAGGAGCTTGCTTGCCTCCGACTTCTAGATAAACTGTTGATAGTTGCTGTCCACCAAAATCTCTCAATCCCTTTGAGGCCAACCCTTGTAGTAGGAAATGCTTGACACAAATTAACAAAGCCAATACACCATGTCTATGATTAGGATAAGGGACAGTTGAGAGTGTCATTATATGTACTGGTTGTTTATAGCTAGTTATCGTTTAGATCTGCTGAGTCATAGGCTGTTCAAGGACAAGATAGCTTTACAATAAGTTAAAAATTATACAAAGTTTTCAACCAAATTTTCTTGGTGTCAATCAAAAACCTTTCAACTTTTGGATTTTAAAAAAACGCTGGTAGAAATATTATATATTTAAAAAACTGTATTCGAATAGCAAAAGTTCAAGAGGCTCCAATTAACAGTGTTTTGAGGATCTGATTATCCTGCTTTTTGGGACATAAATGAAAACCGCTTGAATTTCAGAAATGATGGGAGTTGTCTGTGCATGAAAGTTGACAGAAATAGAACAGCTATGTGGACAGCAGACTTTCAATCCACCCAGGTTGTGCAATATAAACAAAATTACATACAAGCTTCAAAAGGAGTTAAATGTCTGTGATTCCTAGTTTGACTTGCATCTACTAGGCAACTGAAAAAAATAGACAAAATCAACACTAACAGCTTGAGTAGAACTGAAATATATTCTAAATCTGCAACCTACTAGAATCCATCCATTGGATTATCAATCATTATCTACTAGATTATAAAGGTTGGCTGGGAGTGGGAAAGTCTGGTAAGGCTTTGAAATAAAAAGTTTTATGTTGTTATCCACTATGCTCCATGAGCAGCCTTACAGCCTGCCTCATAGCAGCTCGCAGCCACACTAGCTTCCTCACTTCTCTTGCAGATCTTGTACTCCACACAGTAGCATCTCGCGGCAAGGATACAGACTTGCAACTGGGAAGCATGGGTATGCCCCCCACCCCTCCAAACACCCCCTGATATGTACCTGGTATGGATCCATCCTGAGTACAGTACAGATACGTCCTAGGTACGTCATAGACATACCCGCAGGGTTTGGCGCTGTGCTTTGCTTTAAAAATGTTTTTTTAACTAAAAAAAAAAAACTTAAACTCCTCTAAAAGCTATAAAAAGACACTCAAACCTTACCAAAACACACAAATAGATCATTGTTGGTTTTTGCAAGTATACGAGCAAAGAACCAGAGAAGAATTGTTGAGGAGGAAGCCATTGGAAGGGGATTTGTTTGGAAGCAGCCATTGCAAGGAGGACAAAATTGAAGGCTGCCATTGCTTGCAAAGAGGTCAAGTTTGTTTAGAGGCAGCCATTGTTTAGAGGCTCAGGCAGTCATTGTTTCATTGATCATTCAAAGGAGGAGACATCACGTTTAGAGGCAACCATTGTTTGAGTTTCATTGCAAGGAGGATCTATGTTTGGAGGCAGCCATTGTTTGTTACTTGCTGCCCTTTTGTTTACAGGTATTATTTATTTAATTCAGCCTTTTATTTTTTATTTTTTTACGTTTTTTGATTTATTATGTTTCATATTTTATTATTATTATTTATGTTACATCATTACATGTAATCATGATCATGAATGATGTGTGAATACACATCATTCATGATCATGATCTTTATTTTAGATTTTTAATTTTTAATATTTTTTTATTATTGATAAATGGTTTTTAATATTATCATTATGTTTTGAAATATTAAAAATTTGCTTTCCGTTGTATATTTTTTAAAATTTAAAAATGATGAATGATGTGTAATTTTAAACATCCTAGACTCTTCTTGTAACCTTATTGTCATTTTATCATTTATGTAAAGGCAAAATATTTTTTTTAACATCCTAACTCTATGTATGCTCTCACCTCGCACCTTTATGGTGATCTTGGTGATCAAAAACAGATTAGGATGGCATCATTAATTAGTAAATACTGTCATTTTATCATTTATGTAAAAGCAAAAAAAAATTAAACATCCTACCTCTGTATATGCTCTCACCTCGTGCCTTTATGGTGATGAAAAACATATTAGGATGGCATCAAGTTATGCTTTAGGTGGAGTGCAAGAAGGCCAAGAAGCTTCTAAAAACACATCAGTTCCTATGAAATATGATATTGGATCTCCTCTTTGGAGACATGTGACAATGGTAAAAACCTTGTTGGTGGTGGCGATCGTATTTGGATATGCCATGGTTGCCATGCTCAATACAAATTCTCATATAGTCAACTAAAAATCCATTTGATTGGAATTGGAGTGGGGATAAATAAGCAAGCCAAGCTATCAATAGAGAAAATAGTAGAGTACCTAAGAGAGCAAGAGGAGGTTGATAGACAAGCTGAAAGAAATAGGTCTAGAACAATTCCATTGCAAAGAAGGCCTTCAACAAGACCACCCACACCTACATCTTCTACTCATCCTTTCATCCAAACTCAAAGTCAAACTCATGCTCGCCCACTTGATACCCCTTTAGATGAAGAGACCTCACAAAAAAAGCCAAAAGGAGCATTGGAAAAAACATTCAATAATGACAAGAGGGACATTGTTGATGAGTTGGTTGCTCAATGCATTTATGCATGTGGGCTGCCCTTCAATGTATTGAGGTCTCCATATTGGCAACAGATGTTGAAGGTTGTCAATGAAGCTCCACAAGGGTACACTAATCCTACTATATTTCTCAAGTTTTGTAGTTCTTATGGACTAAAAATTAGTGTATATATATATATATATATGTATGTATGTACAAATGTACCCAAGGTTTTTTTAAAATCGACATATCCGCTTACCATACCCATACCCATATCTTGACAACATAGCCTCGCAATAGTACGTGGCCATGACCCAATTATTAGCGGCATTCCTCGCAACTTACTCCTTGCACGCAACTTGCCTTACCTTCACAACATCTCGTGGCAAGTACATAACCTCACAACATCACGCAAACCCCTTTGCACCATGCCGCAAAGCTTTCTACACTTCTGCAAATTGCCCAACACTTAGCATCATTCGCTAAGCCCCAAGGCATTTTGATGATATGGATGGTGGAGGTACTTAGGATGGGAAAGCCATAAATCCATAAATAGCAAATGTAAAATTTGGGTACTAATACAAGTGTTGATTCAGTGATGCACTTGGGTCTACCAATTCTTTAAACCATATTATTCCCAAAGCTCCCCTACTTGGGAAAGTTTTGACAACATCATTCATAAAACATATCTATGCTTCAACCTATTTTAAAGAATCATCTACTTTGGTACAGCTGATCAGCTCTTGGCCATATCATCTTTTGAAGAAGAAACCAGTTCTACATAAGGATCATCTCACAGTTCAGACATCATCTTCTCAATATGCACGTCTTCTCAATATGCAAATAATCCAGACTTCACAAAGACTTTAACAAGTCTTTGTCATGCAACCTCTTCCAGTTTGGCACCTTTTTAAGATTTTCACATTAAGGGTTGTTGTATAAGTTGTGTTTCTCATGATGACCATCAGTTCCTACTAAAGGAGGCACATTATACACTCTCTGGTGGTCATATTAGGAAGCAAAAAGCGCTCCATCGCTTGTAACGGTTTTTCTACTAGCCTCACATGCAAGAACTTGTTCTTCGCCTTTTGGGACAGTGTGTAGTTTGCAGTCATGTTTTTCTGCCCCCTTCTCTTATGTGGGATTTGCACATTTTCATCCAGTTAGTATATTCGTCCACAACACACTTCATTTCAAGACTATTTTGGTGTTCAACATATAGCTCCACATGAGTTACCTTTCTCCTTGCCTTTTTGGACTCGATCACAATCCAAAAAAGCAAGCTAAGGTTAACTCCTTCATTCGGCATCTCCAATGTCTCTAACCCAGAACTATTCGGGTCCTTCAACATACGCCATTGAAGCAAACACAATTGGATCATTATCACTGCAATTATGTCACTATTATTCCAGATTCTCAACTTCTGCCAAGATGTCACCCAAGTTTTCAAGGAGACCAAACCTATTAGAGGTCAACCATTTCCTATCTTGTTCTCAAACAAGGATAGCTTCCACATCACGCCAAATGGCTTTCTGAACACCAGATATCTCAATTATTCTCTACATTGTAAAAACATTAGAGTCCAATGCTTTTACGGGTGGGAGGAAAGATAAGGAAGCCTAAAGAATAATTCAAGGACTTAGTATATAAATTAGCCTATAGTTTGATTTCACCAAGTGGGCATTGTAGTGAAATAATTCCTTTCTTGCTCTCACAAACCATTTCCTAGTCTTGCTCCTAATTTATTAGGATGTGCAACCTCATCCGTCACTTCAAGGGATACATAGTGATCTAGTTAGGATGTGGGATAGGATTTTCTCCCTTGAGTCCTACATAACGACATGTAATCTCTCTCTTTGGGTAATGAGGTTTGGAAGTGTCCTTGTGCAAAGACTATTCTTGTCACTTTCTTGCTAGTGTAGGCCTCTAGCAGCTTTCATATTTATTCATTGAGTGGTTCCTTGTGGGATTCCACACTCTGTTATCAAGATTCGCTGCCCCCTCCCGTACCCTGTCTGATATGTATCTGGTACATATACATGCAAGTACGGGTACGTCCCGGTACGTTTCGACGTAGCCTAGCGTATCAAAGTGTATCCACAAGTTTGGACGGTGGGGGGGCCAAAAATAAAATTTTTACAAATTTTGTCAAGGAAGTCGAGAAGAATAACAGCTGAGGGAAGAATAGGTTCCTATATCTATGACAGCGGTATTGGTGTCTTGATTGAGGTCAACTGTGAGACTGATTTTGTTGCGCGAGGGGATATCTTCAAGCAACTAGTAGAAGAATTGGCAATGCAGGTGGTGGCCTATCCACAAGTTCAGTATGTCAACACAAAGGATATCCCAAAGAAGGTAGTGGAAAAGAAAAGAGAGAGAGAGAATGCACAGGGAGGACCTCCTTGCAAAACCTGAGAATATTCGAGAAAAGATTGTGAAAGGGCAGATAACAAAGAGGTTATCTGAGATAGCACTACTTGAACAACCTTTTATTAAGGATGATAGCATTCTTGATAAAGATTTTGTGAAGCAGGCAGTTGCACCTTTAGGAGAAAACATTCCAATTAGAAGGTTTGTACATTACAATCTTGGTGAAGGGATTAAGAAGGAGACCAAGGGCCTCGCTACAGAAATTGCAGAACAAACAACATTTAAGACATGAGCTCTAAAGTACTGGAGCTTCCATTCAATATTGGTTGTACTCAAGAACACAATTCATTGCTAAAATCTTGAGTATATTGAATCATTTGAACATTGATCCTAGTTTATTTTTTAAGTTTTGTTTGTATTCATGTTGACATGATATTCATATATCATATGTATGGAAGCCACAAATCATATGTAAACTCTTAAGTATATTGAATGTTTTGAACATTGATCCTACTATATTTTTCAAGTTTTGTATTTCTTATGGACTAAAAAATGAGTAAAATGAGTATATGTATAAAATCTATGTTTTTATATATATATATATATATATATATATATATATATATGTAGGGACGTATCCAAGATGTATCATACCCTAGGGTTTTTTAAAATCGACGTATCCACGTATCGAACCCGTACCCGTTTCCTAGCAACACAGATTCCACATCATTGGCACTTTGCCTTGCACAATCTTTTGAGTCTTGTGCACTTGCTTTACAACCCACACAACTCTTGCAATCTTGTGCTAGTACCACGCAACCTTCGCGTGCTTCCGCAATCTTGTGCAACTCACCTTACGTCGCATTCACGGCTTCTACAATGTCGCACAATCCTTCACGGCATCCATGTAGACTACCTAAGTGTTGTGCGACATCAATTAGCTATCTCGTGCATCATCACACTTGCACATTGCTTCTTCACATGTCATCTGTCCCCACAGAACATGTGCACGACCATTATACAAGAGTTTTGATTGTCAACACCTTATTGCCAAGTGGCACGCTAGATGGCACATCCACACCGAGACCATGTTAGAGTACCATCGCGACATGCCATGTGTCGAATTCCTACTACCTCATATGTGGGAATATGGAACATTTGTAATTGTCTCTCCAACAACTTTTGTCGATTCTGAACTACCATTGTGAGTTGTATAGACATGTATTATAACACACGAATCAAGAAGAGAGCTCCAAAGTTCTAACCTTGCACTTACTCGAGACACACCAAATAGTTTTGCTTGGTTTTGCTTCGCATTCATCTATTGGTAATAGCTTTGTTGTAGTCCAAATAATCGGAAAGACGCATTCCCCTTTTGATACAAGAGCCTACTCTCTTAGTCTTGCTGATTATTTGTACACCTCTGTATTTTCATATTCACCATTAATGAATAGAAGTTGTACTTCCTGCAAATAAGTCTTCCACTACATTGTTGTGTGTTTGGTTCATTGCATTCAATAACCCACACGCACGATTATAATCCTTATTGTTCCAGCTTAGAGCAAGATTGTCCCCGCACATGGTCCTAGGCTCAATGGTGCGGATAACGGCATTTGTTATCATATACTAAAATTTGCAAAAAAATTAAGCCCAAAAGTCAAAATTTGAGATGTGAAAGCTACATTATCCCTTTGTGAACATTTTATCTTTTGGGACTTGGTCATTTTTCTCATTCTGGGAATTTTGGGTCAAATCGGATTTTTGAGGAACCAGGAGAACAGTTTCTTAGTTCCTAAGGTTCCCCCTATTGGGCAATTTTTCCGATTAGTATCCACCTTTAGTTTTTACTCTTGTCCCGAGCCAAACCTAAAGGAAGAGCTGTTTTTGCATGGAAGGATTAGGCATCAAAACCAAAGCTTGATCTTCCCTTTCCACTTCACCTATCTGCTGATTTTGATGAACAAATTGGCCGCTATTTTTGGTTTTACGTTGATAATGTTTCACGGTGGTACAAGGTGCCTCCGTGCTTGATTGAACTTGAAAGACAACAAGTTGATTGTGGTCCTTATCAACTTGTGGGTCTGGTACTGCATCTTGTGTATTCACCTTTGTCTATGGGACTTGGGATTCCATGATATCTTCAGTATCATTATCTTCTTTATCCTGTTACAAATTAGCGAATCTATTCCAAATACTACCTTCTAGTTGTTCTGGAACATTTCTCTTCATAGTTTTCTTTTTCTTTGGAATGATAAAATTGTCCTGAGGCATCTACTCCACAGTCGGTTCAGGAACTTTTAATGGGCAGTCTTTGAATAGATGGTTGTACTCATGACAAATACGACACCGGAAGGGAATATTTTCGTAGTCCAAAACCTGATCCCATTTCTCATCATCCACATTATTAAAGCAATTCAAAATTAAAATAAGTGGGAAAATTGCTTTATGAGTGCTTTTCCTTGAAAAGCGTGAAAGTGAAATTATAAAAGTGGGGCGATTGGGCTCATTTGGGCATCACTTTTCAATCAGCTATTTTTATATTGTGAGTTTGAGCTTCTACTTCAGCTTTCAACATCTGAGGACGAAAACCCTCCAGTGAATAAGGCTTGGGGACGAAAACCTTTCAATCTTGTATGGTGGTTCCATTCAAGGACTGCATTTGTGCTTCAAATCAGATCAACATCAGATTTGAATTTCAACATCAGGTTAACGTCATCATTTTGGGAGGCTGAATTTCATCACTAGAAGTTGTTGTTTCCGGACAGCTTGTTGTTCATTTTCCACTAGCCATACCAGCTAGGGCAGCAGCCATACACTGCTGACATCATCATTTTCCAGCAGTTGTACCATCCAAACAGCGTTTTCCAGCCAGCTTGGATGTCATTTCCAGCCAATAATTTCATTTGTACAATCAGCTATGATTTCTGCAATTTATTTGTAAAAATCAGCTAGGGTTTCAGCTGAATATTTCCATATTTTGTGCTTGGCTTTTCCTGCAAATTACGTTCAATAAAATTTGGGTTGTGTTTGTACATTGTATAGTCAAATTTTTAGAATAAAATGGTAATTTAAAAAATTTAATTTTCTTCCGTAAGGGTTTTCTGTAAAAATTCAGAATTCGTTAATTTTCCCATAAGGGGACATTACACTTGATGGGGAGAAATACAATGTGTACCTTGATAGGAAAAACTAAGGAGGTTGTAAATAGGAGAATACAAATGGCAGGAACAACGGTATGCATAACTGATTTTGAATAAAGTTTTTTCTCTACTTGCTTTTTAATAGTGACATATGCACTATCCTTCATCCGTGCATGGCATTCAAATGTAAATGGAGAGGAGATGTAGAGGTCTTATAGTGATTTAAATTTGAATATTGCTCTAAAGGTCAAGCCTTGACAATCAATGTTACCAATGTCCATTATAGCCTTTTGCAACATCAAGCCCTAGGATTCATGAATTGCTAAGGCTCATGCCATCTTCAATAGAACTTGCTTATAATTTCTGCATGTTACCGGTGTGATTGGAACAAATGTTGGATCGTTTACATCCCATGTTGGACCAACATAGTTAGTGAACAACCACGTATAGTGCCAAATCTGGAGGCTCTGACCCTGGTCTAAATACAATAGAAACAATTTTCACCAAAACTCCATTAATGATACCTGCAACGACCCACAAGTTGGAAGTGAGTATAACCTGTTCTCCTTTACGCAAAAGGACTTTAGCCTCTAATTGGTCATCAACAAGGTCAAAGGAGGTACTTCATCTATTTTGCTCAACAGTTTCTACATTTGTTTGTCATGCAATGTGAGCAAATTGTTAGTTGCAAATAAATGGATTGAAGCTCGAAAGATGTCTTGCCCTTTGAGAGAAACAAGTATTTGTATGAGACATTAGAAGATTTCAATCCTCCAAGGTTGGCTCTGCATTTTTATGTTTGTTAAGAGTTTATGGAATGTGACTTGGCATGAACTAGAACCTTGTTGTCAGAAAATTGTCTCCAACATGACAATGTGTTGAAGTTGCACCATAGACAGTTTCCATATGTAATGTACTTTAAAAGATGATATTGTGATGCATATTGGTTGGTGGAGATGCCAGCATGTGGTACACATCTTCTTAGTGGATATTGATAAAGGAATGCCAATTGGCGCAATGATTAAACAAGATATCAACAGCCCTTCTGATAAAAGCTTGTTCGTTAATAAGATGTGCAAGTTCCAACGTGATATCTTCCCAACTTGTTCATTATCTGTATGAGGATTTACAGCAACTCCATTTTCACAAGTGCCAGCGGCAACTAAGCTCTAACCTGAAGATGATAAAGTAGAGAACCCAACAAGGTTACGGTTTTCACCATAGATGGCTCAAGAGTACAGAAGAAATTATGATGGTGCGTGAGAGTTCAATAGGTAATATTCATCTGGCGAGATTGACCTATCAATTGGCAATTCCTGAGTAGGACAACAAATTTCCTCTAAGGAAAATATCCTTGCAGAACCTTATGTCCAAAAATGTATTCTGTATCTGACTAATGTGAGAACATAAAACTTTCCCACCAATACAGAAAAAAATGGAAATATCCGCCCAGAACCTTATGTCCAAAAATGTGGTTAGTATCTGACCAATGTGATAACATGAATTTTCCCACCATTACAGGCAAAAAAAGTGTTGCCTGCATATGTGCACTCTTGCTTTTTGAGAGGGCTACAACAAATATCATCCTTATAGTTAACACTGGCAAAAACAGAATAATATCACAGGAGTACAGTTTCTATGCTTATTGCACTCAATTAATTCCCATATTCCTGTTTCTTTTAGACTTTTGAGCTCATATTTGGCTACCTTTAGAATTGTAAATGGATGCAGTTTCAAATATTTCTGTTTCTTTTTGACTTAGGATATGTAATTTCGAGCATTCCTGTTTCTTTTAGACTTTGAAGCTCATTTTTAGCTCACTTTGTTATTGTAACTGGACGTGCTTTTGAAGATTCATGATTCTTTTAGGCTTTGGAGCTCGCTTTTGGCTTATTTTGTTATTGTATCTGGATGTACTTTCAAATGCCATTTCATAATTTTGGAGATCTGCAGACAATTGGAGAAAGGGACCGATACTTGATCAGGCCTCATCTTTATGTTTACTTAGTTGTGATGGTATTGAAAAGTGAAGGACTATTTATTCTTCAATTCATGTTCTTTTCTTTCTACACAAACATTGGCTATGTCCTTGAGCTTGATATAACAAATTCTAAACAGTATTGGAAAGCAATGACAGTTACAAAAAGATTTTGGAGACCTATCAAAAATTACAAGCAGAAAGTCATTCAGGCCATTATAGCAAAGTACATGGTTGGTTTGTACTTAGGTTAATCCCACATTCGTAAGAAATGCAAGAGAGGGGTGAATTATAAGGAACAAGACTCTCCAAGAGCTTTACCATTAGGGAAAGAGGCTTAGAGGATGGTCGATTACATTTCTCTTTCCTCCCCCTGCTAACACATTAGGAAATTGCCAATAGTGTAATGGCCCAAAACACAACAGGTCAAATCCCGCAAAAATGGCAAGAAAGGCATTTATTGACATGTGCACCTGATTAGAAATATAGCCCAGAACAAAAGATAGAACAACAAAACAATTCAAAGATGTAAACCTTTGAATCCAACACATATTTTTTATCCCGTATATTTAGAAAATTAAGTCGATCCATACTTAGATCAAAGCATCCCGACCGACGGCAAATGGTGAAAACAACCAGGGCTAAATAAATCATAAAGTCAAACCTATCTTCGAACAACTAAAGCTTTTCTACTCACAAACTTTGTTTCTGTTTCTAATCTCATTACCAGTCCAACATTTTGATAAGTATTCTCAACGGTATTAAATCCATAGATAAATGTCACTTTTATGGGCAATTATTTAGAAAATGAATGAATTTTTAACGGTAATAGAACTCTGTGAGGTAGTTTTACCATTACATCCTTTGAACTAAATAACAGAAAAAAAAACTTAAAAAATTAAAAGAAATAAAAAATTGCGCCCGTGAAAATAAAAAGCAAGAAGAAAAGGTCCTAACAATTGTTTCTGAAGGTGGGCGAATTTCAGGAAACACTAGAAAAATCATCTGCATGAAAATTGAACCAGCAATAACAGAACACTTCTCGCTATGAAACAGAGCCTACATTATAATACTTGATACCAATCTCAAATTTTAATATTTTACAAAGACGTAAATAAACTTCAATAACTTCAGGAACTGCAAATGAGCTTAGCTAAAAAAACCTGAAGTGCATTATGCTATATCATCATAGATTAAATCCTTTCAGACTAATGATTTATCGATGTAATAGTTGGGGTTTTAAGAAAATGAAAGCACTCTACAAACATTGAGGGAATGGGTACTCACATGAACAGTAGGAATCGGAGATTAACTGCGATTTTCAAATTTTGCCTGGATCTGAGGACGTTTGAATTAAATGGGATAAGATTTACAGAACAAAATAGATTTGCAATATTTGGCATCAATTGTTCCATGCATTATTTGTTGCGAGCTGTCACAATCCCAATCAATCCTTTCCTTGATTGGGCTCGCAACTATGTTACCGCTTAGTTAGCGGGTTTTTATCTGATTTTTTAAAAACAATTATTTGTTAGAGCGGGCGGGGAGTTTTTTCTAGTTGTCGGAAAATCCATTGCATTTTTTTGGGTAGATTTTGCCCAACACGTGCGTATTTGCTACGGGCTAAAATGTGCCGTAAATTCCAATGCTTCCCACACGCGCGGGGAATTATTTTAACGGGCTAAGTTAGGGTTGGATTAAATATATGTATGGTTCATTTATTGCAGAGATTACGTGAAGTATTAACGACTAAGCTCGAACGTTACATAAAAGTTAATAATTATGGGTTCGGTGAATTATGTACGGGTGGGAGCCGGTAGTAGTTTTTAACCTATTATTTATATTGATTATCTGATTTTTCACGAACAATAGGGGAGAGGAGCCGGAGCATTACCCAATAGTTGTGAGGGTAGTTGACATTCTTTACTCCAGTTTTTACACATTTTTATATTAATAATTGAATGAATACTATCTTATAAATGTACAAACAAACTTCAATACTGATGTACATGTCACTTTTCATGTACAGCCATGAATCTATCAACTGTAGAATACTTGATATCATTTTTAAACATAAAATAACATATATTATACTTCCATGATTGCCAAATTTAAAGTCAACTGTATTTAATACATGAATATATAATTATATTTCATCCCTATACAAAAATGATACCACATCATCATATTATTTTGATGTCACTTTTCATATAATTTAAGTTCCCTTTTACAATGTTAAAGATCTTGTCATACACAAATTTTGGGGCAGGTTCTCACAAAATAAGTCCAAAGTGCACCATTTTCAAATATGGACTGTCTTTTAAGCATTAACTTTCTCATCATTTTGACAACCACTACTCCCATAAATGATGTACCTATATATTTTCAACAAATGTGAGGCTCAAGAAACAAAGATTGAATTGAAATGAGAAATCAAATCAAATTGAACTTCAAATTTGAGTATTGAAATAAAATAACATAAATCTTGATCCACCCCAATCAATTTCACCCAATCAAAAACAAACACAAGGATCAACCAATTTGGCCCAATCACAAAAAGCACAAGGATCAATCAACTACAACACTTTTCATATCTCCTATAAATCCAGTTCCTCAACCGAACTCTAAAGTTTTATTCGGTTAGTATTATTTTGCTAGTGCATGAAAACGAGTTCCAAGTCATGTGTGTTCATCTCATTATTTTCCTCCTACTTACATAGTAAGTTCTTAACTCATTGTTATATTGATGCACATTCATTTAATTTTATAAATATTTTTGTCAATCTATATATTTTATGGACTCGCTTTGACAAGGAGAAAGACTTGCTTCATTCAAGTTATTTTGTTTGTTTCAACCCAAATTGTTAATTGAGATTAACTAGAAATATTCTGGAAATTTACTTTATGTTGCCTTTTCATGAAGATGTATATTAACAAGTTACTCTAGGATAAATTAATGAAATTTGTAGATGTATATTTACAAGTAATTCTAGGCTAAATTAATGGAATGTGTAGGTGTATATTTACAAGTAGTTACAGGCAAAATTAATGAAATATGAAATGTATATTTACAAGTAATTCCACGATAAATTAATGAAATCAGTAAATGAATACACATCAACTTGTAAATATACAACTACGAATATACAACGACCGAAAGAGGTAAAGCATAAAATATACAAATGACATGAAAAGGAGCATAAAATATACAATTACATGAAAATACAAAGATAAAATATACATCGACATGTAATTACTTGTAAGTATACATCTACATATTTCATTAATTTAGCCTACAATTTTGTAAATATAAATCTACATGTACACATACATCTACAGGTTTCATTAATTTACCCTGTAATTACTTGTAAATATAAATCTACATGTACACATACATCTACAGTTTCATTAATTTAGCCTGTAATTACTTGTAAATATATATCTACATGTGCACATACATCTACATGTTTCATTAATTTAACTTGTAATTACTTGTAAATATTCATCTATGGGAGGGGAGCCAGTCATGTTGCACCCAAACTTTGGGAGATTATACCAAGCACCTGGTAATCCCTAAAATCCCCAAAAACTGTCAATTGAAGCGCATGAGAATTCTCTACAGCTTGAACTGCTTTCGAAACAAATCTGCCACGTAACCCAACGTGCATACTTGATGGAGTGAGAGGTGTCAATTTTATTGTCTTCCATGTGATGTTGGCCCAATTCATGCGACTCAATCACCCCACCTATTAATATTTAATCTGCCACTTATTACAAAGGCATCCGTGATTTTGGAGGAGTGGGAAATCTATACATGTTGATTTCGTATTAAATCTGCCAAGGAATGTCGTGTTATTTGAGCGAAGCATATCTTGATATGTACAAGTCTGCTTCATTTATTGTCATTGAAGGCGCCAATAAACACCTCGCCACCCTCCATTAATTGGGTGGAGTTTCCCGCTGAGAAAGATGAAACAAAGAAGAAACGAAACTTGCGGCGGCGTAGAGAAGAAATTGTATCATAGAGTGCCCTTTTCAGAAGGACAATTACAACATTGTTTAACCTATGTTATGTACAGGTTGGATTTTATATTTCTATACATTGATGTGCTTCAATTGTGAGAAAGGCGCAATGTATGAGGCATTAGCTTACACATTGATTTGCCTTTTTCATGTACATGTATATCTTGATACGTGCCTTTTTCATGTAGAATATAAAAATGTGTAAAAACTGGAGTAAAGGATGTCAACTACCCTCACAACTATTGGGTAATGCTCCATGGCTGGCTCCTCTCCCCTACATGTATATCTTGATATGTGCCTTTTTCATGTAGACGTATATTTGGTCATAAATTCAAATCTGTATTTGTTTCAATAACATTGCCTTCTTCTGTACTAGACCCATTTTGACCTTTGATCTTTCAAGTATCCATTGCTCACAATATAGGCACTCACATCAAATGGCTGCACTTCCTTTTATGTGAGTTGATTCAATATTATTTCTTCTCGTTGTTGTAAGTTCATCTATTCATCTATCTTTGCAGGTTTTTATTGACAGCATGAGGAGAAGGCAGCTTCCTAAAAGAGTAAGACCTGCATGTGCCAAAATTAGGGGAGCAAGATTTCCGCCAAGTGAAGAACATGAAGAAGGGGCTAACAATACCACACCTCAAGATGCCAATGACACACCACATGAAGAAGAAAATGTCCAATCAATAATAGTGAGCCCTTCACCCCAAAAAGTGACAAAGCCAAGAGTTGCTTGGAACAAGTCTGATATGGATAATGCCATAAAAGATGTTGAAGAATATGGATACTCTACACGTGCTGCTGCAAAAAAATGGGGTATACCAGCGACCACCCTTACTTCTTGGCTGATGGGCATTACCACTACTAAAAGAAAGGGTCCACCAACAATTCTAACAGATGAAGAAGAGATGGAGATAGTGAGTTGGTGTCATGAAATGGCTGACATGGGCCATGGGTTAGAAATTATACAACTTAAGACATGTGTGGCACAAATATGCGAAACAAGGTCTAACCCATTCACGGATGGTTTTCTGTAAGTCATGGTGGGCAGGTTTTAAAAAAAGACACCTAGATCTAACATTAAGGACAGCTTGAAGGCCTTGATAAGGATCGAGCAATGTGTTTGAGGCCATCAATTGTCAGTTCCTTCTACGTTACTTTGTCTAAAGCTTATGAGGCCAACCCATATGGACCAAACCGAATATGGAATTGTGATGAAACTGGTTCTGTTACAAGCTGGAAGGAACTGCGGTATGAGAGTGCTTGCTAAAAGGGGTAGTAGGAGTGTCCCATATATCATCCCAAAAAGCAGAGAATGGATTACCATATTGTGTTGTGTAAATGTTGCTTTGGACAAAGCATTCCAGGATTCTATCTTTTTAAGGGGAAGCACCATTTAGAAAATTATATTGCAGGTTGTGAGCCTGGAGCTTGCATGGCAACACAAGCACATGCATGGATGACAAAAGATTTATTCATGAAATGGTTACATCACTTTGCATCATCTATACCTGGTGGTGTGTCTCCTACAAATAGGCATTTACTAATTTTTGATGGCCATGGTTCACATGTTGCTTTGGGGACAATTCAAGAAGCCAGGAGTTTGGGGATTGATTTGTTAACATTGCCTGCACACACCTCTCATAAATTACAGCCATTGGATGTGAGTGTCTTTGCTCCATTCAAAACATACTTCAAGGAGGAGAGACGCAAATGGATAATTGCAAACCATGGGATAGATGTGAAAAGCTGAATTAGCTGAGTTAGGGAGCAAAGCATTCATAATGGCTCTTACACCTAGCAATATTAAATCAGGATTCAAAAGAATAGGGATATGGCCTCTTAATCCCAATGCCTTGGATGGAGACATGGGACCTAGCAGAACATTTGACACATCTTTTCAAGATGATGCTAGTGCAGCAGAAAATATGCTTCATCTATCTAGGGTTGAGTTAGAGCAAAGTGAAGATGTTGAGGTGGTGCCTAACACACAATTGGAGAAAGAATCAGAACCTCAACAAAAGGAGATAAATATAAATGAATGTGTTGAACAACAATTACAAACTCCAAACGGAATTAATCAAATTGATGAGTCACTATCTATGCCCATAGAAGAAATCCCTCTGATTGGATGAAAGAAGCAACTCTTAATCTTGGTGTAAACTTGAACTTCAATAATGAAGAGGTTAGCCTCTCTTTACCCTCTCATCCAACACTACTTCATGGCTCATATTTGGTGCACTACTATGTTGGTAGTCAAGCTGAAGAAAATGATGCAGAATCACAGGTAGAGGCAACAGGAGTATTAGGGCTAGATTTAAACCAAACCTGTGAGGGAAACCAAGGACAAAAAACTCTTGGTAGATTCTTGAAACTCCCAATGGAAAAGGTTAGAGAATCATCAAGGTCAAATAGTGCTTCGATATAAGATTGAGTAGGGAATCTCAACTAATCACCGCATATCGACATGGAGCTTCTGGTTGAGAAAGAGAACAAAAAAAAAAGAAATCGATGAATTGAAGCAAAGAAAAAAGGAACAAATCCAGAGAAGAAGGCGAACAAATTGTTGAAAGGAAAGGAAGGAATAGGAAAAGATTGAAAAAGAATATAGAAGGAAAACAAAGGAGCACCAAAAGTTGATTCAAAGGCAAGAAAGGGAACAGAGAAAGGAACAGGAATGGATTCAAAGGGATCAAGAGATAAAGGAGAAGGAGTTTGAGAAGGCAAGAAGAGAGTTAGAAAGGAAAAGGAGATTGAGTAGTCCAATTAATCCTTTTCCTGATCAACACCCAATGTTAAGAGAATTAATGGGCATACATTGCCCCCTATCAGTTTCAACACACAATTTTGCAGTTGGAGTGAATGCTTCATCAACTTCTGATCCATTCCCAACTACACCTGCGAGGGATGTCAACATGGGGAGGCAACTGCAAATTAACACCCCAACTTCAACCTCAACTGCAGATTCACCACCCTTCCCCGGATTTTGGAAATGATATTATCGAAAGTAATTATTTCTTTTTGAAGGCTGAATTTTTTATGTCTGGAATTGGCCTTTCGATTTAAAAACTACAATATAGTTATGATAGGTATATGGCCCAAGTATATTGTATGGCCATGTTTTTGTAATGGACTATGGTAATGTTTACTGAATGAATATATGTCGTCCAAGTTATGTGATTATATTTTGCAAAGATTTAAACTCATATTGTTTCTGAAAATTACATTTTTGAAACTGAAAAATAGTAAATGGCAGTTTGCAATTCGCCAATAAACTATATTGGTCATTAATGTAACAACCAGAAGCCAATAACACATTCTACCAGTTCGAAAAGAAAATTATGAAATAGTTTCTATCACTGCCTCAATGAGGGTAAAAACCTCACCATCTAGATATTCAAGAGAATCAAACAATTTCCAAACTTATTTGATGTGTTGATAAACACAATTAAAATGATGCTCTGCATCTGCACTTCCACTCTGAGTCACTCCAACAAGCATAACAACCCCACTACAACACATGTACAAAAAATACTATCACGGGTATTATATAAAAAAATATATTACCCGAACTATATAAAAAAATACTATCGCTTTTAATAATACTATACATAGATGTACCATAATATTATACATAATCCACATTACAAAAATACTATCAGTTTTTAATCTATGTAAAACATCACCTGCAAATATGATGGTGATGGTTCGTATTCTTGCAAGCGAAGCTTTCAAATGAGTATTTTTCATTTTTTTGTTTGGTTGCATGAATGGGTGTCTCAACACCGTGCCCAATCTCGGGTCGAACTCGGACAAAGTTGGGACAAACATTTAGGTCGAGATACTAGATAAAACAAGATCATTTGAGAAAAAACTAAATACAAACAACCATAACTGATATACAAATTAAAATTGATATTCTTTGTGTTATCTGCCACCAAGCTATGAAATGGGTTTACCTTCTTCGCCATAAGATCCCTATGCATTTTTATGCCAACAATTTTTCATGTTATTTTCAAAAACAATACAGAAGGGAAAAAAACCTTACGCGGCCAAATAAACGTCTCAAGTCAACCTCAAATAGAAAACGCGGTTATTTCATCAAAATTTTCACTTGCTTTCTTCTGACCTCTCTATTTCTTTCCCCACTCCAAATCCCCAAGAAAACTTCTATTTTCAGGAATCCAAATTATTCCACTGCCTTTCCAAATCAATGATAAAATAAACTTTGACCAAAACACTTTCTGTAAGGAAAACTTACCCTTACGGTGATTCGACAAAGCCTTGCCGATTTCCAAGAAAAATAGGACTATACAGTCATGATTACGGTGCTTCCTCTATTACCCCTATAGAGTTTGTAGGTGTCTCGATCTGTGTTCCCGAATACCCACAATGTCCTTAATGATGTTTTGCACTCGACATTTCTATATGTATTACCCACAATGGCCTTTACCGAGTTTTAGGCATGTTTGTGTTTTTCGATTCCAAGAAATGGCCTTAACGTTGTTTTGCACTATTATGATAATACCGTCATGGCCTTGTTGAGTTTCAAGCATGTCTATGTGTGTTTCTTCTCCACGCTTTGAAAGGGTAGGTTTCTTCTCCACACTAAGCGCTAAAGTTTTTGTTTCTTGAGGATGAGGGAGAAATTCGGTGCGAGTTAATGGAGGATGGTGAGGTGTTTATCGGCGCCTTCAATGACAATAAAGGAAGCAAACTCGATGCTCGCAAGATATGGTTCGCTCGGAAAACAAGGCAATACTTGGTGCGTGCATTTAATACGAAATCAACATGTATAGATTTCCCTCTCCTCGAAAATCACGGATCCCTTTGTAATAAGTGGCATAATAAATAGGGATAGGTGGGGTGATTAAGTCGCATGTACTGGTCCGACCCCAGAAACGGCCAAAAAAGTGACACCTCTCACGCCATCAAGTATGGACGCTGGGTTACGTGGCAGATTTGTTTGGAAAGCAAACCATGCTGTAGAGAATTCTCATGCGCTTCAATTGACATATTTTTTGAAATTTTTTTGGATTACCAGGTCTTGGGAATAATCTCCCAAAGTTAACCTGCACCATGACTGGCTCCTCTCCCATATTGACTTCAAATTGTATCTCAAATGTGTGATGGAGATGGAAATGTTGAAAGGGTTGTGTTGAAGAAGTTAAACTTGAGAGAGATAAATACTAGCAATCGTATGTGTACAATGCAATGTGAACGTTGAATGGTATATGTTATTTGATTTAGAGGGATAGTTATAATTTTTGTAGTTGATGTTCATAAATGGTGTTATTGATTTTGTAAGTGTAGGAATATATATGAAGCATTATCTTTAAAGGTTGTATCTCTACATTTCAAATTTGTCACAACTTGATCATAAATCAAACCCTGCCCAAGCCACTTGTGTAAGAGTAATGGAAATACCCAGAGACTTCCGAAGAATCAAATTTAGCTGAGAAGAAGTAATTAAGATGCAAAGTATTTATCTAAAATGATATATAGATCGTATCATATTCAAACAGACTGAAAAAAGGGTTGTAGCGATGGCAAACACGGTTAAACATACGTGAGCCCACAGTCACAAAAAACAAAGAAGTACATGCCAAATATGTCAAAGGGTTGCTAAGAAATTATTTCGCTAATTGTTTTGACAAAAAGGATGTTTCGTGATGTTGAATGTGGCAACCTTTGCAGGCCAATTCAATTTTGTTTCTTATGGTTTTTGGATATCAACAATTAACCGATGCAAGTAATAATAGTTGTTTTTAAATAGATCAGGTTCCAAAGACTTTCTTCTATTGTTATCAAAATATTGGCTAACTTGGATATGTATGATGTTGTGTAACAAAATTGTGGACCAATGCAATGAACAACATCTATATCAAAACCGAAATTGTTTGCATCTGTTTGGGTTCAATAATACTATTGTGCATAATTATTGAGACTAATCATCACAACATACCCAATGAGGATTGGATTTGTAGGCTATGAATACTCTGTGAAGTTGAAAGTGAGGAACATTCTATTTTTATATTTCCTATCTAATATGAAATTTAGGGGACATATTCTTTATTGCCCTAGCCAAAATATTTGGGCCTTCTCCTTCAGGAAATGATTTTAACATCCCACCGGCCCCAAAGGAGTGACACTTGCATGGAAAGTTCAATCCCACAGGATTTGAATCAACCAGGAAGTTGAAGAGATGGATCAAATGATGAGTTAAGGCGTTAAGCTAAAAAATGTTATAAGGTAGAAACCAATCCCTTGAAATTAGTTTTTGGATGCCTTTGCAGGGGGAGCTTGAGAGACTCAACTGGGAGGAAGAACAAGAGAGACACGCTTCGTAGGGAAGACAATAAATTTCAGAGGAGTTCAAAGAGATATTTTAAGTTTGTTGCACCTCAAGAACAAGCTCAGGAAGCAAAACATTTAAAGACAAAACACGTGGAGCATCATTGAGGTAGCCTAGGTTCTTTATGTTTTTCATTAGCTGAGAATGAAATAAACAAACTTGGGACTCTGAAATAACTTTTTAGGTATTTCTAATATTCAGATATATGTTTCTGTTGCTGGCTATTATTGAAAGTTTTGAGGCTTATGTTACATGTTATATTATATTGTTATAAGACGTTTCTTTATTATTATATGATTCTGAAATTGATTATATGTTTCCAGAAATGCCCGACACATGCTGGAAACAACATTGCCCAAGATTTTTGGTGAGTCCAAGACATTTCCAACATGTTTCATATTAGTGTTTCACTTCCAAAATACTTCCCATAGGAAATGCCCTGTAAGCATTTCCTGCATCGTTGTTTATTTTAAATCAAAGCAGTAAGGTAGATTACATTAAATAATGCAACATAACATACTAACCTTAAGAGGAACCACCGTGAAAACTTCTAAATCTCATGATTTAAGAGTGATTGGTAAAGCAACACCTCTTGGAAGATTGACAAGTTCTCCTACAATAAGTGTACAACACACATCAAGCTTGACATAAGGGTTTGGAGAACCTACAACTTAAAATGAATAAGAACTCAATTTTTTTCAAATGGATATCTTACTTCCTTTGTGAGAGTATACGACATAATCACCATTCCAATTTTCATTTGCAATATTTGGAAAATAATCCACATCCTTCGGGTGAATGGTAGCGGTATTAGTTTTGGATTGGAAGTCATGAATCAAATTCTTCTTGTCAACTCGACACCATCCAACACCTTCACAATTAAAGATGCCAAGAAATCCAGTGTACTTGTTCAAATTCCAAATTTTTAGTAAGTTGCAAGGAAAAGCATACACCAGAGAACACAATAAATTTTTAGTAAGACTTTCTTCTATTGTTATCAAAATATTGGCTAACGTGGATATGTATGATATTGTGTAACAAAATTGTGGACCAATGTAATGAATAACATCTATGTCAAAAACAACATTTGTTTACATCTGTTTGAGTTCAATAATATTATTGTGCATAATTACTGAGATTAATCATCACAACATACCCAGGACAACAAAAAAAAGTGGGGTTTGAAACACTCTATACAGACGAGATTTGAGAGCTTTTTCACCTTGTTCACACACAAAAGTTAAAATGAAAGTATGACACTCTTAAGAAAAAAAATTACTCAAAATGTAATTGGATATAAATTTAGTTTCTGTCATATTTTAAATGAAGAAAGTATAAGAGCTCAAGGCTACAACGAAGCTCGTAGTGGCTGAAATTTTAGAATCCAAAGCAGGATATAAGTAGACGGCTTTTAATCGCGCATGTGGGTGCCCCCCATCAAAGTGGATAAGAAAGAAGGGGTCTATACATATTTCAAACTATATACCCGATGCATAAGATTCACTAGTCTATCGTGGGCTTTATTTAAAACTTTATTTTGTTTTATATGAAAAAAAATCACAACTAAACGGACTTCGACTTTCTTTACTTTAGATAATATGTACTCAACGCATCTATTTAGTAGCTATGTTATTGTGGTTGTTGTGAAAAAAGAACCCTACAAACATCTCATGGAGGAAAATTGTAATGCAAAAGAAAAAAACCAGGAGAGAACAAGGTAATTTTGTGTTACAAAACTTACCCCTGTAATGGAGTCGCGAGCTGCGAGAGCAGTGATATCCGCGCAGGAGACGGTGAGACGACATGCTTTATCCATGCATATTTTGATGTCATCTATCATTTGAAAAGCTTTGGGTCGTAGCGTTAAATTTGGAGGCACGTCTTGCTTACTCGGCTCGCAGCGATCCATCCAGCAAACCTGATGCATCGCATCCCTACATGACACAAAAGTTTCCACATTAAATACAACAAATTTAGTGCAACCGCATCATTTCAATATGGAGTAAATAAATAACTTTAAAAGACAACCTGAATGAAGTCATGTAAATGAAGATCAACAACCTTGTGGCTTGTGTAATATCGTCCTTCAAATAATGGTCGATGTGTTTCTTGATAATGGATTCCAATTTAATTTGACATGTCTTCGTCACTTCGACAACAATAGCCAAAATGGAAAGAGTGTAGAAGAGACATAGAAGAAGAATAAGTAGCTTCTCCATTGCTTTACAAAGCTACTTAAGATTTCCTAATCCTAGAGACAAGGGCACGCAGATTCTCGCACACACCAAACACATGCTCACTTACAACCATGATAAAAATCTTGATTCTTATAAAATAAACAACAAAACTTAAAAATAGCAAACCCACCACAACATGTAAAATTGGAAAAGCAAAATTGTTAAAAATAGCAAATGTGCAAAAATAGTAGAGAAAAGCTAAACCATCACTATGCCCATCAAAACCATTATTTAGGTTGTCAAATTTAACATAGTCCCGTAAATGTCCGCAAAGCCCTTTCCCATAGGGGCACACCTTTGGCATAATTAGAGGAGGTTGAGGGGTGATGAAGGAGATTGAGGGAGGAGAAGTCGAGGAGTGTGGAAAATTGGGGGAACCTACATGAAAATCCTCTTTCCTATGACCATGCATATATAAAACATGTGTCATTTGTGTTAATCATTTAAAGGAGAAAGGGGGTGTAGTGTACATATCATCAAGGCAACGTACTTTGGAGATAACTCAAAAGCAAGGTTTGGTCAATGAATGCTTCCAAGAGAAGCTTTCACATGTTTGAATCCAAAACTCTACATATGTTAGATATGGAAACTCTACGTTTAATGTTCCTTATGTCACCGGTTTCATGCAATTTATGATTAGAGTTTCTTTGTGGTGATTAAAGTAGAAATTAGGGTTTCCCCTCATTAGCTTGATCTTGATGACATTGTTCATTAATGACCACCAAAGACAAAACTCCAACCTCTCATTTCCCTTATGCATGTTAGAATACAATCACCAAGACTCACATTTGGAAACACCTATTTGCGTAATAATGTTTGAGGCATTGGCCAAAAAGGAAGATCAATTGATGTGTGTGTGTGTGTGTGTGTGTCTTTGTCTTCCTTTGATCCTCTAGCTCATCCATGGTTATAAAAAGGAATGTTTCGAGTTTGAAGATTATAATTTAGTTGATTAATTGGAAGGTTATAATTTAGGTTGGCCAATGTGAAGATTATAATTTATTAATGAGCCAACAAATCTGAAAGCGTGTAATTTTTTGAATTCATGAATGTTAATCGAGAACAGATTGGAAGAGTTGCCAACATGTATGTCGAGACATGGGGACACGTGTAGCCAACATCATCTAGTCATTTGGAGAGTCAACCAATGCAATGTTTAACCACTACATGTGAAGTAAAATAGTGGGTGAGTCGAGGGAGATGTAAAATTTGGCGATCACATTGATGTGAGGAGATGTGAGTAAGTATGAATCATAATACTTAATATGGGATTGGTGATGCAATATGATGCAAATTTTGAAGGACTCTCAATGGAAAGATCGGTGCATGTTGCTCCCAAAACTAAATGTAAATCAAATACAAATCGAATTCGAGGGATCGATTCGATTTTGGTGAAAGTACAATCTTCGATGCTAGCATCAAGCCAAGTGAAGCGCGGGGGAGAGACAAGGCATTCACTTTACAAGGGTCTACAAGGCGAACACACTAGCAGAGACAATAAAAGGTGCATTTGAGATGGAAAGAAGAACACGATACCCTTTAAATGGGACTTGTTATCCTAATGACAAGCTCTCTAAAATTGTTCATGACATGGATAAGGTCGTAAGGAAATGACCAAAGAACCTAGATCCATCTCGATATATGTATGTTGTAATAATTTTCTTGCATTGGTCTAGTTTGGAAAATAGTGTATCAACGTAATTACTTGTAACATTACAAATCCAACAATCGACATCAGACAATATTGTTTATGGATAATTCAAAGTCAACCTTTCTTTTTTGTGTAGTATAAGTGATGGTCTATTTTTACAATCTAGAGGTTTTGTGATTTGTGGGTTTGCTTCTATTATTCTATAGATGGTGGTAGTTTGCATGCGAAAGGGCTTTCCACCCCCAATGATGACAAGTAAGTTTACAAAATGTAACAAGAGTCAACCTAATCAAAAACAATATCAAGCTTAAAAATATCATTGTGTTTCATCTATTTTTAATCCATATGGTGGGGTCGCTCAATGAATGGTGTTAACTTGTTGGTTCATTGTATGACACCAACAACCGACCTTTACAATACTAAAAGAAACAAAAAGATAGAAAATATGGGGAAATGGGCTTTGATATTTTTATTTTATTTTTTAGGGCATTAATATTTTCAATTGATGACATTTTATTTGTTAGATAAGACAAAGACATGAATGGAAAGTCGGAGACAAATATGTGGGAATTAAATACACGCATGTCCCGCACGTGGTCCATGACTTAGATTGTTCCTACCCAAATAATATATGTTATTTGAGCTCCATTTTACCGTCTCTATCTCACTTGCATTATTCGTGTGACTGTAATTTGCGCTTAAATGGGCCAAAATAAAAAATGGGGAAAATTTAATAGGTTCCACATTTGAAATGCAACTACACCTTTGCAATAATAAATTCAATAAGAACCACCGAATACGAGGCATGCTTTTTTTAAGTTATTATTCAATTTCGTATAATGAATTGCACCTCTACCATTATTTTTATATGTTCATGGATGTTGGTGTGTCATTATGTGTGCTTTTACCACTTCACATTCCAACTGTTGACACACAACATATAAAATGAATGTGTCTTTATTGGGAGTGTGTGGGGGTTAAAAAGCCAACTCCCTGTATTTTGGATATTATATTATATTATGCAATTCCTAATGTGTATGCATAGTATAAATGTTTGCTAGATTTTCTGCATAGCTAAAAACCTAGGCAGTCATGAGATAAATCTCCCTCATTTACCGGTGAGGCTCCCATGTAAGATGTTTATCAATCTGGTAAGTATGAATCCTAATAACTATTTGCATGGGGTTTTACTTTAATTACAAAGCTCATGAACCATAGCTTAGCAATTATGCAGCAAGTAAGCAACTGTTTATGAAGTATTTGTAGAAGGGGGAAATAATGGAATTTGGGAAAGAAGAAAGGAAGATATGTAATTCAACCAATAGTTTACAGAGTTGGTCTCATACACATAGATTAAATAAACAAGTAGATCTCACAATATTCAGAAGTAAAAGAAAGGAAAGCTTCTAATCTAAATCTTAGATAACGCAAAGTTTATCTAAGATCCACACAGAAGTAAGAAGCAAAGCACCATTGACACAAAGTTCTCCGGAAATCCACCTCTATTCAATTCCTCAACATTTTCACAGAAACAACATCAAGGGTTATAGCACAAAGTCTGAAAACTCAAGAATGCTCTAGCCAAAATTGTGATATTTAACCCGTAGGCTCTTCCTCTATTCATAGTGGTATAGAGGGCAATTACAAATAGGAAAATTTCAATGAATTTTCACATGTGGAAGCTACTAAAGGAAACAATTGGTAGTATTTCCCCTAGAATTCCTCTTTGCATGACATACATGCCTTACAACTGAAAATAGAACCTTCTATTTTGCATGTCTACCACATATTTCCAAGTAATTGACTTCTTCCAATAACTTGAAGTAACATCTTTTAAACCAATCACTTAAGTTTTACAATTTAATTGATTACTCAATTACTTTTTCGAGAAAATAAGAGAAAGAAGAAGAAAGAGGAGAAGAAATTAGAAGAAAATTGTTGCAACACTCTCAGTCTTGTTCTTCTTCCATACTTTGCATGTTGATTCAACCTGTATTGCACCTCTGCCTCATGAATGATCTGAATGATATCTCTGCCTTGAATCTAAGATGCTTTTTCTCCCATATGTTGTTGAATCCTTTCCTTTGATTCTCACCAAACTGGATCTGGAAGCAATTGATTGAGATTTGCTTCTGAATCAACCTTTGTCTGAGATCTTTTTTTTTATTTCTGCTCAGAAGACCTTGCAAATATGAGAGCTGGATCTATTTGTGCAGAACCTGTAATTTCTCCTTCTGATTCTGAAGATATATTCAATGTATCAGACATTGACTTCTCCTTTCTTTTCACCAATATGAGCATTAGTGAAGTATTCCTGCAAATAATTAAGACAAGTATGCAGTCCATAACATGAATATCTAATTTCTTCATCGAGATCTGATTATAAAGCTTGATGCCCTCTATTTTTAGAATTTGCTTGCATGTCAAGAAAGCTAAAAATATTAGTTTATTCACATATGCACTCACATCAACATGTAGATAGCCAAAATAATAAAAAGGAAGCCTTTCCAACCCTAGGTGCTAAAACTGGATGCTTCCCGACAATTAAAAGAAATTAGATTTTAGGCATTTAGTTATGCTAGAATGGGTCGCACGTTTTGGCTAATGCTTGCGTGAAATACATGAAAGAAGGGAAACATTAAACTTCAACATGTTCAAGCTCCTTTTTACGTTTTTCACTTAAATGAAAGCGTTAAACTCCATCTTTCTAGCAACTCCAATTTTATGTTTTTCAACTTGTTTGGAAGCTCCTTTTTACATTTTTCAACCTATGGGAAACTCCTTTTTATGTTTTTCACTAAAGTGAAAACATAAAAACATGAATGAAGGGCAACATTAAACCTCAATCTACTGAAGCTCTTTATTTTACATTTTTCAATTAAGTGAAAACATAAAAAATTCCATCTTCTTTGAAAGCAGATTGCCCTAATTACAAAATTTCAACAACTTGCTTCTATGTTCTGCGTGGATATTCAAATGGAAGGGCAACTTTAAAAATTGTGAATGGCATGAAGACTGCATTTTTTTCCATTTTTGGATTTTTGGTGAAGAAAACACAAGGACAGAATAAAATTTGCCATTTTGGAAAGGGTCCTGAAGATGTAGCAAAAAACTTGCAAGTGTCATAACTTTCACTTCGTGGCTCCATTTTAGGAGTCATTTTTTCTAAAAGTGCATATTTTCTTGAGTTCTACACATTGGTGGCAGTATTTTCCTTATTTTCATAAAATCCATTATTGCACCTTTTTGAATCAAGCAACCTCTTGCAATCTCCTGAAGGAATCTTGAGCTCTAGTCTTGTTTAGACAAATTAATTAACAATTAAAAACACTGGATAACTTTTCAAAACACTAGATAGTTTTTCAAAACCCTAGGCCCGGGAAAAGGTCTAGCAAGAAGAATGAATAGGCTACAGGGATTACCGGATGAAAAACGGAGAAAAACCAAAACACAGACAAAAAGAAATAAAAAAAAAAAAACCTATTAAGTCACAGACAATTGCTCAAAATAACTTGCCAATTAACTAATCTGTAAAAACTCATCCCTGCGTGAATGCTCCATTCAGAGATGAAAGAAATATTGGCATGGAAATCCACGATGGGGTTTAACCTCAACACAAACTATTTTAAAATAACTTTATTTATTTAATAAATAAATAAATAAAATGTTTTCAGACAAAACCTGTGAAGGTATAGAGTGAGTTTTAGCATGTGGGTATTCGTCAAATTTTTCTTATCTAATTCTCTGGGGATACTTTAGAGCAATGGGGATAATTGCAGGCAAAACAAACACAAAACAGACCCGTTACTTTGAAAAGAAAGATTTTTTAAAAGGGGTAGTCCCAGATTTCAGGGTGAAATCTCGAGGACATTAGTCGGCTCCGTCTGTGGACATATTTACCTCTATGAAAATGAAAGAAGTGAAGATGAGATCCCAACATCTCTAGTTTCATGTCTTGTCCATTGGGTTCGGGTTAGGCCACAAAAACAAAACAAAACCAAAAAAATAAAATAAAAGAAAACAACAAAAGTTTTATTTATATACAAATAGGTTTTACCCTGTATCTCGATTTTGAACAACCTCAGATGTTTCCCATTGAAAGGCAATGGTAACTCAATTCCATCCTGGTAGGTAAGGAAGAAAGTATCCATTTCGGTAACTCTCTTGATCATAAAGGGCCCTTTCTAGAGTGAATCAGATTTGTTGTGCATGCCCTTTGGTTCATGTCTCTTGTCCCACTAGAGTACCCAATCTTCGATGTCGTAACTTCTTTTCTCTAGACTTCTTGTCAAATAACTTGGGAAAGTCCTCATCAACTTCATCTTGTGGTGGCTCATCCTTTCTTCTCTCTGTGGTGGATAAGTCTACATCAACTTCCTCTGTTCCTAGATTTACCAACTGCATTTTGAGGAAGAACTATCACCATATTATTTCTTCTTCTTCAGGTACCGATCATGCTTGTCGAAAGTCTCCACTAAGGAAACTAAACCCTTGGGGATTTTGTTACCTTTTGGTTGGATTATTCCACTACTATCATCATAACTTGGATCAGTTTTTCCTGTGACTATTTGTCATGGTGGTGATTTACTACCTTCAACACACAACCTGTCAAAGTTGTCTTGTTCCAGACATGCGGATGTTTGTTTGTCATCATTGAAAGTATGCCACTGTTTAACATTATCAGGGACTTTGGGGTGGTAGACCATCTCCACTTTATAGTTTCCTTGTCTGAATATGGACGATGGTCTATCTAGATTCAATAGTGCAGTTGTGACTACCAAAGAGTCTACCTTGGAATTCTGATTTATTGGAATGAAGTCGATAGAGAAGGCTACAAAATCGAGTGTGGCAGAAAGCACTCTATCTTTGTAATGCTTCATCTCATCTCTTTTGACTTGATTTTGCCCTCGAACTTGTTTTACTAGAAGTTCAACATCTCCTTGGGCTTTGAGGAGTCTTAATCATTTCTTTTAAGCTTGTTCCATTCCTAACAACAAGGCTTCATACTCCACCATTTTGTTGGTGTTCTCGAACATCAACTTGTGGGAGTATGGGAATATCTCATGATCTGGAGATATTAATAGAACATCGACTCTGACCCAAAAGAACAACAACTGCCTTTAAACTCCAACATCCTAAATTTTTCCTCTTGTTGTGGTTCTAGGTCGGGTTGAAGTTCTGGCTCTAGAACATCTTTATCCATTTCCAAGAAGTATACACCATGGTCAGACCCCTAAAAAAGAATCTCATATCTAGGATCATCAAATTTTATAACAGTGTACTTGGAATTATTTTAGCTCCAACTTTTGGCTTATTCCTTTGATAGGAATATGGGCACAGGACCAATCCATCTTTACTTATCCTCCCAACTCTTTGCAGAAGTTTCTACTTAGCAACATCCTATAGGAGACATGAATATCTACAACTAAGATTGTCATCTTTAATCTTTTTCAGGAAAAGTTACCAGAACAACTTGTGCATCTTTGATTTGTCCAATTAAAGGGACTTGTCTCTCCATAGAGTAACACCTTCCTATTGTCTTTGTCAAGGTAAGCCCAAGAGCATCTACAACTTTAGTTGGCATGACATTATGAGAAGCACTTTAATCTAAAATGCAGTTGCTTAACTTAAAACCATTAAGCAATAGGGAAACATAGAATGGTTCTACACTTTCAGAAGATGTTTGGGTGTTAACAACTACAAATTGTTTTGGGAAGGAGTGTCTTTAGGTTTAGGAAAAATTCCTTTTGATGCATTAGATTGTCTTGGTGATTGCACATACTTAACTAGCCTATTTAGTTGATCATGAAAGGCTCTCAGGTATTCAACTTTTGACATTTGAACTCTAGGTTTTCTTGACATGATCAATAATGTCAAAATAAGGAATAGATTCAGATACCGAATCTGCTTTCTTTGGTTGAGATGAAGAACTCACATTCTTATCTTTGGGGCTAAGGAAGAAGATAAAGGGCTTTCCCCATTTTTGTTCATCAAGCTAATGCCTCAACTTGGTGAGTTTGTGATCTTGTAAATACTGCATATGTATGACCATGATCATCTTCAAGAAGCTTCTCATCGTCATGTTCAAATTTATAGTTTAGGTAATTAATGTTGGAGTCGCCAGAAAGACCTACAAAATCATCATTCTCGAGCTGATCAGTGATAGCTTCCTAGTCTTCTTCATTCATCTCCATGTTGTTTCTAGGAGAAACTTCAATTGCTAATCTTTGGGAACCAATAATGTGGTTCGATTGTTGTTGTTGTAATTACAAGTAGGGGCAATGTTGTTTGCCTTGAGCCATTTGAGCCATTTGTTTCTTCATCTGCAACATCTCATTTGCTAACTTTTAAATAGTGAATCGGAAGTAGTATCAGAGAGGATGAACTTTCAGCTCTATAAATGTTGTTTTTATCTTTCCACCATGATGAGGTCATCTTCAATTTCAACCGCCATGTTTTGAGTTTCTAACAAGTCAATAGGACTGCTCTTCATGAGTTGATAGCTTACTTCAAGAAGTAAAGATTGAAGAAGAATACCTTTTGATTCTTTTCATTCGAGAGAAGTAGAAGACATAATTTTGTAAAGTAATCTTTAGAATGTTGTAATAAAATCTTGCATGTGCTCATGTGGCTCCTTCTTAAGCGAGTCGATTGAGTTATCAATGTACTTTGAATCTTCAAATGGCTTGAATCTTTTCAGAATGCATCTCACATAATAGCCCTAGTTGGTTATGGTACCGTGAGCTAACTAGTAGAACCATTCTCTTACCAAGTCATGCGAGTCTCTATGAAGAGTATGGCAGATACATCTTCATGTTCAACTATGAAACACTCCACAAGATATAAAAATGCAGCCAAGTGT
Organism: Taxus wallichiana var. yunnanensis; assembly: GCA_018340775.1. NCBI lineage: Eukaryota > Viridiplantae > Streptophyta > Pinopsida > Cupressales > Taxaceae > Taxus > Taxus wallichiana. The sequence goes on along the minus strand of CM031237.1, from coordinate 971,616,517 downwards.
TCATCTGGATTTTGTTTGCCATCTCTAAATAATTTTGGAAAATTCTTCCTCGTCCCTTTAGGTAGATCATGTATAGGAGGAGTCAAATTCGGAGGTCAAAGGCCGCACACCCCATGGAATAGGTGTTGCAAGGGACAAATGGTTGATTTTGCATTATGAAAGGAGCACGTCTTCTAGAGTATATACTTAGTGAATAATCCCAATCTTTGGATTGTGTTGGACACGATCCGGATCTGGGAGGAGTTTGCACTCTTCTTCCCGTGAAAGGCCGGATCTATGGCTCCTAACTTGAGGAGGATGATTGAAATTAAATTGCTCCTACAATCTATAAAAATGATTAGTCCTTCCTTAAGCCTTGCTAGACCGGGTGAATGGACGTTCAACCAAGTTTAAGGTTTTAATAAAGAGGGAACTAACACAAAAGCTTTGGTCTTAAAATGGTGTTGTTCCCCAGTAGAGTCACCAAAAATTGTTGGCTAGATTTTCTGCATAGCTAAAAACCTAGGCAATCATGAGATAAATCTCCCTCATTTACCGGTGAGGCTCCGTGTAAGATGTTTATCAATTTGGTAAGTATGAATCCTAATAACTATTTGTAGGGGTTTTACTTTAATTACAAAGTTCATGAACCATAACTTAGCAATTTTGCAGCAAGTAAGCAGTTGTTTATGGAGTATTTGCAGAAGGGGGAAATAATAGAATTTGGAAACAAAAAAGGAAGATATGTAATTCAACCAATAGTTTGTAGTGTTGGTCTCATACACATAGATCAAATAAACAAGTAGATCTCACAATATTCAAGTAAAAGAAAGGAAAGCTTCTAATCTAAATCTCAGATAACACAAAGTTTATCTAACATCCACACAAAAGTAAGAAGCAAAGCACCATGTCGACACAAAGTTCTCCGGAAATCCACCTCTATTCAATTCCTCAGCTTTCAAAGAAAGAACATCAAGGGTTACAACACAAATTCTAAAAACTGAAGAATGCTCTAACCATAATTGTGATATTTAACCTGTAGGCTCTTCCTCTATTTATAGGGTATAGAGGGCAATTACAAATAGGAAACTTTCAATGAATTGCCGCATGTGGAAGCCATAAAGGAAATAATTGGCAATATTTCCCATAGAATTCCTCTTTGCATGACATACATGCCTTACAACTAAAAATAAAACCTTCTATTTTGCATGTTTTCTACCTATTTCCAAAGTAATTCACTTCTTCCAAGAATAACTTGAATTAACAAATTTTAAACCAAACACTTAAGTTTTACAATTTAATTGATTACTCAATTACTTTGCTAGAGAAAATGGGAGAAAGAAGAAGAAATTAGAAAAAAGTTGTTCTGCAACACTCTCAGTCTTGTTCTTCTTCCATACTCTGCATGTTGATTCAACCTGTATTGCACCTTTGCCTCATGAATGATCTGAATGATATCTCTACCTTGAATATGAGATATTTTTTCTCCCATTTGTTGTTGAATCATTTCCTTTGATTCTCACCAAACTAGATCTGGAAGCAGTTGACTGAGATTTGTTTCTGAATCAACCTTTGTCTGAGATTTTTTTTTAAAATTTTTGCTAGAAGACCTTGCAAATATGAGAGTTGGATCTATTTGTGTAGAACCTCTACAAGAATTTCTCCTTCTGATTCTGAAGATATATTCAATGTATCTAGACATTGACTTCGCCTTCTTTTCACCAATATGAGCACTAGTGAAGTATTCCTGCAAATAATTCAGACAAGTATGTAGTCCATAGCATGAATATCTAATTTCTTCACCGAGATTTGATTATAAAGCCTGTTGCCCTCTATTTTTAGACTTTGTTTGCATGCCAAACAAGCTAAAAATATTATTTTATTCACCTATGCACTCACATCAACATGCAGATAGCTAGAATAATAAAAGGAAGCCTTTCCAACCCTAGGCATCAAAATTGGATGCTTCACGGTAATTTAAACAAATCAACTTTTAGGCATTTAGTTATGCCAGAATGGATCACACTTTTTGGCTAATGCTTGCATGAAATACATGAAAGAAGGGAAACGTTAAACTTCAACCTACCAGGAAGCTCCTTTTTTACATTTTTCACTTAAATGAAAATGTTAAACTCCATCCTTCCGGATAGCTCCAATTTTACGTTTTTCAACCTGTTGGGAAGCTCCTTTTTTACGTTTTTCAACTCTAAACTTATTTTTTAAAGCTCCTTTTTTATGTTTTTCAACTTTTCCTTTTTTATGTTTTCACTTAAGTGAAAATGTAAAAAACATGAAGGAAGGGCAACGTTAAACTTCAACCTACCAGAAGCTCTTTATTTTACATTTTTCACTTAAGTGAAAACGTAAAATTCCATATTGTGGGCAACTCCAATTTCAATGACTTGCACAAGGACTTGCTTCTATGTTCTGTGTGGATATTCAAATGGAAGGGCAACTTTGAAAATTGTGATTGACATGAAGACTACATTTCTTTCCATTTTTGGAATTTTGGTGAAGAAAACACAAGGAAAAAATAAAATTTGCCATTTTTGGAATGGGTCCGGGAAGATGTAGCAACAAAAACTTGCAATTGCCATAACTTTCACTACGTGGCTTCGTTTTAGGTGTCATTTTTTCTAAAAGTGCATATTTTCTCGAGCTCTACACATTGGTGGCATCATTTTCCTTATTTTCATAAAATCTATTATTTCACCTTTTTGAATCAAGCAACCTCTTGTAATCTCTGAAGGAATCCTGAGCTTTGGTCTTCTTTAGACAAATTAATTAGCAATTAAAAAAGCTTCGGATAACTTTTCAAAACCATAGGCCCGGAAAAGGTCTAGTAGGAAGAATGAATAGGCTATAGGGATTTCTAGACAAAAAATGGAGAAAAACCAAAACACAAACAAAAAGAAAGAAATAAATAAAAACGAAAAACTTGTCGAAGTCACAGAATAATTGCTTGAAAAATAACTTGCCAATTATCTAATCAGAAAAACTCATCCATGCGTGAATGCTCCATTCGAGATGAAAGAAATACTTGCATGGAAATCCATGAAGGGTTTAACCTTGACACAAACTATTTTTAAAAGAACTTTATTTATTTAATAAATAAAATGTTTTCAAACAAAACCTGGGAAAGGATAGAGTGAGTTTTAGCATGTGGGTATTTGTCAAATTTGGCTTATCTGATTTTCTGGGGATACCTTAGAGAAATGGGGACAACTGCAGGCAAAACAAACACAAAACGGACCCATTACTTTGAAAAGAATGATTTTTTTGAAAGGGCGTCCAGGGATTTCAAGGTGAAATCTCGGGGACATCATCGGCTCTATCTCGTGGACATCTTTGCCTCTGTCAAAATGAAATAAGTGAAGATGAGATCCCAACATCTCTAGTTTCATGTCTTGTCCATTGGGTTCGGGGTTAGGCCATAAAAACAAAACAAAAGAAAAGAAAAAAACAAAAGTTTTATTTATATACAAACAAGTTTTACCACGTATCTCAATTTGAACAACCTCGGACGTTGCCCATTGAAAGGCACCGATAACTCAATTCCATCCTGTAGGCAAAGAAAAAAGTATCCATTTTGGAAGCTCTCTTGATCAAAAGGGCCCTTTCCGAGTGAATCATATTTGTTGTGCATGCCCTTCGGCTCGTGTCTCTTGTCCCACCAGAGTACCCAATCTTCGATGTCGTAATTATTTTCTCTAGCCTTCTTATCGAATAACTTGGGCTAGTCCTCATCAAATTCATCTTATGGTGGCTCATCATTTCTTCACTTTGTGGTGGATTAGTCTCGCATCAACTTCCTCTGTTCCCATATTTACCGATTACATTTATGAGAAAGAACTATCACCATATTATTTCTTCTTCTTCGTGTACCAATCATGCTTGTCGAAAGTCTCCACTAAGGAGACTAAACCCTTGGGGATTTTATTACCTTTTGGTTGGATTATTCCACTACTATTATCATAACCTTGATTAGTTTGTCCCGTGACTATTTATCGTGGTGGTTATTTACTACCTTCAAATCACATGTCAAAGTTTTCTCTTGTTCCGGACATGTAGATGTTTGTTTGTCATCATTTAAAATCACGCCACCGCTTAACATTATGTGGGACTTTGGGGAGGTAGACCATCTCCATTTTATAGTTTCCATGTCTCGAATATGGACGATGGTTTATCTAGATTCAATAGTGCAGTTGTGACTACCAAAGAGTCTACCTTGAAATTCTTATTTATTGGAATGAAGTTGATAGAGAAGGTCATAAAATCAACGTGGCAAAAAGCACTCTATCTTTGTAATGCTTCAACTCATCTCTTTTGACTTAATTTTGCCCTCAAACTTGTTGTACTAGAAGTTCAACATCTCCTCGGGATTTGAGGAGTCTTACTCCTTTATTTTAAGCTTGTTCCATTCCTAACAACAAGGCTTCATCTCCACCATTTTGTTGGTGTTATCGAACATCACCTTGTGAGAGTATGGGAGTATCTCATGATCTGGAGATATTAATAGAACATCAGCTCTTGACCCAAAAGAACAAAAACTACCTTAAACTCCAACATCCAAACTTTTTCCTCTTGTTGTGGTTTTTTCGGGTTGAAATTGTTTATCTCTAGAATTATCTGTTTCAAGAAGTATACACTAAAATAAAATTACAATACCAACAAAAAGAATCTCATATCTAGGATCATCAAATTTTGTAATAATTTGGAGCTATGTACTCTGACTTCTTTTCAGCTCCAACTTAAGTTTCTTGCTTATTCATTTAATAGGAATATTATTGGGCCCCTAAAATATTGACTAAGTACCACCCATGAAAATTTATTTGCGCATGGGCACGCAAGGCCTAGGTTGAAGGATGGAAGGTGTACGCAAGAAGAAGGCGCGTAGGGCATAACATTAGAATGGTCATACCGTGTTGCGCACCCATTTTGGACAAGGTCTCGAGACTTAGCCGTATTTGGCATATCGGGCCCCTAAAACATGACTGAAAAGCATGACAAGGCCTAGGTCAAGGATGGGTGCATGAGGAGTGGATAAGGTGCTAAGCACTCGGTTAGCCAGGTGTATCGGGCAAGACACGTGAAAAGCATGACCTAGGGAAGGAATATGCCTGGCCTAGATGGAAGCTTCTAAGAAGACCATCATGGAAAAAGTGGAGAGCCGAGGCTCTAAGGGAGCATGCTCTCCATGGAGGACAACATTCAAACACTTGCAATGGATCTAAGGCTGCATAAGGATGAGTTGGCACTTTGGGATGCCTATATCTACAAGTGCCTACTGAAAAAAAAAGAGATGATGGATAGAGGATGGATAGAGAGATGGATATAAAGAGATTAATAAGAGCGGAGCTCGCAGAAATGTCTTGTAAGGAACTCTATTTGGGTTGGGTAGATAAAATATAGGAGAAGGATGTATCAAGGGCTTGGGGTTATAAAATTTCTTTTTGAGAGCTAAATGATATGGATCCAGTTATGATGCATGACTTTGGTCTGCCTTTCTTGATGCTTTGTAATGAATCTAATGAATGTAATGAGGTTACCAATTTATATGAATATGATCAGTAATGATTCTGGTGCATTTACATATCTTCATGGTTCTGTTTTATGCATGTTTATGGAATGAGTCTGAATCCTTGCACATTTCCTTTCTATTTTGATTCAATTCTTAATTTGTTAAGTACTTTTCTGTCTGGAATGACTACATTGATCTAGAAGCCATTTTGAGCTCTATGATGTTTGCATGTCTCATTTCCACTCACTTCCTTTAAGTTTGGATCATAGATGATGTTTTCCCACTCAACTCACATAAAAGAGAGACTCGGTGCCCTCGCATGCCTCGAGTGAGCACCCAACACCCGCTGGGTGATAGGTTGACACACATGGGATTCCCTTGTTCTTTGATGGGTGCAAAAATTACTACATCTTGGTTCCATTGCCGGACCTCTTTTCAAGTTGTAGGGAAATGACATACATCATGATTTGTGCAATGAGTGATGACAAAGTGTTTAACCTTGGAAAGTGTTGAAACATGGTTTAAAAGCACGGAGGATGAATTTGCTTAGAGATTCAACACTGGACCTGAGTTTGATGCACATAGATGGGTAGAAGAGAACCTCTACCATGATTTGTATGAAACTTTTTTTTATGTTGCTTCCCAATAGAATCAGTATGAATGGCTCTCGGCATATGCGTCTAGATCAAGCTGGTATTATAGATCACGTGCGTGGACCCAAGAAGAGTACCAGAGGCTACAAGATGCAGATCTAACGTGGACTCATGTTGTGGATCATTGGTGGAAAGGAGTACTAGCTAGATACACTTTGGAGTACGCTATTTCCACATATTCTTGTTTGGAAGTTCTTTGAGTTTGAGTTTCTGTGGGAGCCTAGAGGATCATTTCTACATGTTGTCCCTCTAGCAATGAAGTTCTTGATTGTTACCTTGAGTCTAGAGGCATTTCCGATGGCCAACTCAATTGTTCTGAGGTGAGGAAGCTAGGGTGGAGGAAGATGGCAGATATTGTGATGGAGAAAGAAAGGGAGGAGAGATGACTCAAGTATAGTGAAGTACATGAAAGGGAGATTGCTAGACAACGCAAGGTTATAGGTGTGATGGATATATGGAGGCAGATGTTATGCAGGAAGGATTTGAGGTTCATGTAGAAGACGTGGAACCTGAGTAGTCTGTGCTACCCCATCTTGGCAAGTGCATAAGAGAGACCCTTTGGCTTTTGATGAGAGTTCGTCACATGGAGAGAAGAGTCATTGGCGTGCATCTGAACCCACCTAGTGACCGAACCCTGGCACTTAGTTTTCTAGATCAAGGGGAGAATATTGTTAGCCCATTGGTATCGGTGGAAGTGACCGATCTGCACCTAGGAGATATAATTTCTCATTTGGGACTTCTATGGCTGCACATACCATTCCAGTGTTAGGAGGAATTTTTGGGCAAGGTATAGATACGCAAGCTTTCGGTCTCATGTCTGGGAGTGGCGTGGGGTACACTATTGGTAGTGGGGCATTATCATAAACCGTCGGCGTGCAGTTCAGTGGAACTGTGGGGACCCTTGGCATGACCACTACAGACTCGGTGGATTTGGTAGATCCGGTGGATCTAGTGGACACGAGGAACATGACTCCGGTGGATCTGGTGTGTCAGGAGGAATAGGACCTGGTGGATTTGGTGGGTCAGGAGGCATAGGACTGGTGGATTTGGTGGATCCGGTGGTGGAGGAAACACGGAGGAAACCAAGGCTTTGGCTTAGGAGGATAAAGGCCCCAACCACCTCCTCAAGTCTTCTTTGAGATGTCTTTACATTTTCCAGATTACATAAATATTGAAGATGCTATAGAACATGTTCACAAGTGTGATCTGCTATGGCACACACATAACTGGTATAGGAAATATGACCCTCATCAAACGGTGGTGGATTATACTACTTTAAAGAACACCTTCGGTAGAATTCCACATTCCTAAGTTTGAATAAAAGAGCATCAACGCCCTGAAGGAGATTCAACAAGGAATGGTGGAGAGTGTGCGGGAGTATGACGTGTGGTTTAAGACTCTCCTATCAAAATTGTCATATGACATTCACCCTTCATAACATGCTCAATGGTTTTTTGGGGGTTAATAACACTTTTTAGAAGAGCTTTATCTCATAAGACTTTCACAGATCCGTGTGAGGCGTTAGAAGCTACTCTACGTGCCAAATTTTTTGGAAGTGTTGATACTAGTGTTAGCCCATTCATGGAAGCTCAAATCACTACTATGGCTAAGCAACTGGAGAAGTTGTCTACGAACTCATCCCATGAGACTCGTAGTGGTATATGGTGTACAAATTGTGAAGTAGAGGGCATGTTAAGGATAGTTTCCCCCAGAGAGATAGTACGCGTCATAGCAGTAGATTGTGAGATATGTCATGGGGACCATGATGCGAGTAGATGTCCCTTATTACAATGTGCTATGCAGAAGAATGTGTCTTGCTACTATAAGATTTACACCTCTACAACCCATGATACTAAGGATTATAGGTTTATTAATCAGATCCATGAGGCCATTGATCTTGGTGTGCGCTAAACTAGCCTTGCAAGTAGTTCTAAGGGTGATGGTCACATTATGAGGGGCACACAGATGGAGGTGCGCATGGAAGGGGATTTCACGAGGATTTCGTGGTCATGGTAACCACAGAGGAGGAAGAAGTGAGTTCCCACGTGGAACCTATTTTAATTGTGGGTCTACATACCACTACAAGCATGAGTGCCCAAACTTATTGCAATGCTCATGGTGTGGGAAGAAGCACAAGTATGAGGAGTGCCCTGAGTTGTTTGAGCACATGAATCAACAACACCGAAAAGACAAGGGCATTGCAATGGTAAGCATTAAGAAGGTTGACACACAATGGATGCCATGGGTGACACGTGATGCAGGCTTGGAACCTATTATGGTAACAACAAGAGTAGAGGCCGCGTGCGCACAAAGGAAATGCCAAGGCAGAAGAACCTGGTTTCAAGGGAAGAAGTGGTACATGGGAAGTACCTGCACTGCGCATCAAAAGGAGGTATATCAAGAGACCATGGATGTCATTCAGAGTTTACAAGGAGAAATCCAATGTCTAAAGGAGTAGTCCAGGAGGAGGAGCAAAGAAAGAAGGTCGAGGCACCAAAAGTTGACTTGAATGAGGTCAAGGAGGTATGTAAAATGCTTAAGCAAGAGAATATTATTCCCTTGCTAGGGAGCATGGTTGAGGAGAAGGTACCACGCTGCCGAGGAGAGCGCGAGAGGTAGGTCTTGTTGCAAACCTTCCCCCTCACAACCTTGACTATGATAAAGAGATCACATTAGATGCAGTTCGTGGATGGATGGCTCCTTAGTAATATCCTCATTAACATAGGCGTGGAGGTCAATGTTCTCACTTTGGATGCATGGCATCAAATGGGAAGACCTACATTACAACCATCTTCAAATGTGCTATATATGGCAAAAAAATGAAGGCAATGCCCATCAGTGTCTTAAAGGATGCAACCATCACCATTCAGGGAGCTAAGTTTATTGGGGACTTCAAAGTCTTGGCACTCACCGAGGCAGATAATTTCCCAACATTACTTGGGTGCCCATGGTGCTATAAGAACAATGCAGATCTTCGGTTCAACAAGGGATACATAAGCTTTGAGAATGAGGAGGAAGGGTCATCATACCCCTGGCTGATGGAAAATCAACACCCTATACTGAACCTTTGGGAGAAGAGGTCTTGGATAGAATATATGTGTGCTCAATCAGGGATCCAGAGATAATTCATCCCATATAAGGAGTTATCCAGTTTGAGGATGCTCAATCCCTAAGTGACACCACCAGTATAGCATGTGATAATTGGGCACATGGAACCTATGAGTTAATCGATGACATTTGAGAGGATCGGTGACAAAGGTGACAAAGGCGCATACATCCAACGCCTGTAGGAGGAAAGAAGCTACCTAAGTATTCAGGAGGAGCCTTCCCTGAGGTATTTTTGCAGGAGATGGAAGCTCAGTGGAAGGAGGAAAATGAACGAAGAGGGATGTTAAGTTATGTCCTACTTGGCACTGTTGTGCGCTAGGTGGGAAACACATCAAAGAACCTCTTGGAATGGCGCAAGGTGATAATTTCCCTCTTTATCTAGTTCTCTAGAAGCAACATGCCCACCGCCATCAAATATTATCATGGTAAGGAACCCACCTCTTTCCATATCTAGGATTGTGAGAGGGTCTGGAGAGAAGGCGTGGAGGCTTTACCACCATCCCTATGGGTACACAAACTATATTCTACATTGCAAGGTTGTGCACGCACATGGTACATTCATTTTGAGACACACTACTAGACAGGAATTTGGCAAGAGTTAGCGGCTGATCTCATTCAAACATTCGAGTATCGGAGTATAAAACCCTTGGTGGATAAGGCATTGCAGTTATCAAGTGCCTTACCATTGGGGATAGTGCCATGGTAGAAGATAGGCTATTGGACTTGCTAGGTGAACCTGGCCTGGAGGCGTGCTTTGAGGAAGAAGAAACAAAAGAAATACAGTTTGAGCGCACATGTATGGAAAAGGAAAAAGGGAAGTTGGTGTATGTTATTGATGGGGAAGAAGTGGAAAACTTGGATGTTGACCATTCTATAGGGGACATGCGGTGGTGGTAAATATGTTTGATTCTGGGCACGCAACCTTCAAGAGCCTTTAGAAGCAGAAGTAACGCTGTATAAGATGCTTTGATGAATGGGCACACGCCTATCAATGAGCCTTTAAAGACAAAGAAGGTTAACATCGGCTCAGAAGAAGAGCCTAAAGAGGCTATCATCGGAGACTATTGGTCGAGAAGGAAGTCTCTAAGATCATTGATCTTTTATGTGAGTTTGAGGATTTATTCCCGCGCGGGTATCATGAACTCAAAGGCGTTCACCATTCCTTGGGGAAATGAGAATTAAGTTGAAGGAGGGTGCACGCCCTGGTCCGGAAGAGACCATACCGAATGAATCCTAACCTACACGTGAAGGTCAAGGAAGAAATAGACAAGATGATAGCGTCAGGCATTATTGAAGTTGTTAAAGAGTCAGAGTGGATAAGTCCAATGGTAATTAACATCAAGAAGGACAAAAGGATAAGGATCTGTGTTGATTATAGGGACCTGAATGTAGTGTGTATCATTGATCCTTTCCCAACCCCTTTTACTGAAGAAATCTTAGAGGGAGTGGCAAGGCGCGAGGTCTATTCTTTCACAGATGGATTCTCGGGCTATCACCAGGTAAGGATCGCAAAGGAGGACCAAAGGAAGACAACTTTCACCACTAAGTGGGGAATTTTTTCCTATATAGTCATGCCTTTTGGGTTGAAGAATGAACTCTTGTGTTCTCGCGCATTGTAGTACAAGCTTTCCATGATTTTATCCATAAATTCCTTCAAGTCTACTTGGATGATTGGACAATATATGGGTTAGTGAAGGACCATTGTGACAACTTAAGGTTGATGTTTGAAAGGTATCGGTAGTTGAGGATATCCCTCAACATTAAGAAATGTGTCTTTGCTACCCCATTTGGAACATTATTGGGGCACATCATATGTAAGGAGGGCCTACTAGTAGATCCCACAAAAGTTGCAGTAATTGTGGGATTAAGGGAGCCTACTAGTCAAAGTGTAGTGCACATATTTCTTGGGCATACGAGGTACTACAGAAAGTTCATCAAGGGATATGCCAAGATCACCATGCCTTTAGAAGAGTTACTTAGACATAAAAGTGCCTTTCATTGGGGAGAGGCGCAACAAAAGGCATTCACACTTTAAAGGATAGGCTTGTCACCATGCCCATCCTACATTTCCCTTCTTGGGATAAGCCTTTCCATGTTCATGTGGATGCCTTAGGAACCGCAAATTAGAACTTTCCATTGGAGCAAAGATTTACACAACTTGGTGAAGGGATTGTTGATCATCCTTTGTGCTTTCTGAAGTACAACACATAAGAAATTGACACTAGTAGAGAAAAAAATTATACTACGATAAATGCGAGCGCGCAGGCATTTGTCAATGATCTACGTGCTTCATAAATTCAAACAGTATTTGTTGGTAACCCCTTTTATATTTTACACTGACCATATGGCATTGAAATACTTGGTGAACAAGCCCATTTTACAAGGGCGCATATGTCGTTGGGTACTATTGTTCCAAGAATTCGAGTTCGCAGTGGTTGTTAAACCAAGGGTAAAAGTAATTCCAAACTTGATCATTTATCTAGGATTGATTCAGGGGAGGACGTGCAAGAGCATTGAAGAGACTATGTTAAACGCACAACTGTTTAGGTTGCGGCGCGCACCCTCGAATTTGGAGGACATTGTGGTATTCCTTAAGACAAGTGTGGCACTAGATGGAAATGAAGGCCTTGTAGAAGAATAAGTTGGCCATACGCATCATGCCCTACATGCTAATTAGTGGAGATCTGTACAAAATGGGTCATGATGAGGTTCTGCGTCGTTGCGTGCTAGAACATGAGCGCATTGCAATTATGGAAGAGGCACATGGTGGGATTGCAGGAGGACACTATGCGGGAAATGTAACCGCATGTAAGATTATACGTGTAGGGGCTTTGGTGGGAGACCATTTATCAAGATTACATTGAGTTTTGCAAGGCCTGTGACCATTGCCAGCGCCTTGGAAAACCGAAAAAAGATGAAATGCCCTTACGACCAATAGCCAATGTGAAACCATTTGAGAAGTGGGCTATTGACTTTTCGGATCCCTTCCATCTTTCACATCAAGCGGAGCCAAAATCGGACAAACATAACAATGGTCTATACCCATCACAGAATGTTTACGGGCTAATTCTAAGCCAATCTCGCTTAGTGCGAAGGATTGGTTCATGGTATATCCTCACTTGCACTGATTATTTGACAAGGTGGGCAGAGGTAATGCCTACAAAGGATTGTACAACAACTACCACTGCTATATTTTTATGGGAAAACATAATCAACATGTATGGATGCCCATTGAGTTTGACAAGTGATAGAGGTATGCACTTCCTCAATGAAATGGTCAAGATTCTATTATCAGAATTCATGGTGGCCCATCACAAAACTACTCCCTATCACCCTCAGCAAATGGAACTACTGAGGCATTTAACAAAATACTTAGCCACAATACTGACTCCCTATCTGTGATGTTGGTAGACATGATTGGGATGACAAAGTATCAGCCGTTCTTTGGGCGTATAGGACAACCTACAAGAGATTGAATAAGGCCACACCATTTCAATTGGTGTTTGGCGTAGAGGTTGTCCTACTAGTTGAATTTGTGTTACCCTCTCTGTGTATAACGCATGCAGAGGATTGGCCGATGAACAAGCACTGGAAGAGAGAATTGACAAGTTAATGCAATTAGATGAGAGATGATCATTAGCTAGGTGGAGCCAGCTAAATGAGAAATAAAAACAAAAGGCATGGCATGATCATCACATTAAGAATAAGAAGTTTGAGGTTGGGTAGATGGTCTTACTATATGATTCAAAGTTTTTGCGCCATCCTAGGAAGTTAAAATCCATTGGTTAGGTCCCTACATCATCTCATACATCCTTGATTCATGCACATGCTAGTTACAAGCACTAGATGGGACGAGATTGCTAGGACACTTCAATGGGAGTAGGCTGAAGCCCTACTATAAATAAGTCTTCTTGGTGTTTGTAAATAAGGTAGTGTTGCCAGTTAGTTTAGGATTTCCCTTAATGCATTTTCCTTTTCTTGTGTTTCCCTTTCTTGTTGTTGTTTTATGTTGCACCTTGGGCACTGTAGTAATCTCATTACTTTTTAAAGGTTGTAACTGTGCAGAGGACCGCACATCATTTTAGTGTGGGGTGGAGTAAGGTGGAAGAAATTGAAGTGTGAAGTGTCAGGAAGGATTACGTTGGAAAGCCTGGTTGAATGGCCTTGTGAAGGAAGTGCATGAGAGGAAAGGTGAAAAAGGATGGTTGGTGCCAGTAGGGTAAGGCTATGTTATAGATCCACATACAAAATTGGAAGAAGCGCAAATGTAACATGAGGTAGGCGAGAGTAAAAATCATGATAGAAGAAGTGCCTTCAAATGGCACTAATTACGCGTGTATAGGAGTCTCTTGTCAAGATGGATTGGTTGTGCACCAAAAGGTTGGGGAATTGTCCACGCAAGGTTGGGCGCATGAGTTAAGGCACTAAAGACGGGTTTGTTTGAAAAATCCACATTAAGTGTTAAAGTATGGTGGTAGGTGAAGTGGAATTTAATGCTAAAAGTGGGAAAAACTATAAATAGAAGGTTGGGCACTTCATTATTTACTTTGTAATTATGAAGAAGGAAGAGCTTTTGTGAACTAGGGTTTCCAGAGTTGATCCGTGTGAAGAAAAATTGGAGAAATTTAACCATGAGTGACCAGTTTGGATCTGCAAAACTAGGAGGGAAATAGTTCACGGTGTAGAGAGAGTTGTGGAGAAGCACCGTCTTGTGAAGGAGATATTCCAGTTAGGGTTTGATAACTAGGGCATGGGTTGGAAAAGAGTATTCTTCGCAGGTTGGAGATTTGAACTTGGAAAAGATAGAAGAGCAGAGCTAGGAAGAGAAGTTGAAGTGATAACCTACACAATGGCACCCAAGAAACCAACAGTAACACCTAAAAAGGAGAAGGGCAAGGGCAAGGGAAAACAACAAGAAACCACCACAGGTACCAATGAGGAATGGTATGCAGAAATGCAATACCCAGATGGGGTTTTGCTCGGGATGGAATGGGAATCCCACTTAAGAAAAATGACAGTAAGTGACTACAATCATCACATGAATGTGATTGAAAAGGAAATGGAGTTGGAGTTAGTGTGCTGACAAACAAGAGGACACCTGAGGGGTTACCAATTTATAGCGACGAAGTCAAGGTGAAGTTAGAGAAGGCGGGATTATTGCAACTCTATGAGTTTCCCTACTTCGGAAAGCTAGAGCACCTCTATCAGTGGCTAATGTCACATGTACATGAAGACCACTTTCACTTCACGGGGTGCAAAATGCGCATAACCCCTCAGCTAATTTCAAGATTCACAGGCCTTATCTATAAGGAGATAGTATAGAGGACGACCTGTGTGACAAGGAAGCAATTAAGGATATAGTGGCCTGTGTATGCATACAAGAAGGGGTCAAGGTACTTTGATATCGGGGATATCCAAGACCCAATGATGAGAATGGGCATGCACAGTAACAAAACTCAATGACCAAGAAAGATGGATGTAGGTAAACAAGTCTTGGTTGAATGTTTGTAGAAGAATATTAGAGGGCACCATCTACAATCTATCCACATACATTGCAGATGAAATTATCACCAACACACAGAAGGAGACAAGATTCTCTTTGGTAATGTCCTCTTAACCATTATGTTCTCAGAGATCGGAGTACCAGATGCAGCAGAAAAGTTTGTTTGGGAGTACCCAGAGGAAGACCCTCCTCTCCAAAAAATATTTGAGAAATACACTTGTGATAGCATGACACCCATTCACAAGGTGCATCTTAAAAAAATGGTATATGCGCTTAAGGAATGCGTTCGGGGTAGAATGGAGAATACTAGAACAACTGCCAGTACTTACAGTAGGAGAAGCTGAGTTCACTATATACCAACACTTTTGTATTGGTAGGTTCAAGTTGATTGATGAAACCATGAGCCCATGGTGCAAGCTCCCATTCACCTTCACAACTCAATACTTCCAGGTGGGAGTTAACAGATTCAAGGAGTCCAAGAAGTTAAAGTTTGACCTTGGAAGTTTGGACCACCACAGGGAGATGCGCAGGATGTTGGTCTACCCCAACAAGCACGTGTATGTGGAAAAGTATGTGTCACATGAAGTCCAAATGGTGAAACCCCGACTCTGACTATTATAGAGAAGTCCGCGGTGTGTGTATACCTTTAGATAAGGCCCAATTTTGAGAAGGGTGCTTATCTTGAGAACGAGATAGCTATACTTGAGGACCTAATAGGTAGGAAGAAGACCACACCCAAGAAGAAGGAAACAAAGGAGATAAAGAAAAAGGCACCAAGTGCCCAAGATACATAAGCAATAGGCACCCCGAGAACAAGCGCTAAACAAGTACTTACGCACGTAGGAAGAGGTCCCCCAGCTAAAGAGAAGGTGTCAGAATAGGAAAAGCTTATCGTAGAGGAGAAATCACTAAAGAGGAGGAAGAGAAAGCAGAGTCTCCTATATTGGAATCCCCAGTTAGGAAGAAACAAAAGGTGATGGAGGAAGTTGATTCGGAGGAAATAGAGAGCTTGGAGAAATACATAGGTGAGAGGGATGACGATGAAGAAACTGATCCTGAAGGGGACCAAGGACCACTTTTTTCAGTGTGCACGGTTCGAAAGAAGAGGGCGGAGAAGAAGAACATGAGTTCCTTTTCATGTGTGCAAGGGTAGCCAGGAGGAGGAAGGCACCAAAACATGGGAAGAAGTGAAGAGGTTGGCACGTAGGATCAAAAAACTCCAAGCCTCACGAAGGAGAAAATAAATGAGGTGGCAGAAAGAGAAGCAATGAAAATCATCAAAGCCTTGGTAGAACAAGAATTGGAGCATAACACTGACATAGTGATGGAAGAAGATAAGGAAGAAAGTGTAGGGAAAGATTATGGAAGTGTGAGAGGCCCCAGTCTATCAGTAACTATTCCTAAGGGCACGCACGTACAGGGGGAAAGTGCATGGATATCTAGAAGGTAAGGAATGAGCTACATTAATGATCCCAACAAGGTGTTGCGCGCGTTTCCAAAGCACAATCCCAATAAATCAACTCATGGCAATGAAGTCATTTGATGAAGAAGGTGCATACCCTTGGATGAGGAAGATGCTCTCTTGGGCAATTGAGTCCCACATCGATGAGCTAGAGTTCGAGGTAAGCCAGGGGGCACTAATGAAAATGCCTGAGTCAAAAGGAGACAACCCCTTGGTAAATGCTCAATAGATTTTAGATGAGCAGTTATGTAACACACTCAACAAGGTCTCAGTTGAGGTTGAAGCTAGCTCTTTGGATGGAATGATAGGATAAGATTTCTAGAAGTAAACTAGAAAAGAAAGAGGAAGAAATAGAAAAGGAGGAGGAAGAGCTAGAAGAGAAGGCCAAGGATTTAAAGCAGGAGGAGTTAATTAGCGTGCAACTAAAGCGTGAACTTAGGGAAGAAAAGGAAAGGGTGCACAAAGTACATAAGAAAGTAGAATCCATCACATATGCCATTGTTTTGAAGCATCCAGACTTAGCACCACCCATGTAAAATTATGGATCTTCCCTTGAGTGCCTTGAAGACTTAACGTGCATCCTCACCATGGAGAGGCAACCTCTAGCTTTAGAATCCACGGAAGAAGTAACAACGTGCACGGAGAAGGAGGATAAATTAAAGGTAGTAGCAATCATGGCTGAATACAACAAAGTCCTTGCTGATGTAAAGATTGTTGCCCATACCACTGAGGCCGCATATGACAATTGCGTAGATAGAGATAAAGTGGCGGGTATTATGGTCACCAACTATGAAGCAAAGCTTAAAGAGTTCTAAGAAAATAACAAAGGGAACAAAAAGAAAGCGAGATAGAATCCTAGCCGAGGTTGAAAAGAATTCAAAAGCTATTAAGGCCCTAAGGGGTACAATCAAGAACCGGCTAAAGGAGCTATACCCATAGATTACTAGAAGGATGGACGTGCTTGAGGACGTGGGCAAGGAATTGGAAAAAATTGTTGACACCATGAATGCTCAAGGAGATGGAATGAGTTTTGGGGAGGTAAGTGCCCTAGTTGGTGACCTCTGCCAAAGAGCACAAAATGAAGTCGATGCCTGGAACAAGTTGGAGGCCGACTTGTAAAAATATTTTCCTAGCTTGTTGCAATAATGCCATCACGTCCCCATTATTTCTTCTTTCCCAAATTCTTCATCCCTTATTCTTTTCCCAAGATGTTAAGTCTATTGTGTTTCTTTATTCATTGGAGAAGTGTTCCCACGGTGGAGAATAGGTAAAGTGTGGGGTGATGTTGGGCCCCTAAAATATTGACTAAGTACACCAAGTGCATGGGCATGTAAGGCCTAGGTTGAAGGATGGACGTGTAAGAAGAAGGCACACAAGGTAGGGTTTTAGAAGGGCTGTGTTACACACTTGCGGAAGACAAGTCTCGAGACTTAGCCGTATTTGGCATATCGGGTAGGACACGTGAAAAACATGAGCTAATTGCGCATGCGAGTGGATAAGGTGCCGACTGACGACATGTTGGCCTAGGAAGGAATATGCCTGTGATGGAAGATTCTAGAAGACCATCATGGAAAAAGTGGAAGAGCTTAGGCCTGGAGGAGCATGCTCCCATGGAGGACCACATTCAAACACTTAGCAATGGATCTGAGGCCACATAAGGATGAGTTGGCACTTTAGGATGCCTATATATACAAGTTCCATAGAAGAAAAAGAGATGATGGATAGAGGATGGATAAAGAGATTGGATATAGAGAGATTAATAGAGAGCGGAGCTCTGTAGAAATGCTTTGCAAGGAACTCTATTTGGGTTGGGTAGATAAAACATAGGAGAAGGATGTATCAAGGGCTTGGGGTTATAAAATTTATTTTTGAGAGCTAAATGATATGGATCCAGTTATGATGCATGACTTTGGTCTGCCTTTTTGTGATGCTCTGTAATGAATCTAATGAATGTAATGAGGTTACCAGTTTATATGAATATGATCAGTAATGATTACGTGCATTTACATATCTTCATGGTTTTGTTTTATGCATGTTTATGGAATGAGTCTGAATCCTTACGCATTTCCCTTTCTGTTTTGATTCAGTTCTTAATATGTTAAGTACTTTTCATGTGGAATGACTACATTGATCTAGAAGTCATTATGAGCTCTATGATGCTTGTATGTCTCATTTCCACTCACTTCCTTTAAGTTTGGATCATAGATGATGTTTTCCCACTCAACTCACATAAAAGAGAGACTCGCGCCCTCGCGTGCCTCAGGTGAGCACCAAAGACTCATTGGGTGATAGCCGCAAATCACGCATGGGATTCCCTTGTTCTTTGGTGGGTGAAAAAATGACTAATTTGGCTTATCTAATTCTCTGTGATACCTTAGAGCAATAAGGAAAACTGTAGGCAAGACAAACACAAAACAAACCCGTTACTTTGAAAAGAACAATTTTTTTAAAAAGGGTTAGTCCCAATTTAAAGGTGAAATCTTGGGACAATAATCGACTCCGTCTGCGCACATCTTTACCTCTATCAAAATTAAAGAAGTGAAGATGAGATCCCAAAATATTTGGTTCCATGTCTTGTCTATTGGGTTTGGGGTCGACTACAAAACAAAACAAAACAAAAAGAAAAGAAAAGAAAACAACAAATTTTTTATTTATATACAAATAGGTTTTACCCTATATCTCAATTTCTAAACAACCTCAGATGTTTCCCATTGAAAGGTAGTGGTAACTAAATTCCATCTTGGTAGGAAAGGAAGAAAGTATCCATTCCGGTAGCTCTCTTGATCATAAAGGGCCCTTTCTAGAGTGAATCAAATTTGTCGTGCATGCCCTTCGGTTCATGTCTCTTGTCCCACCAGAGTACCCAAGTCTCCGATGTTGCACTTATTTTCTCTGGCCTTCTTGTCAAATAACTTAGGAAAGTCCTCATCAACTTCATCTTGCAGGTGGCCCATCCTTTCTTCTCTCTGTGGTGTGGATAAGTCTACATCAACTTCCTTCATTCCTAGATTTATCAATTACATTTCGAGGAAGAACTATCACCCTATTCTTTGTTCTTCTTTAGGTATCGATCATGTTTGTCGAAAGTCTCCACTAAGGAAACTAAACCCTTAGGAATTTTGTTACCTTTTGGTTGGATTATTCTAGTATTATTATCATAACGTGGATCAATTTTTCCGTAACTATTTGTTGTGGTGGTGATTTACTAACTTCAACACATAACTTTCATCAAAATTATCTTGTTCCAGTAAAAATGATGATGTTTGTTTGTCATCATTGAAAGTCTTCGAATGTTTATCAATATCGGAGACTTTGGGGTGGTAGACCATCTCCACTTTATAGTTTCCTTGTCTGAATATGGATGGTGGTCTATCTGGATTCAATAGTGTAGTGTGACTGCCAAAGATTCTACCTTAGAATCATGATTTATTGGAATAGTCGATAGAGAAGGCTATAAAATCGAGTTTGGCATAAAGAAATCTATCTCTGTAATGCTTCATCTCATCTCTTTTGACTTGATTTTTCCATCGAGCTTGATTTACTAAAAGTTCAACATCTCCTTGGGCTTTGAGGAGTCTTACTCCTTTCTTTTTAGCTTGTTCCATTCCTAGCAGGAAGGCTTCATACTCCACTATATATTGTTGGTGTTCTCAAACATCATCTTGTGGGAGTATGGGAATATCTCATGATCTGGAGATATCAATAGAACATCGGCTTGTTACCCAAAAGAACAACATCCGCCTTTAAATTCCAACGTCTAAAATTTTTCCTCTTCTTGTGATTCTCGCTCGGAGTTGAAGTTCGGTTCTAGAACATCTTTATCCATTTCCAATAAGTATACGCTGTGGTTAGACCCCCCGAAAAGAATCTCATATCTAGGATCATCAAATTTTGTAACAGTGTACTTGGACTTCTTTTCTAGATCTAGCTTCTGGCTTATTCCTTTGATAGGAATATGAGCACAAGAATAATCCATCTTTACTTCTCCTCCCAACTCTCTGTAGAAGTTTATGTTTAGCAACATCATGTAGGAGACAAGAATATCTCGCATCTAATATTGTCACCTTTAATATTTTGTCCAAAAAATTTGCGAGAACAGCCCATGTGAATCTTTTATTTGTCCAATTAAAGGGACTTGTCTCTCCATAGAGTAACATCTTCCTATTGTCTTTGTCAAGGTAAGCCCAAGAGCATCTACAACTTTAGCTAGCATGACATTTTCAGAAGCACCTAAATCTAAAATGCAGTTGCTTAACTTGAAACCATTAAGCAATAGGGAAACATAGAATGGTTCTACACTTTCGAGAAGATGTTGAGGTTTTAATAATTGCGAACATTGTTTTAGGAAGGAGTGTCTTTAGGTTTAGGAAAAAGGCCTTTTGATGCATTAGATTGTCTTGGTATTGCACCAAATACTTAACTAGCCTATTTAGCTTTCAAGAAAGGCTCTCAGTATTCAACTTTTGAAATTTGAACTCTAGTTTTGTTAACATGATCAATAATGTCAAAAGAAGGAATAGATTAAGATATCTAAACTTCTTTCGATGGTTGAGATGAAGAATTCATATTCTTATCTATGGGGGATAAGGAAGAAGATAGAGGGTTGCCCCTTTTTGTTCATCGTCTAATGCCTCATCTTGATAATTTTGTGATCTTGTAAATACGCATATGTATGACCATGATCATCTTCAAGCTTCTCATCATCATGTTCGATTTGTAGTTTAGGTAATTAATTTTGGAGTTTCTAGCATGACCTACAAAATCTTCATTCTCGAGTTGATTAGTGATAACTTCCTGGTCTTCTTCATTCATCTCCACATTGTTTTTGGGAGCAACTTTAATTGCTAATCTTTAGGAACCAACAATGTGGTTCCCATTTTTGTTATAATTACGAGTAGGGGAAATGTTGTTGCCTTGAGCCATTTGAGCCATTTCTTTCTTTATCTGCAACATCTCATTTGCTAAGTTTTGCAATAGTGAATCAGAAGTAGTAGCAAAGGATGAACTTTTAGCTCTAGAAGTGTTGATTTTTATCTTTCAGCCATGATGAGGTCATCTTAAATTTTAACCACCATGTTTTGAGTTGCTAACAAGTCAACAGGACGTGCTCTTCGTAGTTGATAAATTACTTTAGGAAGTAAAGCATTGATTAAGAAAACATTTTGATTCTCGTCATTCGAGAGAACGAGAGCCAAAATTTTGTAAATTAATCTTTAGAATCTTGTAATAAAGTCCCGCATGTGCTCATGTGGCTCCTTCTTCAACTGAGTCAGTTGAGTTATCAATGTACTAGAATCTTTAGCTGGCTTAAATCTTTTCAGGAATGCATCTCACATAGTAGCCCAGTTGGTTATGGTACTAGGAGATAACTGGTAGAACCATTTTCCAGCCAAGTCATGCAGAGTCTCTATGAAGAGTCTCGATAGATACATATTCATGTTCAACTCTGCAAGCACTCCATAGGATATTAAAAACAAAACCAAGTGGTTTATCTAGATTCTCGCTTTTCATCTCCAAAGAATTTTAGAAAACTCTTCCTCATTCCTTTAAGTAGATCATGTATAGAGTCATATTTAGAGGTCCAAAGGCAGTACCCCATGGAATAGATGTTATAGGGACAAGTGGCTGATTCTCGCATTATGAAAGGAGCGTGTCTTCTTCGAGTATAGACTTGGTGAATAATCACAATTAATGGATTGTCTTTGAAACAATCTAAATATGGAGGAGTTTTCACTCTTCTTCTTCCGGTGAAAGGTTAGATCTCGCGGCTCCCACTTGAGGAGAATGATTGAAATTAAATTATTCCCGCAATCTATAAAAATGATCAGTCCTTCCTTGAGTCATGCTAGACCAGGTGAATGGACGTTCGAGCAGGTTAAGGTTTTAATAAAGAGGAACTAGCATGAAAAGCTTTGTTACTCAAAAATTGTGTTCTTCCTTTCTAGTGTCGCCAAAAACTATTGGCTAGATTTTCTGCATAGCTAAAAACCTAGGCAGTCATGAGATAAATCTCTCTCATTTACCGTTGAGGCTCCCGTGTAAGATGTTTATCAATCTGGTAAGTATGAATCCTAATAACTATTTGCAGGGGGTTTTACTTTAATTACAAAGCTCATGAACCATAGCTTAGCAATTATACAACAAGTAAGCAATTGTTTATGAAGTATTTACAAGGGGAAAATAATGGAATTTGGGAAAGAAGAAAGGAAGATATGTAATTAGTTTACAGAGTTGGTCTCATACACATAGATCAAATAAACAAGTAGATATCACAATATTCGAAGCAAAAGAAAAGGAAAACTTCTAATCTAAATCTCAAATAACACAAATTTTATCTAAGATCCACACCGAAGTAAGAAGCAAAACACCATCGACAAAAAGTTCTCTAGAAATCCACCTCTATTCAATTCCTTAGCTTTTAAAAGAAACATCATTAAGGGTTACACAAAAATTATGAAAATCAAGAATGCTCTAGCTAAAATTGTGATATTTAACTTGCGTACGCTCTTCCTCTATTTATAGGGCATAGAGGGAAATTACAAATAAGAAAATTTCAATGAATTGCACGTGTGGGAAGCCGTAAAGAAAATAGTTGGCAATATTTCCCCTTGAATTCCTATTTGCATGACATACATGCCTTATAATTGAAAATAAAACCTTCTATTTTGCATGTCTGCCACCTATTTATAAGTAATTGACTTCTTTTGGTAACTTGAAGTAACAACTTTTAAACCAATCACTTAAGTTTTACAATTTAATTGATTACTCAATTACTTTGTCGAGAAAATGGGAGAAAGAAGAATAAATTATAAAAAAAGTTGCTACAACACTCCCATGATTGTTCTTCTTCCATACTATGCATGTTGATTCAACTCGTATTGCACCTCTCCGCCTCATGAATGATCTTAATGATATCTCTACCTTGAATCTGAGATGTTTTTTCTCCCATATGTTGTTGAATCATTTCCTTTGATTCTCACCAAACTAGATCCAAAGTAAATGAGTGAGATTTTCTTTTGAATCAACCATTGTCTCGAGATATTTTTTGTAATTTCTACTAGAAGACCTTACAAATATGAAAGCTAGATCTATTTGTGCGAACTTGCAATTTCTCCTTTTAATTCTAAAGATATATTCAATGTATCGATACACTTCGATTTCTTTTCACCAATATGAGCACCAATGAAGTATTCTCGCAAATAGTTCGATAAGTATGCAATCCACTTCACCGAGATATGATTACAAAGCCTACTTTGCCTCTCTATTTTTTGAAACTTTGTTTGCAAGCCAAACAAGCTAAAATTATTATTTTATTAACATGTGCACTCACATCAACATGCGAGATAGCTGTAATAATAAAAAGGAAGCCTTTCCAACCCTAGGCGTCAAAACTGGATGCTTCCTGGTAATTAAAAGAAATCAACTTTTAGGCATTTAGTTATGCCAGAATGGGTCACACTTTTTGGCTAATGCTTGTGTGAAATACATGAAATAAGGGCAACGCTAAACTTCAACTTGTCAGGAAGCTCCTTTTTTATGTATTTCCCTTAAATAAAAGTGTTAAATTCCATCATACTGGATAACTCCAATTTTATGTTTTTCAACCTGTCGGGAAGCTCCTTTTTACGTTTTCAACTTGTCGAAGCTCCTTTTTTACGTTTTTCACTTAAGTGAAAATGTAAAAAACATGAAGTAAGGGAAATGCCAAACTTCAACTTGTTGGAAGCTCTTTAATTTACATTTTTCACTTAAGTGAAAACGTAAAATTCCATCTTGTTGGGCAACTCCAATTTCAACGACTTACATAAGGAATTGCTTCTATGTTTTGCATGGATATTCAAATGGAAGGGAAGCTTTAAAAATTACAAATAGCATGAAGATTGCATTTATTTCCATTTTTCAGATTTTTGGTGAAGAAAACACAAGGATATAATAAAATTTGCCATTTTTGGAAAGGGTCTGGGAAGATGTAGATGCAAAAAAATTGTAAGTGTCATAACTTTCACTCCGTGGCTCCATTTTAGGTGTCATTTTTTCTTAAAGTGCATAAAATCCATTATTTTCATTAGGAAGTATTTTATTTATTTTCATAAAATCCATTATTGCACCTTTTTGAATCAAGCAACCTCTTGTAATCTCCCCGGAGGAATCCTATGCTCTAGTCTTCTTTAGATAGATTAATTAGAAATTAAAAACAATGGATAGATTTTCAAAACCCTAGGCCCAGGAAAAGGTCTGAAGAATAAATAGGCTATGGGGATTGCCAGATGAAAAATGAGAAAAACCAAAACACAGACAAAAAGAAAGAAAGAAATAAAAATGAAAAACCTGCCAGAAGTCATAGACAATTGCTCGAAAATAACTTGCCAATTAACTAATCTGTAAAAACTCATCCTTGCGCGAATGCTCCATTCAGAGATGAAAGAAATACTGGCATGGAAATCCATGATAGGGTTTAACCTCAACACAAACTATTTTAAAAGAACTTTATTTATTTAATAAATAAATAAATAAAATGTTTTCAGACAAAACCTAACGAAGGGATAGAGTGAGTTTTAACATGTGGGTATTCATTGAATTTGGCTTATCTAATTCTATGTGGATAAATTAGAGTAATGGGGACAACTGCAGACAAAAAAAACACAAAACAAACCCGTTACTTTGAAAATAATGATTTTAAAAAAAAAGGGATAGTCCCAGATTTGAGGGTGAAATGTCGGAGACACCAGTTGGCTCCATCTCGTGGTTATATTTACCTCACAAAATGAAATAAGTGAAGATAAGATCCCAAAATATTTGGTTTTGTGTCTTGTCCATTGGGTTTGGGGTCGGAAACAAAACAAAAAAAAAAAAAGAAAAGAAAACATCAAAGTTTTATTTATATACATACATGTTTTACCATGTATCTCGGTTTCTCGAACAACCTCGATGATTCCTTTGAAAGGAAGTGGTAACTCAATTCCATCCTAGTATGTATGGGAAGAATTATCCATTCTGACAGCTCTCTTGATCATGAAGGTCCCTTTCCAGAGTGAACCAGATTCTCCGTGCATGCTCTGTGGTTCATGTCTCTTATCCCATCAGAGTACCCAGTCTTCGATGTCGTACTTCTTTTCTTTGGCCTTCTTGTCAAAATAACTTGGCAAGTCCTCATCGGATTCATCTTGTGGTGGCTCATCTTTTCTCCTCTCTGTGGTGGATAAGTCTCGCATCAACTTCCTTCGTTCAAGATTTACCGGCTGCATTTCTAAGGAAGAACTATCACCATATTCTTTCTTCTTCTTCATGTACTGAATCATTCTTGTCAAAATTCTCCACAAAGGAAACTAAACCCTTGGGGATTTTATTACCTTTTTGTTGGATTATTCCACTACTATTAAAATAACCCCACCAATTTTACATATGACTTACTTTTGTGGTGGTGGTTTACTACCTTCAACACACAACGTGTCAAAGTTGTCTTGTTCCAGACATGCAGATGTTTATTTGTCATCATTGAAAGTCGATCCACCGTTTAACATTATCGGGACTTTGGGGCGACACCATATCCACTTTATAGTTTCTTTGTTTGAATATGGATGGTGGTCTATCCAGATTCATTAGTGCAACCGTGACTACTTAAGAGTCTACCTTGAAAATAAGATTTATTGGAATGAAGTCATTAGAGAAGGTTATAAAATCGAGTGTGGTAGAAATCACTCTATCTCTGTAATACTTCAGCTCATCTCTTTTGACTTGAATTTTCCTCAAACTTGCTTTACTAGAAGTTCAACATCTCCTTGGGCTTTGAGGAGTCTTAATCCTTTCTTTTAAGCTTGTTCCATTCCTAACAACAAGGCTTCATACTCCACTGTATTGTTGGTGTTTTCGAACATCACTTGTGGGAGTATGGGAACATCTCATGATCTAGAGATATTAATAAAACATTAGATCCTAACTTAAGAGAACAACAACTACCTTTAAACTATAGCATCCAAAAATTTTCCTCTTGTTGTGATTCTGGCTCGGGTTGAAGTTCGGGCTCTAGATCATATTTATCCATTTCCAAAAGTATACACCGTGGTATGACCCTTGAAAAATAATTTGAGATCTAGGATCATCAAATTTTGTAACAGTGTACTTGGAATTATTTTATGGCTCTAGTTTCTAGCTTATTCCTTTGATAGGAATATGGGCACATGACTAATCCATCTTTATTTCTTCTTCCAATCTTTGCAGAAGTTTCTGCTTAGCAACATCCTATAGGAGACATGAATATCTGCAACTAAGATTGTCACCTTTAATCTTTTGTCAGGAAAAGTTGCCAAAATAGCTCGTGCATCTTTTATTTATCTGATTAAAGGGACTTGTCTCTCCATAGAGTAACACCTTCCTATTGTCTTTGTCAAGGTAATCCCAAGAGCATCTAAAAATTTAGCTAGCATGACATTGTTAGAAGCACCTAAATCTAAAATGTAGTTACTTAACTTGAAACTATTAAACAATACGAAAACATAAACGGTTCTACACTTTCAAAAGATGTTGGGGTGTTAACAATGCAGCGTTGTTTTGGGAAGGAGTGTCTTTAGGTTTAGGAAAAAGGCCTTTTGATGCATTAGATTGTCTTAGTGATTGCACATACTTAAATAGCCTATTTAGTTTCTCGAAAGGCTCTCGGTATTTAGCTTCCGACATTTAAACTCTAGTTTTCTTAACATAATCAATAATGTCAAAAGAAGGAATAGATTTAGATACAGAACTACTTTCTTTGGTTGAGATGAAGAACTCACATTCTTATCTTTGGGGGCTAAGGAAGAAGATAAAGGGCTTCCCCTTTTTTGTTCATTGGCTAATGCCTCAACTTGGCGAGTTTGTGATCTTGTAAATATTGCATATGTATGACCATGATCATCTTCAATAAGCTTCTCATGGTCATGTTCAGATTTATAGTTTAGGTAATTAATGTTGGATTCACTAGCAGGACCTACAAAATCATCATTCTTGAGATGATCAGTAACAACTTCATGGTCTTCTTCATTCATCTCCACGTTGTTTCTGGGAGCAGTTTCAATTGCTAATCTTTGGGAACCAACAATGTGGTTTCGGTTGTTGTTGTTGTAATTACAAGTATGGGTAGTGTTATTGCCTTGAGCCATTTGTTTCTTCATCTGTAACATCTCATTTGCTAACTTTTGCAATAGTTAATTGGAAGTAGTAGCAGAGGATCAACTTTCAGTTCTAGAAGTGTTGTTTTTAATCTTTCTAGCCATAATGAGGTCATCTTCAATTTTAACCACCATGTTTTGAGTTGCTAATAAGTCAGCAGGATATGCTCTTCGCAGTTGATAGCTTACTCCAGGAAGTGAAGCATTGATGAAGAATACCTTTTGATTATCTTCATTCGAGAGAAGCAACAACCAAAATTTTGTAAAGTAATCTTTGGAATTTTGTAATAAAATCCCGCATGTGCTCATGTGGCTCCTTCTTCAAGTGAGTCGGTTGAGTTATACATGTACTAGAATTTTTAGGTTGACTTGAATATTTTTAGGAATACATCTCTCATAAGAACTTGATTGGTTATGGTACTAGGAGCTAACCAGTATAACCATTCTCTAGCCAAGTCATGCAGAGTCTCTATGAAGAGTTTGACAGATACATCTTCATGTTCAACTGCAAGCACTCCACATGATATAAACAATGTATCCAAGTGGTCATCGAATCTACCTACCATCTCCAAAGAATTTTGGAAAATTCTTCCTCATCCCTTTAGGTAGATCATGTATAGGAGGAGTCGATTCGAGAGGTCCAAAGGTGCTACATGGACCTCATAGAATAGGTGCTACAAGGACAAATGACTTATTTTGCATTATTAATGGAACACGTATTCTCCACGTATAGAATAGGTGCTACATGGACAAATGGCTTATTCTGCATTATTAATGGAACACATATTCTCCACATATAGACTTGGTGAATAATCCCACATGTGGGATTGTCTTTGAAATGATCTAGATTTGGAGGAGTTTGCACTCTTCTTCCTAGTGAAAGGCTTGATATGCGGCTCCTAACTTGAGGAGGATGATTGAAATTAAATTACTCCTGCATAATCTATAAAAATGATTAGTCCTTCCTTGAGCCTTGCTAGATCGAATGAATGGATGTCCAACCAAGTTAAAGTTTTAATAAAGAGGTAATTAGCATGACAATATTTGGTCTACTAAAATGGTTTTGTTCCCAAAGAGAGTCACCAAAAATTGTTGGCTAGATTTTTGCATAGCTAAAAACCTAGGTAGTCATGAGATAAATCTCCCTCATTTACTAGTGAGGCTTTTGTGTAAGATGTTTATCAATTTGGTAAGTATGAATCCTAATAACTATTTGTAGGGGTTTTTAATTTAATTACAAAGCTCATGAACTATAGCTTATCAATTCTACAACAAGTAAACAATTTTTATGAAGTATTTACGAAGGGGGAAATAATGGAATTTGGGAAAGAAGAAAGGGAGATATGTAATTTAACCAATAGTTTGCAAAGTTGGTCTAATACATGTAGATCAAATAAATAAGTAGATCTCACAATATTTAGAAGTAAAAGAAAGGGAAAGCTTCTAATCTAAATCTCAAATAATGCAAAGTTTATCTAAGATCCACTCAGAAGTAATAAGCAAAGCATCGTTGACACAAAGTTCTCTGAAATCCATCTCTATTCATTTCCTCAACTTTCATAGAAACAACATCAAGGGTTACAACACAAAGTCTAAAAACTCAAGAATTCTCTAGCCAAAATTATGATATTTAACCCATAGGCTCTTTGTTTGTTTATAGGGTTATTGGGGTTAGCATACTAGTTGTACGAAAATATATCGAGATCTAAACATACATGCAATAAAACTGGATATTCTATGAGAAGAAATATACAAAAAACAAGAGATATAAATCAACACCAGATTTAACATGGTTCACCCAATGTGGGTTACATCCACCAAGAAACAAGCCAATCTATTATCCAAAGCTTTCAAAAGATATACAATGAAGATTTACAATCTTCCACACCTCTCACGATGTACAATACTTTATTTCTCTCAAGCTTCTCCTTCTCCAAGAATTTTCTCTCACAATTATTTTACACAATAATCATCAATTCTCTCTCCTCTTGCTACTCTAACCCTAGCTACCAAGCTATATATACCTTATATAAACTAGGGCAACTTAGTCATGTAATTACAATCAATAGATCTGCTTTAATACTAAAATTAGATCTAATTCCCATGAGTTAAATAAAACACTCATGCGCATAGTAATCGATGGTGGTTCCTTAACTGATGGCGCTTCCTTCTTGACCGATCCGGTCCTAGGTGACTGATGTCGGTCCCTACATAACTGATGTTGGTTAATGTGTTTTCTAGCAAGTTGATAAAGCATGCTAAACTTAAGTAATTGAGCTCCACAACTCAACAATCTCCCACTTGGAAATAAATTACTACACTATACATATACAACGTCATTCTTAGATTCTTTTCTTAGTTTTGTTTCTTGCTCTTCAAGTCTTAAACTCGAAGACCAACAGAAGTGGAGTGTAGCTCCAACTTCTCTTTTTCTAATGGCTTTGTTAGCATATCCGTAGGGTTTTCACTCATATGAATCTTCTCCAGTTTCAGCTTCCCATCCTCTAATACCTATCATATGAAGTGATATCTCAACTGAATGTGTTTCATTCTAGAATGAAACACTAAGTTCTTTGCCAAATGAATTGCACTCTGACTATCACTAAACAATTTGTAATCATCTTGCTCCTTTCCCAACTCTTCCATGAACTTGCTCATCCATATCATCTCTTTGCTAGCCTTTATAGCTGCAACATACTCTACCTCTGTAGTAGAAAAAGTGACAACCTTCTGTAATCTCAATATCTAGCTAACTGATATCCCACCTACTATGAAAATATATCCAGTAGTGCTCCTCCTACCATCTAGATCTCCAACCATATCCAATCAACATAGCCACATAAAGAAATATCTGAACCTCCATAGCATAACTACATGCTAGATGTCCCTCTCAAATACCTGAGTATCCATTGGACTACTTTCCAATGCTCTTTACCTAGATTGACCATAAATCTACTCACAACTCCCATTACTCCGTGCAATGTCTAGTCTGGTATAAACCATAACATACATGAGACTCCCAATTGCTAAAGCATATGACACTCATGTCATGTATTTGACCTCCTCATGTGATGAAGGACACTGATCTCTGCTCAATTTGAAGTGTCCAACCATATGTGTACTTATAGGTTTGAAATTCTACATTTTAAACCTTTCTAACACCTTGTAGATTTAATCCTCCTGAGAAAAATACAACTTCTTGTTCTACATGTCTCTATGTATTTACATGCCAAGGATTATTTTTACAGCTCTTAAATCCTTCATAGAAAATGTGTGAGCTAGCTTTCCCTTAAGCTCACTAATGTCCTGCATACTAGATCCTGCAATAAGCATATCATCCACATATAGTAACAAAATAATATAGCTCCCATTTTCAAGCTTCTTAAAATAAACACAATGGTTAGATTCACATCTCAAATAACCATGCTCATGCATGAAACTATCAAACCTCATGTACCATTGCCTTGGAGCTTGCTTGAGCCCATATAGGCTCTTTTTCAACCTGCACACTAATTTATCCTTACCCTTGACTTCATACCAGTGCGCCACCGCATATAAATCTCTTCATCCAAATCACCATGAAGGAAATCTGTCTTCACATCTAGTTGCTCTAAATGCAAATCATGTACTACAACTATACTCAATACAATACGTATAGAAGTCATTTTAACAACAGGAGAAAATATTTCACCAAAGTCAATACCTACTTTCTATGTAAATCCTTTTACTACAAGCCTTTCCTTGTACCTTTTCTATCCACCATTTTCTTCCTTGATTCTGTAAACCCATTTGTTCTGTAATGTCCTCTTACATGTTGACAACTTAACCAAATCCCAAGTTTGGTTTTGTTCCAAGGATTCCATCTCCTCATCCATGCCATGCTCCCACTATACGTGGGTCTCATCCTGCATTGCTTCTTCAAAAATTTCTAGTTCACCATTATCAATTAATAATAAATAAGATAGAGAAGGTGTAAATCTTTCTAGAGGTTTACTTACCCTTTGTGACCTTCTCACAGGAGTTTGGGGTACCAGAGGCTCATTCTGGACCTCCTGGACATTTGTTTCCAATTTTGACAGTGACTAACGCTCGGTCACTTGTAGCCGATGCCGGTTCTTCTATAACCAATACCGGTTCAACAGACCGATTTCGCCGTGGTTCAACCGATACCGGTTATTGTGTAACCCTGTAGGTATGGATTTTAAATTTGAGAGTTCATTTTCATTCACAAAATTCTCAACTCGGTTCATCCTTGGGTACCAAAATTTGATCCTCAGTACATTCTCTTTTCTTTCCATTTAATTTCATGACTCTAACAATTTTAGAATCCTCTAAATCCCAAAAATGAAATATGAAATCATCGATCCATAACCAATGAAAGTGCATCTCTTGAATTTTGCATCCATTTTTTTCTATTTTCGTTATCAACATGCAAACAAGCTTCGAACTAAAAACTCTAAGAAAAGAAAGATCTATCTTTTTCCAGTCCAAGATTCCTCTCGGTATTCCTCCATCTAGTGAACTTGAAGGCCCACAGCTTAATCAAATAAACCATTGTGTCAACTGCTTCTACCCAAAAATGTAAGGGCAATTCAACATGTATCCTCATACTTCTAGCACGTTCTATGATTGTATTGTTCATTCTTTCTACAACACCATTCTCTTGTGGTGTTCTTGGAACCATCCTTTCTCTACGTATTCCATTCATTGAACAATAATCATTGAAAGCCTTGCTACAGTTTTCACCACCATTGTCAGATCTAAGGCACTTTAACTTTGAATTTGATTCATTCTCAATAAGGGTTTTCCATCTTTTAAAAGTCTCAAAAACATTAGATTTAAGTTTTATGCAATAAAACCACACTTTTCTTGTAGCATCATCAATGAAAGTAACATAATACTATGATCCTCCATGAGAAGCTACACTTGAGCTGGTCCCCACACATCTCGAGTGTACAAGCTCCACCTTTTTGCACCTTATTAGCTGCCCCAAATTTGAGAGATCTCACTCTTTTTTTCTTTCCAAAGATACAATGCTCACAGAAATCAAGATCTAAATATTTCAAATTTGATAACTTACCCTTAGCCTTTAAGATATGCATTCCTTTTTGACTCATATGGCCCAACCTATTATGCCACATGCATGTATCTCGAATCAAGTAGATAATACAAAAAGGAATCAAGAATACAAGTAGGCAAATATAATGTTCCTACCTTCTTTCCTCTTGCCACATCAAGGGCACCCTTGGTGACTTTCCAAGAGTCGATGTGAATGTAACCATTCAACCGCTTCACCTAGTTTCCTTGCAGTAAAGATTCTTGTTGAGGCTTGACACATGCCTCACATATTTCAATACCAATGTATTTCCATTATGCAATTGTAGACACCTAAAATTGATTATCCAATCTGTGTCCTTGTGCGTGTTTGCTCTCTCTCGATAACCTCGGCACGTTTATGTCACCACTATCTCCTTGGGATATTATTCGATTTGTGATTTAAACACCTATCTTAAGTTTAATTCACCCCATTATATTTTACCCGTGAGTAATTAAATATTAACTATTTAATTACATCTCTTCACTTGTATCCTAACCACTTATCTACCCCATATTTATCCTATCTATGTATCACCCCTATTTCTCCTCCTCCCAAAGCGGGATATTTCCCGTATTTAAGGTGGAAGGATAATTCTTATCCTTCCAGAAATCGTTCATTTTGGCCGTCTCGGGAGTCTGTTCCGTGATCGGCGCCGACTGGTACTCGGTCGACGCTGATTTTTCGGAGCGGCACCGATTATAAATGGAAGCACAGAACTCAGTTCTGGGAGGACACGAGGACGAAAAATAGAGAGAGAGAGAGACAGATCGTGACACAGAGACGCAGATTGTAAGAGAGAGAACAAGAGATCTTTTAGCATCAAGTGTGGACATTATCTATCGAATGAGAGCAGATCTTGTCCGAATCAATCCCTGAGAGGAGCACCGTTACTCTGCTCTTATCACATCAACATCTCACGTCTCCATTGATTTTCTGGTGACTCTTTTCCTGCACCCAGCACGGGTGGAGTCTCGCTAGTATCTCTCCGGCTTCCGCAAATCCAACAGACGTTGACGATCTGGCCTTCGCTTTCCGATTTCCAAATCTTCTCGCACTTTATCTTGGATCGACGCCAATCAGATCAGTCGACGCCGATCTACACTGATCCGACGCGATTGATTTCAACATCGGCGCGCCGATTCTACCTAATCGACGCCGATCTCCCTGCAGACAGGTAAAAAGACGCAGGTAACACAAATTCACCGCTTTTTCCACGCCTCGTTTCTGCTTGCTTTACTTTCTCGCCCGTTGTTTAGATTTCGTTTATCACTTTGATCAAAAAATCTAGTCTTGTACGTACATCTTTTATCATGTATATTTCTTTACTTAATTGAAAACGTGGACTGACATCCGCCGAGGGAGCCTATCGCTTCCCGGATCCGCTTCTCGGGCAGTCCACCTAAATATCTTTTAACGTGGTCTTTTTCTGTCAAGCATCGGTGTCTCGCAGGTTACTTGGATCTACCGGCGTAATTACTCAGTATGCGCCGCCTTATCTACATCAACCTCCTTATCCGTCTACATCTTCGGATCTTGTCCATCAGGTATCGATTTCATTGGAGTTTTTCAGGGTTTTTGTGTTTAGTTTGGTGCATTAACTTGGACAGGTAACAAGCGCGAAATCCTTGATCTACATTCTGGCACGCCCGGTGGGACCCAACCAAAGTCCCTTATTGGTAAGTTCATTTCTTTTCTAGTTTTGAGCTTTGTTCTTTTTCTTCACAAATTTCTATCGCATCACTGGCGAGCATTCCCTTTCATTGTTTTAATCTTGCTCTTTATGTGAAATTGTTATTTCCTTGAAATTTTTCTAGTTCCTTGAAATACAAATTTCCGTTTCACCACTATCCTGGATATATCTTTCTCGGATTTTGTTTGGTGTTTGCTTAACCTATTCTTCGGAGCACTTTGCTTGTTCGTGGGATTGTTCGGGGGAAGAGCTCAACAACGCGCTTTTTGAAGTCCACACACCTTGAGAGCTAAGTCTACAGTATTTCTCTTTACGGTGTTTTCTCCTTTTTAGGAACTAAAAATAAAAATAAAAAAAAAAAAAAAAGAAAAATAAAAATCTTTGTTTGTTGTCTATCACATTCGAACATTTCAACTTTTGGTGCTTAAAAGAATTTAATCGCATTTGGGAAAGAATCTGCTTGACTTGTCTTCATCGAAATCAAACACTTCGCTTTTAAGTGCTTAAAAGGAACTCTTTCTTTGTCATTTCTGCCGTATGTTTTCATCTAGTTTTAATTAGGTGGAAAATTGATCAAAATCGGTAGTGACACTATTTGATTTTTATTTTTCACCTCTTACACAAAAGCCAAAATCATTAGGTGTAAAGCATTTAAACAAAATTCTTTCCCTAGCCTCGCCTACTTGGAAGTGACATCCAAGAGGAAGAGCCTACGTGGTACTCGTGCCACGCTATAAATTCACAAGTTCGGTATATATTGGCAAAGCACCCGACTCCCTTATCGTAATCGGTGTGGTGAAGTGCGGGGGTAGCCCCTATATCAAGCCACGCACTGGTCTTTTCTCAAGTGCCTTCGAGACTCCTCACCAAAACATCCCCCAAACCATCCTTAGTTTGGCTATCTCGAGTAGTTCTGTTCTAAAAGGCCTTCCCTAATATTTTCTTTCTTAAAAGCATAAAAACTTAAAAGAGATAATCACCTACGCTGCTTGAATTGTCTGTGCATTAGTTAGGTCAATCTTCTTTTCTGCTTGTTTATGACGGTCATCACTCGGTTACAATCTAGAAGAATGGCTCAATTAGCCCCTTCTTCCTCCGAGATCACCACTAGTGTGGAGGTTTCGGCACCCCCCAGGTCTTCCTCGGGACCACTGTTAATGGGTTCCCCATCTTGGTCATATAATCCTTTTTATCAGGCCAAAGCAACCCCATCACGTCCAGCTTCCCCTAGTCCTTCAGAAATATCATCTGCTTCTGACTCAGAGTATGTTCCTCGTGGGGATCCTGAATTTCAGGCGCTCCTCGATCGCAATCCGGTAGCCCTCATGGACTACCTAGTACACAAGTCTATTCAAATATCTGATCAAGGACCACCAATCCAGCAAGTGTACGATTATTCTCGTGAACCATCCCAGGCCTTTGTAGAACAGTTAGCATCATCTCTCTCGCCTCGAGCCACGGAGAAGGGCGGTGCCCCTGTGCCTCCTTTTTCTCTTCCACCGACCATATCGACTAGTTCTCAAATAGTCTTACCTATTCCTAACACCGCAGTTACCTCGAATATTCCACAACCTACTTCTGAGAGGTCCTCTGCTCTGGCTATAATGAGTGCGTCTGCGCACCCGCATATTGCTGTTAATTCATCTATGCCCTCCATCGTGTCCCAAGGTCAGTACCCCTTTATGAGTCAACCCCCTCCGACTAGTCAGTTGGTTCCTGCTTCTCGTCCTCCAGTGGGTCTTTCTTCCAATGTTCCAGCAACAGTGACCTTCGCCCATCCTCTAGCATCGGCGCCCTTAATGCCTAATCCGGCAGTAGAAAGCCTCTTTCAGGTCTTGTTCCCCAATATGTCCAATCAAATCGGCACCCATGTTCCTCAATCTGTCCCGATTCAATCAACAAGCATAGGAGTCCACCAATCACAGGCTCCATCTGTCATCCAACCTTCATTTTCTCAACCACTTATTATCTCACAACCTACCTATACACAGGCTCCTTCACAGCAAATACCCCACCAGGTGTCACCCAGAACACTGGTTACTCCTCTTATCATCCTATCAATCAACAGATGAATCCCCCGTTGACACCTCAACAACATCCACCATTTGCTTCTTATGTAGGACATGCCAGTGCACCTCCTCCTCAATCTGATGTGGTTCAAATTCTTTTCAAGAAAATCGCAGACTTGAAGCCTCCACCAAAGGGGCTCATCCTTCATACTCCTTTGAAGAAGTGTGTAATGAACCCATTCACCCCTCAGTGGCTTTTAAGCCTTATCCTCCCCAATGGGAACTTCCTAAATTTTCAAAATTTCATAGTCGAGAGGACCCTCAACAACATTTGCGAGCATTCAAACATGCTTGCTACCTCATAGTCCAGGATCAGGAGCTTATGCTCCGTACTTTTCCTATGTCTCTAGCAGGTCCTGCTTTAGACTGGTACAATAACATTCCTCAACATTCCTTGTTTTCTTTCTCTCAATTGGCCCAGATGTTTGTTGAAAAATTTTCAATAAATATCGCGCATAAGATCTCGATTACAGATCTTTATAACATTCGTCAATTCGATGATGAGTCTATTGCAGACTTTGTCGCTCGTTGGAGAGGGATAATCAACCAATTGTCTTTCTCCCTTCCTCAATCCCAACAGATCGAGTTGTTTACTCGATCTTGTGCTAATCATATTTCTTCCACTTTAAGGATCCAGACTTTTCATACATTTGAAGAAGCCTTTACGATGGCACGCAAACTTGAATCTCGCGCCATTGAACAAGGGAAGCTAAAACTTCGCTCTAAATCTAAACCAGATTTTTCTCGGTTTACCAAATCAAATCCTTCCACTTCTAAAGACAAGAATCAGGGATCCACCAATGCTATCGTATTAAAAACACCACGAGCCGATACCACTTCTAATCAAACACCACGAAGAGACCCCTCATCTTCCGGAAAAGGGACCTCATCATCTCGATCTTTCACTTCATTGGGGGAATCATATGCTTCTATCCTGAAAAAAATGTTGGAAGTTCACATGATCGAACTTCCCCCCATTAGGAATATTGATGAAAGCCAAGAACGTCCATTCTAGTATAGGGAAAATGACTTCTGTCATTATCATAGAACCAAAGGTCATGACATTGAACGATGTCAGACCTTCAAAAATCTTGTCCAGAAATTCATTGATAAAGGCGAGCTCATTCTAGATAACCCAAATGCTCCCCCAAATCAAGCACTGGATGTCTTTAAACAACCTTTTCCCAATCATTCCCCGAACCATGATGCTTCAGAGTCTCAAAAACCAAACACTCATACTATCAGCTTCATCTCTACGGAAGAATCTTCTTCTAAAACTAAGCCATTTGCGAACACATCGACCGAATCAGAATCTCCTTCCACTTCGTCAATCACTGGGATTCCACCATCTTCAGATAGCCCGTCTTTGAATATTCCAACATTATTAGATATGGATTCACCTCTCTCTGCTTCTTTGTCTGATCTCCCGTCCATACCCAAGACCGTATTATCCTCACCTGTCTCATCATCAAACATTCTTTCAATGCTTGAGGCAATTACATCCCTTCGAGTTTCCACTGCAGATACATCTACTTCTGTTTCTCCCATTCTCGCTGCGACTATGCCCCCGTGAACGTGATTACCTATAATTGTGCCGACTTTCGATGGAAGCATCTTCGATTTTGACTCTTCCTGTCTCCTTTCCTACAGTAGTTTCACCCATAATTACTGCACCAGAAGTAGTCCTTCGCAAGGAACTGCTTCTTCATCACTCACTTCTTCCATCACTAATGTTACTTTGCCTATTAAGGGAAAATCAAAAGAAGTAGCACCAACAACTGGAATCTAATGTTGCGCCATCAAGATTCTACCTCCCATTTGCTTCCCCCGAAAAGGTTACAATCACCTTATGCGGTTGAAGTTGTCACCATCCCTGAAAAAGGAAAGCCCATATTTCGAACCATCAAGACTCTTGGTGCTTTCCCACAAAAATCTCTCTCTATGCCTCATAAAAGATTGGATTTTTCCGCCGAGAAGGCGTCTTTCTACTACACACTTATCAAAACCATCATCTTCTTCTACAACACATTCTTCACCAAAGACTTTAGAAAAGTGGACTTACCTACTAAAAGGACGCTCACCTCTTTTATCGAATCATCATCTTCATTACCAAAAGCCAGGGCACCCTATTTTCCTCCGATTACACCTACTTTGGAAGCTTCTCCCTCATCTAAATCGACATCATCTAAATCATCATTAGTTTCGACCAAGCAGCCTCCCTTATCTTTGAAGACCACAACACTTGTCACATCTCCATCATCTTCAAAATCTATTTTAGGGGCTCCTCCTCCACCAAAATCAATCATGTCTCACTTACTTCCATCTCAAGTGCCCAAGGCTACCCTCCAAATGACCAAAAAATAAGATGATCCCTAAAAGATCACAAACCTAACATGCGGGTTCTTTTACCTCGTGCATCATGTTAAAGTAAAAGAGGCACCTTCATCATCTCTCGTCCTCATCTTCATCTACCGGGTTCTACACCAAATCCTTTGCCAACTTATCTAATCTTCATCCATATCTCTTCCTCCGATTAAACCCTATAATTCTAAAGGAGTTAAACCTACTGGTTTAACTCGATTTGATTTGTGCTTACCACCACTCCGGGTCATGACACTGAGGGATGTAAAGCTCTTCAATCTGCACGTTAACAACCTTTTGGAAGAAAGTTACCTTTTGCTTGGAGGAGGAGAAACAAGCACCTCCCCGTCATCTTAGCTCCATCTCAACCCCAATGATTTACTCGGACCTTTACTTCTAGTAATTCCACTCCATTGATCTTCCACCTTCTCAAATCGACACAATCCATATCGCCACGAGAGCCCAACAAAGATGATAATCCATCCTCATCCACAGCGTCCTCGACCACAAAGTTGTCATTTTCGCAGCCCTCGAAGGAGTTCCTCCTTCCTCATTAGCCCCATGACCTCGAGTCTCTATTCGTGCTGCACCTCGGGCTCAAATTCCCGTGTCAGTTGAGGAGAGTGTTATGAAACAACTCACCTGTGCTCGGTCAAAATGTCTCTTTTCGACCTCATTCAATCCTCTCCGCAACATCGCCAAAGCTTTGATTGATAATCATGCGTGCATCGTAGTGAATTCGATGAGCCTGACCCTTCAAGTTGGTTGTTAGATTGAATAAACCATCAACCGCCATTTCTTTTGAAGATTCGGAAATTCCTCCACTTTCTTGAGGGATTTGAGGCTCCCTCTTTATCACACCCAAATCGACAACACTACATTAAAACGCATTATGATCGACGGTGGAGCTGCACTCAACGTCATCTCCTTGCACACATTCGAGCAACTTAAGTTACCAAAGAACGTAGTGTCACCCCCGCCTTTCGCTCTTCGATCATTTAACGATCAGCTAGCAGTTACTTTAGGAACTGTGGTCTTACCCATTCGAGTAGGTAAGAAGCTGCTTCACGAACTCTTCTACATTGTTGAAGGGAAATTCCACTATAATATGATCCTCGACGCTCCTGGATTCGCGCAATGCATTGTGTCCCATCCACCCTCCATCGATGCTTAAAATATCAATATGAGGGCAAAATATATACTCATCCAGGAGATCCTTTTCCTTCCGCGCAATGCGACATGACCACAGGGTCTGCCCCTCTAAAGGAAAATGCCTGTTCTCCTGACGGGGCCTCATCTTCTTCCATACCTGCAACCAAACTACCGGATGTACAAAATTTAGAAGAGACATTGCAGCATTTCTCACTAGAGAGCTTCCTCCTTTCTTTTGACAACCATCTTAAACCTAGTGAGTATGGTAGACTGCATAAACAACTCCGAATATTAGCCGTGGTTTTGGTCGTGATCGTCACCATTGGTCTCGCCCAATCAATGACTAATTTCATTTACTGGTGGTCTTGACATGCCTCACTATCGCCTTAGGATTCTCCTCCTGGACCAAACCTTATCTAGCAGGGTTCGATTATCTACGCTGCAATCCGACATTTGTAAAACTTATTTATATCGATGCGCATGGAAGGGCTTTGGCTTGGGTAAATATGAACAAGGTGTGCATGACCTCGCCCATTCCAAATCTGCCAAGCCACATCAAAATTTGGTTTAGGATTTAAACCTCTTTCAAAAGCCACCGTCACTGTTCTCGATGAACCTCTTCCTATTGAGGAACCATTTTCTCCTCGCTAAGTCAAGCATCACTCGATGTGGATGACGACATTTCCATCCTTCCGCTCTAAATTTTTTTTTTATCAACACCATTTCCTTAGGGCCGCTTAAGTAGCCTATAAGACTAACGACAAGTCCACTTCCATACCGCTAATCTTCCCTAAAATAGTTGGAGACAACTCTCTCCTACTATCAACACTATCCACTGTGCAGATGATGATTCTGTCCTCACCTATCTCAAGGGCAGAGGATTCCTATTTTCCCAAAACTATTTCTTCGACACATCTACGCTTCTCAACGAAGTCACCGCCGACCTTAACATAGGGACTTTTAAAGACCCTCACATCATTAAGGTCGACTACCTCTCTTAGTCCACATGAAATTAGGAGACTTTACCACTTTCTTTCCAACCATCGTCAAGCTTTTGCTTGGGTATATGAGGATATGCCAGATTCGATCCCGCTATCAGGGTCCACAATATCGTTACTCTTCCCAACATCGAGACTAGTTAAACAAAAATTACGTAAAATGCACCCTAGAGTAGCCCTTTCTTGTTAAAGAAGAATTACAAGGTTTCGCTTGCTCTCGGCCTAACTTCATCCAACCCATCGATTATCCACAATGGGTTTCCAATGTAGTACCAAGAATTCAAAGCTACCGGAAAAATTCAAATTTGTACCGACTTCCGGATCTTAATCTTGCTTGTCCAAAAGATGATTTTCCTTTACCTAATATCGACCAACCTGTGGATTTAATGCTGGGTCTAGAGATGCTTTCTTATGGATGGTTTCTCCGGATATAATCAAATTCTCATCGCACCAAAAGACCAACATAAGACTTCTTTCATAACTCGTGGGGGGACCTTTTTGTTATCGTGTCATGCCTTTCGGTCTTAAGAACACTGGAGAAACCTATGAGCGAGCAATGACCTACATCTTCCATGATCTCTTACACAAAACCAGGAAGATTACGCCGACGATCTCCTCGGTAAATCCAAGCGCCGGCAGATCATCTTTTCATCCTCGCACTCTCTTTGAGAGGCTTATCCGCTTTTGTCTCCGTTTAAATCCATCTAAGTGCGTGTTTGGCGCTTCACCTGGTAAACTTTTAGGTTTTATCATTTCCATTAGGGGTATTGAAGTAGACCCCGCAAAAATAAAAGCTATCCTTGAGATGCCTCCCCTTCTAACTTAAAGAAACTCCGCATCTTCAAGGACGCCTTTCAATCGCCATGCTGTTTTATCTCACAATTGTCGACCGCTGTCAACCTTTTCATCATCTCCTTCGTAAGAATGTTCATTTTGAATGGGATAAAATTGCCAAAAAGGCCTTCGGCGATCTCAAAGCTTATCTTCTTTCCCCACTGTGCTTACACCTCCACGCGAGGGGGAGCCTTTCTATCTTTATATCTCTCGTGATTGACTCATGCTCGGGAGCCATGATCTCGCAATGTGACGCTTTTGCATGTAAAGAACAAGCTGTCTATTACATCGCCGCACCTTCATGAGTATGAAACACGTTATTCAAGCCGAAAAGTGTGTTGTGCTCTCTTCTTCGCAACTTCTAAGCTTCGCCATTACCTCCTTAATCACAAAACTTACATTGTCACAAGTGTCAATCCACTCAAGACAATTCATGCGAAGCCTTATCACAATGATCGTATCACTCGTTGGCTCATGCCATGATGGACTCGAGTTTGATCTCGAGTTTATCCCGTAAAAGTCTATCAAAGGTCGGTCATTACGCATCAACTAGTGATGCTCCTCTTCCGACACTCAAGTCCCCTTGCTCAATTCCCCGATGAATATATCCAACAAATTGATTTTGGTCTGTCTCCATTTAAAATAAAGCTCTTCTTTGATGGATCCAAATTCTAGCAAGGGGGAGGTGTGGGTTTCATGATGATTCCTCCTTGGGGTACGCCTATCCCAGTCGCACACAAATTGAACTTTTGAGTGCACCAATAATATGGCTGAATATGAAGCTCTTGTCTTGGGTCTTCAAAATGCCATTAATCTCGCGCTGTCATATTGACATCTTTGGTGATTCTAAACTCATCATTAATCAAATCACGGTGTCTATCAATGCAGTGAATGATATCCTTAAAAATATCGTGAT
The DNA here is from genome assembly GCA_018340775.1 of Taxus wallichiana var. yunnanensis. Taxonomy (NCBI): domain Eukaryota; kingdom Viridiplantae; phylum Streptophyta; class Pinopsida; order Cupressales; family Taxaceae; genus Taxus; species Taxus wallichiana. The sequence continues at coordinate 971,574,029 of CM031237.1, read as the reverse complement.
ATCATTCTCGTTCAACTCCAATCTTTCGATAAATTCACTATCCAAGCTATTCCTCGCACTGCGAATCGATTCGCAGATACAATGGCTTCGTTAGCCTCACTTATCCCACCTTTTACCGAGGACTCGTGACTTTATGTGGCTGTACAACGATTAGATCAACCATCTCATCTTAGGCAACTAACTTCAATCCATGCTATCACAACCCATACTTAGGATGAGTGGTATCAATAGATCGTTGATTATCTATCTCATTCGGTACTTCCTCCGGATCTGACTCCCAATGGTAGAAGATCTTTTATCCTACGCGCTAATCGCTATACTATTTTAGGCAGGATCCTCTACAAACGCGGCTTTGATGGCATTTTACTTTGGTGCCTCAAATCCCTTGAATCATCTAAAGCTATCTAGGAGGTCCATGACGGTATTTGTGGTGGACATTTTAGTTTCTTGGCCATAGCTAAACGCATCTTACGTTTGGGATATTATTGGCCTTCTCTTAATCGAGATTGTTGTGAATACACTAAGAAATGTGTCGTGTCAACAACATTCCAATCTCACGCACATCCCTAGTCAAGCTTTTTTTACAACCTACAATGATTTGTGGCCTTTTTCGCAATGGGGTCTTGATCTTATTGGTCTCATCAATCCCCTCTGCTTCTTCACAACGCCATCATTCTATCATTACATGCCACCAGTACTTTACTAAGTGGGTGGAAGCTATCCCTCTTTCTTCAACAAAAGCTAAACCTATAGTTGATTTTGTCTATCAAAGACATCATTTGTCGCTTTGGTGTCCTACACAAACTCATCACGTATAATCGGTAAGTCTTTTAAGAACGTTGATTTGTAGAACCTCTCGCGACGCTTTCAATATCAAGCTCAGCTTTTCCTCTCCATACTATCCTCAAGCTTAATGGTCGTGCCGAAGCTTCCAATAAAATCTTTGCGTAATATCCTCACCAAGGTAACTAGTCGAGCTGGTAGGGATTGGCATTTACATATCCCTTTTACTCTTCTCGGGCTTATCGACCAGCATCCGTACTCCTACCGGTGCTACTCCCTTCTCTCTCGTCTATGGGTCCGAGGCTTTTCTTCCTTCGGAAGTCCAAATCCCATCTCTCCGTGTTTCTCTTAGAGAATTCATCTCCGATGAGGACTATCGCCAAAATCGCCTAGCACAACTTCTGAGTTATTAGATGAGCGCATCTCAACGCCCTTTGAACATCATCGTCTATCTTGAGCGTGTCAAACGTGCTTATAACAAGCACTTGCAGATCGTGACTTCAAATTGGTGATCTTGTTCTTAAAGAAAATCAAAATGTCACTACACTTGAAAGGAGTCAAGGCGTGGTAAGTTTGCTCCCAACCGATGGGTCCGTACGTTATCACCCATAAATATGGATCTCGGGCTTATCGCCTATCTTCTATGAATGGTATACCCAAAGTGGAACCTCTTAATGCCTTGCATCTACGGCCCTTCTACTGTTAAAATCTATCTTACACAAATCTAGTCGCAAGACAGATCTTTCATCCGTCTAACAACCAGTCATATACTTTCATGGTGATTCGAAATTATGTGGTTCTCCGCCTATTGTCTTGTTTACCTTAAATATGAGTATCGCGGCTCTACTCATAGCATTTTTCTTCTGGATATGTTTCTCCTCATGGTAGGAACACCTTAATCACTGTTTCATTTGTCCCAAGTGCTTATCTTAATCGGATCTACTCGGGGCATGAGTGTATGTTCTTTATACGTTTTCTTCCCCTCTATCTGATCTATCTAGGTCTAAACTCAGCTTCTTCCAAAAAACTTTTCAAAAAAAATAAAAATAAAAACAAACAAAACAAAGGGGGATAGACTAATCCTCAAGGACAAATGGTACCCCATACAATCAAATGAATCAAAAAAATATGTAGACCATGCCCTCGAAGGATGGCTATCATTAAAATTCAAAATACAGATCAACGCTCCCTTTGAAGGACTATTGTTTCTCGAAAGAAATATTCAAGGCTTCTTGCATTTGATCAGCCTTTTCACCAGCTTTATACACTTTTAGCATCATTGAAAGACTTCCCGTATTGACCGGGCTTCTTTCCATATCAAGCAAACTTCCCGCATTGATCGGTTTGCTTTTCGCACGTAAATCATGAAGTCGAGATATAAGACCTTTTGTCGATCATATGGAGAATCCTATTTTCCCAAGATGGACATGTATTATGTCCCTTGTAAATTCCGACAAGATACTTACTTATCGCTTCCTCTCGCTTTCCTCCTAAATCTGGTTTATGCTGCTAGTTAGTGTCAGTTTATTTTAACCTCATATAGGGCCTCGTATGCATGATCTTTTGATTTCCTATCCGCATTCTATCTATGGTTGGCCGAGAGTCCAAATTTTATCATTTTCTTTCTTATCTGGGTATATCTCCTTTATTTCTAGTCAAGGTCGCTTTTCATTACATCCTTTGTTTTTCATCCAAATAAATTGACATTTCACATGTTAATTTAATCAAAATTTATCATCTATCTAATTTCATCTTATCTATCAAAGCATGTATTGTCAACACATGTGGATCTGGCTATCTATTTTCATCAAAATTAAATTAACATCTCAAACATACCGAATACATCAATCACATCTATCCATATATCCATCAAAACATCTAAAAACTTGTACATCCAAGTTACACTACATCTATCTATATCTATTTTTCATCAAAATTAAGTCCACACATCAATCACATCTATCCATCTATCCATCAAAATATCTAAAAATATGTACATCCAAGTTACATTACATCCATCTATATCTATTTTTCATCAAAATTATATCCACATATCAATCACATCAAATTACATCACATCTATCTATCCTCTATGTCTATGTTCATCCAATCTCATCTATTTATCATCTATCAATCTATGTCTACATCCATCACAATTACGCTACATCTGTCCATGTATATCAAAATTAAAAACAGGAGAACAATCATATGACAAAAACAATGATAAATCTATATATATACATAAGTGTCTGTACAACAAAAAATGGGTGGCTCTCAATCAAGCCATCTATACAATGCCTTCCAATCGAGGCTACATCACTACACTGATACAAAATATATCAATCCCTATATCGTAAAATCTGATGCATGGAGGACACTATCTCCTCCACCCTCTTCCGACCAGCCGTTTCTCCGGCCGCCGCCTATCGAGCTAGACGCACTGGGCCGGAGGTCTCTACCATCTCAGCCTCCCGGTGCTCCTCCACCGAGGCCCCACTCGCCGTGGGCCGCCGCCGCTTCTCCTCTCGCCCGTACTCGAGGCACATTCGGGCATGCTGTGCTGGCATCCTCATAGTATCTCACCTCGCAAGGAGAGATCGATATGTGCTCAAGCTCACGATACCCGGCTTGTAATGGTGCCGGCCGCGCCGCTGGGTCACGCCGTGTCTTCCTCCTGGGGTCGCACTCAGTGGTACTGTGACTCGACATGGTACCTGCCTCCCATATTTGGCCCTAAGGGCCTCCTATGTCGAAGGTAGCGATCCCTATGCCGGATCATCAGATTCTCGCCTCCCGCGAGCGGTGTCTCTCTCCAAAATTAGGGCATCCTCTCCTCTTTCGTAGCTCTCGATCTCTCAAGAGCCACTTGGTGTGTTCCGCATCGTGGTGGCGTGCTCTCCTCCAGCCTCTCCAGCACTGTAGCCATATCCTCTTGTTGCATCTATAGATGCCGGGAGATGTCGTGGTAGCTCACGATACTATGCAAAGATAACTCATCACCTACTCCAAGATTATCATACGTTGTGTGGAGGGTGGGGCCTTCTCAATGGATTCATCGCCGATCAAAATCGCGAGATCAGGCTTCCCGCTATCTCGCCTATAAGGCCTGTAAGTAGTGGGCAGACTGCTCGCACTAGGCTGAACTATCTCAATACCCGCATAAATGGGACTCGTCTCCCACATATCAGCTCGCGGCCCTAACCACCCTGCCGTCCGCCTCAATGCCACCAAGTGAGCATCCTGACCACCTCACATGTCGGGGAATATACCGATATGGCCTCGAGATAACCCGATCCGTGCCGCGTCTCAAACGCTCGCATACCAATCCGCCGACTCCTCAGATCCTCACGCCATATCGGCTCGCCATCGCCGAATCCATAATCACAGCTCCTGATCGCTGGCTGCATCTGGCATCGAAGCTTGATGGCTCGATCACTATTATATGCTCATATGCCCAGCAGTGGAGCACAAAACTAATATCAATACTGTCCTCCTCAAGAGGTACATCCATAGCTCATGATATATATGAGCTATCAAAGCATCAAGAAAGCAAATACCGCTCTGTCCTAAACTACGCAGATGTCACAAACGCAATCTAATAATAATAGTGGGAATCTACCACCTCCTATCCGATCATTTGCATACTCATTCTCAATCTCATTCGCTCTATTCTACACCAACTAGGCCTCACGCTGCTTCTGTATGTAATTCCTATCTGTCCCTGATCGGTACTTAAAATCTGATATATCCTCACGGGTGATGGTCATCTCTACTCATCTCAACTTAACGTACATTCGCTATCTCATCATCGCATTTAGCGCCGTGATCAATCTCTAGCATTCGCGTACTCGCTCTGTAGATTTGGAAGCTCCCGAGCCCATAACTTTAATGCCGCTGCACTGTGACGGGCCATATCGTGGAGAATAGTTCTCAGAATTTCTGGGACAAGATCTCGCTATGTGTGTAACCTTCGTGCTCGCATTCACAATATCAAGAGTACATACTTCATATTTACCTAAATCGAATATCTAAAATAAAAATTACACCATCACAAACTCTATACAACGCGTCACAATACAATCGTGTCGCAAGAGGAGGCGACGCGACACACCGCGCTTGAACAATGA